>OY757016.1:137908541-139108541 GCA_963580285.1 Lucinisca nassula | reverse complement strand
TCGAGACAAGTTTTGCAATGGTTTAAGACTGGCTTTCTCTTCACACACCGCTTATATTATTGGAATTAACCCATATATGCCTAGCGGCCCTTTTTGAGACATTGACAAATAGTGAAGACCCAGATCAGACGCCGCATTTGATCACGATCTTTACTGTTTGCTCAACATACACACATTTTTGTAAAACTTACCACAAAAAAATGGCATCCCTATGCTTAGAAATTGACCACTCCAGACTTATAAAGGTGGAATATTTTTGGCACCTATGGCATGTATGGGTTAATTACGTGAAAAGGACGAAAGTGAAAGTAGGATCTGTTTCTACTGTAACGTTTTGGCTTTTCTTGGAAACGCTTTATAAATAGATATCTGGAAACGCTTTTTAAATAGACATCGACGGGCGCTGCATATTCCTGTTTATTCCGAGCCTAAATATGTGGAGAGCAGTCTTATCTGTAGGGCTTTCCTAGTTACGTCATAAGACGGTTAGAAATAAACTGGGGTATCACCAATCCAATCTAAATGGCTTCCAATCGAAATTGGAAGCTAAAAATGGTAGACTAACTGTCACACCTGCCAGGTGTATCCATTTCCCTTAAGATATTTATTGTTGGAGTTGAAACGCTTGCTTTTCGGTCTGTTTCGCTATTCAGACAGGCTGTTTCCTGTTATTGCAGTAAAGTATTGCATCATCGTTAAAGCTGATTGGTTGATCGCGTCACGTGCCCCTCCATGGAACAGTTTCAATCTGGTCATTATACCCGGTTTGCCCGCCTCATGGCGACCAAACCAAAAAGCAGAAACTGAAGTGTCGTAAGCTACAGTTGTGTTAAGCGGTGTGTCATTCATTGTTTTATTATGTGTGTCACAGCATCGAAGGTCCGAGTCTATATAAATCCTACCTTATACCATGCTAGTGCACCTGAAAGTAGAAATGATTGGTCATACTGTACATCCGCGGTCACATCAGATAGTGTTTCCGAAGCGCTTTAGAGCGAGGGGCTTGCAAGACCAGGCTAATTTCTATTTTTTTTCTACTATAAGCACGTTTGCTTGTGACGCACCTCAGCAATTAGTAATGATTAGTAATTTGTGGGCCGATTTTTCTTTCTTTTTTTCGATTAAAGTGAACAGATAGACTGGGAATTACTACCATTTTCTTTATGCAAGGGCGATAAATTTTGTGACTTCCTGAAATTTTGCTGCAAAACTTCCTGAAATAACTGGAAATCGGATGCCTACTACGGGCGCCCATTTACAGGCATCGTCCAATTAGGCAGTGCAGAATATAGCTACGTACAGTGGGTAACGCAATGTCATTACGTTAGAAACTTAATGTAATAAACACCCCATAAAATGGTTATCCTTTAGAATCAAGGAAAACACCGCAGAAGTAGAGCGTATTCAAACTACCGCATCTTATTTCAGTCAATTAAGCATCATTAGTGACCCTCATATATTTTCAAAACTCCACAAACTCACTTTATTATTGGGATTTAAAAGTGGATATTTACTTTTTTGAAACGAATACCAAAATTAGTTTATCGAGTGTGTTGAAAAGTTTTGTAAGAAATGTATGGGCTGTAAGAAATAGATGGGCTGCATGATGCTTCCACCCAGAGCTGAAACCGACCGCACACGAGCACAGGAGTTTGACGTATAACAATTAAAGAGTTCATCTCTACGTTTCTATATAGAAACGTAGGGACAAGCCCTTTAAATTTTATTACGTCAAGCTCTTGTGCACATGAGTACTGGTAAATTGCTTAGAGAATCTAAGCCTGCTCAGGCAAAGCGGTGTGAGTCGGACCGCTCATGCTTATAAACCCCTTTTGGTTTCATTGGGCGACAGGGCCTGAGATGTTATTTCATCTCAATGTCGGATAAAAGTCCCACAAAATTGGAAGCAACGTCTCCAAAATGACCTTTACAGTGTTGACGGGGATGCTAAACCTCAAATCAAACAAACAAAACAAATTAAATCATAGATTATGCCTAAATAAAGCCGTTATGACGACAATCAACAACCTGTTGCAAATTTTTATCAGAAAAAAAAAAGTCATGAGAAATAAAAGAACTTTATGTCGACACTAGCAAAGTAGAGATTAGGTTAATCCTTCTTAACCATTTTTAGTCTAAATGGAATCTTCCTCATTATATATAGCAGGAGTCTATTTAAAAAATTAAGGGTGTCAGGTTGTGTTTTCTTCAAAATTTATTTGGAAAATGGCCGAACATTTTTACAAACAGTGTAGACCCTGATCGGTTCTGCCGCGTCTGATCTGGTTATGTTCTGATCGAAATTAGCTCCTGACGGTAGTGATACAGGGGCCTGTTAAGGCCACCGGAAATTAAGACTAATTCTGCTTTTAAAAGCTTTTTAGAAGGGTGCACTTATTCGTTCTTTGTACTTTCTGCATACAATGTCCTCTGGTCACGGTCCACCCTTGGGACTGTTCAAATACGTTCTTAGAGATCGCTTTTGAACAGTCCGAAATCGCCCTCGCCTATCGGGGCTTGAAGAAATAGACTGATGATGCTTGCACGCAGAGTTGAAACCGGTCACACATGAGTACTGGTAAACCGCTTAGGGATCTTAGCCTTCCCAGACAAAGCCGTCCAAACCATTTTGGTTTGTTTTGGCGGCATGGACTGAGATGTCATTTCATCTCAGTGTCGGGTAAAAGTCCCGCAAAATGGGAAGCTGTGTGTTTTTAAGAGTTACCTTCCGTGCAGGTGTGCTAGGTCCTCTTAAAACAATAGTTTCCTTTCGAAACTACAAATATCATTTTTCGATCGGGAAGGTACTGAAAACAACAAAATGACAAAATGAAGTATCCAGTATTCAGATCTACTTTTCATAAATATAGAAATATATGTTTAGCACTTTTGGCGAGGGCTATTCTGACAGTTCATGGGACGATTACTATCTGCCAAACAGTTCAGTTGAAACAGGATGATAGATATTATGTACTATTCTGTTGGATAGTCCCGATGTCTCTTCTTGAAACGGGAATAATTCTGTTCTTCAGACAGGGATGCGAATGGAAAAAGTAATGGTTTTTTTTTTTTTTCACTTAATTTTTCTTTATCCTCCGTCTTTTTACGCGAAACTTTATAAATTCACTTTTTAACTATTTATAGACATGTCTTCCGAGGCCATCATGCGTTCCTGAAAACCAAGTGATAACACTAATAATAATAATAATGATACTATTAAATAAATAAAACGTTATTTAATTGGTAATTGATAATGCCATGGATGGCAACTTTTTAAAAACAACTGCTTCACTCGAAATAGGCCTGAGGGGCTGTGTTTGCGAGAAATCATTGATCCTTGAGACCAATAAGTGTTCTAAAACTGAATAGCGAGGATGTAAGCCGCATTATTGTCTACGTAGACTATCTTAAGGAAAGCTTTTGCTACGGAAGCATTTAATAAAAGGTCATTGTGACTGGTTTTCTATTGACTGGTTTCCATCTTATTACCCCAGGACATCCAAACGCCGGTTACACTGCAACATCCTCTTGCGTATTTATGCCCAGTATTACCGGCACGCTGCCCGGAACGGAGCGTGGTAGCTCAGTGTTTAATGCAGAGGCCCCCGGTTCGATTCCGGGCAGCGGTAATAAAATTCTGGTATCCGAATATGCTCCATTGGCATCATTTGCAGGAGTGAATGCCACAAAGTGCACCGTCCTTCGGATCGAGACGTTAATTGAAGGCCCCTGTGCAGGCGGAATCATCCCCTTTGCGGGTGAAAGATCCCTACCGTTATTGCATTGTTACAGTGTAGGCTTTCATCATGCTAATCTGGAGCACACCTGCCTTGGATGTCTGCGAGGGCATGCGGCATGAGAAAGAAAATTTATCACCTGCACATGCATGATTGCTTAATTCGTGCTTTACAGGATGTTGACTTCGCCCTCATTTCGTTCTTCACACATCTTGTTCTTACTGCTCTGAAGATACTTTTTTATATTTTTCATAAGGTTAACCTAGAATGTGTGTTGCCGGTCTCGGTAGCTCAGTCGGATGCGCGTCTGACTGTTGATTGGGAGGTCGCGGGTTCGATACGTGCAGGGATGGGCAACATTCTTTCGTAGAGATTGATCATGAAATCGTTTCATCGGTCATTCTCTCCATTCCTCTGATTCAAGAAGGGCAGTTGTCAATTTCTGGCGAAGAATGTGCACTGTACTGGTTAACCGCTTCCGTATAAGCCTGCCCAGGAAAAGCGTGGATAGGTAAACTGACCGGCTAAAAAATTACCTAAAGAGTGTTAACTGGGCCGTTAAACTCCAGTACAAGCAAAACCTAGGATGTAAAATAAAAAAGGCTATTCTAAAATGCGAAATGAAAGAAACCGTAAATGTAGGTATGTAATGCAAGTAGTTGTTAATGAAAGATCGGTAGTTTTGTTTTTATGTCTCAGTGATGAAGACATTTAGAAATCCGTATTTGTAATCTGTGACTGTTATACACTTACATATTAACTGGCATATTATTACGACATACGCATGGTGTCATTTTAGTACTGCACAAATAACCGTGTGGTGCGAGTCGGAACGTCCTTACATATTAACCCTTTCGGTTTGTTTGGGCGGCAGGGATTGAGATGCCATTTCATTTCGATGTCGGGTAAAAGTCCCACAAAATTGGAAGCAACGTCTCTAAAATGACCTAAATAGTGTTGACGGGGACGTAAAACCTCATTTCAAACAAAACAAAACTCAACAAATGATAAATGTGTGCTAAGCGTGGACTCAAGCTTTCTATAATATGAATATTCACATTTTCTGACATTTTCATATGGTGTATCCGACATGCACAGGTTGCTCTCTCATCACGAAGACACACAAATATTATTAAAAATTTCTCAAAGCCTTCTTTTAGCAGATCTCCGTGGCCTAGTGGATAAGAGCGCCGACTCTAAATCATTAGGTCTCTCACCGCTGTGGTTTCGAGCTTGCCTCGGGTTACATGTGAGGCTCCAAGTTCTGAAATGGAAGGTCAGGTGGTTTTTCTCCGGGTACTTCGGTTTTCGCCCACCTCTGATTAACGATCGGCTCGATATAAGTGAAATAATCGTACAGGGCCGTAAAACCAAAAATTAAAAAAATAATGATAAACCCCGCTTTTATATAATAAAACTAGGGTTTAGGCCTACAGAAGTATAGGCCGATCTTATTTTTCTTATTTCTGCTCAAAAACATAGATTGTGGGTACACGTTAGAACTGCCTCGTCGAGGCGGTTCTGAGGAGTACACACAATATATGTTTTGGACAGAATTCAGAAAAATATCAGAAATTATTATCTGAAAATTTCCGTTGTTTGGTGAGCATTTCAATGGTTAACGAGTCAAACGACAGCATGTTCGTGTCGGTTTTTCTGGATTGCACGCCCCTGGGTGTGATTTACAAGAACCTCTTCTGGGCACTCTGTTACATGATCTGGTATCGACGTCTATGGGAGTTTGCTCTGCTCACCACGCTAAATCATCAAAGATAGTGATACGCTGTAGCAAAGGCCATCAGACTTGCACAGCTGCTGATATATATAGTACTTGGAATTCATCTATCCACGTGAACTTGAAATTAAGGACACAACAGAGACTGCAACCTCCTCCTCATACTTGGATTGTTATCTCTATATTGACAACGGGACGCTTACTACTAGGCTGTACGATAAACGAGATGACTTCAATTTTCCCATTGTTAACTTTCCCTTCCTGAGCAGTAATATCCCGTCTGCACCAGCATATGGAGTTTACGTTTCACAGTTAATCCGTTATGCTAGAGCCTGTTCAAAGTATCAGGACTTTATGGAACGTGGGAAAGTGCTCACTACCAGGTTGTTATGCCAGGGGTATCAAAAAACCAAACTGGTATCAACACTAAAGAAGTTTATGGGAGGCACCATGATCTTGTGGATCCGTACAATGTGGCCATTTCCAGAATTATTTCTGATATGTTTGCCAATGGAAAGCCATAGGAAGACTTCCAAAATCTCGGACATACCCTTCCTGGCATTTACACCATTTCTTCGTTCGGGTCGATGGGCATGGTGGACGAAGCTTGCTTACCAAGAAATGCTTAATATCCGCGGACGCCTGATTACACTCTTCTTGCGTCCATGTCTGTTGATCCGAACATTGCTATTTGCCATTTTGTCTATGGATTAACGATTTTGGATTAACGCTTTGGTACTACGACCTAAACTACTTGCTAACCCCAGAGATAAAATTCAATTTTTCCTTACTCTTTGAAAACTTACCCTATTTGCTGTTGGTTTATCAAATTTTCTGGCTCTCTTAGTAATTATCGTGGTACAGGATTGCCTTCAACAGCCAATGGGTCATATTTGCAAAGAAAGAATTTGAAACGGCTAATTTGAATTCATGTTTATTGTGTGTGTGTGTGTGGGGGGGGGGGGGGAGGGGGGTCGAGGGGTCATAGGGGGTGCGAACAATAAATCCTTTCAATCTTTTCACGAAATTACGAAGTAACGGGGCAAAAAACGGCACAGTTATGTTAAAACGGCTTTAGGTATTCAAGAATTTCATAAGAAGTTTGTTTTGGTCGTTGTGTGACGTCTCCACTAGGTTAACACGCTTAAGCAGGAGCTCGGTGGTGCTAAGGCCTATGAACTTCAGCCTTTAGCTGAAGAGAGAGTTATAGTAGATAAACATATTTGTCATTCAGCCATCAAGTTTGCTGTGTGTGTTACCGAAGGCCAAGACAAGCTTCCTACGCTATACTGGTTACTTAAACTTCATAAAAGACCTTACAAAGCACGGTTTAGTGCTAATTCTAGCTCTTGCACTACCATTGAACTTTCTAAATTATTAACTTCCTGTCTTACTGCTATTAAAACGCATGTGATTAAATATTGTGATAAAGTCTTTGAAAGATCAGGAAGAAATCTGTTTTCGTCAATAAAAAATTCGAATGAGGTTTTAAATAAATTGAAATTCAGACATTTTCGTGCTTCAAGTCTGTCTACTTACGATGTTTCCACTCTTCACACTACACTTCCTCATAATCTTGTAAAAGAAAAGCTTAATGATTTAATTGAATGGGCTTTTCACAGAGAAGATTCTCTCTATCTTGCATGTAATGTCATAAATGCATTTTTCACTTCTAAAGAGCATAAGAATCATACACTTTGTTCAAGTCAAAAAGTGTGTGATGCCCTCACCTTTCTACTTGACAATATTTATATTAGATTCGGTACTAAGTTATTTAGACAAATTGTGGGCATTCCGATGGGTACGAATTGCGCACCTCTTGTGGCTGATCTGTTCTTGTATTGTTATGAAAGAGACTTCATGTTGTCGCTTTCCATTGATAACCAATCTGAAATTATTGAAGCTTTTAGCTCCACTACTAGATATTTAGATGATTTATTAAATATTGATAATACCTATTTCGATGGTGTGATCAGTCAGATTTACCCCCCAGAACTTCAGTTAAATAAAGCAAATTCTTCTGATACAGAGGCCCCTTTTTTGGATTTACATCTATCTATTGTAGATGGGTTTGTTTCGTGCAAACTTTATGATAAACGCGATGACTTTGATTTTGAGATTGTAAATTTTCCTTTTTTGGATGGTGATGTTCCTCGTGCGCCATCCTATGGCGTTTACATTTCGCAATTAATTCGATTTGCTAGAGTGTGTAGTCATGTAACTGACTTCAACACTCGTAATAAATTATTAACGGCTAAACTTCCTAATCAGGGTTATTGGTACCATAACCTACGCAAAGCCTTTTCAAAATTTTATAGACGCCATTCTGATTTAATTTCCAAATTCAATATTTGACTTAAATCTCTTCTGCAACAAGGTCTATCATAACCCAAATTTTATGGTGACTTAGTATATAAATTCAGAAAAATATATAACCGCAATGACTTCAGCACCCAATTTCGTAAAATCATTCTTCGATATAAAAAGATTGGGTACAACATGGATGTTATACGACAGACTGCATGCAAGGTAGTTAACCCAATCACGGTTGGCAACTTTGCTTCCCTCTTTAATTGCACGCCGGTGGGTCAGGCCTCAGATTCTATGACGATTCCAACTTTAAGGCTTATTGAGAATTAGAGAGATCTAACCAGTGCTTCAGCTGAAGTGCACGACCCGCCGGATGCTTTTAGCTTTATGAGTGTTACCGTATATGGGTACGGCGGCCATTTTGGTCATGTGACCTGGACCTAAAACGGTTCCCCCAATAAATGCGCCTTATCGTAAGGAGCAAAAATATATCTTATACTTTAGTACTGAATTCTGAATCGTTTGGAGGATAAAATGCATTCTCTTTTTTCCAATACAAAAGCACATGTGTCAAAGTTTGACCTAGGCACAAAGAAGGTCAAGGTCAACCCAGGGTCACCATTTTAGCAATTTATGATGGGCCTACGTCCCAGATGCTATTTATCAAGTTTCGTGGAAATCTGCCCAGTGGTTCTGGAGAAGACTATTTTTGAAGGGTTTTTACCATATATGGCTTGGCGGCCATTTTGGTCATGTGACCTGGACCCCATGAGCAAATTTTGGTTTCCCCATCCCATAGAGGCTCCATATGAAATTTGACTTCAATCGGCCCAACGGTTTCCGAGGAGAAGCAGTTCGAAAATTTTCACATTTTTCGCCTCGGCGAGGCTATACTAATGGAATGTAATATTTCGCAAGTTCATTGGTAAGATCTCATTGATATCTATCAGTATGCCAGAAATTGTTTAAATATTCCAACAAAGGCATATGTGTCAAAGTTTGACCTAGGCACAAAGAAGGTCAAGGTCAACCCAGGGTCACCATTTTAGCATTTGATGATGGGCCTACGTCCCAGTTGCTATTTATCAAGTTTCGTGGAAATCTGCCAAGTGGTTCTGGAGAAGACCATTTTTGAAGGGGTTTTACCATATATGGCTTGGCAGCCATTTTGGTCATGTGACCTGGACCCCATGAGCAAATTTTGGTTTCCCCCATCCCATAGAGGCTCCATATGAAATTTGACTTCAATCGGCCCAACGGTTTCAGAGGAGAAACAGTTCGAAAATTTTCACATTTTTTGCCTCGGCGAGGCTATACTAAATGGAATGTAATATTTCGCAAGTTCATTGGTTAGATCTCATTGATATCCATAAGTATGCCAAAAATTGTTTGAATATTCCAACAAAAGCATATGTGTCAAAGTTTGACCTAGGCGCAAAGAAGGTCAAGGTCAACCCAGGGTCACCATTTTAGCAATTTATGATGGGCCTACGTCCAAGATGCTATTTATTAATTTTCATGGAAATCTGCACAGTGGTTCTGAAGAAGACTATTTTTGAAGGGTTTTTACCATATATGGCTCGGCGGCCATTTTGGTCACATGACCTGGACCCCATGAGCAAATTTTGGTTTTCCCCATCCCATAGAGGCTCCATATGAAATTTGACCTCAATCGGCCCAACGGTTTCCGAGGAGAAGCAGTTCGAAAATGTTCACAATTGTCGCCTCGGCGAGGCTATGCTAAATGGAATGTAATATTTCGCAAGTTCATTGGTAAGATCTCATTGACATATATCAGTGTGCCAAAAATTGTTTGAATATTCCAAGCGGTTAAGTCACTATCACCAATTTTCACAAACGGGTTACGGACGGACAGACAGACAGACCATATATGGCTTGGCGACCATTTTGGTCATGTGACCTGGACCCCATGAGCAAATTTTATTTTCCCCAATCCCATAGAGGCTCCATATGAAATTTGACTTCAATCGGCCCAACGGTTTCCGAGGAGAAGCAGTTCGAAAATTTTCACATTTTTCGCCTCGGCGAGGCTATACTAAATGGAATGTAATATTTCTCAAGTTCATTGGTTAGATCTCATTGATATCTATCAGTGTGCCAAAAATTGTTTAAATATTCCAAGCGGTTAAGTCACTATCACCAATTTTCACAAACGGGTTACGGACGGACAGACAGACTGACAGACTGACAGATTGACAGAATGACACGGTGATTTTAGGGCACTCTTAGAAATCAACCGACTTCAGTCGGTCGCCTTTTCTGCGGGTCGTGCAATTCAAGGTAATGTTGGTTGGTGCCTGATGCTCTGTCTCTGGTCGGGCCCATCGAAGTCAAACTGTTGGTTTTCTTTTGCTCCAGCATTTCAGTGGTTTCTTGCTGTCGAGTCCTCACCGTTGTCTCAACTCTGTGGTTCTTTGATTATTTGTGTTCACGGAGATGTTGCACTGATGAGTTAGGAGGTTAGGAGGCCTTCATGCGGACTGAACAAATTATTTGTCTAAATCGCGACGGAAGTAAGGGCGAGGATTGTGGCCACGTAAAATCGATTTAAGCCCCCCCCCCCCCCCCCCCCCGAGGAAATCTTTCCACTGACCGTTCCAAGGCGGTTCTTCTGTGGCGATTTATTTATGTTGTTGTTTGTTACTTACTGTGTGTATCATTTGTGTCTTTTTATTTTGGATGGCCATATGGCCATTTTGTGGGAAAGTAACTGTCCTTATGGCTTTCCTTTGTTTAGGTTTCCATTATGGTCTAGTCGCTTAATGTTTGTGTTTCTTTCCCTTTGGTGTCTTTGGTGAGTGGATTAAGTTAATTATATCGATTCCTGATCTTTGTTTTACTTCTACTTTTAATATCTTGTCAAACCTATGGAAGGCTATGGCCTGGTGGCCATCTTGGATTTAAACCGGAAATGGACATAATTTCGAATGCCTCCATATCTTAAATCGAATATGTGACCCTAAACTTTGTTCGTGCCAAGTTTCATGCTTATACCATAAAATGCAGGTTTCATGTAGAATATGCAATAATCGGCTGGACGTGTTGTCGACAGAGCCGGTACTGTGTAAAGCTGCTTTCGACCGAGAAATACGGTTTTCGGCCGAGCAGTACGGAAGTCGACAGAGGAACAGCATGAATTGGACGCCCTTGGGGAGGCCAATCGTAAGTTTAAACATTTACAAACGATGTCGATCTTTTAACGAGACAAGGCGTTAATTGTCTGTTCACTTATAGAGAGTTGTTACGCTGAAAAACACTATAGAATACCGGTTCTTTCGAAAAATAATCAGTTTTCATAGAATATCATTAATCCATTGCTTTATGAAAAGTACGAAAGCAATAAAACGCCTTAAATATTTATCTTCAATTTACACTTCAACAACAACGTAAGTTTGACATAATTCGTGCTCTCTGGAAAGTTTTATAGACCTTGTAAAATGTCGAGATACGGATGTCGATTATTAGCGATATGACCGTCGATGGTATCGTATTCTGATTGATACGGCTGTCGACGAAATATGAAAACTATACATTCATACACCAGGACCTGTGTTGGGAAGTTAGTCCCTATAGCTCTCATCAAAGAGATAAACTTAGCTACACAATCCTCTGCACCATCAGTTGTTGGATAATCGAATCGGGAAGGGCATTTCAATCTCTGATGGTGGTGGGGGGGGGAGATAGAAAGAGAGAATGATTGTTTATAAATGTCATTTCTTGCAGTAAGGGTCTAAAACTCCAATAAATGATGGTTTCTATAATGCCTAGCTTGGGGAAACAAGGTCATCTGTTGGGATTGCTGACAGCAGCAGCCTTTAGACCTTTGTATAAACGTATGAGCCTTCGGACTTTTCTCCTTTCCTTGAGAGACTCCCATCGTAATTTTCCTAATATTCCAGTCATGCTCTCAATTGCAAAGCAGTAATTGCTTGTTACAAATTAGCAGCTCTATTCTGAACTTTTTTCAATTTCTTCATTAAGGACCACCCCGCTGGGGTCCCAGATACAACTACCATATAACAAGTCCTTTATATGCTGCCACTCATGTGGGACTTTATGTAACATTCACCGGAGATTGTCGATAATTATTGGTTTTCCGGGACACATGCTGACAGTCATGCTAACTGTATGAAATGATAACCGATTTGCATTAGCTTTATAGGGTAAACTTCATTTAAACCTTTATAACTTTATTACATTTAAATGTAGAATTGAAGTTTTGTTATATGTTTGCAGAAAAATCCAAGAGCTTTCTATTGATGTATTTTTTGTCTGATTTGGAAAAGATCTTCTTGCTTCCCTATCGTATTTACTTACAGCCCTGTATTTCCCTTAATGGTGTCAATAAAAATAGCGAAATCATGTATCTAACCGATTTTGGACTAGGTTTATTCTTAAATTAATTTTGTAAAGTTTTAAATTCTGTTGGATCCAGATAGGGAATTTTCCAAACTTTACAAAGATATAAAGTAGAATATTCTAACAGTTTATCTTTTTGTTTCCCCGTATTAGTAAAATTGCGCTAGAACCGAGTTGCACTTTTGAACTTTTCGGTCGAAAATTGCATAATTCACACAGTTACTATTCACAATAGCTTGAAATTAATGTTTAAACAAACAAATGATCATTTACTGACAGGAAATTGGTGTTTGGTATTTTTTGGAAATATTCGTTTTTATGTTATTAGGCGACCATGTATTATTATTATTATTTTTGTTTGTAGTATTATGCCGCTTTTTTGTCTTTTTATATTCAGTAAATAATAGAATATTTTTTCTTCTAATCAGCCGAAGACAAGTAATTTGTTACTAAACACATAATGTTTGAAAAACATAACATCTTTTGATCACCGCAGTGGAAACTTTTTAATTGACATGATGAATGTCTTAATTGGCATTTCGAATTTAATCAAAGTTTACATCCTGAGGATACTGATGAAGATTTCGCCTCAGGAAACCAAGCGTTCTGTTTGCCTTAGTACACCTGTAAAAGTGTTGCTAAAATGCGGAATTCCATCTCAAATCGTGTGTGAGTGTCATACTAAGGTATTTAAAGGAATTCACGTTCTCGAGAACAGTTCCGTCTAAGGTGTAAGAAGCCTAAACTTTATTTGTTCTCTTCCTAGTAATCTGCACAATTTCGCATTTAACGGGCTATAATATCGTGCCCTATTTCCGTGCCCTTATCTATCTAAATCCTTCTGAAGTTTCAGTGAGTCCTTTGTATCTCAAATGTCCCTGTAGCAAACACAGTCATCTGCGAACAGTCTTATTTCTGAGTTAACGATGTCAGTGGAAATATCATTGATGTACAGGGAGAATAACAATGGATCAAGAACAGCCCCTTGTTGGACTCAAGACAAAACTTGTACTCACTCCGAAGATTCACCATTAACAACAAGGCGCTGTTTTCTGTAGCAAAGAAAGGATTTTGTCCATTTGTGATTACTATTACTGAAATCTGCACTATAAGGCAGATTTCACTAGGAGCCATGAAAATATGTAATATGTATGTTTTGTGCCGACTGGTGTTTTTTTTTTTGCTTATTTAGATACTCTAAGACGTAGGTTGTGAGTAGTCGTTAGAACCGGTTCTATCGAACACCCATAAGTTGAGGCGGTTCTATCGAACACCCACAACCTATATATATGTTTGCAGTATTGATAAGAAAATTCGCAAATCTTATTCTAAATGCAACCATTTCGGAGGTATTAAAGAATGCACTATGTCACACGGTTCAACGGGTTGTGTAATCGTAATTGTTTCAGTGTGCATGCTCAGCCATAACACGGGCTTGAACACTGGTTCTTTGGCAGAAGGTTCCCTTGATCTGAAGTTTATTTGAGCAAGCAGAAAAGATTCTGACGAGACTGTGCAGATGCGTAGGCTCGCCTTAACCTTTACTGTTCGAGTCTGCAATAACTGCCATTTTCCTGGCATCACTTGATAACAAAAAGCTCCTGAATCGAGGCTTGCAAAACGAAGTGGCAATTTTAAAAGTACTAAAATCAAAGTTTGCGAAACAAAGTAGTTTCACGGTTGTATCGCTGTAGTTCTGTTCTTTCGCTGTGATGTTACATGGCACCTTATTTCTATCGCAATAAAATTATGCAATTTAATTTAAATCTTGACATACGATTTATTTCATATATCACCTGGACCATTGCAACGACCAGTCACAGACTTTTTCTGACCACTACAGCCCTTCTACTTTACATTGAAACACGAATCTAAATTTAACCTTTACAATCACATGCCACATTTTTTTTCAAAATTCAAAATGCCAAATCGCTTTGCCATCTAGAAAACACGCCTATATAATTTTGACCACTTCAACCCCACTTTTATAAGTAAAACTGGGGTTTACAGGGGTAAACAATATTTTCACTTATTTCTGCTCTAAAATATAGATTGTCGGTACTCGTTAGAAACGCCTCTTTGAGGTGGTACGAACGAGTATTCACAATCTATATTTTGAGCAGAAATAAGAATAATATCACAGTTTTTCATCTTAAAACTTTTGTGTGTTTTTTCGGCATTAAAGTTACAATATAAATCAAATTATAATTAAATGTAAATATTGATATCCTAAAATGTTCTTCAATATTTGATATCTCGAATAATAGATGTCTATAATTGCCATTTTATTGATACCCCTTAACATATTACGCACATCATAAAATAAATAATTGGTATCTAATATTATTTATCGATATCTAATAATATTTATTGATAGCCCTTATTTTTATTATAGATATCATTAATTTTATTCACAGATATCTTGAAATTCGATCAAATAATAAAACGGCACATCATAAATGTGCTAACGTCCTACATGTATAACCAGTGATAGGTTTGCATATTAATAAAGGGAGTGTTGTAAATAATGCATAGAGCTGAACTCGGCAAGGGCTAACCGTGCGAATATAAATTAAGTCATTAACATTAAACTTATTTTCAGAATATGCTGGCCGTTCATCGTATATCTCCTGTCAGTGGTCCCGGCACTTTGGATACAGAGACTTCATGTGACATATAAACATGACAACGAGACAACTGTTGGTAATACTAGAGAAGCTGACGTGCTTCAGTACTTGTCTGTAGATATTGGACTTTCTCAAGAAGATTTAATCAGAGTTAGTATAAAGTAACAAATTTCTTTTACGTGGTCGAAGCTGTTCATTAAGGCACAGATCATATTCTCTCCGCAACACGAAACCGCGCCTGTATAATTTTGACCCCTTGAACCACAATTGTATATAGTAAAATTGGGGTTTACAGTGGCACACCTTATTTTTCTTATTTCTGCTCAAAATATAGATTGTAGGTACCCGTTATAACCGTCTCATTCCTTATTTTTCTTATTTCTGCTCTAAAATATAGACTGTGGGTACTCGTTAGAACCGCCTCAATGAGGCGGTTCTAACGTGTACCTACAATCTATATTTTGAGCAGAAATCAGAAAAATATGACATGTTTTCATCTTACAATTCTCATTTTTTTTTTTCGGGATGAAATTTACAAATATATTTGTATAGGCACGTTTTCGTTACGGTGTAGGTTCGAATTCTCGTTCTGAACGGGGACTCAGCTGATTCGTTTAACCCTAAAATTCATTGCGATAACACACCCTGGTGACACACACCCGTGTGACATTAAGCATTTAATCCCCGATTTAATGGCTACTTTTCAAATGAAAATTTGCAATATTTCCCTTATTTAGATTCATAACATATGTTGTGGGAGCTCGCTAGAACCGCCTCATTGAGGCTGTTCTAACGAGTACCCACAACCTATGATTTTGGAGCAGAAATAAGAACAATAATGTATACCCCATAAACCCCATTTTTCCCCATTTTAAGTTGGGTTTAAGGGGTGTTCATTTCACGGATGTGTTCACGTGATGTCTTGTATTTACAGCAAATAGAGTAAACTCCGATCAGATGTCCCGATCAAATCGAGATTACGCTGTTTTTCACTGTCAATGAGACCGCATAATCTATTTTACACAGCACTGTGGGGTCACAGCGACAAGAAAATCGTGACTGTAAATACGTATTACCATTACCTGTATTTCATTGAAACTCAATATACATGCACGTGGGCCACCTAAATTGTTGACCACGTGGACAATCGCCGGAAGCTTCTAGATAACTGCAAGTTTGGGTCGATTCATAAAAAGTTGACGCAAAAATGGTTCATAACTTTGTTTAGGCCTACAGTGTATTAAAGCGTGTACGTATGCCGAAATATCACACTCTTGGCTTAATCAGCAGACGACAATTTGTTGATATTTTTTCTAATTTTTCGCAGAAAACAAGATTGGACATCTCATGCAAATTGTCTTCATAGACATGAACTAGAATTGAAGGCAATGCCCAGGAATCGACCCAATTGCTTTATTATATGAATATAATATTTAATTATTGACGTTTTGGAATTGGCTCAGAATTAAAAGGCGTTCGTGAAATTCGGTATACCTTACCCGAAAATCGACAGAAATACCTTTATTTGATTGGCTGAAATAATTTCTTTGTTCGGCACAAATTTGACCCTTTTTGTCACAGTTGTTCTTTATTGACAGTAGGGGGAAGATTACAAAGAAAAACATTAACTCACACCTCCCATCCAAGACACCAAAGGGAAAGAAACAAACAACTTCACCAAAGAATTGTATTCCCACAAAATGGCCAATAAAACAATATTCAATTCTTTTCATTTCAAATTATACATATTGCCAAATACATTTTAGTGCATCTCACATAAAACATATACAAACATCACAATAGTCTTACAAATACAGAAGTAATTAAATGTTTTAAGCAAACGTCGGTATGATTATTTGTAAGTTATCATGCATCATACATATATACATATATATACACATACATATATATATATATATATGATTTTAAAGTGAGCTAATAGTCAGTTAGCCCATTTATGGCTGGTGTTATTTCCGATAAATAAGACTGAAGCGAGTTGTCAGATTTTTTAGCCTGAGTCTGTGTTTATTTGAATTCAAATGGTGTACACCCCATCTGACAGCAGATATTGCTCTGTCAGATCAGGGTCGACGGGATTTGTAAACAGTGGTCATAAATGGGCCAATGTGAGTACACAAGTTTATTCACCTTACTATAACACTGTTCGTTATAACATGGTCCTGGACATAGCACAATTTCAAGATGGGTCTCAAAGATGCATAAATTGCGCAGAAAAACAATCCTAAGTGTCCGTCCCTCTGCACAATCCATACATCGTTGGACACAGCATGGCCGCCCAATCATCAAGCCCTCTGCTTCAGACCTCATTATCAGCGTTAGAAAAAGGTTGTGGTGTATAACAAATAGTTATTATCGCTAAGCATGTTTGCATAAAAAACATTATTATTATAATAATATTAGCAATACATACATTCAATGAAGAACTATAACAATAATAAACCTAAATAATAATAATAATAATAATAATAATAATAATAATAATAACTCTTGTTTTCCAGGAAAAATAAGAAAAACAAATGTTTTCAGAGGAAAACAATGTCCCCCACCATAAAAAAATCTTACACAACCATTTGACTTTAATAACTAGGTTAAAGCCATCAAAATGTAAGCTTTAAACAAGCCATTTTTGGCCAAAAACTGACAGTTTTCGGGAGCCTGCGACCTTAAAAACAAGAGGGCCATGATGGCCCTTGATCGCTCATCTGATCCATAGTGTAACAAGTGGGCCCAAGGCGGGGCCATTTTTGCTTCAGGCCTATAATTTGAACAATCTTGGAAGAGGTCTACAAGATGAAGCTTCAGACCAAATATCAAAGACCTGAGCCGTGTGGTTTCAGAGAAGAAGATTTTTAAATGCGTTCCCTATATAAGTCCTATTTAAGACTATGTAAAACATATGGGCTCTGGGGCGGGGCCAATTTTGGCCCAACGGCTAAAATTTGAACAATCTTGGTAGAGGTCCATTAGATGAAGCGGTAAAACGTCTCCCTGCCCTACATCATAGTGTAGATTATATTTTCTTGTCCTTTGGGCTCATTGATTTCATTGTGGAATTTTGAAAAATATCTGAGGGTCACTGATGAGGCCTAATTGGCCGTAACTAGCTAGTCTGGCCTAGAAACCATGTACACTCCATATTTTTCAGTTCTGTGGTGTATTCCTTGCTTTCCAAAGGATAACCCTTTTATAGAACATATTTAACTTCACTACAGCTGGTGTGTGGGAATGTGTGGCGGCGGTAAAACGTCTCCCTGCCCTACATCATAGTGTAGTTTATATTTTATTGTCCTTTGGGATCATTGATTCAATTGTGGAATTTCGAAAATATCTGAGGGTCACTGATAAGGCCTAATTGGCCGCCTTTTATAGAACATATTCATACCAAATATCAAAGACCTTGGCCTTGTGGTTTCTGAGAGGTTTTTCCCAATATAAGTCTATGTAAAACATGTGGGCCCCAGGGCTACAATTTGAACAATCTTGGTTGAGGTCTACTAGATGAAGCTTCAAACCAAATATCAAAAATTTGGGCCTTGCGGTTTCAGTAAAAACAATCTATTTTGGCTGCTATGACCTAGGTGTGCAACGGGCCGGAACCATTTGAACAACTTTGAAAGGGGACCTCCTAAAGATCATACCTGTGAAGTTTGGTCAAAATCCGATAAGTGGTTTAGGAGATGTCGTTTGAAGAAATTGTTCACTGACGCACGGACGCACGCACGACGGACAAAAAGTGATCCCAAAAGCTCACCTCGTCTGTACGTGACAGGTGAGCTAAAACAGTCATTAAAAAGCTCAGATCACCAGAATCTGATCAAATTCGGTAGACTGTAATTAAATATTGTACCGAGTTTGACCAACATTCATCGCTTCTTAAATGATATAGGGTACGGATAAGCCGTTTTTGGCCCCAAAAGGACAGCTTTCGGGAGCCCTTGGCCCTAGAGTTTTGGCATATGAGCTTTTTTTTCTACAGTCTTGCAGAACTTTCGAAGACTGTATAAAGGAGAGAAAAATTACACTTACTTCAGTTTTGGGTATTTCAAGAAATCTTTCCTTCTAAATTATGAGTTGAATTATTTGTGATTATTATTCATTTAGGACTTGCATCAACCAAAGTGCAGTTTATATTTTACTTTTGGTCCTTTGAGATCAGCGTGAATATTCTGAGAAATCGGAAATAAATTATTTGTTAAGACTCATATTCTAGACAGATTTTTAATTATTTTGACCCCATTTTGATTTATATCAGTCTTTGAATCGACTGCCTTTTCGAAATTCGCAAAATTGCAGTATGTTTCCTCTGGCTTTTTTTTGCCGGATCATTACAGGGTCACTGATGAGGCTTTATTAGCCGAAACTACGTAGTATGACCTATCTTCCCTCTTATGAATGTTTTCATTGCTCTTAAAGGAACTCATTTTTGATTTTTATTTGCCTTCACTGCAGCTGGTTTTGTGCCGTGTGGCGGCCGTAAAACGTCTCCCCGTACATCAACCATAGTACAGTTTATATTTTACTTTTGGTCCTTTGAGATCAGCGTGAATATTCTGAGAAATCGGAAATAAATTATTTGTAAAGACTCATATTCTAGACAGATTTTTAATTATTTGGACCCCATTTTGATTTTATATCAGTCTTTGAATCGACTGCCTTTTCGAAATTCGCAAAATTGCAGTATGTTTCCTCTGGCTTTTTTGCCGGATCATTACAGGGTCACTGATGAGGCTTTATTAGCCGAAACTACGTAGTATGACCCATCTTCTTTCTTATGAATGTTTTCATTGCTCTTAAAGGAACTCATTTTTGATTTTTATTTGCCTTCACTGCAGCTGGTGTTGTGCCGTGTGGCGGCCGTAAAACGTCTCCCCGTACATCAACCATAGTGCAGTTTATATTTTTTACTTTTGGTCCTTTGAGATCAGCGTGAATATTCTGAGAAATCGGAAATAAATTATTTGTTAAGACTCATATTCTAGACAGATTTTTAATTATTTGGACCCCATTTTGATTTATATCAGTCTTTGAATCGACTGCCTTTTCGAAATTCGCAAAATTGCAGTATGTTTCCTCTGGCTTTTTTTGCCGGATCATTACAGGGTCACTGATGAGGCTTTATTAGCCGAAACTACGTAGTATGACCCATCTTCTTTCTTATGAATGTTTTCAATGGTCTTAAAGGAACTCATTTTTGATTTTTATTAGTGGGATCAGACAAGATAATTTCAATAATATTTAAAGGCATTTATTCTTGATTATTGAGAACTATCATTTCATTACATAATATTATGTAGCCCTCAGTGCTGACTAAAGAAAAGTCCTCTGTCTGCAACAGGTAAGGGTCCTTCTTTGGGAAAATCAATAATTACTACTGTGTACCTTATTGATTTTCCTCTTTAGCGCCTCAGTCAAGAGATTCAACAGGAGCTACTTATCATCCTATTAAAGGCCGCCTTTGATCTGCTATAGACAATATATCACAGGGGGCAATAAAACAATTATGAACACACGGTGTGTCCTCCTGTCTAAGAATAAATGCCTTTAATAACAGAGCTAAGTATTTGTTTCTTCCTTACTTCATTACAGTTTTAACAAAAAGTTGAAATAGTTTGTAAATAAATTTTGTTAATTTTTCTAAAAGACTTGTTTGCATTTTCTTTCTGCTACGCTTGTCTCATAACACCATATATAGTAGATTCCTAATAAATACTTTTATCATATGACGTCGTTGATAAGCAGTGGATAACGTCGTGTTTAAAAATCGTATGACCACACGTGTAATAACACTTTGGCGGGATTAAGTAACGTCATGACGACGTCCATGTCAACAATGCATTTTTCGTAGAAAAATTGTCAAATTAAAAGGCGATAAAATCCAATTTAAAGTAGTCATATGATATCTTACACTCATGGTCATTTCATAGGATATTTATGAAACTCGCTAAAAGGCTCGTTTCATAAATATCATATGAAATGACCACTCGTGCAAGATCCTCTATTTATCATATGACGTCGCGTCTGAGTGTGTAATAACGCCATGTAATATTTTCGATAATCCACTAGTGGATTAAATATGCAAATTAGCTAGATACGTTCCGTAACGTTACATGTACGAGATGAATATTTACATGAATACATTTACATGAATATATTTATATATTTACATGACTATTTATTTACATGAATACATGAACACTCATGTAAGATCCTCTATATATTTGCCGGGTTTCTAACACTTCTTGTTTCTGTTCTTTTGGTTAAGGACTGGGGTACTTAAGAACATGTGTTTATAACAACCAAAATGTGTTTTAGCATGCTTCTGTAAAACTGCTTGTCAATTTTATTTTAGGTGAGGGCTATACTAGATTCCATCGACTGGACAAAGTTCTCAGAACAATCTATGATGTTTGTTCTGATTCTCGTTCGCTGGGTTCTGCCTCGTGGAAACATCGACAGAAACTCTCTATCACAGCTGCTGATTATGTATTCAGCCATATCTGCAGACATTCTTGACTTCTCCGATGTTTTCCAGTTGGAAGAGATCAAAACAAACTACCCCTTCATGCTAACCGGGCTCAGCGTTTGGTCTTGGAGTATGGTTCAGTTTACTTTAGTTGTTACAACAGCATTCGACTTCCGTCGAAAGACGAGTTTGCAAGAGAGTCATACCACAACAGCTGCAGATAGCTGGGATAGATCTGAGGCTGTTTCTATTCTCATGGTGTTCTTCATGCAGGATGGCCCTTTTCTACTAGTACGCCTATACGCCATAGCCAATATACCGTTGTCTGACTATTATACGATATTTTTCTTCAGTTTAAAGAATATTCTGACACTGATTCTCGGTCTGTACAGACTGCTGGTGTTGTTGCACTGTGTATCACGGAAAGGCAATGATCTACTAACAATGGAAGAAATAGCCAAGAGCAAAGAATCATTAGCTACTCTGACAGTAGAAATAGAAGTGGGGACGAATAAAAGAAGCAGGGCAAAAATTAAGAAGAGCAAAAGCAAGGCGTCTTTGGCAACCAGTGATTTATACTCGGGGACTGAGAACAAAGAAACGTAATGACAAGTCTACAAATGTAAACACTTCAGACAGATTTAACAAATAAACTTATTTTTAAACTAAATGTATACAGCTATATTTACATGTACATTCTCAGTACATTAACACAAACCCCCTCTTCTACTATAGGACGCAGTGTTGTTCAGATTCAATAAGCGCATTGACCCATGCGACGCCACATGCTCATTAAGTGACGTCGAAATAACCATTTTTCTCTCCACAATGATTAGATGATGACGTTTTGACGTCAGCGGCGTTCTTCAGCTGTCAATAGGAAAACTGCGTGCAATTGTTTTCTTCTTTAAATCTAAAGAAAAGGTAATTTATGTAACGTTCATTGAATTGTCGAAAGATGCCCTGCTTGGCTGCCAGATAAAGTACTCCTCCGTGACTATTTGACTGCACATTTTAACTCCCTTACCTGACAAAACTACCCCCCCCGCCCCACGTACTGCCAGATAAGGGCGTTAAAATGTGCAGAAAAATATTCAATGGGGAAATGGGGAATACGTTTTCTTTGTTAGAATAGACGTGCATGGGGGCAATGATCAGGAATCGACACTTTTAACCCACATCATACAACATTGCATTGCATACCAGGTTTTAGGCTTCTAGCTTTTATAAGTCTAGAGAAATCTTTGAGGAGAAATTAGCCATTGGCCAGTATGAAGAGAAAGAAGAATGAAAGAACAAAGGAACAAATAAGCATAGAAAGCCCACTGTCTCTTACACGATACAAGCCTTCATTATTGCTTTTCATACCAAGTTCGGGGCCTCTGGCTTTTACAGTTCCTGAGAAATTAGCATTGGCCTACGGGGCTTGAAGAAATATATGGACTGCATGATGCTTCCAGGCAGAGCTGAATCCGACCCGCACACGAGTACTGGTAAACCGCTTAGAGGATCTAAGCCTGCCCAGGAAAAGCTGTGGGCACGAGTCCATGCTTATAAACCCTATTGGTTTAATTGGGTGACAGGGCTTGAGATGTGATTTCATGTCAATGTCGGGTAAAAGTCCCACAAAATTGGAAGCAACTTCTCCAAAATGACCTTTTACAGTGTTGACGGGGACGTTAAACCTCAAAACAAACAAACAAACAAAGCCTATATGGAGAGAAAGAAGAATGAAATAACAACTGTCATATGAACAAATAAGGCAAGAAAGTCCACTGTCTCTCATACGATATGGTAGACTGCTACACAGACCATCTGTTAATGAATAGATAACGAGATGGCATCATAATTGCATTGCATACCCAGTTTGGGGGTTTTAGCTTTAACAAATCCCGAGATCTTGCTGGCGAAAAATTTAATATTTGTCACTATGGTGAGAAAGGAGAATTAAAAAAATGAACAAATAAGCCGAGCTTACACGATACGTCGTCATTATTGCATTGCATGCCAAATTTGAGGCTTCTATATCGCTTTTATGGTTTCTGAGAAATCTTTAACGAAAAATTTAACAATAACCTACATGGAGAGAAGGTAAAATTGAAAGAACAAATGAGCAAAGAAACCGATAAAGCCCATTGTCTCTTACACGATATAAGGCATGGTGGCGGTGGCGGTGTGTGTGTGGTGGCGGTGGTGGCGGCGGGTGGTGTTGGGTTGTGTTTTTGGTGGTGGTGGCGGTTGGTTGTGCTGGTGTCGGGTGGATGTGATGGCGGAGGAAATGGTGGTGGTGTCTGTGGTGATGGTGGTGGTGATGTTTGTGGTAGTTGTGCAGGTGGAGGTGGTGGTGTTGTTGGTGGTGGTGGCTGTGGTGGTGGTGGAGTCGGTGGTGGTGAATAGTGCTGACGGCAGTGGTGTATGTATGTATCACTATTTTTGCAATAAGGAATCGCGTTTTGTGTTATAAGGAATCGCGTTTTGAGCAATAATAAATCGCGTTTTGTGCAATAAGGAATCCCGTTTCTTTTGGTTTTTTTTGCAATAAGGAATCGCGTTTTGTGCAATAAGGAATCTCATTTTGTGCAATAAGGAATCGCGTTTTCTGCAACAAGGAATCACGTTTTGTGCAATAAGGAATCTCATTTTGTGCAATAAGGAATCGCGTTTTCTGCAACAAGGAATCACGTTTTGTGCAATAAGGAATCTCATTTTGTACAATAAGGAATCGCGTTTTGTGAAATAAGGAATCGCGTTTTGTGAAATAAGGAATCGCGTTTTGTGCAATAAGGAATCTCATTTTATGCAATAAGGAATCACGTTTTCTGCAACAAGGAATCAGGTTTTCTGCAATAAGGAATCTCATTTTGTGCAATAAGGAATCGCGTTTTGTGAAATAAGGAATCACGTTTTGTGAAAAAAGGAATCGCGTTTTGTGCAATAAGGAATCTCATTTTGTGCAATAAGGAATCACGTTTTTTTTGCAATAAGGAATCAAATTTTTGCAATAAGGAATCCAATTTTTGCTATAAGATATCCAATTTTTGCAATAAGGGATCACGTTTTGGGCAAAAAGGAATGTCATTTTGTGTAATAAGGAATCGCGTTTTGTGCAATAAGGAATCGCGTTTTGCGCAATAAAGAATCACGTTTTGTGCAATAAGGAATCTCATTTTGTGCAACAAGAAATCACGTTTTTTTTGCAATAAGGAATCAAATTTTTGCAATAAGGAATCCAATTTTTGCTATAAGGTATCTATTTTTGTGCAATATTTGCAAATGTCCCCCAAAAGGGCCACTAGGCATATGTGGAAAACGTGTACTGAAATTGAGAAAATTTGTTATAATACATATAGGTCATCTAGTCTTAACAAGTTCAAACGGCGTTTAAAGGAACTGACCTAACCCCATTTCAGCCGAATGGGTTCTTGCATCTTAGACGAGTGCAGACAATTCAAAGTGCGAAATGGGCGAATATTTTTCTCATTAATTTCAATACCTTTTCGTCCAATACATTAAGCTATCTACGACAGAGGTAATTTTCCGTCTTCCTGGAGTATTTTATAACCAGTTGTAATGATCTAAGGTTGGATTTGAAGTTTAACGTCCCCGTCAACACTGTAAAGGTCATTTTGGAGACGTTGCTTCCAATTTTGTGGGACTATTACACGACATTGAGATGAAATGACATCTCAAGCCCTGTCGCCAGATGAAAACCATGTTTATAAACGTGGACTGGCCGACTCGCACCGCTTTGCCTGGGCAACCTTAGAACCTTACCAGTATGGGGTCGGTTTCAGCGTAGAAGCATCGTGCAGCGCCATTTATTTCTTCAAGCCCCGATGAGCGGGGGCGGCTGGAGTTTTAAATAGAAGTTTTTTGTCAGTAGTGAATCACGTTTTTGTCAATAAGGAATCTCATTTTCTGCAATACGAGTGTTGTGGATAAGGAATCACGTTTTGTGCAATAAGGAATCGCGTTTTGCGCAATAGTGAATCTTATTTTGTGTAATAAGGAATCTCATTTTGTGCAATAAGGAATCCAATTTTGTGCAATAAGGTATCGCATTTTGTGTAATAAGGAATCGCGTTTTGTGCATTAAGGAATCGCGTTATCCGCAAAAATGAATCTCATTTAGTGCAATAAGGAATCGCATTTTTATGCAATAAGGAATCGTGTTTTCTGCAATAAGGAATCGCGTTTTGTGCAATAAGGAATCGCGTTTTGTGCAATAAGGAATCGCGTTTTGTGCAATAAGGAATCGGGTTATGCGCATTAAGGAATCGCATTTTGTGCAATAAGGAATCACGTTTTCTGCACTAAAAATCGCGTTTTCTGCAATAAGGAATCGCGTTATCTGCAATGAGGAATCCCGTTTTGTGTAATAAGGAATCGCGTTTTGTGCAATAAGGAATCGCGTTTTGTGCAATAAGGAACCGCGTTTTGTGCAATAAGGAATCGCGTTTTCTGTAATAAGGAATCGCGTTTTTTGCAATAAGTAATCTCATTTTGTGCAATAAGGAATCGCGTTTATGTGCAATTTTGTCGTCCAATATCTGTATGAAGCCTGTAAGGAATCGCGTTATGCGCAATAAGGAATCTCATTTTATGCAATAAGGAATCGCGTTTTTGTGCAATTTTGTCGTCCAATATCTGTATGAAGTCTGTAAGGAATCGCGTTATGCGCAATAAGGAATCGGATTTTGTGCAATTAGGAATCGCGTTTTATGCAATAAAAATCGCGTTTTCTGCAATAAGGAATCGCGTTTTCTGCAATGAGAAATCCCGTTTTGTGTGATAAGGAATCGCGTTTTGTGCAATAAGGAATCGCGTTTTGTGCAATAAGGAACCGCGTTTTGTGCAATTAGGAATCACGTTTTCTGTAATAAGGAATCGCGTTTTGTGCAATAAGGAATCTCAGATTGCGTAATAAGGAATCGCGTTTTGTGCAATAAGGAATCGCGTTTTGTGCACTAAGGAACCGCGTTTTGTGCAATAAGGAATCGCGTTTTCTGTAATAAGGAATCGCGTTTTTGTGCAATTCTGTCGTCCAATATCTGTATGAAGTCAAGACTTTCAGTGTCTCTCCTCTTAACTCGTTTGAGTCTACTACTGTTCCCAAGTTTTCGATTTGCTAATACGTCTAATCAGATACAGCTAAGCTAAGGGTCTCATCGCTTAGATATTCCATTACAAAAGCGAGTAAGTCTTTGAACCACTTTTCGTAAATCTCAATATCTTTCAAATTCATGGGGCATTTCTCTCCAGACGTGGGTAACGTATACAGCTCTCCAGTGCTCAGATTATATCTGGCGGGCTTGTCGCCGCTATCCGTCGGTGGAGTTATTGTGGGAAACGTGTATAGCAATCTTTAGAAACGTCTTCCAAATCGCAATGAACTTTCAAACAAAATTAACTGCTAAACGATCCCCTTAATGATAAGTTCAAACTAGGAGCCTACCCTGTTACACAAATCAACCCACACCCCTTTGCGACAAACCGCAAAAACCCAAGGCACAGCACTGCTATAACTTAAACGCAGTGCAATCACGTAGCCAAACCTTTAGAATGGAGTTCCAACTTATTACAACTAATCTACGTTGCACCAAAACAAAGGCTCACATTGGAACTGTGCAACACATCCACAGCCCTTGAAAAATGAAGCACTCTTAGCCCAGAAACTCCAACAAATAAAGATGCCTTTTAGCGACAGGACACATGCACTTCTGAAGCAAACGGGAAGACAAAATATAAGCCCCACCCAGACCTGGAAAGGGTCGTCACGGCACCGTTTCACAAACCCCTCAGGACGGAGCTCGGCGAATGGCTACAGGGCAAGGGGATGCCCGTGGGCTCGGAGACACTTGAGACGTGGGACGACAAACACGGACGGACGGGGCTGCAGCCGAGCGATGGTCTCCCTGTTCACCGGCAACGGGGAATAGGGGTACCACCGAACGGCTACGGTGTAGTGCCAGCATGGATTCGTTCCCTGGGACCCCACCAGCTGACGACCCGCGACACGGGGAAACTGGAAAACAACAATCTAATCATTCATAGGTCATAGTACATAATTATTACTGTGGCAATTATTACTATTACATTATTATTACTTACTATAATAATATCTTGAAACTCATAATTTACAAGATCAAACAGGAACACGGGAAATAACACATCGCTACTGGCGCGAAAACTTGTGAGTATTTCCCCTTTGTGGTATTTAGCTTAATAATATTTTGAAAGATTAAAAACTTTTAAAACAACGATATCTCTCAATAAATGAATTTCAATTTTTTTTATATTGCAATTCATAACTTTAAAATTATTGAATGTCAGTTATTTATTAATTTTCTGTGTTTAGTGTAATATTTTAGATAATATATACATATAGAGACTATGCACCACCGCAAAATTGTAATAGATACGAATTATATAAATATACCTTCATAGTTTATGTTTATGACCTAATAGTGTTGATGGGTTGTTAAACCCCTATATGGGCTGCCTCGGTGGCTTCCATAATACGCAGTATTTCTGAGGTGACCAATTGGTCACTACAATTAAAGGAAAATAATAGGTACTCAACTTCTCCCCAATTAATTCGGTAGAGGCTACTTGCTGCAAATAGTCACAAAACGTAAATTAATTACAGTCAGTTGCAGATAGCCGAAATACGTTGTTTGATTTGATGTTTAACGTCCCCGTCAACACTGTAAAGGTCAATTTGGAGACGTTGCTTCCAAATTTGGTGGACTTTTACCCGACATTGAGATGAAATTACATCTCAAGCCCTGCCACCCAATGAAACCAATTGGGTTATATGCATGGACGGGCAAAAATCGAACAAACACAGAGATGAAACAACGGCGAGGACTCGACAGCAAGAAACCACTGAAATGCTGGAGCAAACGAAAACCAAGTTAGACACCGATGGGCCCGATTATTATTACTTTGATTTTTTTTTTCGTAGCAAGCCTTAAGCGCGATAAGGTAGATTCTCGGTACTGCTATTACTTTGATTTTTCTTCGTAGCAAGCCTTATACATGGTAACGTAGATATTCGGCACTGTTACTACTTTGATTTTTAACATGTCTTTGAGGGACAAACGCCCAGAACTTGGGCGTTATGCGCCGCCTCACGGAGGCGGAATCCCGAACCCCGTAATTAATGGTCCGCCTCAACGCGCATCCACACCGTATCTTTAACGAGATGGTTCTGTTGTATGTACTGTATGTATGTCTGAGGCGGTGATTATTTCGATGTCCGAACACCGTGATCTAAGCCAGCTCAGGCAAAGCGGTGCGAGGAGGCCCCTATAAACCCTATCGGTTTCATCGGGCGACAGGGCTCGAGAAGTCGTTTCGTCTCCGTATCTTATTCTTTCTTAAACCGCGATCGGTCACATTTAACAAATACTCGAAGTGAAACATTATATACACTCCAGGTTGCAGGGTTGAAAGCCTACACAGTAATCGTGTAATTACGATAGGGGGTCTTCTTGAGGCCTAAATGGCCGAAACTAGCTAGTCTGGCCCAGAAAATATGTACACTCCACAGCTGTTGTCTGAGAATGTGTAGCGGCCGTAAAACGTCTCCCTACCCTACATCATAGTGTAGTTTATATTTTCTTGTCCTTTGGGACCATTGATTCCATTGTGGAATTTTGAAAATATTTGAGGGTCACTGATGAGGCCTAATGGCCGAAATTAGCTAGTCTGCCACCAGAAAACATGTTCACTCCGTATTTTCCAGTTCTGTGGTGTATTCCTTGCTTCCAAAGGATAACCCTTTCTAGAACAAATCTAACCTGCACAGGAAATGACTCTTCCTGCATTGGGGCCTACAGTTAACGTCCCGAACCGAGGGACGGTACACCTTTTGGCTTTCACCCCCAGCAAATGATGCCAATGGAGCGTGATAGGACACCGACCCAATTGTCTGCACTCGTCTAAGATGGAAGGACTCATTCGGCTTAAATGGGGTTAGGTCAGTTCCTTTAAACGCCGTTTAAAACATTTGTCCAGCGCACTGACACCCATTTCACGCATAAATGGCATATAGATTTGTACATTGTTTTTTTTTTCACATTGTTCTCTAACTTTTTAACGGTAGGGGTCTTTAAACTGCACAGAAGATGACACTACCTGCACGGGGGGGGGGGGGGGCTCCAGTTAACGCCCCGATCCGAAGAACGGTACACTTTTTGGCCTTCACCCCCGCAAATGATGCCAATGGAGCGCATGTGGGACTTTATGTAACATCCACCGGAGATTGTCGATTAATATTGGTTTTCCGGGACACATGCTGACAGTCATGCTACCTGTATGAAATGATTACCGATTTGCATTAGCTTTATAGGGAAAACTTCATTTAAACCTTTATAACTTTATTACATTTAAATGTAGAATTAAAGTTTTGCTATATTTTTGTAGGAAAATCCAAGAGCTTTCTATTGATATATTTTTTGTCTGATTGGAGAAGATCCTCTTGCTTCCCTATTGTATTTAGTTACAGCCCTGTATTTCCCTTAATGATGTCATTAAAAATAGCGAAATCATGTATCTAACCGATTTTGGACTAGATTTATTCTAAAATTAATTTTGTAAAGTTTTAAATTCTGATGGATCCAGATAGTGAATTTTACAAACTTTACAAAGATATAAGTTAGACTATTCTGACATTTTATCTTTTTGCTTCCCCGTATTAGTAAAATTGCGCTACAACCGAGTTGCACTATTGAACTTTTCGGTCGACAATTGCCGAAGTCCACACAGTGACTATTCACAATAGCTTGAAATTGATTTTTAAACATACTGACAGAAAATTGGCGTTTGGTATTTTTTGGAAATATTCGTCATAGGAAAAAGTGTCATTTGGATACAAAATATTATTTTTGCAGAAATCTTATTTAAAACAATTTTCATTTGATCTTAAAATTTGTTAAACTTTATATTTCCACCAATAAAGCACATTATATATGGAAATCAAAGATTGCGAAATTTTCAACTGTGCTTTTTCAAAATATTGCTGTGTTCACAAAAGAAATTATACCTTAGTGTCAAAAGATAACACAAAAAATGCAATGCATTATTATTCATTTTTGAATACAATAAATAAATAAATAAATAAATCATTACGTTAACACATCCATGCCAAAAAGGGCAAGTTTTCATGGCTGTAAAAATGGCATTTATCAGATGATAAATTGCGACATTTTTCTTATTTCTGCTCCAAACATATAGATTGTGTGTGCTCTTTAAAGCCGCCTCAATGAGGCGGTTCTAACGAGTATCCACAATCTATGTTTTGGAGCAGAAATAAGAAAAAATATATTTTCCTTGAAAACCCCACTTTTCTCTATATAAAGAGGGGTTTACAATGGTAAACATTTCATGGACGTGTTAAGGTAATAAGTAAATAATAAATAAATAAATAAAAGCAGTTTCATCCAAACATTACGATAACATGCTGATATTGCGCATCCCAGTGTAGGGAGGGGTTGTCTTTGATAAACATTTTTTTTTTAGATATAATTATGGTTAAATGTCAGATCACGATGCGCTTTGCCTAATTTTAAACGCTCTACAGTTTTAACCCATTATGCCTAGGTGAGTGGTCTATTATATATTTTAAACATGCTGTTACGAGATGGAATAGGAAACCTCTCTGGTGCTTATGCACATCTAAATTATTTTAGTAGATATATGGTAGGGCGGTGTGAGTGAAATATTTTGGGTGAAATATGGTACGCAAACTATGCGGCTCCATGAACAAGTCATGCACATATCATACGATGTATGCATGAGTGGTTTATAGAGAGCTGTTTTTACAATACAGGGGGCCGCTAAAAGGCCGAGTCCTATAGAATTTGCCTAAAAATCGCCAACCGCCAAATTGTGCCATATATGATTTTTATTCCCGTCACGTGTTGTGTGGGTGTTCGTTTTGACAGGAGTCATGTCATTGATTATAGGGTCGTTTCATCAATTTTTCCTATGGGAAATATACTATTTGAAGGCAAATCCATTATCTACTCGATTTTGCTATCTGGCTTTGTTTGTGGCCGGTATCTCCACTTCCCCACGAACAAAGTAAGGTAATACGAGTAGGCATGATTTTCCGGTAGTATTCATAGATATATAAACCCTGAAAAAAGCGGACACCTTAGCAGCAGGTCAAGTTGTAAAGAGTAAACACAACATTGTGGCGGGGAAATAGAAAGTATATTGAAAGGTATGTTAAATCTATGTTTAGTATTATTTTTGTATGAACATGCTTGTAGGTTTTGGAGGGGTTTACTTCTAGTATACCCCAACTTTCTGAAGCCTATTCTGAATTCACTATTGAGGCCTGTAGCGATTAGGCTACTAGCTTTGCCAGCTAGACGTCGCAGGATCGATCCCAGGCTTCTCCAGTAGTAGAATGAGTCTTTCTAAGTGAGGTCCTGTCTCATGCTGACCCTAGATGTTGGTGAGACGTAAAGTTTGGACACCCGCTCATTCTAGATTCATTTAGGCTTTTAGACCCCTTTTGTAGAATGTAATTAATAAACGCCGGGTCACTTGTTTGATCCATGACTTGTGACTGGCTGTGGTTAGAAAACCGTGGTTCCGTCCCAATATGATATTAGGTGTAGAGGGGACGTAAACTTAAGACGGGTTTAACCACATCTTCATCATCAGGGCAAACTCATACAAGAGCCTGTTGGGTTATCCGTGATGATGAACCGTAATGAATTTTATTTTACAAGCATGTTCACGTTGATTAGAAATAATCTTGTTCAAGAAGAATTACGAGTTCATTTTGTAATGATGCCGTTTTTGTCTGATAACTCAGTTTGTGCATGTATGTACATATAAAGAACGAGGTGATGATAAGGGGGAGTATTTGGTCGCCACACGTCATAACGGCCTGAGCGGCGGGGATGACGTCAGCTGCGTCATCGGCGCCGCGAGGACGGTTGTGACGGGGTGCCTACTAAATAGAGAGAATTTACGGCAAACAGTGTTGGCCCATATGAGACACTAACAAATGTTGTAGATTATAGATGAAAATCTTCTGTTGTAGTTTCTATCTGTTATTAATGTATTGAATTTGTGAATAGCTATATTTGTGAGCCGTGTCGCGGAGAAGGATATGAAATAGAGATTGTTATGTTTCCTGTAATTGGCGGCTGACCAGCTAGCGCAAAGGCGTGGTCTGTTCAATTGCCTCTTACTTGTGATAATGTAGTGAGCACAGGTTTGATGAGTATTATGCTCAGTAGTAGTGAGCATTAATTGATTTCTGTAGTGCTCAGTAAGGAAACATAAACTTTGAGTATTATTGTGTCAAGCGCTGGGTGCTGATAATTTGATGCACAGTCAAGTTGAGTTCTGCTGTACGGTTATTTGTCGCATGCACTAATCAGCCTGTATGTCTGGTCGGCGCATGCGCAATAACGGTATATGCATGAACATATTCTTACTTCTCCGGGAGGGGGATCATGATATAACATGTATGTTTTGTGACTCGTTTCTAGTCCCGTTATCGTAATTTGCAGGCATAACAATGTGTGACCTGCTGCTCCCTGCTTCATAGCAGCAGGTACTGGTACGACGCTAGGCGTTAGGGTCCAGCAAGGGCGGACAGACCGCCGTAATCAGCGCCTACCAGGATAGAAGCAGATTCTTCTAAATCATTGTTCGTTGTAAACAAATGTGATCATGGAAGAGGTCAACTTACCTTATTTGGACGATCACTAAACGTCTGATCAGCAAACGTGATCGCTAAATCTAAGATTATCGACTATGTTGATAGACTAGTTCTACTAGTTCGCGAGAGGAAGTGTCACGCGTGTGGGGGATTCACCCTAGGTTATAACTGGCCAGTCGCGTCTTGTGTTGTTTCTTTTTCTTTGTTTTTGTTGTTGTTTTGTTGTTTGCTTCTGTGGGTATTCACGTCACCCGTTCCGAGCACAGAACAGTGTTTTGCCTTCGGAGCGGACGTCGTGAGTTGGCTACAGAAGCAACAAATTGTGATGTTTTGTGTTAGTAAGTGTTGTATGTAGATACTGTAAATAATTCATGTCATTCATTTAACATCTTTCTTGTGCCTTACCCCACAGCTGCCCGTACACCTGTCAGAGATCACGCTCGGTTGTCTTGTCAGCATGGGGGTTTGCGGGACGCCGTAAACCCACATGTAACATTTGGTGTCAGAAGTGGGATTTGATCTCTGGCTGGTGTTCCCGGCTGTGGAACAGCACATTGATACTCTGAATCATCAATTTAAAAAAAAAAAAAATGTATTGACAGCCACATTTAGAAATTAACTTGAATCTTCCTTCCTGCGTTGATGAAGTGCGAAACCCATGTATTCAACTGAATGGATACTGACAAGTCGATAATTTCTGAGCAGGAAGGCAAGGCAAACCCCACTTTTTCTTGGTAACGAAAAATTTAAGTAGACCCCACTTAATTGTGTTACCTGACATTCTACTAAGTTAAATTGGAGCTACTAATTGATCTTACCCACACGTGGTTCTGACGTAGTGACGTTAACAATTTACTGACGTTGACATAACGTTAGCGTTAATATTTACGCTGTGGCTTGAGGTTAGGTATGACGTAATAGAAACATTAATGGTGACTTGTTATGATCGGAGTTTTGTAATGTGATGAAACTTCGGATTGTAGCATTTTACTGTAAACGTCGTCAGTTTATGACGTCATATTAGACTACTAGTACGCAACGTCATACTTTGCTGAAAGCATTTGACATTTCAAATCGCGTGTGCTTTAATAACTAACGTTTTAGTTAGATTAACGCGTATAACACATATCTTAACGTTTTAGTTAAGCCCATTCAATCATCACTGATCATAACTGATCAGTTTATAGTGGTTTTGATAGTAACGTGAGATTTACGTTATCAATAATGGAGCGTTTAATGCAAATGGGAAAGGACTTAGGTTATGAGGGGAAGGAGTTACAAGGTTTTGTTAAAGAGCAGCAAGATATTGAGAGGGCAGAAAGGCAAGAGCAAAGGGATTTAGAAAGGTTAATGTCTGAAGAAAAGGAAAAGGAAAGGGTACATGAACTAGCTAAGTTAGAGGAAAAGGAAAAGGAAAGGGTACATGAACTAGCTAAGTTAGAAGTAGAAGAAAAGGAAAAGGAAAGGGCACATGAACTTGAAATGGCACGCATTAAGACTGAAAGGGAGGCAAAAGAGATTAGTGAGGCCCATTTAGAACAAATAAAACATGGGTTTGAGCTACAGCACCAAGAATTAAGGAATCAGTTAGAAATGCAGAGAGCGAAGCTCGAGCTAGAATTTGAAAAGCAAAAAGCTGAGAAGGTGGCTCATGCCCGGGATCCTAAGTTACCTTATTTTGAAGAGGGTAAAGATAAAATGGATAGTTATTTATCTAGGTTTGAGAAATATGCTACGGCTAATAAATGGGATAAGAGTGTTTGGGCCGCGTATTTAAGTGCATTGCTCAAAGGGCGCGCACTTGATGTATATGACCGGTTGTCAAATGAGGATGCGGCGGATTATGAAAAGTTAAAGGACGCTTTATTAAAGAATTTTGACATGACAGAGCGCGGATTTAGGAAACAGTTTCGTTATAGTAGGCCCGAGAAATCAGAAACGTTCATACAGTTCAGTAGTAGACTGAGAAGTTATTTAGAAAAATGGCTTAATATGGCAAAGATAGAAAAATCTTTTCCGGCTGTCTGTGATTTCATGGCAAGGGATCAGTTCCTGGAGTCATGTAATAGAGAACTGTATGTGCATCTGAAGCCAAAACAGTTTGGTAATTTAGATGAAATGGCTAGGGAGGCAGATTTGTTTGCAGAAGCGCGCGGGGGCGTATATAGTTGCATTAATAAGGGGCAACGCGATAATAGAGGCGCAGCGCAGGGTAAACAGGACAAAGTTGACTCGAACAAACCGAGTGGTAGACCGGATATCAAGTGTAGCATATGTGGTAAGGGGCATTTAACAATTAAATGTTTTAAGAACCCCGACAGGAAACAATTGTATAGCGCAGAGGTAGGAGCAACTGGAGTTGGGGATAGCGGTGTTAAAGAAAATTTTAACACGCGCGTAGAGACTCAAGGTTCTCAGGTTAAGAATGAGAATACGCAGAATGTAGGTCGTGGTTATACACGTGGTCGTGGTAATTTTAGAGGGTCTTTTCGCGGACGCGGTAAAAATAATAGCACACCACGTGGCGCAGCACACCAAGTTAGTTTTTGTCAAACGGAAGTAACTAGGAAAGGTGATGAGATTGGAAGTATTTTTGAAAATAAGGTTGGTGATCCTTTGATTTCGGATAGGGAGGAGTGTAGTAAGGAAACTAGGGAAGGTGTCTGTTACTTCTTAAAGGCAAGGTTACCGACGGCACAAGGATTGGTTAATAATAAAAAGGTGGTTGTATTAAGAGATACTGGGTGTACAGGCTGTGTCGTTCGGAGAAGTTTGGTTTCGGATAGTCAGTTAATAGGGAAGGAATCAAATGTTACGTTGATTGATGAATCCACACAAAGGTATCCTTTGGCAATGATTGACATTGATTGTCCTTTTTTCACTGGGAAAACTGAAGCTTTGTGTATGGATGATACGTTGTACGATTTGGTTATCGGTAACATTGATGGATCAAAACTTCCTGATATGTCTCATTTCTCAGCTGCGGCTGTAACTAGGTCTCAAAATAGGCAGGAGGAGAAGCCTTACAGAAAACTTAAGGTTCCCGATCAGATCATTAACGATGACAAGGAGGCTTTCAAGCAAGCTCAGGTTGATGATCCAACTTTGGAAAACATCAGGAAAAGGGTTGTATCTGGGAACAAGACTGTGAGTCGTGGTTTAAACCGAGGTGAAACTAGGTTTATTGAGAAAAAAGGGTTGGCATATAGGGAGTTCACCAAGGGTAACAAAGTCTCTTTCCAACTTGTGGTCCCTCAAAGTTTCCGAGGAAAGGTGTTGAAACTGGCTCATGAAACGCTTATGTCTGGACATATGGGTATTAGGAAGACATTGGATAGAGTTGTAACTGAGTTTTACTGGCCCGGTATTTGCGGTGATGTCGCTAGATTTTGTAAATCTTGTGATATTTGTCAGAGAACTATTCAGAAAGGTCGGGTCACTAAAGTACCTCTAGGAAAAATGCCATTGATTGATACGCCATTTAAGAGGGTGGCAGTGGACATAGTTGGTCCAATTGAGCCTCGATCTGATAGGAAATCTCGGTATATTTTAACCATGATAGATTATGCGACAAGGTATCCAGAGGCGATAGCTTTACCGAGTATTGAGACGGAACGTGTCGCGGAAGCGCTTATTGAAATGTTTAGTAGGGTTGGCATTCCTGATGAAATGTTGACTGATTGTGGATCACAGTTTACTGCTGAGGTAATGAAGGAAGTCAGCAAACTTCTTTCTCTTCAACAGTTAACGTGTAGTCCGAGACACCCAATTTGCAACGGACTGATAGAGCGTTTCCACGCTACGTTAAAGCAGATGTTACGTCGCATGTGTGCTGAACGTCCAAAAGATTGGGATAAATATCTTCCAGCCTTATTATTTGCGGTAAGGGAAGTCCCACAAGAGTCTTTAGGATACTCCCCTTTTGAGTTGTTATATGGACGTAACGTCAGAGGTCCAATGGCAATATTAAGAGAATTATGGGCTGAAGAGGTACGCGATGAGCAAGTTCTTTCGACGTATCAATACGTTATTGAGCTTAGGGAACGGTTAGAGCAGACATGCAAATTAGCGCGTGATAATTTAAAGAAGGTTCAGATTAAGCAGAAAGCTTATTACGATAAAGGCGCGAGGTCGCGTAAATTTGACGTCGGCGACAAAGTACTGTTGTTACTACCGACAGACAGTAATAAATTATTGCTTCAATGGAAAGGTCCTTATGAAGTGGTTGAGGTAGTAAGCAGAATGGATTATAAAATTGACGTCAATGGAAATGTTAACACATATCATGCTAATATACTGAAGCAATATGTTGAGCGTCAGACTGTGACGTCTCATTGTCTGATCTCTAAACCTATTATGTCGACAGACAGTCATGACAGAAATGACGTCGACGTGTCTTCATTTGAAGACAGCAGTTTTGAAACTGCAGAGCAACAGGAAAGTGACGGCGACGTTAGCGTCCCACACACACTAACGTCAGAGGAGAGTGAGGAGACAGAAGGGCTGAGAGAACAGCGCCTTGCAGGACTGACATGTCAGACAGACCAAAGTATATGTACCACATTTATGTCAGAACCTGTGAAATCAATTAAATCTGTTAAGCCAGAAAGGCCACCTCCAGTGAGATTAAAACGATATCCGTTTTCTAATAAACAACAGAATGTCGGGGGAACAGGAAAATTCTGGGGCAAACCGCCTTAGCTTACTAGCTAAATTTTACTTAAGAAAATTTGGGGGCAGACTACCTTAGTAGGTAATTCTTCGCACGGTTGTTGTGTAAATAGCTGTCTTGTTTAGATAGGTTCATCCTATTCCATCTCTAAACACAAAGAAAAAACATTTCTGATTGTTTTTTCTCCAAAAGGGGGAACCTTTGTTACGAGATGGAATAGGAAACCTCTCTGGTGCTTATGCACATCTAAATTATTTTAGTAGATATATGGTAGGGCGGTGTGAGTGAAATATTTTGGGTGAAATATGGTACGCAAACTATGCGGCTCCATGAACAAGTCATGCACATATCATACGATGTATGCATGAGTGGTTTATAGAGAGCTGTTTTTACAATACAGGGGGCCGCTAAAAGGCCGAGTCCTATAGAATTTGCCTAAAAATCGCCAACCGCCAAATTGTGCCATATATGATTTTTATTCCCGTCACGTGTTGTGTGGGTGTTCGTTTTGACAGGAGTCATGTCATTGATTATAGGGTCGTTTCATCAATTTTTCCTATGGGAAATATACTATTTGAAGGCAAATCCATTATCTACTCGATTTTGCTATCTGGCTTTGTTTGTGGCCGGTATCTCCACTTCCCCACGAACAAAGTAAGGTAATACGAGTAGGCATGATTTTCCGGTAGTATTCATAGATATATAAACCCTGAAAAAAGCGGACACCTTAGCAGCAGGTCAAGTTGTAAAGAGTAAACACAACATTGTGGCGGGGAAATAGAAAGTATATTGAAAGGTATGTTAAATCTATGTTTAGTATTATTTTTGTATGAACATGCTTGTAGGTTTTGGAGGGGTTTACTTCTAGTATACCCCAACTTTCTGAAGCCTATTCTGAATTCACTATTGAGGCCTGTAGCGATTAGGCTACTAGCTTTGCCAGCTAGACGTCGCAGGATCGATCCCAGGCTTCTCCAGTAGTAGAATGAGTCTTTCTAAGTGAGGTCCTGTCTCATGCTGACCCTAGATGTTGGTGAGACGTAAAGTTTGGACACCCGCTCATTCTAGATTCATTTAGGCTTTTAGACCCCTTTTGTAGAATGTAATTAATAAACGCCGGGTCACTTGTTTGATCCATGACTTGTGACTGGCTGTGGTTAGAAAACCGTGGTTCCGTCCCAATATGATATTAGGTGTAGAGGGGACGTAAACTTAAGACGGGTTTAACCACATCTTCATCATCAGGGCAAACTCATACAAGAGCCTGTTGGGTTATCCGTGATGATGAACCGTAATGAATTTTATTTTACAAGCATGTTCACGTTGATTAGAAATAATCTTGTTCAAGAAGAATTACGAGTTCATTTTGTAATGATGCCGTTTTTGTCTGATAACTCAGTTTGTGCATGTATGTACATATAAAGAACGAGGTGATGATAAGGGGGAGTATTTGGTCGCCACACGTCATAACGGCCTGAGCGGCGGGGATGACGTCAGCTGCGTCATCGGCGCCGCGAGGACGGTTGTGACGGGGTGCCTACTAAATAGAGAGAATTTACGGCAAACAGTGTTGGCCCATATGAGACACTAACAAATGTTGTAGATTATAGATGAAAATCTTCTGTTGTAGTTTCTATCTGTTATTAATGTATTGAATTTGTGAATAGCTATATTTGTGAGCCGTGTCGCGGAGAAGGATATGAAATAGAGATTGTTATGTTTCCTGTAATTGGCGGCTGACCAGCTAGCGCAAAGGCGTGGTCTGTTCAATTGCCTCTTACTTGTGATAATGTAGTGAGCACAGGTTTGATGAGTATTATGCTCAGTAGTAGTGAGCATTAATTGATTTCTGTAGTGCTCAGTAAGGAAACATAAACTTTGAGTATTATTGTGTCAAGCGCTGGGTGCTGATAATTTGATGCACAGTCAAGTTGAGTTCTGCTGTACGGTTATTTGTCGCATGCACTAATCAGCCTGTATGTCTGGTCGGCGCATGCGCAATAACGGTATATGCATGAACATATTCTTACTTCTCCGGGAGGGGGATCATGATATAACATGTATGTTTTGTGACTCGTTTCTAGTCCCGTTATCGTAATTTGCAGGCATAACAATGTGTGACCTGCTGCTCCCTGCTTCATAGCAGCAGGTACTGGTACGACGCTAGGCGTTAGGGTCCAGCAAGGGCGGACAGACCGCCGTAATCAGCGCCTACCAGGATAGAAGCAGATTCTTCTAAATCATTGTTCGTTGTAAACAAATGTGATCATGGAAGAGGTCAACTTACCTTATTTGGACGATCACTAAACGTCTGATCAGCAAACGTGATCGCTAAATCTAAGATTATCGACTATGTTGATAGACTAGTTCTACTAGTTCGCGAGAGGAAGTGTCACGCGTGTGGGGGATTCACCCTAGGTTATAACTGGCCAGTCGCGTCTTGTGTTGTTTCTTTTTCTTTGTTTTTGTTGTTGTTTTGTTGTTTGCTTCTGTGGGTATTCACGTCACCCGTTCCGAGCACAGAACAGTGTTTTGCCTTCGGAGCGGACGTCGTGAGTTGGCTACAGAAGCAACAAATTGTGATGTTTTGTGTTAGTAAGTGTTGTATGTAGATACTGTAAATAATTCATGTCATTCATTTAACATCTTTCTTGTGCCTTACCCCACAGCTGCCCGTACACCTGTCAGAGATCACGCTCGGTTGTCTTGTCAGCATGGGGGTTTGCGGGACGCCGTAAACCCACATGTAACACATGCCCGTTTCCACTTTTAGGGGTGCCTGAATGCATTTAGTTTTCTTAATTTTTGTCAGCAATACCCATGTTTCATGCAAACAGTGTAGGTCCTGATCAGACTCCGCATTCTGACCGTCTGATGTGGGACTGCACTGTTTGCCAATATCCATTTTATGGGACTCTACATGCTCTAGGCTTAGTTAAATGGGTTAATCAGACAATAGCAATTTTCTTGTGACTTGGTTATATTAGACCCAGCAAGCAAACAGCGACCTCCCCAAGTCAGCGAAAATAGTATTAGCCATGTACATCCGCGCAGTCTGATCAATGTTTTCACTGGACGTTCGATGGTTAGCAAAGGACCCAAAGGTTGTCCCAGGCGGAATGAGAAGACTCAGACCAGACTGCGCGTGATGCGTAGGCTGATGTGAGTCTTCGCTGTACACACATGTCTAAATGAAGATTTTGCTGTGCTCCGGCTTAATATTTGTTGAATTTTATGGTTTTAATGACAGTGCAGTACCTTGTATTACGTCGATCATCAATTTCATGTTGATTCTCACCTTTATGAATATCACTGCAAATATCAAGAACTGTCGTCATTAAAATGAGCCAGCCCATGGGAAAAGGGTACTTATCACATAGGCGAACAGCAAAGGCTCAGGCTAGCCTGCGCATACGCGCAGTCTCGTCAGAGCCTTTGTTGTTCGCAGTCATGTAGTGTGGGCCTAGAGGAAGGTCCAGGTAAAGAGCCATGCTTCGGCTGCGCATTTGAAGAATCATAAAACGGACAATCCTAAGGACTAAGTTCTCATGAGTCGGCTCAAATGTCATATTTTATCTTAAATATTAAGATGACAAATTGTGTTATTTTTCTTATTTTTGCTCAAAATACAGATTGTGGGTACATGTTAGAAACACCGTTCTAAGGAGTACCCACAATCTATATTTTAGAGCAGAAATAAGAAAAATAAGGTTTACCCCTGAAACCCCAGTTTTACTTAAAGTGAATGACCACCATTTTTTTTTCTCAGATCCATTTTACAATAACACCATTGAGGAATGATAAAATCATATTCTCCTCCTAAACTGTTGCTCTAATTAACTGTAATGGCTCATTAAAGTTGTTTATAGGGTGTCAGACATTTTTACAGATTATATCTCCTGCAGTGATCTCAAGGAGACTGTTCAGTCCATGTTCCGACAGCTATCTTTAGCAGCTGAGGATTTTAGAGGGGAAAGTGAACTTTAAAATAATAAAAATGCCTTCTTGTAAGGGCAAATACTGGACAAGGAATTAACTGTTTTCTATCCATGACCCTTAGAAAAATAAAGAGTTATGTAAAAAAAATGGATTCATAATCTTTGAACAGAGAATCTTAACATCAAGATATTTGTTTATGCAAAGCATAACATTTGTGCAAACATTTTGAAGATAGTTGTTTTCAAGTGGACTTGAAAGTGTGTTGATTACTTGTTTCTTTTCTTTTCTTCATTAATTAATCCCTATCAGTATCATTTAACCAATCATTTCCTTAGCACGCCTTGACAATTTTAGGTAATATTTCATGGCACTTCACTATGGTCTTTTGTGATATTTGTTTTGTACAAAATGGAATCTTCCTCCTTATATATACCAGGAGTCCATTTCAAAATTAAGGGCTGTCAGGTTGTTTCCCTCAAAATTTATTAGGAAAATGGCTGAACATTTTGCAAACAGTGTGCTGCGGCGTCTGATCTGGGCCTGCACTGTTTGCCAGGGTACCTCTTTTGGGGTTTTGGGTACTAAATGGGTTAATCCAGATTAAAGCATAGATTGTGGGTACTCAATGAGGTGATTCCTTTGAGTACCCATAATTTATGTTTTCATTTTTGGATAAAGTCCTGGATTTTATGCAAACAGTGTACAGATGTACAATGTGATTAACTGTAGATCAGACAAGGATTACAGAAAACAATTGTTTTGTAGGAAAGAACATATTTTGTTTCTTTGAATTGATGTTTAACATTCCCACCACCACTATCTAGGGCAGTTTGGAGATGCTGCTTGAAATTTTGTGTGATTTTTACCCGACATTGAGATGAATGCCACCCAATGAAACCAATGGCACCAAACTCAAGAAAACTGTCTTCAAAGTCTTTATTTTCATCCAAAAACATAATGAAGCCAGTATGTAAGATCCTGAACTGACAGCCTATTTAAGGATTTTTGAGAATGCAGCCTGATTAGAGAGCCTAATTACTTTTCCTTTAGTAGCTACATAGAGAGACTTTGAGCTTCAATGGTCTCCTTGAGGTCAGGAATTGAGCAAACATGTTGGACGCTGGGATACATTTGGATTACCTTGGGGAAAAAATGGCCGCTGCCAGAAGACTTCACTGAAACCATTAAATGATGATTTAATTACCTTAGCAGATTTCAATTGGTAATAAAAGCCAGAGATTAATCATTACAGTAACTTTTTCTTGCAAATGAAGTAACTATATTTTAAAGGTGGTCATTCACTTTAATAAATCATAGAAAATATTCGTTGTTTTGATTCTCAGCAATATATCATTCCTGTAGAAGATAATAGGCAGTGGTCTGTTTTAAAATGGTTTTGGATAAAACACAATTCAAAGAAAAAATGTATAGATTATATACAAAAATGAACATTTTTAAATTCATTCTAGTCTTCAGGAAGCAGAGTATGACCGGTGGACACACTCTCATCTACCATTCGACTCATCACGTGAACATGCCCATTTCCACTTTAAGGGGTCTCTGGTTGCTTTTATTTTTCTCCTAATTTTTCAGAAATACCCGTGTTTCATGCAAACAGTGTAAGTCCTGATTAGACTCCACATTCTGACCGTCTTATCTAGGCCTGCACTGTTTGCCAATATCCATTTATGGGACTCTAGGCATAGTTAAATAGGTTAATCAGACAATAGCAACTTTCTTGGAACTTGGTTATATTAGACCTAGCATCTCCAAGACAGTGAAATTAATATCAGCCATGTATATCCGCGCAGTCTGATCAGAGTCGTCCACTGGACGATCGAGGGATAGCAAAGGACCCAAAGGTTGTCCCAGGCGGAAAGAGAAGACTCAGACCAGACTGCGCGTGATGCGTAGGCTGATGTGAGTCTTCGCTGTACGCACATGTCTAAATGAAGTTTTTGCTGTGCACCGGCTTAATATTTGTGGAATTTTATGGTTTTAATGACAGCGCCTGTTTAAGTATCTTGTATTACATAATTACGTCGATCATCAATTTCATGTTGATTTCACACCTTTATGGAAATCACTGCAAATATTAAGAATTGTCGTCATTAAAATGAACCAGCCCATGAGAAAAGGGTACTTATCACATAGGCGAAAAACAAAGGCATACGCGCAGTCTCGTCAGAGCCTTTGTTGTTCGCAGTCATGTAATGTAGGCCAGGTAAAGGGCCATGCTTTTGGCCCTATTAAGTGGCTGCGCATAAATCAACCATAAAACGGACACTCCTAAGGACTAGTTTCTTATGAGTCGGCTCAAATGTCATATTTTGCATTTGAATGGAATATCATATGTTATGGAATAAAGATACATATCCAGCATTCGTTTTGCTCTCTCTCTCTCTCTCTCTCTCTCTCTCTCTCTCTCTCTCTCTCTCTCTCTCTCTCACCCACAGGCTTAATATACCTGCCACTGAAGCAGAACTGAAGATATATTTTTTAAATAACAAAAAACAAACTCATTTCTTTTAATTTGGTTTTACGGCTTTTCAAGAATATTTCACATACATAGAGCCGATCGTTCATCAAAGGTAGGCGAAAACCGGAGTGCCCGGAGAAAAACTACATTGTCTTCCTCCGTAAGGAGAACTTGCCTTTCTCAACAGAATCAGAATTGTTACTGGTGACACGTCAAATGACATATATACACCAGGACCTGTTATTGTTTAAAAAGATATTTTTGAGCTTGGTGACCTGACCAATTTAAGAATATTTCACAAATATCGAGCACAACGTTCATCTTTAGATAGCGAGCACAGGACTATCCAGATAAAATCGTCATGTACATAATTAAATAATTGCATTAAATTGCAGGGGTATACATTTTGTTTCTTCATATTTCTGCTCAAAAATAAAGTTTGTGGGTACTCGTTAGAACCGCCTCCTTGAGCATCCGCAATCTACGTTTTGAGCAATATAATATATTTAACAAATTAGCATCTGATAAATGCAATTCCTTTAGCCATGAAAGATAGCAATATTTCGCATAGATTTTGTTTGTTTGTTTGGTTTGAGGTTTAACGTCCCCGTCAACAATGTAAACATCACGAAAACACGCCAATATAATTTTGACCCCCTAGAACCCCACTTTTATACAGTAAAACTGGGGTTTGCAGGGGTAAACCCTATTTTTTTTATTTCTGCTCTAAAATATAGATTGTGGTTACTCGTTAGAACAGCCCCGATATTTTTTTTATTTCTGCTCTAAAATATAGATTGTGGGTACTCGTTAGAACCGTCTCTAAGAGCTCTAAAATATAGATTGTGGGTACTCGTTAGAACCGCCTCTAAATTGTTTGTTTTGTTTGATTTGAGGTTTAACGTCCCCGTCAACACTGTAAAGGTCATTTTGGAGACGTTGCTTCCAATTTTGTGGGACTTTTACCCGACATTGAGATGAAATGACATCTCAATCCCTGCCGCCCAATGAAACCAACAGGGTTTATAAGCATGGACGGGGTCGACTCGCACTGCTTTGCCTGGGCAAGCTTAGATACTCTAAGCAGTTTACCAGTACTCGCGTGCGGGCCGGTTTCAGCTCTGCGTGGAAGCATCATGCAGCCCAACTATTTCTTCAAGCCCCGACGGGCGGGGGCCGCGAACCGCCTCTAAAAGGCGGCTCTAACGAGTACCCACAATCTATATTTTAGAGCAGAAATAAGTACGATGGGGCGGTTCTAACGAGTACCCACAATCTATATTTTAGAGCAGAAATAAGAAAAACATCACAATTTTTCATCTTAAAATTTTCAATTTTTCGGCGATAAAGGTTACAATGTATTTGTATAGGCGTGTTTTCGTAATGGTCATTTTGGAGACGTTGCTTCCAATTTTGTGGGACTTTTACCCGACATTGAGATGAAATGACTTCTCAAGCCCTGTCGCCCAATGAAACCAATAGGGTTTATTAGCATGGAGGTCCGCCTCGCACCGCGGTTCCTGGACATGCTAAGATCCTCTAAGCGGTTTACCAGTACTAGTGTGCGAGCCGGATTCAGCTCTACGTGGAAGCATCATGCAGCCCATATACTTCTTCAAGCCCCTATGGGCGGGGGCTGATTTCGCATAGATATGTTATCCTATGTGTATGACTCAAAATCTAGTACACATTTGTTCTCAATACAAAAACACTCAAATCTCACAAAACGGCGAGATTCTCGTTCAGAAATATACAGGTAAATCAGAATGCTTCTAATAATATAGGTAAGCGAGACCACTTGTCCCGATTCTTATCGATGAACGGTCGGCGATCAACGGGGAAATAACTGCAGTAAAGGATTATGCTTATTTTATGGATTTAGTTCCCTTGTAGGCTGCGTTAAAATAAGTTCGGTATGGTGTTCGGACATCGAAATAATCACCGCCTCAGACTTACATACATACAACAAAACCATCTCGTTAAAGACAGGGTGGTGGATGCGCGTTGAGGCGGATCATTAATTACGGGGTTCGGGATTCCGCCTCCATGAGGCGGCGCATAACGCCCAAGTTCTGGGCGTTTGTCCCTCAAAGACATGTTAAAAAGTGCCGAATATCTACGTTACCATGTATAAGCCTTATCGCGCTTAAGGCTTGCTACGAAAAAAAAAAATCAAAGTAATAATAATCGGGCCCATCGGTGTCTAACTTGGTTTTCTTTTGCTCCAGCATTTCAGTGGTTTCTTGCTGTCGAGTCCTCGCCGTTGTTTCATCTCTGTGTTTGTTCGATTTTTGCCCGTCCATGCATATAACCCAATTGGTTTCATTGGGTGGCAGGGCTTGAGATGTAATTTCATCTCAATGTCGGGTAAAAGTCCACCAAAATTGGAAGCAACGTCTCCAAAATGACCTTTACAGTGTTGACGGGGACGTTAAACATCAAATCAAACAACGTATTTCGGCTATCCGCAACTGACTGTAATTAATTTACGTTTTGTGACTATTTGCAGCAAGTAGCCTCTACCGAATTAATTGGGGAGAAGTTGAGTACCTTTATTTTCCTTTAATTGTAGTGACCAATTAGTCACCTCAGAAATACTGCGTATTATGGAAGCCACCGAGGCAGCCCATATAGGGGTTTAACAACCCATCAACACTATTAGGTCATAAACATATACTATGAAGGTATCATTATATAATTCGTATCTATTACAATTTTGCGGTGGTGCATAGTCTCTATGTGTATATATTATCTAAAATATTACACTAAACACAGAAAATTAATAAATAACTGACATTCAATAATTTCAAAGTTATGAATTGCAATATAAAAAAATTTTAATTCATTTATTGAGAGATATCGTTGTTTTAAAAGTTTTTAATCTTTCAAAATATTATTAAGCTAAATACCACAAAGGGGAAATACTCACAAGTTTTCGCGCCAGTAGCGATGTGTTATTTCCCGTGTTCCTGTTTGATCTTGTAAATTATGAGTTTCAAGATATTATTATAGTAAGTAATAATAATGTAATAGTAATAATTGCCACAGTAATAATTATGTACTATGACCTATGAATGATTAGATTGTTGTTTTCCAGTTTCCCCGTGTCGCGGGTCGTCAGCTGGTGGGGTCCCAGGAAACGAATCCATGCTGGCACTACACCGTAGCCGTTCGGTGGTACCCCTATTCCCCGTTGCCGGTGAACAGGGAGACCATCGCTCGGCTGCAGCCCCGTCCGTCCGTGTTTGTCGTCTCACGTCTCAAGTGTCTCCGAGCCCACGGGCATCCCCTTGCCCTGTAGCCATTCGCCGAGCTCCATCCTGAGGGGTTTGTGAAACGGTGCCGTGACGTCCCTTTCCAGGTCTGGGTGGGGCTTATATTTTGTCTTCCCGTTTGCTTCAGAAGTGCATGTGTCCTGTATATATATAGATAGTGGGGGTACGGCGACATATTCGTTGTCCGTCAGCACGGACAATGAATATATCACCAATTTGAGCATAATACATATATATTGCACATATATTCTGCAGTATTATCACTAACTCTGTTCGTTGAAACAATCGATTGATGATTACACTGTAATCGGTGATATATTTGTCTATATATCAATTACATGTAATCCATTTTGTTGAGACTTTTTATTGATGATTACGCGTAATCCATCCTACTCATCAGGACCCCATTTTCGTTTTATTCTGCAGTATTACCGCAGAACTAACACTCTATCCTATTCAATCTTGCAATTTCCTGCCTCCAAGGCTTTATTTTGTCTATATATCCATGCTTTTTTCTGACATTTTCTCCACCACATTTATCACAAATTTGATATTTCGCTGTAGTACCGTTACCACATTGTAGACATTGCACTACTTTACTTTTGTTATGTTTCATAATGTGATTATGAGCTTTACAATAGATAGAATTTTTTACTGATTTGTTTTTACATGGTTTATTTGAACCTAACGGCAACATAGCACATTTATTTTGCATACTTTGTGTTTCTATACTCATTTTTTATTTTATATTAAAAAAATATTTTTTTAGTTAAAAGAAAAAGAAACATGAGTGCTGTACAGAGACTATTACAATTACACAGCGAAGGAAGAATTAGTGATGAAGCTTTAGATAAAGCTCTTAAATCTTTAGAACAGAAGAGTGATGCACCACAACAAACTTCTACATTAGATAATCTGCGCAAAAGACGTAGAGATAAAAAGATAAGAAAACGACAGCAACAAAATGCTGTTAAAACAAGTGAAAAAATTAATGATGAAGATATAGATGATGATACTAAAGAAGAGAAAAATGCTCTGAAACTGGTTGATAAACCATTATGCAATTACTTCAAAGCGTATGAAATAGATGCTCATAAATATAAAGACCCAAATATTTTGTTTAATGATAAACAATCTATCATCTTAGACCAAATCAGGAAAGACATAAAAGAATACAATGGTATTAAATTTTCAATAGGATTATCTCTAAAATTCTTTAAAGATGAACTTGATGGCGAAAGAAAAGAAGTTAACGCTGCATCACACGGAGAACAATGTGCAGTTCTTAATGAAAATAATTTAGATGAACACTATAACAAACAAACAGCTTATTTACAAACATGGATTGAAAAATTCACAAATACCGCAACAGGTTTAGAAATTGACCACTGTATCAAACTCTATCTCAACATAGCAAAATATGAACCACTCAAAGGTTCTTCATATATTCCTCTTCCAAAAGTAATAGCAAACAAACAAGCAATAATTAATATGAAGAACAATGATAATAAATGTTTAGAATGGGCATTGAAATCTGCTCTATATCCAGCAAAAAACCACTTGAATAATGTATATAGTTATACAAAATGTCCTAATCTGAATATGGAAGGAATTGACTTTCCCACACCAATCTCACAAATACCAAAAGTTGAGAAACAAAACAATATAGCAATCAATGTTTATGGATATACAATCACAAAAAAGACAGAGAAACTTACTGTATTTCCATATCATATTTCAAATCAATCAAATGATACAGAAAGAATTAACCTGCTTTTGATAACAGAAGTTGAAGAGGAAATTGATGATAATGAAGAAGGAGAAATAGATGAAAATTATAATCCAGATGAAAAAACACCAAAGGAAACAAAATATCACTACTGTTTTATTAAAAACCTTAATAGATTACTTTACAATCAGAACAATAAACACAAAGATAAAACACATTTCTGTGATAGATGTCTTCACGGTTTTACAAGAGAAGACCTACTAATCAAACACAAAGAAGACTGTGAAGGCATAAATAAATCTCCAATGCGTATAGAAATGCCCTCAAACGGTACTATCAAGTTTAAAAACCATCAAAATCAAATGCCCGTTCCATATGTCATTTATGCCGACTTTGAAAGTATAATCAAACCTAAAACAGAACAAAAAGGAGATAAATCAGAAATAATAAGTGAACACGAAGCTTGTGGATTTGGTTATCAAGTTGTCAGATATGATGGTCAAGTTGAAAAACCTGTTATCTACAGAGGTAAAGATGTTGTTGAAGTATTTTTGAATCACTTAAAATGTGAGGTTAGCAATATCAATAACATCTTTGCTCACCCCAAACCATTAACAGAGCAAAACACTGAAGACTATGAAAATGCCACCAAATGTTGGATATGCGAACAAGAAATAGGAAATAACAAAAACAACCCAAAAGTAAAAGACCACTGTCATTTCACAGGAGAATATAGAGGACCAGCACACAAATCCTGTAATCTCAAACTTGCAATCAAACCAAATAAAACCAAAATTCCAGTTATCTTCCACAACTTAAAAGGTTATGATAGCCATCTAATAATGCAGAAAATACACAAAGCAAGTGGAAACATTACTTGTATTGCAAATAATTCAGAGAAATTCATCTCATTCAGTATTGGACAACTGAAATTCTTAGACAGTTTTCAATTTATGGCTTCCTCTCTTGAAAAGTTGGTAGATGGAGCAATTGGTGTAAAGACAGAATGTGAAAAATGTAAAGGTACAGAAGAAATAAACATCAATGAAAATTGGTTATTAACAGCAAAATGTAAAAAATGTCACAATACAAGATATAAAATGGCTTCCTCTCTTGAAAAGTTGGTAGATGGAGCAATTGGTGTAAAGACAGAATGTGAAAAATGTAAAGGTACAGAAGAAATAAACATCAATGAAAATTGGTTATTAACAGCAAAATGTAAAAAATGTCACAATACAAGATATAAAAAACTCAACAAATCAGACTTACCATTAACTGTAAAACATACAACTAACTCACATCTTCTTGCTCGTAAAGGTATCTATCCATATGAATACATTGATAGTTTTGATAGATTTGATGAAACACAACTACCACCCATAGACAAATTCTACAGCAGTCTTACAGATGAAAGTATCAAACAAAAAGACTATGAACACGCTCAAAAAGTATGGAAACAATTTAACTGTAAAACACTTGGTGATTATCATGATTTATATCTCAAAACAGATGTTCTCTTACTTGCAGATGTTTTTCAAAAGTTTAGAGAAACCTGTATGAATAACTATAAACTTGACCCTCTACATTACTACACTGCACCTGGTCTATCTTGGGATGCTCTTCTAAAATACACAGAAATAGAGTTACAACTTCTATCAGATTTGGATATGCATCTTTTCATTGAAAAAGGAATGAGAGGTGGAATAAGTATGGTTTCTAAAAGACACGCAAAAGCAAACAATAAATATGTAGCAGATTATAATCCAAATGAAGAAGACAATTACATAATGTATTTAGATGAAAATAATTTATATGGTCATTCAATGAGCCAACCACTTCCATTTGGTGGTTTCAAATGGATAACTAATAAAGATTTAATAGATGGAAAACTTCCAAAATTACAAAAAGGTAGAGGAAGAATATATGAAGTAGATTTAGAATATCCCAAACATTTACATAAACTACATAACGACTATCCACTTGCACCTGAAAAATTAGCAATTAAAAAAGAATGGTTATCCGACTATCAAAATGAACTAATTGAAAATACATGTAGTATGTTAAAAACAGAAAAACTTGTCCCCAATCTAATGGATAAGAAGAAATATGTTGTACATTACAAGAACTTGAGACTATACAAACAACTTGGTATGAAAATAACAAAAATACACAGAATATTAGAATTTGATGAGAAACCTTGGATGGAACCTTACATACGTCTGAATACAGAATTACGTAAAAAAGCAAAGACTACATTTGAAAAAGATTTCTTTAAACTTATGAACAACTCAGTATTTGGCAAAACAATGGAAAACATACGTAAAAGAGTTGATATTAAATTAGTCAAAACAGATGGCAGTGAAAATGAAAAAATCCGCAAGATAATAGCCAAACCAAACTTCAATCGTAGAGTAAAGTTCTCTGATGAGTTATCTGCCATTCAAGTGAATAAAACAAGATTAACTCTAAATAAACCAATATATGTTGGCTTCTGTGTTTTAGATTTATCAAAACATCTTATGTATGATTGGTATTATAATACATTGAAAAAAAAGTATGGTAATAACTGCACCTTGTTGTACACCGACACAGACAGTTTATTAGTAGATATCAAAACCAAAGATGCTTACAAAGATATGTCTGAAATGAAAGATGAATACGATTTCTCTGATTATCCAAAAGAACATCCACTATACGATGAAACAAACAAGAAGGTCATAGGTAAGATGAAGGATGAATGTGCTGGTGTTCCAATATCAGAATATATTGGTCTTCGTCCTAAATTATATTCAGTATTAAGAGCAGATGAACAAGTCATCAAAAAAGCGAAAGGAACAAAAAAATATGTAATCAAAAAACAAATCAATTTTGAAAACTACAGAGATGCATTATTCAACAAAAAGAAATACACACACTCAATGAACATGCTACGCTCAATGCATCACAACATATATGGATTAAAAGTAAATAAGACTACACTTTCTCCTTTAGACACAAAAAGATACATAACTGACGATGGCATTACGACATACGCGTATGGGTATCAGCCGGAACAATAAGTAATTCCTCTTTGACAAACCCTCTCTTAGGTGCAGGAGATTTCAAATAATAAACTCTTATGCCTTGCGTTATAATGTGATAATCAATTTTATGTATATCAACAGACCATACTGGGTCAGTAGCCCTTCTCTTTCCACCACCTTCTAATTCTCCAGGTTGATACAAATATCTAACATTTGCATAAGGACAAATTTCAGCATCAACTTTTCTTGTTATAATTGGAGGAGGTTTTTTCGTCTCCTTATTTAATGCTTTAATAACATCAGATAATCTCTTAACCCATTCTCTGTTTCTTTTTTTAGTATCAATCTCTTTAGCATACTGATAACCAAACAATCTTTCTGCTAAGGTTCTATTAAATCTTTCTACTATTCCTTGGTCTCTATGTATCTCTTTTCTACCTCTTCTTATTTTGGTATTATGCTTTTCCATCAAAGTTGAAACGGAACTCATAAATTCTCTACCAGGATCAACTTGCAATAGTTTAGGATACTTCAAATGTCTTTTATAAATCTTCTCAAAAGCATTTGCAACTTCTTTACTATCTTTCGACGTCAAAGGTTCGGCTTCTTTATATCTTGTTCCAATATCAACCACTGTCAATGCATACTTGTATGTCTTCCTACCAATAGTATCGTGAGGTAAAAACAACAAATCAGCCTGATGAACTTCATTACCCGTTTCTGTTTTACGTCTTCTGGACACCGAGGCGAATAAATTCTACGATAGTTCTCATCAGTTATATGATGCGGCTCTCTTAACTAGAGGCTATACTCAGCATACTCTCCGTCCTTACATTGATTCTGAAATTAATCATAAACGTCATTTCTTCAAAATATCCTTCATTAATAAGGGTATGGATTTTATAGATTTGCCCAGTATCTTCCGTGAGAGATCGGTGCTTTCTTCCATTCCTGCTTATTTTCAAAATACTGAAACACCTATAATTTGCTATAAATATAACAAACCTGTTAGATCTATCATTTTTAATTTCAATAAACTTGTTTCAGATCTTGATATTGATACTAATACTCCTGATTCATGTGATTGTAAAAACTCAAAGTATTGCTATCCTGCTGCTGGTAATGTAATTACTGGCAATTTGAAAATTATTCCTGATTCTAGGATAAGGAATATAATTTCTAAAGGACCGAAATATCGGTTTCCTTCTAACATTGATTTCAGTAAATGTAGAGATGAAATCGCTGCTTCCTTGAATGAATTCGGTAATCGATGGTGTAAGCGAGAGTATGTTGAGTGTAAAGCCCTAAAGGACTGGAAACTTAGCATTTTAAGACTAGTGAATAAACGCATTTCTTTCTATTCTCAAAATACTAACTTATTACCTCCTAAGCCCAAGACGTATTTACGTCATCTTAAACTAGGTATTCAAGAATTTCATAAGAAGTTTGTTTTGGCCCCTGCAGACAAGGCCGCTAACAACGTCGTTGTTGTGTGACGGCTCCACTATGTTAACACGCTTAAGCAGGAGCTTGGTGGTACTAAGGCCTATGAACTTCAGCCTTTGGCTGAAGAGAGAGCTATAGTAGATAAACATGTTTGTCTTTCAGCCACCAAGTTTGCTGTGTGTGTTAACGAAGGCCAAGACAAGCTTCCTACGCTATACTGGTTACCAAAACTTCATAAAAAACCTTACAAAGCACGGTTTATTGCAAATTCTAGTTCTTGCACTACCACTGAACTTTCTAAATTATTAACTTCCTGTCTTACTGCTATTAAAACGCATGTAATTAAATATTGTGATAAAGTCTTTGAAAGATCAGGAAGAAATATGTTTTGGTCTATAAAAAATTCGAATGAGGTTTTAAATAAATTGAAATCTAGACAGTTTCGTGCTTCTAGTCTGTCTACCTACGATTTTTCCACTCTTTACACTACACTTCCTCATAATCTTATAAAAGAAAAGCTTAATGATTTAATTGAATGGGCTTTTCACAGAGAAGATTCTCTCTATCTTGCATGTAATGTCAGAAATGCATTTTTCACTTCTAAAGAGCATAAGAATTATACACTTTGGTCATGTCAGAAAGTGTGTGATGCCCTCACCTTTCTACTTGACAATATTTATATTAGATTCGGTACTAAGTTATTTAGACAAATTGTGGGTATTCCGATGGGTACTAATTGCGCACCTCTTGTGGCTGATCTGTTCTTGTATTGTTATGAAAGAGACTTCATTTTGTCGCTTTCCATTGATAACCAATCTGAAATTATTGAAGCTTTTAGCTCTACTTCTAGATATTTAGATGATTTATTAAATATTGATAATACCTATTTTGATGGTTTGATCAGTCAGATTTACCCCCTAGAACTTCAGTTAAATAAAGCAAATTCTTCTGATACCGAGGCCCCGTTTTTGGATTTACATCTATCTATTGTAGATGGATTTGTTTCGTGCAAAATTTATGATAAACGCGATGACTTTGATTTTGAGATTGTAAATTTTCCTTTTTTGGATGGTGATGTTCCTCGTGCGCCATCCTATGGCGTTTATATTTCGCAATTAATTCGATTTGCTAGAGTGTGTAGTCATGTAACTGACTTCAACACTCGTAATAAATTATTAACGGCTAAACTCCTTAATCAGGGTTATCGGTACCATAAACTACGCAAAGCCTTTTCAAAATTTTATAGACGCCATTCTGATTTAATTTCAAAATTCAATATTGGACTTAAATCTCTTCTGCAACAAGGTCTATCGGAACCCGAATTTTATGGTGACTTAGTATATAAATTCAGAAAAATATATAACCGCAATGACTTCAGCACCCAATTTCGTAAAATCATTCTTCGATATAAAAAGATTGGGTACAACATGGATATTATACGACAGACTGCATGCATGGTAGTTAACCCAATCACGGTTGGCAACTTTGCTTCCCTCTTTAATTGCACGCCGGTGGGTCAGGCCTCAGATTCTATGACGGCCCCAACGTAAAGGCTTATTGAAAATTAAAGAGATAATGTTGGTTGGTGCCTGATGCTCTGTCTCTGGTCGGGCTCATCGGAGTCTAACTGTTGGTTTTCTTTTGCTCCAGCATTTCAGTGGTTTCTTGCTGTCGAGTCCTCACCGTTGTCTCACCTCTGTGGTTCTTTGATTTCTGTGTTCACGGAGATGTTGCACTGATGAGTTAGGAGGCCTTCATGCGGACTGAACAAAATTTTTTTGTCTAAATCGCGACGGAAGTAAGGGCGAGGATTGTGGCCACGTAAAATCGATTTAAGCCCCCCAGTGGAAATCTTCCACTGACCGTTCCAAGGCGGCTCTTCTGTGGCGATTTAGTTATGTTGTTGTTTGTTACTTACTGTGTGTATCACTTGTGTCTTTTAATTTTGGATGGCCATATGGCCATTTTGTGGGAAAGTAACTGTCCATATGGCCTTCCTTTGTTTAGGTTTCCATTATGGTCTGGTCGCTTAATGTTTGTGTTTCTTTCCCTTTGGTGTCTTTTATGGATGGAGTAAGTTAATTGTATCAATTCCTGATTTTTGTTTTACTTCTACTTTTCATTCTCTGCAGACACATCAAATTTTGGTCTTATTATTTTCTTAGGTGCAGGTAAATATATTTGCCATACTGCTTGTTTCTTTAAGAACTCTAATGCTTGTTTCTGACTAACCTTTGCTTCTTTTGCTAACTTACCAACAGCTGAGTGTCCTTTCCAGAAACCTTTTGGACTATAGTATATCTTCTCCATTTATTTTTATTTAAGAAAAAATATTTATATATAAAAAGATGTCAAAGAACGCACAAACGCAAAATATAGCACAATTGCTTGATGATGACTATACACCTACAAAAGAAGAGTTTGAAGAGCTGTTAAAGGAACAAAGTCAATTTGACACAAAGAAATGGACTGATTTAGAAATCAACAACATTTATACAATCACTGACTACAGAGAAATTAACACAGACAATGGTGTGAGTGTAATTTTAACTCTCAAAGACAATGGTGAAGTATGGAGTCCTGCACATCTCACAAAGAAGATAGAAGGTAAAGAACCACCATTTTATGTAAGACCACTTGGTTTGAAACCATGTAAGAATAATAAAAAAAATAAATATCATGCTTATGATTTAGTTTTTCCAAAGAAAGATTATGTCAAAAAATAATTTTTTTTTACCTACATCAACTTCCAAGCAACAAATCCTGTCAATGCCATACCACCGACAACAAATGCAATCTCTCTATTTTTCTGGTCTTCTGATGGAGTGTAAAAATCACTTAATGTAGGTTTTGGTGGTAATGGTGTGGATAAATTATCTGGCAATTGTTTTCCTGTAATATAATAATATTGTTTCATAGCAGTATCAGCATCACTGAACTCATTCAAAGCATGATGTTCCTTTTTTAACTGTTCATTAATAAAATCCAATCTTTCTGTTCTCTTCTCATTCCACGCAGTTGTTGCTGATTCTAATTGTTCCATCGCCTTATCATGCCTCTTTCTCTCTTCATCACTATTACTACCCATATGTGAAAATAAATAATTACTACCTGAAAAGGCTACGGCGTTTGTAATTGCTCCTCCAACCATTAATGCTACTGCACTTGCCATTTTTATATAATGGAAAAAAAAATATTAAAATTACTTCATAATATCTGCAGGAATAATACCTTGCTTAACAAGCATATCCTTTGTTGCCATTGCAAGTAATATATCAATTGACAACATACCAATATCTGTCATATTAAAATCTACTTTTGGTGCTGGTCTTTTCAATAGTTTTCTACCTAATTCTGAATATCCAACAGTTAATACAGTTTCCACTCCAGCATGATATAACATGTTTGCAATTTGTTTTCCGTCTATTGAGGTTGTCATTTTTTTAATGAGAATATTATTTTTTTAAATTAATTAAATTCAAATGGGTCAATTTCTTTTTGTTGTATAATAGGTGCAGGTTGTTGCATCATAGGTTGTTGTGGTACAACTTGTTTAGACTTGTACATATACAATCCTATTCCAACAACTCCAATTGTTATACATAATGGTATATAATTTTTGTATATATTTATATTCTGTGAATTGTTTGTTTGCACATCATCATCATCTCTTGTTATAGATTTTAATTCCATGTTTTCTTTCTTTATAGTATCAGCCTCCTTTCTTCTTAATTCTGCATTTCTTTTTCTTGCTTCTGCACCTTTCTTACCAGCAGATACTCGTCTTGGGTCTTTTGTTTTAACAGTTTCATTAACTTCACTCATCTTTTCATTAACTTCACTCATTTTTTTCTAAGGAGATATTTTCTTTTTTATTAAAATCAATATGTCTTGCTGTTGTTAGCATTGCAGTTAAAGGAGCAAGATACATTCCATATCTATAGTACAATTCACAACACGAACTTGTCAAAGCGTGATTGATAAAAGGGTCTTCCTCTAAGTCTTGTATCAGTTTAGGTGGATTAACAACATTGAAATACTTTGATACACCCATCACGTATAAGCTAATGAAAGAATTACCCAATGTCTTAGTCATACTTGCTCCCAATCTTGCTTCATATCTGCAGTAAAGTTTGTTTATTTGTTCTGCTGTCATTGTATCAATGTCTGATAGTTGTAAGTCTTTACCAAGATACTGCTTACTACCACCACCAGCAACAATGGCTGATAATCGCTCACGTTTTGTTTCTTGTTCATTATTTTCTGTGCTTTCACATTCAATGTCTTGTAATAATTCTTCAGCATTCATTTTTATTTTATGTAATTTATTTTTTATTTTTAAAAAATAAAACATCGCATATCCGACTATTAATAAGATTGCAGTGTTTGTTATGATTATTGATAAGATTGCAGTGATTGATAATATTTCTAACAGCATTGTTTTTTAGTATTGCTATTTTACTTAAAACATTGCATAAGCATTACTTAAGATTTGCTATAGCATTGCATAAACATTACTTAATCATTGCTAAAAAAAATAATCAATCAACCAACCGATAACCAGTAGGCTGGTCAGTCTTCAAAATTAACTTACGATGCTTCTTTTTTTTTCAGTTCTTCTTTTATTCTCTGTCGTTCTTCCAAAGTAGGAATAACATCATTCTCTCTTAAACAATTTTCAAAACTATCTCTATCTTTTGTGTAGAACATGCATAGCCATTTTGTTTGTTCTCTTAAATCTTTTAACACAGAATTATATCTCTGCGAAATAACCCACACTGATTGTTCTGCATGCCTACCAGAAAATGCTAATTCTGATAACATATCTTTTTTCTTTGTTAGTTCTTTCGTTGCACTGCAATCATCAATAATGTAGAGAGTAGAATGACCAGCATATTTATTAAAGAACATTCTTAGTAGTTCTTGTAATTTCTCTTCATCATTAATAATAGGATTAACAATTATCAGATTCTTTGTTTTAGGTTTCCTGACATCACCAATCCACTCACGATTTTTATAAGCCTTGTTCCATTGAATGGTTGGGCAAAGTATAACAATATGTTTAAATACTTGACGATATTCCTCTTCCAAAAGGTCAAGGACAAACTCTGTTTTCCCGCATCCAGTTTGACCACATATAATAGCACAATGAGGATATTTTGGTAGTTCCATTTTTATTTGTAAAAAAATATTAATAACTGACTTCTTTAAATCTACCATCTTCAAAGTTGATTTGTGCATCTTGTATAACAAACAAATAAAGATTGATTGGTTCATCTGCTCCTGCTTCTTTCGTTATTTGTATTGTGATACCTTCTGATGCATTTTCAATTCTTCTTCCAGAACCATGAAGTGTATTATCATCAGTTGAACGTAAATCCAACCATAAAGCATACCTGTTCGTTAGATATTTTTCTATTGTTGTATCAGTAAAATATAAATCTTTAACGACCATACTTGTTTCTTTGTTTCTTTTTGAATTCAAAGCAAAGAATTTATTTATTTCGTCCCAGTGTTGGTGGGACTTCATTCCTTGACTATACAATTGATTCGGAATCCCTTCTATTGTCATTTCCACTTTTGTAATTTCTGGATTATAATATTCTTCTGTGCTGGCCCTTTCAGGATCTTCGAATAGCATAAGAATTCCTTTCATACTTCTTGCAGGAACATTTAGATTGATATTCCATAGTGTATCAGATTTGTTTTTAGGTATTTTTCTGTGTCTTAGTATTCTGTCATACAAAATAACCATTTTACCATCAACTTGCTGTCTTATTTGTCTTGCTAATTCAGTATCAGAAACAATATCAAATTCCAAACAAATATTTTTGATTGTATAAGATGAAGTTGCATCGCCTGATTTAATTACTTTATTATAATCATTGAATGTAAGTTCATACTCAAGTCTATCTCCTAATCCAGCTTGATAAAAAGGCATATGGGTTTCCAATAATTCAAAATCAAGTGGGATGCAAAACCTGTTTCCATATGCTTTTGCGATGGCTTGATCTTCTTTATCCGCTGTTGCGTTTCCTGCACCCACTCTATGTTTCAACATGTTCTCTTTGCCAATGCCTTGGTATGCCATATTTACACGTTCTGTAATAGTCTTCCATAAATCAATATAACAATGATAGATGTCACTATCGTCAATGGACATAACTTCATTTCCACTAATTCTAATTGTTGTTTTCTTAATTATTGCTCTTCCTATGTTTTGAAATATAGTTGCATTTGCATCTTTAGAGTTTAGTTCAATTTCAAATGCTAATCTGACTGTTCCGGGAACAATAACATCATTACCACTTAGATTAGGAAATCTCACTAACAATTGTTGATTTTGGTCAATAGTTGAAGGGTTATTTGTTATTACTACACTTTGGCGAATGCCTTTTACACCACGTGGTTCTCTTAATTTTCTGTAAGGGTTTAGTTTATCTCCGTAAGCTGACATGTTTTTATTAAAAGATAAAAAATATTTTTAAATAATAAATAAATAATGGCTGAATATGAAAATCCTGAGTATGACAGGGAGGATTATGATGAAGAAGCAGAAACATCTTTTACAGATGAAGAAGAGTTTCAGAGAACATTAAATAGTCAGTTTGCTAGTGTAGATGATTTAACCGGTGATGATAGGAAAACTTTGCGTATTAGCATAGGTAAAAAAATGTTAAATAGATTTTACGAAAGGAATGAAGAACCTACACGCAAAGTCAAAGGTTTGTCTCTCAAGAAGGATAAGTTTGGAAGACCAATGTTATATATTAAAGATGAAGCTGGTGATGATGTTGCATTAACATGGTATAAATCTAACAACCCTGATGAAATAGCAACATTTTTATCATTTAATACTTTGCAAAGGAAATATGGTGTTGATTTTGTTAGGAATGTATTAGGTATAGATGATTTTAAACCATCTGCTACAAGACTTAAAGAAGGTAGAGAAGCACTCACAGCTTTATTAGATACTCGGTTGAGAGAGACACAATCTGATTTATTATCAGAAAAATTCAAGAATCTTGATAATGATGTATCATCACAACAAGAAGCACAAGAACTATTAGAAACTGCAAATAATGCAGAAACATCTGTGAAAACATTAGAGACATCATTCATTGAAAATGTTAATAGTGAAGCAGGAACACAAACAGATTGGACAAAAAGAGAGATTGATGGAATAGCAAATGCAATGACAACAGTCAAAGAAGAGATAGCAAATGAATTGGCTAAACTAAATGAAACAAATAAAGAGTTAGCAAAAGAAAATACCAAATTAGAACAAGCCAAAGCAGACAATGATGAATTTCAAATAGAAAGGATAAGTAGTCGAATCAAAGAGTTAGAAAGTGAGAGAAGTGCAAGATTGGAAGTTATTAATGTTAATAAAGAAAAACTACGTAGTCAGGTAAATAGAATAAAAGAAACTATAAACAAAGTATTAAAAGAAGACACTACATTAGGTGAAAGAATTAGAACATTATTCAGAGAACAAGGCATTACAATTGTTAGTGTTTTAACTGCTTTTGGAATGATTATTGCTGTTATTGTTGAGGCTGTTATTCCTACAACTGGTGGTGGAACTACACCAAAGCCTCCTCCTAAAGATGGTGTAAAAGATTGGGTTAAGAAACAATTATCAAATCTTGGTAAATTACTTTCTACCCTTGCAGGAAAAGTAGCAGCAGCATTACCAGGTATTATTGGTTCTATTGTGTCTTGGTTGTTGTCTTCTGCGGGTAAAGTTGTTAATTGGTTTGGAGAACATCTATGGGCATTAGTTGTATTGGTTGCTGGATTGTTATATGCATCTGCAAGAGAGTTTATAAGAAAAAAAAAGAACTTAATAAATTTCATACATAATTAATAGTCCAATTGCAATACTACCAACTATTAATGCTGTTTTGTTGTCTTCGTGTTGTATTGCTTCTTTTTTTTCAACGGGTTCTGGTAGAGATTTGATTTTTGGTTCTGGTAGAGATTTCTTTGTTTCCTGATGTTTTGGTTCTGGTAGAGATTTCTTTGTTGGTGTGCCTTGTATAGTTGCAGGTTGTGTAGTAGGTGCAACAGGTTTAACATTTACATCACTATTGAAACCAAGTGTTTGATTTTCTGTTGCAATTACAATTTTATTATTATATCCAGCGATAGTGCCAATTTGTAAAATCATATCACTGGGAGACATATATAATCCAATACCATAAACAAAATCTACTTTACTTCTTGCATATTTGAGTGTGTTTTGATATCTTTGTATTTGACTTGGTAAATCAACTGGACTATTAATAGCGTCTTCAATGTTAGCAAGAAATTGTTTCTGAGCATCAAATCCTGTGCCTATTTTTAGTATTTCTACACGTGTTTGAGATTGTGCTCCTAATAGAGCCCATACAAACATTCTAATACTTTCGTTAATTCGTTCAATACCTGTTTTTGTTAATCCTTTTGATTTGTCTAATATAAACATTGTCCAGGCGTCACTTATATCTACTGTATGTGCTATTTTATCATTTGGATTAAAGAATGGTCCATCACTTCTATGATCTTGTCTATATTTTCCACTTGGTTTAAAATATTGTGTGTAACTCCCTAGACCACTGCATTTAGAACTACTTTCTAATTTTTGACGCCAATCTGTATTAGGTGAAACATTGAATTCATTGCATAACTTTTGATAGGTTGCTTTGTCGTATGGGTTTTTGTAATAACAAAATGATGCATCTGTTGGTAAAGGTGTTTGAAGTTCTTTCAAAATACGAGCAATACAATAATAAACATGAAATGTATATACTGTTTTAGTTAGTCCTGAAGTGTTTTGCAAATGGTCTTGATAACTTACTCCACATCCTGCAGTGGCACACCAGACAGCAAAATTTAATTGACATTGCCACCAGTCAAATGATGAATGAAGCCATGTATTCCACGGTTCATTGGTGTGTAATGTTGGATTTTGATAGTTTTGAAATAAGTCGGGAAACGTTACTGGAAAATGGTCGTCTTTGTTAACATAAATCGTTTGTTTTATAAGTTCAATATTCTTTTCGGTATATTTAGTATTGGGGTTATATGATGCATTGGGATTGTACTTGAATTCTTTAGGTATCATTTTTATTATTGATTATATATAAAAAATAAAAATGTATCATACAATTTCGAATATTGACAAGACAATAAACTTGCAACAATACATTGATAACAGAGATGGGAATAAACGTATTGGTTTGAAATCTATAACATATGGTGTTGGATGGTATAATGTTGTTGATGAATATTTGCAGAAGACTAAAGAGAGACCTCATAAGATTATAGATGGTTATTATAGTTTCCAACAAATAGCAGATTTATTTCAAAGTAATAATATTACATTATCTGTAAATGAAACAAATGGAATTGCTTCTTTAATTACACCGGATGAATTGAAGATAAGCAAGGGCTTAAAACAAATGTTGGGGTTTGGAAATAAGCGAAAGTTTGCTGTTAATGAATCTCATTATGGTGAGAGAGCTGTATATTTTGCTGTTTATAAATCATTGTATGTTCATTTGGAACAGATTAATACTTCAAATAATTATTTAGATGGTATGCCGAGTACTGTGTTGGCTGTTGTTCCAGTGGAAAATAAAGAGTTTGGAGAGATAACAACAGTGAGATTTGAGCATCCAGAATATAAGTGTTTGGTGAATGATGCTATAGCAGAATTGAAATTAGAAATCAGGGATGAAAATAACAACAAGGCAATTAATCATCTACCAATTAATTGCGTTTTGGAAATTATATAATTATAATAAAAAAATGAGTATATTTGGTGCTAAGAGAAAACACGTAGATGCATTAGGGTTGAAACAAGAAATATTTAATATGAGAAGTCAAGCATTTACACAAATAAATACATTGAATGATAGACATACAGGACTTCAAGATAGATTTCGGGATATGTATGTCAATCATGGATTATTATATAATAAGGTTGATAATATGTCAGACAGAAAATTGATAAGCATTTGTGCGGAGAGTAAAGGTTCCTTACAGAAGAATGAAGTGTTTGGCTTTGGAAATGGTGGTAGAGAAGTAGGTGTTGGATATGTGATGAACTTTCCTGGCCAGATAATAGGTGTTGGACTGTCGAGTAAAAGAACAAAAGGCGATGTGTCTGTGGCGATTGCAATTAATGGAAATCCACAAGCAGGATATGATATATCATTGAATAATATTTTAAGAAAACACGATAACTTTGATACACCGTTAAAGGTTGAGGCTGGTGATGCAATTGATTTTGTTTGTCAGACTAATAATGCTACATGTGTTAATACTGTGGCTTCGATGATAATTGAATTATTTATTGAATAAAAAAAATATATGTTATCAAGAAAAAAATGAAACAACCTAATGCACCGCTATATCCAGAGTTGCCTATTGAAGATGGGCAAAATTATAGATTACAGAAGATATCTGAGATAGAGAAGACGTTAATTAATGAGAGAGATGTGAGAAAAGCATTATACAAAAAATACAAACGTGGAATAAATATTACTGATGGAGTTGATACTGGTTTGATATCAACAAGTGTTATTTTGGCAGGTGTTGGATTAACTGTTCCAATTATGTTGCCTTTAGAGATTGGTGCTGTTGTGTGTGGGAGTTTGGGTGTGTGTGTTAAACTAATTAGGCGTAAAATGACTTCAAAAGCACAGAAACATTATGAGATTAAAACTATTGCTGATAGTAAGTTGAATAGTATAAAGGATTTGATTTCTAAGGCTTTGACAGACGGACAGATATCTGAGAATGAATTTAAACTTGTGTTGGATGAGTTGGACAAATATAATAAACTCAAAGACAATATACATTCAAAACAAACAGGATTGAGTGAAAGTGAGAGAAAGAAACTTATTGAGGAAGGCAAGGCTCAAGCGAAGAATGAAATGAAAAAAAAGATAGAAAATGCTTGATTTTATTCAATAAAATTACAATAGTAAATGACCCACCACCGAAATATGAAAGTTAATATTTTTTTGCTTCACTTCCAGTTGGCCTACAATGTTGAAATTTTATAAGAATGTGCATTTTGTATGTTGAAACAAATGTACAAAGTTTGGTGGTAATTAGTTGAACCAATGTTATTTTACAATAATTCAAAGACTTGCAGGAAATTCCAAAATGATGCTAGAACTTTGAAATTTTGTGATAATATGTATATATGCAACCCAAATACATATGCAAAATCTGAGACTAATCGGTTGATGGGATTCCACTTTTAGGAAGACTCAAAGACTTTCAGAAATTCCAAAAGTTGTCATAGGAACTTGGAATTTTAATATGTTATACAGCCTTAAAGTCTTGTTATATGTGCAAAATCTGGTGGTCATTGGATTATGTAAAGGCACTTTCAGGAGGGGTTAAAGTTTTTGCCCCAAAGTGGAATTTTCAAAATTCTTTTTAATATGTTTCTATATAGTGTCTATCCGCGACTTTTGTCGGAGCAGATTTTTAATATCACCTCTAATTATTGTTATCTGAACACTGACTGAGACGCATCACACATTTTTGATAAGGTTTATCAAATATTTATACACTTAAGTAAAATAGTCCCTTCATTATCTGTGTAAGTGGTTTATCGTGGGAAGGTATTACGTATTATGTTTTGCGGTACAAAGTGATAATAACACGCCCCCTTTTTTGAAATTGATTTTAGATGAATTAGACAAATATAATAAACTGAAAGATAGCATACACTCAAAACAAACAGGATTAAGTGAGGCGGAAAGAAAAAAACTTATTGAGGAAGGAAAGGCCCAGGATTTAGCTGAGGTAAAAAAAAAATAGGGGATGCTTGATTTTATTTAATAAAATTACAATAGTAAATAATGACCCACCACCTATTTATAGGAGCGTAAACTAAATATACAAATTTCTTTTACTGACTGTTAAAAGCTACGGTGATTCACGGTCCTTTCGGTGCTTTGATTATTCCCGTAACGACTTCCAGGCCTTTCTGTACTTTGATTATATCCGTAACGACTTTCGGACTATAAGGGTGCGCAGTCTGGTCAGGGTCTTCCCTATTCATAAATGCTAAAAGATACCTTTATCAATAGTTAACAGTATGGCTATTGATAAAAGCTAAAACTTGTAATTGGACTGGTATTTATCATGCTCGTTCTATATATAGAATAAGTACGCATTTATCTTTTCACTTCATATTTTCACTTCCTCGTTTTATTATGGTGTTAAAACATTTATATTCAAGGATATTTATTTTAGAAGGAAGTTTTATGGTGAGTTGTTTTCTTGGCAATTTAGATAGTGAAACAAAAAGTACACATTTTAACACAATAAAAAGATACATTTGTTAAAAATATGCAAATTTAAAACCCATTTTTTAATGATATTCGTAAGTGCTATGTATATATATAAGAGACTCACATTCAATATTTGGTTGTGTCTGTTACAGCATGGTTTGTCTGGTCTCTGAGTATGACGCTCACCTGTCTGTTTAAGGGTAAATGGCTTGCTCGATGCCATGCATTTGTGAAGGGTGACTTTGATGGGTTGCGCGCGCACAAATAGAATTCTCCCCGTTGAAGTCGCCATTCACAATGCATTGTGCTCACCTTACCTCAGACCGGTCTAGCTGTTCGTTTCGGCTAGGCTGGGAATATGGGGTTAAAGGTGACCCTGGGGCGGAGAGCTTGTCGTGAGCCTACAGGCAGGAGTTCTTAAGAAAGGGGGCTGGCAGCCACTACCCGGTGCTGGGGTGTGTGTGTAAAGAATTCTGCCCAGTGCCGGGTGGTTAAAAGTGCTGTAACAGATGCGGCTTTTGCTAAATTATGATTTGATTTTTAAAATCTGTGAAACATTTTAGGTAGAATTCCTCACCCCATGCCGGAGTCCGCGGACTGATTTTATAGTGGGTGTTTTTTTGTTTTTTTTTTTTTTTTTTACATTTTTACAATTTTTCCGAGGTCACTCTAGTAGATGTTTTTTTCCCCCTCTCCTAACTTTTTTTTATTTTTCTGTGCTCTACCCGCCTCATCTCTTCATGGACTCTCTCTTTTTTTAGTTACAGTACCCCTTCCTCTGGAGTGTGTGAATTTTTTTTTGGGGCGATAATTTTTTTATGCTCAAATTGGTGATATATTCATTGTCCGTCAGCACAATATGTCGCCGTACCCCCACTATCTATATATATCCTGTCGCTAAAGGGCATCTTTATTTGTTGGAGTTTCTGGGCTAAGAGTGCTTCATTTTTCAAGGGCTGTGGATGTGTTGCACAGTTCCAATGTGAGCCTTTGTTTTGGTGCAACGTAGATTAGTTGTAATAAGTTGGAACTCCATTCTAAAGGTTTGGCTTCGTGATTGCACTGCGTTTAAGTTATAGCAGTGCTGTGCCTTGGGTTTTTGCGGTTTGTCGCAAAGGGGTGTGGGTTGATTTGTGTAACAGGGTAGGCTCCTAGTTTGAACTTATCATTAAGGGGATCGTTTAGCAGTTAATTTTGTTTGAAAGTTTCTTTGCGATTTGGAAGACGTTTCTAAAGATTGCTATACACGTTTCCCACAAGAACTCCACCGACGGATAGCGGCGACAAGCCCGTCAGATATAAGCTGAGCACTGGAGAGCTGTATTCGTTACCCACGTCTGGAGAGAAATGCCCCATGAATTTGAAAGATATTGAGATTTACGAAAAGGGGTTCAAAGACTTACTCGCTTTTGTAATAGAATATCTAAGCGATGAGACCCTTAGCTTAGCTGTATCTGATAAGACGTATTTGCAAATCGAAAACTTGGGAACAGTAGTAGACTCAAACGAGTTCAGAGGAGAGACACTGAAAGTCTTGACTTCATACAGATATTGGACGACAGAATTGCACAAAAACGCGATTCCTTATTGCACAAAATGATATACCTTATTGCAAAAAACGCGATTCCTTATTACAGAAAACGCGATTCCTTATTGCACAAAACGCGGTTCCTTAGTGCACAAAACGCGATTCCTTATTGCAAAAACGCGATTCCTTATTACGCAAAATGAGATTCCTTATTGCACAAAACGCGATTCCTTATTACAGAAAACGCGATTCCTCATTGCACAAAACGCGGTTCCTTATTGCTCAAAACGCGATTCCTTATTGCACAAAACGCGATTCCTTATTACACAAAACGGGATTTCTCATTGCAGAAAACGCGATTCCTTATTGCAGAAAACGCGATTTTTTTGCAGAAAACGCGATTCCTTATTGCACAAAATCCGATTCCTTATTGCGCATAACGCGATTCCTTACAGACTTCATACAGATATTGGATGACAAAATTGCACAAAAACGCGATTCCTTATTGCACAAAATGAGATTCCTTATTGCGCATAACGCGATTCCTTACAGACTTCATACAGATATTGGACGACAAAATTGCACAAAAACGCGATTCCTTATTACACAAAATGAGATTCCTTATTGCAAAAAACGCTATTCCTTATTACAGAAAACGCGATTCCTTATTGCACAAAACGCGGTTCCCTATTGCACAAAACGCGATTCCTTATTGCACAAAACGCTATTCCTTATTACACAAAACGGGATTCCTCATTGCAGAAAACGCGATTCCTTATTGCAGAAAACGCGATTTTTATTGCAGAAAACGTGATTTCTTATTGCACAAAATGCGATTCCTTAATGCGCATAACGCGATTCCTTATTGCACAAAACGCGATTCCTTATTACGCAAAACGTGATTCCTTATTGCACAAAACGCGATTCCTTATTGCAGAAAACACGATTCCTTATTGCATAAAAATGCGATTCCTTATTGCACAAAATGAGATTCATTATTGCGCATAACGCGATTCCTTAACGCACAAAACGCGATTCCTTATTTCACAAAATGCGATTCCTTATTGCACAAAATTGGATTCCTTATTGCACAAAATGAGATTCCTTATTACACAAAATAAGATTCACTATTGCGCAAAACGGGATTCCTTATTGCACAAAACGCGATTCCTTATTACACAATACGGGATTCCTCATTGCAGAAAACGCGATTCCTTATTGCACAAAACGCGATTTTTATTGCAGAAAACGTGATTCCTTATTGCACAAAATGCGATTCCTTAATGCGCATAACACGATTCCTTATTGCACAAAACGCGATTCCTTATTACGCAAAACGTGATTCCTTATTGCACAAAACGCGATTCCTTATTGCAGAAAACACGATTCCTTATTGCATAAAAATGCGATTCCTTATTGCTCAAAATGAGATTCATTATTGCGCATAACGCGATTCCTTAATGCACAAAACGCGATTCCTTATTACACAAAATGCGATTCCTTATTGCACAAAATTGGATTCCTTATTGCACAAAATGAGATTCCTTATTACACAAAATAAGATTCACTATTGCGCAAAACGGGATTCCTTATTGCACAAAACGTGATTCCTTATCCACAAAACGCGTATTGCAGAAAATGAGATTCCTTATTGACAAAAACGTGATTCACTACTGACAAAAAACGACTATTTAAAACTCCAGCCGCCCCCCGCTCATCGGGGCTTGAAGAAATAGATGGAGCTGCACGATGCTTCCACGCTGAAACCGACCGCATACTGGTAAGGTTCTAAGGTTGCCCAGGCAAAGCGGTGCGAGTCGGCCAGTCCATTCAGTACACGTTTTCCACATATGCCTAGTGGCCCTTTTGGGGGACACTTGCAAATATTGCACAAAAATAGATACCTTATAGCAAAAATTGGATTCCTTATTGCAAAAATTTGATTCCTTATTGCAAAAAAACGTGATTCCTTGTTGCACAAAATGAGATTCCTTATTGCACAAAACGCGATTCTTTATTGCGCAAAACGCGATTCCTTATTGCACAAAGCGCGATTCCTTATTACACAAAATTTTGCTATAAGGTATCTTTTTTTGTGCAATATTTGCAAATGTCGCCCAAAAGGGCCACTAGGCATATGTGGAAAACGTGTACTGAAATTGAGAAAGTTTGTTATAATACATATAGGTCATCTAGGCTTAACATGTTTAAACGGCGTTTAAAGGAACTGACCTAACCCCATTTCAGCCGAATGAGTTCTTCCATCTTAGACGAGTGCAGACAATTCAAAGTGCGAAATGGGCGAATATTTTTCTCATTAATTTCAATACCTTTTCGTCGAATACATAAAGCTATCTACAACAGAGGTAATTTTTCCGTCTTCCTGGAGTATTTCATACCCAGTTGTAATGATCTAAGGTTGGATTTGAAGTTTAACGTCCCCGTCAACACTGTAATGGTCATTTTGGAGACGCTGCTTCCAATTTTGTGGGACTTTTACACGACATTGAGATGAAATGACATCTCAAGCCCTGTCGCCCGATGAAAACCATGTTTATAAACGTGGGCTGGCCGACTCGCACCGCTTTGCCTGGGCAACCTTAGAACCTTACCAGTATGCGGTCGGTTTCAGCATGGAAGCATCGTGCAGCTCCATCTATTTCTTTAAGCCCCGATGAGCGGGGGGGGGGGGGGGGGGGGGCGGCTGGATTTTTAAATAGACGTTTTTTTGTCAATAATGAATCACGTTTTTGTCAATAAGGAATCTCATTTTCTGCTATACGCGTTTTGTGGAATAAGGAATCGCGTTTTGAACAATAAGGAATCACGTTTTGCGCAAAAGTGAATCTCATTTTGTGTAATAAGGAATCTCATTTTGTGCAACAAGGAATCTCATTTTGTGCAACAAGGAAGCCCATTTTTTGCAATAAGGAATCTAATTTTGTGTATTAAGGAATCGCGTTTTGTGCATTAAGGAATCGCATTATGCGCACTAATGAATCTCATTTTGTGCAATAAGGAATCGCATTTTGTGCATTAAGGAATCGCGTTTTCTGCAATAAGGAATCTCGTTTTGTGCAATAAGGAATCACGTTTTGTGCAATAAGGAATCGCGTTATGCGTACTAAGGAATCGCATTTTGTGCAATAAGGAATCGCGTTTTCTGCAATAAGGAATCGCTTTTTGTGCAATGAGGAACACCGTTTTGTTTAATAAGGAATCCCGTTTTTTGCAATAAGGAATCGCGTTTTGTGCAATAAGGAATCTCATTTTGTGTAATAAGGAATCGCGTTTTGTGCAATAAGGAATCGCGTTTTGTGCAATAAGGAATCTCATTTTGTGTAATAAGGAATCGCGTTTTGTGCAATAAGGAATCGCGTTTTGTGCAATAAGGAATCACGTTTTGTGCAATAAGGAATCCCCTTTTTGGCGCAATAAAGAATCGCGTTTTGTGCAATAAGGAATCTCATTTTGTGCAATAAGGAATCACATTTTTGCAATAAGGAATCAAATTCTTGCAATAAGGAATCCAATTTTTGCTATTAGGTATCTATTTTTGTGCAATATTTGCAAATGTCCCCCAAAAGGGCCACTAGGCATATGTGGAAAACGTGTACTGAAGTTCAGAAAAGTTTGTTATAATACATAAAGGTCATCTTGTCTTAACATGTTTAAACGGCGTTTAAAGGAACTGACCTAACCCCATTTCAGCCGAATAAGTTATTCCATCTCAGACGAGTGCAGACAATTCAAAGTGCGAAATGGGCGAATATTGCACGACCCGCAGAAAAAGCGACCGACTGAAGTCGGTTGATTTTCTAAGAGTGCCCTGTCAGTCTGTCAATCTGTCAGTCTGTCTGTCCGTCCGTAACCCGTTTGTGAAAATTGGTGATAGTGACTTAACCGCTTGGAATATTTAAACAATTTTTGGCATACTGATAGATATCAATGAGATCTAACCAATGAACTTGCGAAATATTACACTCCATGGCCATTTAGTATAGCCTCGCCGAGGCGAAAAATGTGAATATTTTCAAACTGCTTCTCCTCGGAAACCGTTGGGCCGATTGAAGTCTTTTTTCATATGGAGCCTCTATGGGATGGGGAAAACCAAAATTTGATCATGGGGTCCAGGTCACGTGACCTAAATGGCAGACAAGCCATATATGGTCTGTCTGTCCGTCCGTAACCCGTTTGTGAAAATTGGTGATAGTGACTTAACGGCTTGGAATATTAAAACAATTTTTGGCATACTGATAGATATCAATGAGATCTAACCAATGAACTTGAGAAATATTAAATTCCATTTAGTATAGCGTCGCCAAGGCGAAAAATGTGAAAATTTTCGAACTGCTTCTCCTCGGAAACCGTTGGGCCGATTGAAGTCAAATTTCATATGGAGCCTCTATGGGATGGGGGAAATAAAAATTTGCTCATGGGGTCCAGGTCACATGACCAAAATGGCCGCCAAGCCATATATGGTAAAAACCCTTCAAAAATAGTCTTCTCCAGAACCACTGGGCAGATTTCCACGAAACTTGATAAATAGCAACAGGGACGTAGGCCCTTCATAAATTGCTAAAATGGTGACCCTGGGTTGACCTTGACCTTCTTTGTGCCTAGGTCAAACTTTGACACATATGCTTTTGGATTGGAAAAGTGAGAATGCATTTTATCCTGCAAACGATTCAGACTACAGTACTAAAGTATAAGATATATTTTTGCTCCTTACGATAAGGCGCATTTATTGGGGGGACCGTTTTAGGTCCAGGTCACATGACCAAAATGGCCGCCATACCCATATATGGTAACACTCATAAAGCTAAAAGCATCCGGCAGGTCGTGCACTTCAGCTGAAGCACTGGTTTTTCTCATTAATTTCAATACCTTTTCGTCCAATACATTAAGCTATCTACGACAGAGGTAATTGTCCGTCTTCCTGGAGTATTTCATAACCAGTTGTAATGATCTAAGGTTGGATTTGAAGTTTAACGTCCCCGTCAACACTGTAAAGGTCATTTTGGAGACGTTGCTTCCAATTTTGTGGGACTTTTACACGACATTGGGATGAAATGACATCTCAAGCCCTGTCGCCCTATGAAAACCATGTTTATAAACGTGGACTGGCCGATTCGCACCGCTTTGCCTTGGCAACCTTAGAACCTTACCAGTATGCGGTCGGTTTCAGCGTGGAAGCATCATGCAGCTCCATCTATTTCTTCAAGCCCCGATGAGCGTGGAGCGGCGCGAGTTTTAAATAGACGTTTTTTGTCAATAATGAATCACGTTTTTGTCAATAAGGAATCTCATTTTCTGCAATACACGTTTAGTGCAATAAGGAATCGCGTTTTGTGCAATAAGGAATCTCGTTTTGTGCAATAAGGAATCACGTTTTGTGCAATAAGGAATCGCGTTATGCGTACTAAGGAATCGCATTTTGTGCAATAAGGAATCGCGTTTTCTGCAATAAGGAATCGCTTTTTGTGCAATGAGGAACACCGTTTTGTTTAATAAGGAATCCCGTTTTTTGCAATAAGGAATCGCGTTTTGTGCAATAAGGAATCTCATTTTGTGTAATAAGGAATCGCGTTTTGTGCAATAAGGAATCGCGTTTTGTGCAATAAGGAATCTCATTTTGTGTAATAAGGAATCGCGTTTTGTGCAATAAGGAATCGCGTTTTGTGCAATAAGGAATCACGTTTTGTGCAATAAGGAATCCCCTTTTTGGCGCAATAAAGAATCGCGTTTTGTGCAATAAGGAATCTCATTTTGTGCAATAAGGAATCACATTTTTGCAATAAGGAATCAAATTCTTGCAATAAGGAATCCAATTTTTGCTATTAGGTATCTATTTTTGTGCAATATTTGCAAATGTCCCCCAAAAGGGCCACTAGGCATATGTGGAAAACGTGTACTGAAGTTCAGAAAAGTTTGTTATAATACATAAAGGTCATCTTGTCTTAACATGTTTAAACGGCGTTTAAAGGAACTGACCTAACCCCATTTCAGCCGAATAAGTTATTCCATCTCAGACGAGTGCAGACAATTCAAAGTGCGAAATGGGCGAATATTGCACGACCCGCAGAAAAAGCGACCGACTGAAGTCGGTTGATTTTCTAAGAGTGCCCTGTCAGTCTGTCAATCTGTCAGTCTGTCTGTCCGTCCGTAACCCGTTTGTGAAAATTGGTGATAGTGACTTAACCGCTTGGAATATTTAAACAATTTTTGGCATACTGATAGATATCAATGAGATCTAACCAATGAACTTGCGAAATATTACACTCCATGGCCATTTAGTATAGCCTCGCCGAGGCGAAAAATGTGAATATTTTCAAACTGCTTCTCCTCGGAAACCGTTGGGCCGATTGAAGTCTTTTTTCATATGGAGCCTCTATGGGATGGGGAAAACCAAAATTTGATCATGGGGTCCAGGTCACGTGACCTAAATGGCAGACAAGCCATATATGGTCTGTCTGTCCGTCCGTAACCCGTTTGTGAAAATTGGTGATAGTGACTTAACGGCTTGGAATATTAAAACAATTTTTGGCATACTGATAGATATCAATGAGATCTAACCAATGAACTTGAGAAATATTAAATTCCATTTAGTATAGCGTCGCCAAGGCGAAAAATGTGAAAATTTTCGAACTGCTTCTCCTCGGAAACCGTTGGGCCGATTGAAGTCAAATTTCATATGGAGCCTCTATGGGATGGGGGAAATAAAAATTTGCTCATGGGGTCCAGGTCACATGACCAAAATGGCCGCCAAGCCATATATGGTAAAAACCCTTCAAAAATAGTCTTCTCCAGAACCACTGGGCAGATTTCCACGAAACTTGATAAATAGCAACAGGGACGTAGGCCCTTCATAAATTGCTAAAATGGTGACCCTGGGTTGACCTTGACCTTCTTTGTGCCTAGGTCAAACTTTGACACATATGCTTTTGGATTGGAAAAGTGAGAATGCATTTTATCCTGCAAACGATTCAGACTACAGTACTAAAGTATAAGATATATTTTTGCTCCTTACGATAAGGCGCATTTATTGGGGGGACCGTTTTAGGTCCAGGTCACATGACCAAAATGGCCGCCATACCCATATATGGTAACACTCATAAAGCTAAAAGCATCCGGCAGGTCGTGCACTTCAGCTGAAGCACTGGTTTTTCTCATTAATTTCAATACCTTTTCGTCCAATACATTAAGCTATCTACGACAGAGGTAATTGTCCGTCTTCCTGGAGTATTTCATAACCAGTTGTAATGATCTAAGGTTGGATTTGAAGTTTAACGTCCCCGTCAACACTGTAAAGGTCATTTTGGAGACGTTGCTTCCAATTTTGTGGGACTTTTACACGACATTGGGATGAAATGACATCTCAAGCCCTGTCGCCCTATGAAAACCATGTTTATAAACGTGGACTGGCCGATTCGCACCGCTTTGCCTTGGCAACCTTAGAACCTTACCAGTATGCGGTCGGTTTCAGCGTGGAAGCATCATGCAGCTCCATCTATTTCTTCAAGCCCCGATGAGCGTGGAGCGGCGCGAGTTTTAAATAGACGTTTTTTGTCAATAATGAATCACGTTTTTGTCAATAAGGAATCTCATTTTCTGCAATACACGTTTAGTGCAATAAGGAATCGCGTTTTGTGCAATAAGGAATCGCGTTTTGCACAAAAGTGAATCTCATTTTGTGTAATAAGGAATCTCATTTTGTGCAATAAGGAATCCCATTTTTTGCAATAAGGAATCTCATTTGTGTAATAAGGAATCGCGTTTTGTGCATTAAGGAATCGCGTTATGCGCAATTAATCTCAATTTGTACAGTAAGGAATCGCATTTTGTGCGTTAAGGAATCGCGTTTTCTGTAATAAGGAATCGCGTTTTGTGCAATAAGGAATCGCATTTTGTGCAATAAGGAATTGCGTAATGCGCAATAAGGAATCGCGCTTTTTGCAATAATGAATCGCGTTTACTGCAATAAGGAATCGCGTTTTCTGCAATAAGGAATCGCGTTTTGTGCAATGAGGAATTCCGTTTTGTGTCATAAGGAATCGCGTTTTTTTGCAATAAGGAATCGCGTTTTGTGAAATAATGAATCTCATTTTGCGTAATAAGGAATCGCGTTTTGTGCAATAAGGAATCGCGTTTTGTGCAATAAGGAATCGCGTTTTCTATAATAAGGAATCGCGTTTTTTGCAATAAGGAATCTCATTTTGTGCAATAAGGAATCGCGTTTTTGTGCAATTTTGTCGTCCAATATCTGTATGAAGTCAAGACTTTCAGTGTCTCTCCTCTTAACTCGCTTGGGTCTACTACTGTTCCCAAGTTTTCGATTTGCAAATATTCTAATCAGATACAGCTAAGCAAAGGGTCTCATCTCTTAGATATTCTATTACAAAAGCGAGTAAGTCTTTGAACCACTTTTCGTAAAACTCAATGTCTTTTAAATTCATGGGGCATTTCTCTTCAGACGTGGGAAACGACTGATACAGCTCTCCAGTACTCAGCTTATATCTGACGGGCTTGTCGCCGCTAACCGTCGGTGGAGTTCTTGTGGGAAACGTGTATAGCAATGTTTAGAAACGTCTTCCAAATCGCAATGAAACTTTCAAACAAAATTAACTGCTCAACGATCCCCTTAATGATAAGTTCAAACTAGGAACCTACCCTGTTACACAAAACAACCCACACCCCTTTGCGACAAACCGCAAAAACCCAAGGCACAGCACTGCTATAACTTAAACGCAGTGCAATCACGAAGCCAAACCTTTAGAATGGAGTTCCAACTTATTACAACTAATCTACGTTGCACCAAAACAAAGGCTCACATTGGAACTGTGCAACACATCCGCAGCCCTTGAAAAATGAAGCACTCTTAGCCCAGAAACTCCAACAAATAAAGATGCCCTTTAGCGACAGGACACATGCACTTCTGAAGCAAACGGGAAGACAAAATATAAGGCCCACCCAGACCTGGAAAGGGACGTCACGGCACCGTTTCACAAACCCCTCAGGATGGAGCTCGGCGAATGGCTACAGGGCAAGGGGATGCCCGTGGGCTCGGAGACACTTGAGACGTGAGACGACAAACACGGACGGACGGGGCTGCAGCCGAGCGATGGTCTCCCTGTTCACCGGCAACGGGGAATAGGGGTACCACCGAACGGCTACGGTGTAGTGCCAGCATGGATTCGTTCCCTGGGACCCCACCAGCTGACGACCCGCGACACGGGGAAACTGGAAAACAACAATCTAATCATTCATAGGTTATAGTACATAATTATGCCTGTGACAATTATTACTATGACATTATTATTACTTACTATAATAATATCTTGAAACTCATAATTTACAAGATCAAACAGGAACACGGGAAATAACACATCGCTACTGGCGCGAAAACTTGTGAGTATTTCCCCTTTGTGGTATTTAGCTTAATAATATTTTGAAAGATTAAAAACTTTTAAAACAACGATATCTCTCAATAAACAATGAATTAAAAAAATTTTATATTGCAATTCATAACTTTAAAATTATTGAATGTCAGTTATTTATTAATTTTCTGTTTTTAGTGTAATATTTTAGATAATATATACATATAGAGACTATGCACCACCGCATAATTGTAATAGATACGAATTATATAATTATACCTTCATGATATATGTTTATGACCTAATAGTGTTGATGGGTTGTTAAACCCCTATATGGGCAGCCTCGGTGGCTTCCATAATACGCAGTATTTCTGAGGTGACTAATTGGTCACTACAATTAAAGGAAAGTAACAGGTACTCAACTTCTCCCCAATCAGTTCGGTAGAGGCTACTTGCGGCAAATAGTCACAAAAAGTAAATTAATTACAATCAATTGCAGATAGCCGAAATAAATTGTTTGATTTGATGTTTAACGTACCCGTCAACACTGTAAAGGTCATTTTGGAGACGTTGCTTCCAATTTTGGTGGACTTTTACCCGACATTGAGATGAAATTACATCTCAAGCCCTGCCACCCAATGAAACCAATTGGGTTATATGCACGGACGGGCAAAATCGAACAACCACAGAGTTGAAACAACGGCGAGGACTCGACAGCAAGAATCCACTGAAATGCTGGAGCAAAAGAAAACCAAGTTAGACACCGATGGGCCCGATTATTATTACTTTGATTTTTTTTTTCGTAGCAAGCCTTATACATGGTAACGTAGATATTCGGCACTGTTACTACTTTGATTTTTAACATGTCTTTGAGGGACAAACGCCCAGAACTTGGGCGTTATGCGCCGCCTCACGGAGGCGTAATCCTGAAACCCATAATTAATGATCCGCCTCAACGCGCATCCACAACGTATCTTTAACGAGATGGATCTGTTGTATGTCTGAGGCGGTGATTATTTCGATGTCCGAACACCGGCGCTCCATTGGCATCACTTGCGGGGGTGAACGCCAAAAAAGTGTACCGTCCTTCGGATCGGGGCGTTAACTGGAGCCCCCCCCCCCCCCCCCCCCCCATGTGCAGGTAGAGTCATGTCCTGTGCAGTTTAAATACCCCTACCGTTAAAAAGTTAGAGAACAATGTGAAAAAAAAAAAAAACAATGTATAAATCTATATGCCATGTATGCTTGAAATGGGTCTCAGTGCGCTGGACAAATGTTTTTCTCATGGTCTAACCCACAATGGAATCTTCTGTCGAAAATTATGGAGTGTTCCATTTTCCAATAAAAGCGGTATTAAGTTAGCGATAAGCTTTGCGAGATTAATGAGGTCAAGACCTTCAACGAACGCCGCGTATATGATCTGGGCCCGCTCTGTTTGCAAATGTCCCCGAAAAGGGCCACTAGGCATATGCGGAAAACGTGTATCGAAATTGAGAAAATATTTGTTATAATACATAAAGGTCATCCAACGGCGTTTAAAGGAACTGACCTAACCCCATTTAAGCCGAATGAGTCCTTCCATCTTAGACGAGTGCAGACAATTGAGTCGGTGTCCTATCACGCTCCATTTGCATCATTTGCTGGGGGTGAAAGCCAAAAGTGTACCGTCCCTCGGTTCGGGGCGTTAACTGGAGCCCCCCTATGCAGGAAGTCATCTCCTCTGCAGGTTAAATATGTTCTAGAAAGGGTTATCCTTTGGAAGCAAGGAATACACCACAGAACTGGAAATACGGAGTGAACATGTTTTCTGGGGGCAGACTAGCTAATTTCGGCCATTAGGCCTCATCAGTGACCCTCAAATATTTTCAAAATTCCACAATGGAATCAATGATCCCAAAGGACAAGAAAATATAAACTACACTATAGGGTAGGGAGACGTTTTACGGCCGCTACCCATTCTCAGACAACAGCTGTAACGACGTAAAATATTTTCTAGAAAGGGTTATCATTTGGAAGCAAGGAATACACCACAGAACTGGAAAATATGGAGTGTACATATTTTCTGGGCCAGACTAGCATGTTTCGGCCATTTAGGCCTCAAGAAGACCCCCTACCGTAATTATACGATTACTGAGTAGGCTTTCAACCCTGCAACCTGGAGTGTATATAATGTGCCACTTCGAGTAATGGTTAAATGGGCATGACCGATCGCGGTATAAGAAAGAATAAGATACGGAGACGAAACGACATCTCGAGCCCTGTCGCCCGATGAAACCGATAGGGTTTATAGAGGCCTCCTCGCACCGCTTTGCCTGAGCAGGCTTAGATCCTCTAAGCTGTTTACTCGTACTCGTGTGCGGGCCGGATTCCGCTCTGCGTGGAAGGATCATGCAGCCCATATATTTCTTAAGCCCCTATGGGCGGGGGCCGTCGGAATTCATAAAAGTCAATACCTGGGGTAAGTGTTGAAAAACAATTAATGCGAGCTAATTCTAACGACCCGTAACGCGATAAAACTGACATAAACCCATTTAAGTCGAATGAGTTTCATAGACGAGTGAAGACAATTCAAAGGGCGAAATGGGGCGAGGGTTTTTCTCATTAATTTTCTCATTAATTTTCATCTACGACAGAGAGAATTTTCCGTCTTGCTGGAGTATTTAGACAATGGCCATATATATAAAATAAACTAGTCGAAGTTAGAAAAAAAAAAAACAACAAAAAAAAAAAAAACAAAAAAAAAAAAAAAACAGCGTATTTATCTATATGCCATTTCGAATTTAATGACTCAGTGCTGTAACGCGATAAAAACTGACCAAAGGCCATTTAAGCCGAATGAGTTCTTCCATCTTAGACGAGTGAAGACAATTCAAAGTGCGAAATGGGGCGAATGTTTTTCCCATCAATTTTCAAAATATATTAACCCATCTACGACAGAGAGAATTTTCCGTCTTGCAATGGCGTTGTATAGAAAATAAACTAGTCGAAGTTAGAAAAAAAAAAAAAAAAAAAAAAAAAACAGCGTATAAATCTATATGCCATTTTGGCTTGAAATGGTGCCGAATTTAATGAGTCAGTGCGAATGTTTTCCTCATTATAACCCATATACGATAATGGAATCTTCCGCCTAATAAGTATGAAGTGTTCCATTTTCCGAGAGGCAAAGACCTAGATCGGTCTGAACGGTCATCTAGGGTCAGCCGACATATTAAACGAAGAGTTTAGCCGTTTTTCAATCATTTAGTGACGAGGCAGCAAAGAGAGTAGGCGAAATAATGCGAGTTATTTACTGGGTACGCGTATTTTATTGTCGTCTGTTAAATATTTTGGCATTTTATTTAGTCAAATCGAGCTTCACCGCTCCTATCCGGTTCGGATCGAAGTGGACGCCTTCCCGGAATATGGGTTGACTGGATAGCATGTGGGATACGGATCTGATGGATATGGTTTCTCTGTCTAAACAGTCACCCGGCGGCCATCTTGGCATACAAAGGTGACCCCCGCAAGGTCATCCGACTTCCTTCAGAAATTAAACGGATTGACCAGTCCCGATCGGTGTATGTTCGATAATCCGTAAAAAGGGATCAACCCTCCACCCTGTAGATAAGCCCGTATATAGAAGACCCCCCGTACCCTTGGACTTGACGCTACCTTCCGCGGTCTAGGGCGTTTCTACTAAACGCGTCACCCTCTCTCCACAAAGGTCATCCGGCGACCCCGCGAACTTGAGGTGATCGAGGGTCTAACGAGGTCAGAAGTGGCGGCCATCTTTGCCTCAAACCCCATGGAGGGTCAACCGGCGACCCCCGCGAGGTCATCGAGGGTCATCCGACTTCCTTATATGGCGGTCATTTTGTCGAACATCTTGTAACGTCATTTCCCCTCAAGCTCCCCATATACTACTGTAGGGGTTCTGTTCCCTTAAATCCCTGTTGGAAAAGGACCCAATAGGCCCAACCTAAATAGTGCTTATTGTCATTTATTGGCCATTAGCGACCCGGGATCAAAATTTCAAAACATTTAAAGGAATATGTTGCAATAGGGAACAAATTGTTTCCATGCTGAGAACTGAGAAACAAAAAATTAATTATAGAAGCTTTAAAAACTTTGATGAAAAAGCTTTCAGTGATGATGTTGGTCGGGCGCCATTTCATGTAGCCCATGTGTTTGATGATGTTGATGACATTTACTGGGCTCATGAATGGCTACTGAATGACATCATCAATGAACATGCCCCCATCAAGCAGCGCATCTGCAAGGTAAATAAGCCCCCATATATGAATGGGGAACTAAGGCGGGCAGTTTTTAAAAAGAGAATGTACTTTAACAGATATAAAAAATTTAAAAATAATATGTTCTGGCAAAAGTACAAAAGACAAAGAAACTTTGTAACTAAACTCAAGAAACAATCAATGCGTTTCTATTTCTATGAACGGTGTGCCGGCGGGCCTAAGTCTAATGATTTCTGGCCGACCATCAAGCCTTTTCTATCTAAGAAGGGTACTGGTGGTGGGTCACAAATCATACTGTCCGAAAACGAGAAAATTATCTCAAATCAAAAAGAAGTATGTGACATTTTTAATAATCACTTCGTAAATGTTGCTAAGGACATTGGCAAGGACTGCAATCAGTTTAAACCTGACTTCTCGGACCATCCCAGTATAGTGAACATCAAACAAAATTTACCTTCAGATTTACAGCCATTTTGCTTTTCTCCAGTTTCTCATGCAGAAATCCAAAAAATTATGTCACATTTAAATGTTAAAAAGTCTACAGGTTCTGATAATATTTCGGCCAAAATTCTAAAATCCTGCTCCTCTTCACTCAGTCAACCTATTGCAGATCTTGTCAATCTCACTATAACAACATGTGACTTCCCCTCTCAGTTGAAATCTGGGCAAGTTATACCCCTTCACAAGAAAAATGATCCTCTTGATAAAGGCAATTATCGTCCTGTTAGCATATTGCCATCTACATCCAAGATTTATGAGAGGATCATGCATGACCAGCTGGCCAGCTATTGCAAAAATATTTTTGACCCTTTTCTGGCAGCATTCAGAAAGGGTTTCGGCTGCCAGACTACCCTGTTACGCCTGTTGGAGGACTGGCGGAAGGCTTTGGACAACCACGAGTGTGTCGCTGCCATACTAATGGATTTGTCCAAGGCCTTTGACTGCCTTCCTCAAGGGCTTATGAATGCAAAATTACAGGCTTACGGATTGTCATCTGAGGCAGTCGCCCTGTTGGGCAGCTATTTCAATGGCAGGCGTCAACGAATTAAACTGGGTGCAAACATCAGTGAGTGGAAAAGCCTTTTTAAAGGAGTCCCTCAGGGTTCTATACTTGGACCCTTGGTTTTTAACATTTTTATAAATGATATATTTTACATTATTGAAAAGTGTACCCTTTATAACTATGCAGATGACAACACTCTGTCTTTTATTCACAAAAGTCCATCTGTTTTAAAAAATGTTTTAGAAAAGGAAAGCTTGGGTCTTATTGATTGGTTTACTCAAAATTTTATGAAAGCTAACCCTGAAAAATTTCAGGCTATATGTATTGGAAAGAAAACCCATGAAGCCATAGAGTCTTTCCAAGTCAATGATGTGACTATTAAATGTGAAGACAATGTTACCCTTTTGGGTATTAACATTGACTTTTTATTAAATTTTAATGATCAGATTTCTAGCATGTGTAAGAAAGCAGCTGCACAGCTAGCTGTTTTAAAAAGAATTGGTAGATTTTTAACAAAAAATGGTAAACTGACAATTTATAGCTCATTCATCATGGCCAATTTTAATTATTGCCCTTTAGCATGGCATTTCTGCAGCCAAGCAAACACAAATAAAATAGAAAAGATCCAAGAAAGGGCATTGCGATTTATAAATGATGATTTTAACTCTCCCATTAACATTTTACTTCAGCAGAATAAACTGTCCCTTTTACACATTAGCAGATTAAAATTAATGGGTTGTGAAGTTTTTAAAATTGTAAATAAAATCTCGCCCACTTATATTCAGGACCTCATTAATATAAAAATGCACAAATATGATTTCAGGGCTGAGAGACAAGCTGAGGTCCCAAGAGTCAGCACAACAAGGTATGGACTAAGGTCATTTAGATATGAGGCAGCCCGGGTATGGAACAGTCTCCCAAATGAGCTTCGACAAGCTGAGAACTACCCACAGTTCAAGAGGCTGTTGCATGCCTGGGACGGCCTCAACTGTAAATGCCCTTCTTGTTCATTATAGACCCTGTTTTAGCTTACACGTTTAATTGTTTTATTGGCTACTTATAGTTCCTCTTTTATCTGTGTTTCATTTGTCTTGTTTTTTCATTGTGTTATTTTTGCTTAATACCTTTTGTAGCTGTCATCTGTATATTTTAGGAAACATTTCTGTGATATTCTTGTTATTTTACTATTGTACACTTGTTTGTCGAAGTAAAAGCCCACATGGGCTTATGTTCTTTGTTAACAAAATCGACGAAAAATAAATATTCTATGTCTATGTCTAATATTCTATGCTGCATCATTTTGAACATTTACGTATTGGTGGCATTTTTAACAAGCTGGCTGTTTTTTTTTTTTGTTTTTTTTTTTCATTTCTGTCTACACAAGCATGAGTGAAACTGCTTTGAAAATAACACAAAACGTCCACGATTTCAACAAAAAATACTAAATTTAGCCACCCACCTAGCTCAGTGGTTAGTCCATTTGCCTCAGATGCTAAAGGTCCCAGGTTCGATCCCCAGCAGCGGTGACAAAATTTCGGCGTCAGAACACGCTCCATTGGCATCATTTGCAGGTATGAATGTCAAAAAGTGCATCGTCCTTCGAATCTGGACGTTAACTGGAGCCCGCCCCCTGTGCAGGGAGAACCACCCCCTGTGCAGGTTAAAGAACCCTACCGTAATTACATGGTTACTGTGTACTCTTTCATCCTTCAAAACTGGAATATATGCAGTATACAACGTCTGTGTCCCCTCTTGGGTTTTTGTTGAAAATGGAAGAAAAATAGCGATAATGCTCATTTGTCACTACTTCGAACGAATTAAAATTAAACAGCACCGATCGTTCCGGTCGTTAGTTCATCGATAGAGTAGCTCGGAATCAGCAGAAAACCAAGCTTCGCGACGATTGTTTTCTTGATCTGTTACAGAAAGCGATGTGAATGTAGCAAAATCTAAATTTAAAGCTGCAAATACATCATTTTGGATTATACCGGCCCCGATAGCTCAGTTGGTAGAGTGTCCGCTCCGGGGAACGGGAGGTCACGGGTTCGATCCCGGGCCGCGACATACCAAAGTCGTTAAAAATGGTACTAGCTGCTCCTCGCTTGGCACTCAGATTTACGGGGTAGAGCTACGACTGGTCGACCCAGTGTCAGGATAATGTGACTGGGTGTGGTACCATGTAATGTGTCTGGGACATGATACTTCAGTGAGGCAGCACTATAAAAGTGAGCATTGAGCTCCCTGTCGCAACCAGACACCGTCGTGATATGACTGAAAAATTGTTGAAAGCGACGTTAAACCGGAATTCACACACACACACACACACACACACACACACACACACACACACACACACACACATCATTTTGGATAAAAATTGATCAAGAGAGGTTCATTTGAATGAAAGACATCAGTTGAAAGCGAAAAAAGTTTACTCCGTAACATTAGTTCGCTTGTGATTGATGAAGACCTGAAAATTTTTGTCACCCGTTTATGTCGAATTTTGCTTTGTTGAGTTAATCCATGCGAGAAAAACATGATTCCTGCAAGTGACAGACTGAGGCGGGTTATTGTTGCAAAGTGGACATATTTATAATTCATAATAAGCAGGTGAAAAACTGCATTTGCGAAAAAGATGCACTGGGTAAAATGAGGTAACCCCCAAAAATGGAGCCGAAGTTTCCCCCCCCTTGTCTCTAATATAGTACCAAAAAAAAAAAAAAATCCTTTTTTCATGATTCAAGCCCCTACGGTTTGGGACTACTTTTTTTCTCCAAATCTAATTCTGTGGTCAGGTTTTCCATCGTCAGATGATTAAAAATTAATGAACTGTATAAGAGTTGATGCTAAGCACGTTCACACGTAACGTGGACGTTAATGATGTCAGTTTCGACGCTGACGTCACGTATTTTGTTGCGCGACGTTAGATCTGCCCGCGCCTTCTTTGGGAAACTAACCTCTCAATTGCACGACCCGCAGAAAAAGCGACCGACTGAAGTCGATTGATTTTCTAAGAGTGCCCTAAAATCACCGTGTCATTCTGTCATTCTGTCAGTCTGTCAATCTGTCAGTCCGTCCGTAACCCGTTTGTGAAAATTGGTGATAGTGACTTAACCGCTTGGAATATTTAAACAATTTTTGGCATACTGATAGATATCAATGAGATCTAACCAATGAACTTGCGAAATATTACATTCCATTTAGTATAGCCTCGCCGAGGCGAAAAATGTGAATTTTTTCGAACTGCTTCTCCTCAGAAACCGTTGGGCCGATTGAAGTCAAATTTCATATGGAGCCTCTATGGGATGGGAGAAACCAAAATTTGCTCATGGGGTCCAGGTCACATGACCAAAATGGCCACCAAGCCATATATGGTAAAAACCCTTCCAAAATAGTCTTCTCCAGAACCACTGGGCAGATTTCGACGAAACTTGATAAATAGCATCTGGGACGTAGGACCATCATAAATTGCTAAAATGGTGACCCTGGGTTGACCTTGACCTTCTTTGTGCCTAGGTCAAACTTTGACACATATGCTTTGGTTGGAATATTTAAACAATTTTTTGGCATACTGATAGATATCAATGAGATCTAACAAATGAACTTGCGAAATATTACATTTCATTTAGTATAGCCTCGCCAAGGCGAAAAATGTGAAATTTTTCAAATTGCTTCTTCTCGGAAACCGTTGGGCCGATAGAAGTCAAATTTCATATGGAGCCTCTATGGGATGGGGGAAACCAAAATTTGCTCATGGGGTCCAGGTCACATGACCAAAATGGCCGCCAAGCCATATATGGTAAAAACTCTTCAAAAATAGTCTTCTCCAGAACCACTGGGCAGATTTCGACGAAAATTGATAAATAGCATCTGGGACGTAGGTCCATCATAAATTGCTAAAATGGTGACCCTGGGTTGACCTTGACCTTCTCTGTGCCTAGGTCAAACTTTGACACATATGCTTTTGTTGGAATATTTAAACAATTTTTGGCATACTGATAGATATCAATGAGATCTAACCAATGAACTTGCAAAATATTACATTCCATTTAGTATAGCCTCGCCGAGGCGAAAAATGTGAAATTTTTCGAACTGCTTCTCCTCGGAAACCGTTGGGCCGATTGAAGTCAAATTTCATATGGAGCCTCTATGGGAATGGGGGAAACCAAAATTTGCTCATGGGGTCCAGGTCACATGAACAAAATGGCCGCCAAGCCATATATGGTAAAACCCCTTCAAAAATAGTCTTCTCCAGAAACACTCGGCAGATTTCCACGAAACTTGATAAATAGCATCTGGGACGTAGGCCCATCATAAATTGCTAAAATGGTGACCGTGGGTTGACCTTGACCTTCTTTGTGCCTAGGTTAAACTTTGACACATATGCTTTTGTATTGGAAAAGTGAGAATGCATTTTATCCTGCAAACGATTAAGAATACAGTACTAAAGTATAAGATATATTTTTGCACCTTACGATAAGGCGCATTTATTGGGGGAACCGTTCTAGGTCCAGGTCACATGACCAAAATGGCCGCCATACCCATATATGGTAACACTCATAAAGCTAAAAGCATCCGGCGGGTCGTGTACTTCAGCTGAAGCACTGGTTATTTCCGTAACCATTTATAAAAATTCCATCCCAGGCTATTTCTCAGTAGTTTACACCCAATATTATACCCAGTAAATACGTTGGGCACCACTAAATTAACGCGAAACGAACAAGAACAAAGTTAGTTTTCTCTGAGGGTGAGTGACGCGATTAGTGAATCTAAATATTGCCGTTTTGAAGCATGTAAGAAACAGAAAATTTGATTTTTTTCAGTGTAAGATCAAATATTATTTCACTCATGAACACCCAAACTAGTATTTTCACTCGTGGCTACGCCACTCGTGAAAATACTGGTTTTGGTGTTCATTCGGTGAAATAAAATTCGCTCTTACACTGAAAAAATCAAATATCCTCTATTGGTACGTGTCAACGTACCAGTTTTGGTGTTCATGAGTGTAATAAAATTTGATCTTACACTGAAAAAATCAAATTTTCTGTTTCTTGCATGCTTCAAAACGGCAATATTCAGCTTCACTAATCGCGTCACTCACCCTCAGCGAAAACTAACTTTGTTCCTGGTAGTTTCGCGTTAATTTATTGGTGGCCAACGTATTTACTGGGTACAATATTGGGTGCAAACTGAGAAATAGTCTGGGATGGCATTTTTAGCTCACCTGGGCCGAAGGCTCCAGGGGAGCTTTTAGCATAGTGGGTCCTCCGTCGCCTGTCCGTCCACACTTTTGAGCAGCTATATCTCTGCAGCCTGCAGGCTGATCTCAATCATTTCTCACCTGTAGTATGCCTCTGGTGGGGCAATGATGACATAAACTTTTTTTTACAAAATCGCACGAAAACTTTGGTTGCAATGGCAACCACAAGGTCCCATAGACTTACAATGCAAAAATGCTTGTCATCATCGTAGCGCCTTCAGTTTTGATCGGATCTTTCTGAAACTTATATGTAAGGTGGCTGGGGATAAAATCTCGGATGAGTTCGAAAACCGGCCAAGTCGGCCCATTTATCAAAGAGTAACGTTCCTTTGATTGCTGAAAATATCGATTTTTGACCTTGTCATCACCTTAGCCCCTTCAGTTTTGATCATGGCGGATCTTTCTGAAACTTATATGTAAGGTGGCTGGGGATAAAACCTCGGATGAGTTCGAAAACCGACCAAGGTGGCTCATTTATCGTAGAGTAACGTCCCTTTGATTGCTGAAAATGCCGATTTTTGACCTTGTCATCACCGTAGCCCTTTGTTTTTATTAGATCTTTCTGAAACTTATATGTAAGGTGGCTGGGGATAAAATCTCGGATGAGTTCGAAAACCAGCCAAGTCGGCCCATTTGTCGTAGAGTAACGTCCCTTTGATAGCTGGAAATGCCGATTTTTGACCTTGTCATCACCGCAGCCTTTTCAGTTTTTATCGGATCGTTCTGAAACTTATACGTAAGGTGGCTGGGGATTAAACCTCAGAGGAGTTCGAATACCGGCCAAGGTGGCCCATTTATCATAGAGTTACGTCCCTTTGATTGCTGAAAATATCGATTTTTGACCTTGTCATCATCGTAGCCCATTCAGTTTTGATCGGATCTTTCTGAAACTTATATGTGAGGTGGCTGGGGATAAAACCTCGGAAGAGTTCGAAAACCGGCCAAGTCGGCCCATTTATCGTAGAGTAACGTCCCTTTGATTGCTGAAAATGCCGATTTTTGACCTTGTCATCACCGTAGCCCTTTCAGTTTTGATCAGATCTTTCTGAAACTTATATGTAAGGGTGGCTGTGGATAAAATCTCGGATGAGTTCGAAAACCAGCCAAGTCGGCCCAATTATCGTAGAGTAACGTCCCTTTGACTGCTGAAAATGCTGATTTTTGACCGTGTCATCACCGTAGGTCTTTCAGTTTTGATCGGATCTTTCTGAAACTTATATGTAAGGTGTGTTACAACGCATAATGAAGTAATGTTGTAATTTCTTCATTTTGATTTTTTTTTATTTCATTATGCGTTGGCGTAGTCGACGCGAAATGAAGTAAAAAAAATATTTCATTTCGAGTTGATATGCACCATATCGACGCAAAATGAAGTAATGCCGGAAGAACATAGCTGTCTACGAAAGGAGACCAAAGACTAAGGAAGTAATACAGGCAAATTCCAATATAAAGACCACATTTGAGACAGTCCCAAAGATGGTCTTCCACAAGAGCACACTGAAAATGTCGCAATCACAAAGAAAATGTTACTTTAACCTTCAAAATATGCTTTAAAAACAAAATTTGTCTTAATTTTAGGTGGTCTTAATAGCGAAATTTCACTGTATTTGATTATTTAGTAAAGTTAAAACTGAACGCCTTACGGTATTTTGGTCTCATGTCTGATGTTTTTCCCTCATTTGTGTTTTAAGGCTGAACACATGATCATGTATACAGTGCACACAATAGTTGGGGTGGGGGACCATATTGGCTTGGACCAGTCCATAGCCCAGTTGTTTGTCCATCTATGCATCTTAAAAGGAGTCCAAGTGTGTTTCAGTTTCCGTCCCACCAACAGCTAAGGTCATACAAAGTAGCGAACTTGGTTTCAAGACTCATTCATACGGAAACGGGATCTCGGTTTCAAGACTGCTACCCCGGTTTATCAGGCGAGTAGCTATAGCATAACTACTACACCACATAGGCTTCTGTGTCTTATATGGAACTAGATACTATATATTAAGGATATTTGTTATAAAAACCTTATGGTGCCTCTTAAAAGGAAACCGACCTTAGATATAACTCACCAGGGGGAGCTTAACGGAGAGTCATTGGTCCGTCGTCATCTGCGTCTGCGATGTCTGTGTCGTCTGCGTCGTCAGCATTTTCAAACATCTCCATTGAAACTACTAGGCCGATTGAGATTTCGTATGGAACACTCTCGGGACTGGAGAACGAAAGTTTTTTTTTTAAGATATCCTTTTCTCGAGAATGTCTCAGTGGGTCGATTTAAATAGAATTTCATATGGAGCAACTATGAGACTGGGAAACGAAATTCAGCTTATGTGACCAAGATGCCCGCCATGCCCACTTAAGCTAAAAACCCTTCACAACTCCTCTTCTCGAGACCCAGTTGGAGTGTCGTGGAACTTGGTATGTGGCATTGAAAGCTCGTACCAATTATAGTTTCGTCAAATGATGATCCCTGTATGGCTCTGACTTTTTTATCCCCCGACTGAATAGGTTCGGGGGATATAGCGATCAGTCTCGCGTCCGTCCGTCCGTAGACGCAATCTTGTGATAGCCATAACTCCAAAACCCTTCGAGATATATTGTAGACAAGGTTGAGACGGCGTGTCGTGCGCAAGAACCACAACTCTGGGTAACATGGTTTTTGAGTTATCTCCCTTTCCAATAAGATAGAATGAAAATCTTGTGATCGCCATAACTCCAATACCCTGGGAGGTATATTCATGATACTTGGCATAATTGTAGACACGGTTGAGACGTCGTGTTATGCGCAAGAATCACAACTCTTGTTACCATGGTTTTGTGTTATCTCCCCTTCCAATAAAATAGAATGACTATTTTGTTGAACTTCAAATCAAACAAACAAACTGTCGACCCATAATGAAGTAAAATTAAGTATGCCACCTATCACCGCAAAATGAAATAATTCTTTCATTTTGCGCAAACCTCTTAGTATCGACGCATAATAAAGTAAAAACTACATTTTATTTCATTTCGCATCGACTATGCCAACGCATAATGAAGTAAAAATTTTGAAAATGAAGAATTTACTACATTACTTCATTATGCGTTGTAACAATAGGTGGCTTGAGATAAAACCTCGGAGTTCGAATACTGGCCAAGTTGGCCCATTTATCATAGAGTGACGTCCCTTTGATTGCTAATATTATATCGATTTTTGACCTTGTCATCACCGCAGCCCCTTCAGTTTTGATCGGATCTTTCTGAAACTTATATGTAAGGTGGCTGGGGATAAAACCTCGAATGAGTTCGAAAACCGACCAAGTTGGCCAATTTATCAAAGAGTTAAGTCCCTTTTATGGCTGAAAATGTCGATTTTTGACATTATCATCACCGTAGGCCCTTCAGTTTTGATCGGATCTTTCTGAAACTTATATGCTAAGTGGCTGGGGATAAAACCTCGGATGAGTTCGAATACCGGTCAAGTTGGCCCATTTATCATAGATTTACGTCCCTTTGATTGTTGAAAACGTGATTTTTGACCTTGTCATCACCATAGCCCCTTCAGTTTTGATTGGATCTTTCTTAAACTTATATGTAAGGTGGCTGGGGATAAAATCTCATACGAGTTCTAAAACCGGCCAAGTCAGCCTATTTATCATAGAGTTATATCCCTTTGATGGCTGAAAATGTTGATTTTTTACCTTGTCATCACCGTAGCCCCTTCAGTTTTGATCGGATCTTTCTGAAACTTATATGTAAGGTGGCTGGGGATAAAATCTCAGATTAGTTCGAAAACTGGTCAAGTCGGCCCATTTATCATAGAGTTATATCCCGTTGATGGCTGAAAATGTTGATTTTTGACCTTCTCATCACCGTAGCCCTTCTAGTTTTGATCGGATTTTTCTGAAACTTATATGTAAGGTGGCTGGGGGTAAAACCTCGGATGAGTTCGACAACTGGCCAAGTTGGCCCTTTTATCATAGAATAACATCCCTTTGATTGCTGAAAATGCCAAATTTTGACCTTGTCATCACCTTAGTCCCTTCAGTTTTGATCGGATTTTTCTGAAACTTATATGTGAGGTGGCTGGGGATAAAACCTCGGATGAATTCGAATACCGGTCAAGTCGGCACATTTATCATAGAGTTACATGCCTTTGATTGCTGAAAATGCTATTTTCTACCTTGTCATTACTGCTGCCCCTTCAGTTTGGATCGGGTTTTCATGAAACTTACAAACAAGTAAGTCAGGCAGAAAAGCTCATAGGAATTTGAAAACTCATGAGCTTTGCCTATCTATTACAGAGTAATATCCCTTTGATTGTAGCAGTTAATTGCTTATCTTTGAACTTGTCATCACCTTAGCCCATTCAGTTTATATCCAATCTTCTTAGCAAGTCAGGAATAAAAGCTTGAATGAGTTTGAAAACCGGCGAGGTCAGCCTATTTATCATAGAGTTACATTCTACTTGATTTGCAGAAAATGCTTACCAGTCATCACCATGTCCGCCCATAAATCCTTCAGTAAAGGTTTGCACTTCCTGAAACTTCGAATCTGTTAGCTCAGGTGAGCAATACAGGACCAGCTTAGTCCTCTTGTTATGAATGGTTACTGAAATAATTGAGATTAGTTTCCCAAAGAAGGTGTGGGCAGATCTAACGTCGCGCGACAAAATGCGTCACGTCAGCGTCGAAAATGACGTCATTAACGCCCTCGTGACGTGTGAAAGACTTAGCGTCAATTGTTCATTAATTTCCAATCATCTGACAATGGAAAAACCGACCACAGAATTAGATTTGGAGAAAAAAAAACTGTTTGAAACAGTGACAGCATGGTTTTCGATTTCACTGAGAAATCTCTATATTTCATTGAACAGCATTTAAGAAACTTATATACCTTTTGCTCTAATTAGATTGACTTTTCACATTTTTTAATCTTTTTCGATAAAACACTAAATCCAATTCTGACACACACACACGACTGAAATATAAAAAAAAAGAAAAGAAAGAATGATTGAGGCCGTTTTCAAAACCATATCTCCCAGCACAGCCAACGAAGGTTCCAAAAGAAGGGAATTTACACAAGCATAAGAGTTCAATAACATGGCTACTGTCAGTAGACCCTACAGATTCTACGCTTTTGACCTGTATTATCAAAATCTTAAACATACTACACCAGTCAACGTGAGTTTCTGTTTCACCTGCGAATGTGTACATTGTAAGCATGACTCCTGTTCGAATGCCACACTGGGCAGACGACAATTCGCCAAACCACACCATCAAGACGGGACTTGTGAAAACAGAAAATTTCGTACAGAGCAGAAACAGAAAATTTCGCACAAAAGTATCTATCTGATTGCATTACTGTTCAGATAGCTTTGGGGTATAAAACATTTTTAAGTCGTCTCCACAATTTTTTCACTTTGAAGATGGTATTAAATTGTTCAAAAATAAAATAAAATGGATAAAAAAAAATCGAAAACAGGACAAAAATGTACTGAAGATAAAAAGTAGAGAGCCATAGCAGTGCATACTCAGCCAACACTCAACAGCTCGAAAACGTTTGTCCGACATCGATACGGCTTTTAGGGCGCCGTTTTTGATATTGATATTTGCCATTTGTCTATGGATTAATGATTTTGGATTTACGCTTTGGTACTACGACCTAAGCTAATTTTCTATTTATTCGCTATTTATAGATATCAAAAAGATATCTATAATTCGAATTATGGATATCCATATTTATTTATATATATATCAATCATAATTTATGGATATCCATAACTCGAATTAATCATTTCCATAATTCGAATTATGGATATCCATAAATCGATCTGATTAATGTATGTCATTAATTCGAATTATGGATGTCCATAAATAAATTTAATTATGTATATCCGTAATTCGATTTATGGGTATCATTATTTCAGATCGATTTATGGATATTCATAATTCGAATTATGGATATCATTAATCCGAATTATGGATATCACTAATTCGATTAATGGATATTCATAATTCGGCTTTGCAAATAAATACAAAAAAATAAAATAAATACTGAACCTTTTGCAATGAATTATGGATATCCATAATTCGAAAAAGGGATATTCGAAAAATTCTGCCCGATTTATAGATATCCATAATTCGATTTATGAATATCCATAATTCGAAGTATTGATATCCATAAATCAAATTATGGATATATGTATAAATTATGTGGATTAAATAGTATACGGCAATATTCTACGATATACTGTCGGAAACCAGACGTCATCACTTAGCGTCGCATTTCATTGGCTAGCATTTGGTTTTACGCAGCTCACAGAGGCTGCCGCTTTATGCAAAATACTTAAGTTTTTAAGAAAACATTAAAATGGAGATAACTGTATTGCAAAAACGAAATTTCCGACCCTAAACCGACGATTTACCACCCCAAATGACAATTTTGATTACAGTTATCCCCTAAATATTCTAATATCTTGGGACCATTTGAATCTATTCGAAATGAGATTACTTCGAACTACTAACAGGCCATGAGGCATAATTTAAATGACTTAATTAAGAATATCTTTTTTCGAGCTTCCATGGAATAAAAGAATGTTTGTTGTACTCAATAGAACGGCGATTCTACCAAGAAGAATACTCGTTCAAGATGAAATAAGAAAAAAATTGCCTAAATCCTTCATGTGTGTGTGTTTCTGTTTTACGTCCCACCAACAGCTAAGGTCATATGGAGACGGGACCTTGGTTTTAAGACCCATCCGAAAGTCTGAAGAAGCCCGGGATCGATCCTGCAATCCCTGGTTTATCAGGCGAGTAGCATAATTACTACACCACAGAGGCTTCTAAAATCCTTCCTGTATTGGTATCTAGATTTATGAGATGAATTCTATGGGGACTGAATATAACAACTTCTAGTTAGCCTTGGTAAACGAGAGATCCGTCCCAGCAGGCACATGGCATAATTGTGACATCACATCAACGTTGGTGCAACGTCATGACTTTTATGCAACGTCACATCTACTTCGGTGCAACGTCGTGACGTTAAACCGACGCTGACTTGACGTTGCCCTTGCGACCTGTGCCTGCTGGGGTTTCGAGTTATGGAGTTCACTGCAGGCCCAATATGGGAAGCCTAACTGGGAGGGGCCCATGTGGTTGTTGCAACAGGGATTCAACTGGGACCTAAAAGCCTGTAACGTGACGTTATCCAGTTAGACGTCGTGTTACATATACAAGTACCCCAGTGGGTTCAGTATGGATCTCACATGGGAAACCTGTGGGTTTTGCCAGCAATATGTTGAAAAAAAACACTGTTAGACCAGTTATTACATGCCCCGGTCAACCTGAAGGACTGGATAGATCCATGTAGAGAGAACCCTGTATGTGCAACATTGTGCACATGCATAAATCATAGATGTATTTTTGTTTAAATTGAGGTTTTACATCCCTGTCAACACTATTTAGGTCATTTTGGAACTGTTGCTTCTAATTTTGTGGGACTTTTACCCGACTGAAATGAAATGACATCACAAGCCATACCTCACCCCATTCCCCCCACCCCCAAAACACATGTGGCTGATTTTGTTTTTTATTCTGTTATGAAAGAGAAATTATGGTGTGCGTTTCTGAAAGTTGGCAAGATGAGGTTAATGAAGCTTTCAGCTCGACTTCTAGATATTTAGATGGTTTACTATACCCCCGCTTTTGAAAAATGGGGGGCGGGGTTGTATACTGGTTTACATCTTTAAGACCAATTATTAAATGTCCAGGTGCACCTGAATGACTGGATAGATCCCTGCAGGTAGGGACCTATACATGTATGTGCAACTTGTGCACATGCATACAATCAAGATGCCTTATAGATGTAGGCATTTTTATTAATCTGTTATTTAACTGAATAAGGTCATTGGCCGATATATTTCAAATAATAGCGAACGTTTAATTTCGGCCAGTGTAACATGTAGAGCTGTTCGTGCATCAAGTCTGCATGTGTATGGGGTTTCCACCATTTACACTACACTGCCTCAATCTTATATAAGAAAAACTTTCATGTATGGCCATTCAACAATGGATGTTCCCACTATATTTCATGTACGAGACCAAGAGAAATGTTTGGTTTGTTTGTTTGTTATTTTCTTTCCGGAGAGCATAGAAATTGTCCATTATATTCATGCCAAAAAGGGTATTAAGCTCACACTTTCTATTTGACAATAGTTGTATGAGATGTTGCACCAAATTTATTAAGACAATTGCAGGAATTCCGATGGGTTTTACAACATTTTTGTACATGGAGGCCATCTTGGTCGTATGGTATGGATATCCTTATTCGAATTATGGATATCCATTATTCGGCTGATTTATGGATATCCATAAATCGAATTATGGTTATCCATAATTCTCCTCTGAAAATAAACCTAACGAATAATGACTGCTCCCTTTACAAAACACACACACACACACACACACACACACACACACACACACACACACACACACACACACACACACACACACACACACACACACACACACACAAACTCGACTATTCCCGGTTTCCGATTTAGGTGCGTAATAAAAACCAGGATGGAGGTGGAGGTAATGTGGGGTAGGCTTAGTTGTGGCCTATGGTGTGGGAGATATATGATTTGTTTGATTTGAGGTTTAACGTCCCCTTCAATACTTTTAAGGTCATTTTTGAGACGTTGCTTCCAATTATGTGGGGCATTAAGCCTTCATTGAGATGAAATAACACCTCAATCCCTGTCGCCCATTGAATCGCATCCCTTTGTTTGGACAGGCTGAGACCTTCTAAACGGTTTACCAGTACTCTCAGCTCATGCAGCAACGCCGCCGCCCATCGGGGCTGGAAGAAATAGATGGGCTGCATGATGCTTCCACGCAGAGCTGAAACCGACCCGCGCACTAGTAGTGGTAAACTGTTTAGAGGATCTAAACCTGCCCAGGCAAAGCGGTGCGAGTCGGCCCGTCCATGCTTATAAATCCTATTGGTTTCATTGGGCGGCAGGGCTTGAGATGTCATTTCATCTCAATGGCGGTTAAAAGTCCCACAAAATTGGAAGCAAAGTCTCCAAAATGACATATACAGTGTTGACAGGGACGTTAAACCTCAAATCAATCAAACAAACAAAGCTCACGCAGCCAAATCTATTTCTCCAAGCCCCAATGGGCGGTGGCCAGGAGATATATCTGAGTCTGCCTGGTACTCCATACACCTCAAGTAGGGTATTATATGGATACTGTTTGTTTGTATTGGAGTTTAACGGCCCAGTCAACACTATTGAGGTCATTTTTGAGCCGTCAGTTTACCTATCCACACTTTTCCTGGGCAGGCTTATACGTAAGCGGTTAACAAGTACAGTGCACATTCTTTCGTCAGAAACTGACAACTGCCCTTCTTGAATCAGCGGAAGGAGTAGAATGACCATAGAAAAGATTTCATGATCAATCTCCACGAATGAATGTTGCCGACCCCGGCAGGAATCACCAGTCTGACGTGCATCCGACCGAGCTACCGAGGCCGGCTATTATATGGATATATGTTAATACTATTTAACGACCATGTTTGTTTTTTTCTCCAGAAAGCATGCGCGGATTGCCTGTTTGGATCATTATTATCTTACGTCCGACTTTCTGTGTCCTTTACATGTAATAGGTGCGCAGTCCTCGGAGAGGTGATTCCAGAGGGACCGGATCCGTTGACCGGAATTTCCATATCTTACGGCTGGTTCCGATATTTACACGGGTGGTAATCAGGGGAACTAGCTCGAAAATGAGTCAATGGAAATTTTTTCCCTCGACACATCCGGGAACTCTCGAGCTAGCTCCATCACCAGGAAACATGTAAATAAAGGTAAGTCTCGAAGAGTTTTATCACCATTATTTTCTTTGTAAGCTATTTATAAAAAATCCGGCAATGCAGTGCCACAAAGAAATGATTTAACTTTGTACCCCGCTAGAATTTGCCATGAAAATTTGCAACGCTGGAGTATGAATGAAAGGAAACTTTTTATCACGGACCTAAAGAAATGTCAGTTTATGTAAACACGGAGATTTTGGCCGACGATTCAAGTTTCATTTTCCGTCAAAAGTACGCCCTTCACACCCCCAGAAGCACCATCCCTAGTGAAATGAAACATGGAAAGTTTGCAATAAGCAAAAATTTTGGGCCGTGATAACGTTACTTGCGACTTTAATATGACGAAATTACTGTCCGAGCTAGTCTTCTCGACAAGGAGTTCACTCAACTTAGAGATATAGCTCTCAAAAAACGAAAATGAAACATTCATCAGATCACTGAGGCCTGATTCGATGTCTTTCTATGGTCCCACCCAGTTTATCCAACTGGTTTCTTTACCTCTGGCTAGTTGGGTAACGAGATACTATACCCCAAAGACGTCCCCCACCCCGTCGTTTCGCCCCCATTTTGTACCCCTAGTTGTTTCGCCCCAAAGGCCTGGTCTTTTCGCCCCCTCCCCATTTAGAACGTATCAATGGATGGATGGATGGAATGATGGATGGATGGGTACACTACAGAGAGGGATAAGTGAATGGGTATTTGGATGGATGGGTCCATTGGAGGACGGGTGAACGAACGGACGCACGTACGGACGGACGGATGGATGGATGGGTCGGTGGGTGGATGAATGGAAGGATGGAAGGAAGGATGGATGGAAAATAAAGAAAATATATATGCACACAAATGCCAGTGTTATGTGAAGGCTTGATTAAATAAATTGAGTATTTTATTCCTACCGGTAATCTTTTTGATGATTTTTATTTTACTCAATAATCACATATTGTTTCCGCAGGTGATCTGATTATTTGTGATAAACCTAGAGTGATCATTTAAACAAATTATGTTGAGCTGCAGTCCTAGGTACTACATACCCAAGTTTCTTGAAAATCAGCCGCACTGGGTCTAGAGAAGATTTTTAATGGTTTTACCATATATGGGCGTGGTAGCCATCTTGGTCATGTGTCCCAGATGCCGCGTACAAACTATCGTTTCTCCTACCCATAATGGCTCAACACAGATTTCGACTAAATTGTTGAAAGATAAGAAATAGTTTCGTGCTGGTAGTGATTAGTTGCTTAATAGATCACAGGATGGAAGTCAGTCGTTAAAGTGAATAGATCACGAGCGCGTAGCCCGAGTGATCACGGGCGCGTAGCGCGAGTGATATATGCACTTATGACTGACCGACAGACAGTGATCTATTAAGCAACTAATCACGTAACAACACGAATCTATTTCGATTAGGTATCCGGCCGCTGTGGTTCGAGCCTCTCTTGTGTCATATCTAAATTTCCAAGTTCTGCAATGGAAAGTCACATTCATAAACAGAGTCTAACAAATTTCGAAGTTTACGTCTGCATTTCTCTTGGAGCCCATAACTTCCACTTATGTTATGCTACAATGTTAAAATTTGCTATGACACTTACTCAGACCGAGACCTTTCAGTTAACGATACAATTGTCCCAGGGCCAAGCCCCTGGGCGGGCCCGGTGTCAGACACCATTGCCCCAGAGTCCTAACCAGATTCTCACAAAAGTCAGAGTTTACGCCTGCATTTCTCTTGGAGCCCATAACTTCCACTTATGTTATGCTACAATGTTGAATTTGCATGACACTTACTCAGACCGAGACCTTTCAGTTCACGATACCATTGTCCCAGGGCCAAGCCCCTGGGCGGGCCCGGAGTCAGACACCATTGCCCCAGAGTCCTAACCAGATTCTAACAAAAGTCAAAATTTACGTCCGCGTTTCACTTGGAGCCCATAACTTCCGTTTCTGTTGTGCTACAAAGTTGTAATTTTGCATGACACTTACTCAGCCCAAGACCTTTCAGATCATGATACAAGTGTCCCAGGGTCATACCCCTGGGTGGAACCGGGGGTAAAATACATACAATGGGGGCATAGTATCTTGTTATCCCATTAGCCAGAGGTAAAGAAACCAGTTGGGTCAACTGGGTGGAACCGTAGAAAGACATCGAGACAGGCCCCAGTCATCTGATGAATGTTTTATCTTCGCTGTTTAAGGGCACTATCTCCATGTCGAGTGAAATAGCTCCTTGTCGAGAAGACTAGCCCGAACAGTATTTTCGTCATAAGTCGCAAGTAACATAATCACGGTCAACATTTTTTGCTTATTTCAAACTTTCCATGTTTCATTTCACTAGGGATGTTGCTTCTGGGGGTATGCAGGGCGTCATTTTGACGGAAAATGAAAAATCATCGGCCAAAATCTCCGTGTTGACATAAATCGATAATTTTTCAGGTCCGTAATAAAAAAGTTTCCTTTCATTCATACCCCAGCGTTGCAAATCTCCATGGCAAATTCTAGCGGGGTACAAAATTAAATCATTTCTATGAGGCGCTGCAATGCCGGATTTTTTTTATAAATAGCTTACAAAGAAAAAATGGTGATAAAACCCTTTGAGACCAACCCTTGTTTACAAGTTTCTTTGCGATGGAGCTAGCTCGAGAATTCCCGGATGAGTCGAGAGAACAAATTTGCATTGACTCATTTTCGAGCTAGTTCCCCTGATTACCACCCGTGTATTTAACTGCACACATGGCAACTTGAAAACAATCACATGTCTTAGGGAGAAATCATTTAACCAAAAGCTTTGGTGGGGATTTATGGATATCCATAATTTGAATTATGGATATCCATAAATCGATTTGAATTATGGATATTTATAAATTGAATTATGGATATCCATAATTCGAATTATAGATATCTATTATTCGGCTGATTTATGGATATCCATAAATCGAATTATGGATATCCATAATTCGATTTATGGATATCTATAAATACGGATTAAATAGTAAAACGGCGCCCCATAGACCTGAACCATTCCATCAAGGTTTTGTTCCCCCATTGTCAGGAGGCTGCATATGAACTTCAATTAAAATTGGCATAACTGTTAAGACAAAATAGTCCTTTGAAATGTTGACTGACTTGCAATCAAAATGAACTTGAACCAATGTCTTCGAATGACCTTGATCTTGTGGCATCCATAGGTGTTCCTATTCAGTACACATTCATCAGCAAACAAACGGACAGATGACCGGATATTATAGAGGATATCATTTATGGATACTAAAAATGGGACCGGTCCAAGTACCGAACCTTGTGGGACACCAGATCGGACGCTTGGTCATCAAGTACAACTTTTTGTATGCGCCCCGAGAGCCACGAGCTAATCCAGCTATGTGTTGATCCTCTTATCCCATAATATTCCAGTTTGTACAATAGCCTTCTGTGTGGTACATTGTCAAAGGCCTTGGCAAAGTCCATGATAATTAAGTCAGTCTGTTTGTGACCACCGTTAATGGCCGCATCCAGATTGCCTACAACGTCATGGTAAAGTTGGACTAATATGGTTTCATATGAACTACAATAAATATTGGCATGGCTGTTAAGACAAAATGACTACACACTCTGGTAAATCGAATTAATTGCGCAATATGAACGCCATAGGATGGCGCACGAGAAACATCACCATCAAAAAAAGGAAAATTTACAATCTCAAAATCAAAATCCGGTCCCTTTTTAGTATCCATAAATGATCTCTTCGATAATATCAGGTCATCTGTCCGTTTGTTTGCTGATGAACGTTTACTGTATAGGAACACCTAAGGGTGCCTCCAACGCGATGATTTTGATTTTGAGATAGTAAATTTTCCTATTTTTTGGATGGTGATGTTCCTCGTGCGCCATTCTATGGCATTTATATTTCGCAATTAATTCGATTTGCCAGGGTGTGTAGTCATGTAACTGACTTCAACACTCGTAATAAACTTTTAAATGCTAAACTTCTTAATCAAGGTTATCGGTACCATGAACTACGCAAAGCCTTTTCAAAATTTTAAAGACGTCATTCTGATTTAATTTCAAAATTCAATATTGGACTTAAAATCTCTTCTGCAACAAGGTCTTTTGTAACCCGAATTTTATGGTGACTTAGTAAATAAATTCAGAAAAATATATAACCGCAATGACTTCAGAATCTTATTTCGTAAAATCATTCTTCGATATAAAAAGATTGGGTACAACATAAATGTTTACGACAGACTGCATGCATGGTAGTTATCCAATCACGATTGACAACTTTGCTTCCCTCTTTAATTGCACGCCGGTGGGTCAGGCCTCAGATTCTATGACGGTTCCAGCGTAAAGGCTTACTGAGAGTTAGAGAGAATATAATTCTATGTAATGTTGGTTGGTGCCTGATGCTTTGACTCTCGTCGGGCCCATCGGCGTCTAATTGTTAGTTTTCTTTTGCTGGTGCATTTCAGTGGTTTATTGCTACCGAATCCTCACCGTTGTTTCATCTCTGTGGTTGTTTGATTATTTTTGTGTGTTCACGGAGATGTTGCACTGATGAGTTAGGAGGCCTTCATGCAGACTGAACAAATTATTTGTCTAAAACGCGACGGAAGTAAGAGCGAGGATTGTGGTCACGTAAAATCGATTAAAGCCCCCCACCCCCCCCACCCCCCCCCCCCCAGTGGAATTCGTTTCACTGACCGTTCCAAGACGGTTCTTCTGTCGCGGTTTATTTTTGTTATGGTTTGTCTTTGGATGTTTGTATCGCTTATATTATTTTGTTTTGGATAGCCAATTGGCCATTTTGTGGGAAAGTAACTGTCTGTTTGGCTTTCCGCTTTTGTTTTTCCATTAGTGTCTGTTGTTTCATGTTTGTGTCTCTTTCCCTTTGGTGTTTCTGATGGGATCTGTTAATTGTATCGAATCCTGATCATTGCCTACACTTCAATTTTTCCCAAGACCTTTGACTGGGGAAACCATGTTGACAGTCAGCAAGAATGCTTTCAAAGGCTAGGTGCTTGTAAATATGGTCAAGTAGTATATTCTCTATGGTTTTGCAACAGATGAATGTAAGCGACACTGGTCTATAATTTGCAGCATCATATGTTTCTTCTTTTTTTTATGGACTGGTGTTACATTTGCTTATCGCCAATTTTCTGCAAAAATGGACAATAATCTCAGAAATTATCCTAATAAAATAACTAATTAATGACCTGAACAAGATTTAAAATTATAATATTTCGTTACTTGTAAGAATTTTAATCTGTTTGGCTGCAAAATATGAATATTTTCAATTTTAATTATTTCTATCCAATACTAGACTTTTAACCCCGCTCTTATGTAGACAACTCTCGATCCGTGACAGGGTTTAAAGTCTGTATGCGGAGTAAATGGAAATAATTAAAATTCAAAATATTTTTATTTTGCTGCCAAACAGATTAAAATTCACAAGAATCTGAAAAGAAAACTCGTTTTAAAATTTGTTCTAATAATTCATTAGTTATTTCATTTGGATAAATACTGAGTTGAATTATACGAAATTTGCTACATTTAACAAGTTAGAAAACATAAAATACCATTAGAAATCATTGAATGGATGTATAAATTAGTAGAAATGAAAAGGGGAGGGGTGCTCATTTGGGGTATTCTGGCCTTGGTCCAAATCTTTTTTTATTTTTTTGCAGGTAAACAGCCTTACATGTGTACTTTATTATTGCATATCTCTGGTCGAGCGCAAGGTGTTTTCTTTTCGAGCTACAGCCTTTAAAAGAGGTTGGGGTAGCTTAGCATGACACTGTAGTGTATTTTGAAAGTTAACTTTGGTTATCACCCATGTGCTGTTTCACTGCAATTTGCTCTTAGGTGGACTGAAGAATGTCTGAAGTGATGTATGGAAACATTTTTCGAAACAAAATTGCAACCAACTTAGGAAGATCAAATGCATTTTTCTAACATCAAGGGACTTTTCCTTATTTTTAACCATAATCGTTAAATATTTTGAAGTTACTGTTAATGTAGGAGGCAAGCAATGATGATCCCTTCACAACAGTATCATTTTTATCAGCAAAATTGATAGCGATATAGAACTGGTTGGCTTGAGCTGCATTTCATGGTTTAGTGAACACAGAATGGGAAATGGGTGGGGTAATTCACATTGTGAGTTTAGTTACTATTCAACCACCATGCCAATACATCAAAATCGTGTTGTTACAATAATGTAGTGTGAGATTATTCATTAATCTGTCTGATATATTTATTTTTGAAAGATATAGTAGTTCAGGACAAAATACACTAACGGGTTGTCACCCAACTTGGTGTAAGCATTGATGATTGGGATACCTGAAATGGGCTTTTCATTTGTCACGTGTTGTCAATCTTTACCAGAATAATCTGTTTCAGAAACCGGAGAAATGTTTTACCCTTTTATCTCTACGTTTGGAAGTAGGTATGTGAACTCCAAAAATGTATAAAACAACTGAAAAATTAACGGTAGGCACCAGACCCATTCATTTTTATGTCCCCCTACCGGAAGGGAAGGGGATATATAGTTTTTTGTGCGGATTCCGTTTGTCAAGGGATGTGATGTACATCGGTGGTTACTAAACACTACCCATGAAAGGGTTATAGGATAGTAGGACAGAAGCTACATGATGTTAAGGTACGTCTGAGGCTGCAACATATAACCCAAGAGAGGGTAATAGAATAGATGTAACTTAGCTGATAGGTATAAAGGTACCATTTGAGATACAAGACAATATCCAAAAGAGGATTAAAGAAGAGATTGAAAAGAAGCTACAGTTTGTAAAGCTACTGCTGAGGCTACAACACTATATCCATTAGAAGGTTTAATAACGATTCGAGATAGAAGCTGAAGGTTGTAAAGAAAGCACTGAGGCCTCTAAACACTAACGAAGGGAGAAATGAGTGATGAGTTATATCTGAAGCTTCCAAACACTATTCCAAAAAAGAATGTTATAAACAGGCTGCACTGAAGCTTAAAGGGATATACATATATCTAAGACTGTACAGCCGTACCTAAAGGGGGTTATAGAATAGGTAAGACTGAATCTTTCTTTTGTAAAGCTATGTCTGAGTGGGGTTTATAGAGCAGATGGCACTGAAACTAACAGCTGTCAAGATACATCTGAGGGTGCAAAATCAGCAACCGAAAACAAATGATATACTAGAAAAGTTTACAGAGGAAAACAATGTACCCCACCATAAATATATCTTAAACACCCATTTGACTTTAATAATTAGGTTACCGGCCCCGATAGCTCAGTTGGTAGAGTGTCCGCTCCGGGGAACGGGAGGTCACGGGTTCGATCCCGGGCCCGCGACATACCAAAGTCGTTAAAAATGGTACTAGCTGCTCCTCCCTTGGCACTTAGATTTACGGGGAAGAGCAAGGACTGGTCGACCCAATGTCAGGATAATGTGACTGGGTGTGGTATCATGTAATGTGTCTGGGACATCATACTTCAGTGAGGCAGCACTATAAAAGTGAGCATTGAGCTCCCTGTCGCAACCAGACACCGTCGTGATATGACTGAAAAATTGTTGAAAGCGACGTTAAACCCGAATTCACACACACACATTAATAACTAGGTTAAAGTCACGAAAATGTAAGCTGCAAACAATCCATTTTTGGCCTTGGCCCAAGATTGACTGATTTTGGGGTGCTGTGACCTTGAAAAAAAGGTCATGGTCACCAAAATCTAATCAAATCTGCGGTATGTTGTAATGATATATTGTACCAGGTTTGACTAAATTCAATCAATTCCTTAATGAGATAGAGTTGGCCCAAAAATGACAGTTTTTGGCTCGTTGTGACCTTGAAAATGAGTTCATGGTCACAACAATCTAATCAAATCTGCGGCATGTTGCCATGATATATTGTACCAAGTTTTACTAAAATTAATCAATTCGTTAATGAGATAGAGTGCAGACAAGCCATTTTTGGCCCAAAAATGACTGTTTTGAGGTCGCTGTGACCTTGAAAATGAGATCAAGGTAATCGTGGCCTAATTACTGTTTTCCCACATCCTAGTGATATGTCTATGCAAGTTTGATCAAAATCCATCCATAGGTTCAGGATATATAGTGCTTCAAACAGGCTACGCCGACGCCGACGCAAACGGGATCAGCATCAAAAACAATATGCACCCCCCTCCCCTCTGGTGGGGGGACATAACAATGAAGGGCCTGGTGCCTACCGTTAATTTTTCAGATGTTTTATACATGACCTGCTTCCAAACAAAGAGATAAATGCGTAAAGCCCATTTCAGGTATCCCAATCATCAATCCATACACCAAGTTTGGTGACAACCCATTAGTGTAGTTTGTCCTGAAACTACTATATCTTTGAAAATAAATATTTCAGACAGATTAATGAATAATCTCACACTACATAGCTGTAACAACACGATTTTGATGTATTGGTGTGGTGGTTGAATAGTAACTAAACTCACAATCTGAATTACCCCACCCATTTCCCATTCTGTGTTAGCTGAACCATGAAATGTAGCTCAAGTCAACCAGTTCTATATCGCTATCAATTGTGCTGATAAAAATGATATTGTTGTGAAGGAATCATCATTGCTTGCCTCCTACATAACCAGTAACTTCGAAATATTTAATGATTATGGTTAAAAATAAGAAAAAGTCCCTTGATGTTAGAAAAAACGCATTTTGTAATAAGAAGACCCAGATATTTCTAAATGAGCCTTCTCAGTGTTGTCTAAGGTGATTCTATTCGTACGGTGGCTGTGCCTTATTTGTCTGTTTTGGTCAGATGAGCCAAGAAAGGAACATGTATTATATAGAAAAGTTTAATAAAGACATTTATAGCTAAATATGAATAAAACAAACATACACACACTCTTTCAGAAGTTCTTATTCAATTATTATAGGCAGTTTGCGTCTCTATCTTGTGAACCAATGAAGTCTTTTTATGCTGATAACTTCTGGCTGTGGTTGTCCCCCGACACGTAGTGATTTCCGTATTTAAATGCCGCACCATACACTGTATTGTATCCCAAATGACCCCCCTCACTCCACTGAACGTAGTTTTGACTGAATCGTATTTGCTGCACGTATTTGCTCCAAGCAAGTATGTCCCAAACTAGCTATATGTTAATGGCGAACTGAGTATTCAGTTTAACAAACTGACTTCTAGATAATATCTAGGATAATATTCGAACAGTCTTGTACAACTCGCACAGTTTCTTCTTATAGAAGTATGATTTCTCAACACTAACCTTTTATGTCCATTTATTTATTCCATTTTCCAGTTTAACACATATTGTCCATTTCCCTCCTCAAACATCGACACGTTTCGTTCTGAACTGAACAGGACTGAACTGCCTTTGCCAAAAAATGTCCATCTTTTATGTCTACTCATCACCCACACAAACACTCACACCCTATGATGAAATTAGTGTGGAAACTCCAAATATGGCAACATCCTCTAGAACTATCCCTTTGCACACCTACTATACCATGAATAAACTACTACGTCATACAGAAGACTCTCTCTCTCTCTCTCTCTCTCTCTCTCTCTCTCTCTCTCTCTCTCTCTCTCTCTCTCTCAGGAAACTATAACTTCCAAACAACATTATTATGAAATACATGTAAACTTAGAAATATAGGTGTGATCAGTTTTGTTTCTTCTGACAAATATGCCCCCCTTTTAAGAAAACAACTATGTTTTTCAATATGAAAGAACAAAACATGATCATATAACACATGTAAACCAGTGCATACACAACTTACATATATTTACCTTGAAGTTCACAACTTTTCTTCCCACAGAGCATTTATTTACACATGCTAAATCCTACTTAAGTAGTCTGTCCCTACATTTTCTGAGCCTTTAATTGCTTCTATTCTAAACCTATAGTTTTGCAGAAACAGTGACCAGCGAATCAACCTTGAATTTTCCACTTTGCACTTATGAATGTATGACAGAGGTCTGTGGTCAGTGTGCAATATAAATTCCTTCCCATATAGAAAAATAGCAAATTTCTTAATAGCGAAAACCAAAGCAAGACATTCCCTCTCTATAGTTGAATAGTTTCTTTCGCGTGCTAATAGCTTTTTACTTTAAGACTCTCTCTCTCTCTCTCTCTCTCTCTCTCTCTCTCTCTCTCTCTCTCTCTCTCAGGAAACTATAACTTCCAGACAACATTATTATGAAATACATGTAAACTTAGAAATATAGGTGTGATCAGTTTTGTTTCTTCTGACACATTTGATCTTCCTAAGTTGCAATTTTGTTTCGAAAAATGTTTCCATACATCACTTCAGACATCCTTTAGTCTACCTAAGAACAAATTGCAGTGAAACAGCACATGGGTGATAACCAAAGAAAACTTTTAAAATACACTACAGTGTCATGCTATGCTACCCCATCCACTTTTAAAGGCCTGTAGATCGAAAAAACCCAATCTTGCGCGCGACCAGAGGTATGCAATAATAAAGTACACATGTTAGGCTGTTTCCCTGCAAAAAATAAAAAGATTTGGTGCAAGGCCAGAATATTCCCAAATAAGCCCCACCCTCTCCTTTGTGGAGGATATTTCTTTTATTCACAGTTGTATTGCTTGGGCCTAAAAAATAGCGGTGTTTCCGCTAACCCGCCCGACCCTGCTTCAGACCACCACCCCCCCCCACCTACCCTACCATTTTGAATTTCCGACCCTACCCAGTGTCGTCTTTGCATTTTCCCATAGTTATTTCGCGTTTTAAGAACATTTTTGTACTTTTTGGCATTTAGTACCTTCCAAAATACAGAGCTAACATTTTTGAGCATCTAAAATGAATTATGATATACAGTGCAAGTCTCAACATGACAATTTTATTAACAAAACACATGTACAAAAACCAAAACACATAAAACATATAGGCCCGACCCTGTTTTTTTCGGGTGGGGGGGGGGATAGAAAAAAAGTTCCTCCTACCTACCGAACAATTCTTTTTTCAGCATGTTAGCGGAAACACAGTTATTTTTTTACGCCTTAGGTTACCCGCTAGCAAAAAAAACTAAAGCGGTTCCGCTTTGATGAGAAATAAAGATAGAAAAGCATCAGCTTGAAATCAGGTAAGCGATTCAGGGCAATGTTGACCCTCTTGTTAACCATTAAATAAGTTCAAAACGACTTACGACTCGCATCCTAATACATGATTTATCGTGTTCACACTGTCATGATACATACTGTACAGGACACAAAAGAAATGCAATAGAACATTTCTAGATTGTTATATCTTATCCGCGTCCATCATGAAGTTCAACGCAATGGTCCTTGTAAAAGAAATTTTGCTGCAAAATTCCTCCATTTTCCTCGAAACAGCTTTGAAATTTGTTTAGGTGACTGTACAAGACCGCATCAGATGACTATACAAATCTGAAACATGCTTCTGCAAGTGACAATACAAAATTGCTTTAGCACAAGAGGAAGGGTTGTGGTATTCCTACCGCATTTGGGAATTGCATCTTAGAAATCGTTGATACACACATTGCCTTTATGTACGAACATACCTTTTTATCGGCAGAAAACGCGTTCACGCATGCTAATTAGCTGATACTGGCAGATTTTTGCAGGCAGAATTGCACGACCCGCAGAAAAAGCGACCGACTGAAGTCGGTTGATTTTCTAAGAGTGCCCTAAAATCACCGTGTCATTCTGTCAGTCTGTCATTCTGTCTGTCCGTCCGTAACCCGTTTGTGAAAATTGGTGATAGTGACTTAACCGCTTGGAATATTTAAACAATTTTTGGCATACTGACAGATATCAATGAGATCTAACCAATGAACTTGCGAAATATTACATTCCATTTAGTATAGCCTCGCCGAAGCGAAAAATGTGAAAAATTTCGAACTGCTTCTCCTCGGAAAACGTTGGGCCGATTGAAGTCAAATTTCAAATGGAGCCTCTATGGGATGGGGGAAACCAAAATTTGCTCATGGGGTCAGGTCACATGACCAAAATGGCCGCCAAGCCATATATGGTTTGTCTGGCTGTCCGTCCGTAACCCGTTTATGAAAATTGGAGATAGTGACTTAACCGCTTGGAATATTTAAACAATTTTCGGCATACTGATAGATATCAATGAGATCTAACCAATGAACTTGAGAAATATTACATTCCATTTAAAATAGCCTCGCCGAGGCGAAAAATGTGAAAATTTTCGAACTGCTTCTCCTCGGAAACTGTTGGGCCGATTGAAGTCAAATTTCATATGGAGCCTCTATGGGATGGGGGAAACCAAAATTTGCTTATGGGGTCAGGTCACATGACTAAAATGGCCGCTAAGCCATATATGGTAAAAACCCTTCAAAAATAGTCTTCCCCAGAACCACTGGGCAGATTTCCACGAAACTTGATAAATAGCATCTGGGACGTAGGCCCATCATAAATTGCTAAAATGGTGACCCTGGGTTGACCTTGACCTTCTTTGTGCCTAGGTCAAACTTTGACACATATGCTTTTGTATTGGAAAAGTGAGATTGCATTTTATCCTGCAAACGATTCAGAATACAGTACTAATGTATAAGATATATTTTTGCTCCTTACGATAAGGCGCATTTATTGGGGGAACCGTTTTAGGTCCAGGTCACATGACCAAAATGGCCACCATACCCATATATGGTAACATTCATAAAGCTAAAATCATCCGGCGGGTCGTGCACTTCAGCTGAAGCACTGGTTATTTCAAGTTTTGCACGCCAAAATGGTCAAGCCATTCCCATTGCTCTTAAAAAGTTACACGAGGCACGCTTACGTGCCTGACATGTTACATATATATCAAACTCACAACTGGATAACACTGTTTCGAGGGTCAACTTCAACTGATCGGACAAGTGTCCAACTGTCACTTTACAGAATCGCAGGTCACACACAATCCTGCCGGCCTCTGTAGCTCAGTCGAAAGGCGTCTGACTGGTGATCAGGAGGACGCCGGTTCGATACTTGACGAGGCCGGCAACATTCTTTCGTAGAGATTGGTCATGAAATCTTTTCTACGGTCATTCTCTCCCTTCCACTGATTGAAAAAGGGCAGTTGTCAGTTTCTAGCGAAAGAATGTCCACTGCACTGGTTAAGCACTTACGTATAAGCCTGCCCAGGAAAAGTGTGGATAGGTAAACTGACCGGCTCAAAAATGACCTAAAATAGTGTTGACTGGGCCGTTAAACTCCAATACAAACAAACAGATATAATCCCAAACACTGTACATTTCCGGTTTTACACTGTGTTATTACTGGCAATTTAAAAATTATTCTTGATTATAGGAGGTTTTAGGAATTCCGTTTATGACGTCATACTTGCGCATGCGCAAAGTACTGGCCGTCAATTGAAACGGCCATCGCTATTCAAATGCATTGGCGGAACTTACAGTGCTAACAATATTCAGACATTCTGAGAGAAAATATACCAGTTTTCATTGACATAATGCCTCGAGAAGGAAAGAATGATATTTTGCTTTTATTACCGAAATTCATTTATCCTAAATCCGTTTTTAATTGACGAAAATCTTTTCGTGAATGACCCATGTCAATGGCTTGAGATACGGTTATTCACGAAAGCTTACTTACAAAATAAGTGTTTACGTATTTTTCGATTTATTCGCTATCCAAGTTTATCTATCTATCTATCTATCTATCTATCTATCTATCTATCTATCTATCTATCTATCTATCTATCTATCTATCTATCTATCTATCTATCTATCTATCTACCTGTCTGTCTGTCTGTCTGTCTGTCTTTCTTTCTTTCTTTCTTTCTTTCTTTCTTTCTTTCTTTCTTTCTTTCTTTCTTTCTTTCTTTCTTTCTTTCATTCTGTCTGTCTGTCTGTCTTTCTGTCTTTCTTTCTTTCTGTCTTTCTTTCTTTCTTTCTTTCTGTCTTTCTCGAGAAATCTGTCCAACGATCTGTCTACATGTGCAATTTAAATGTCCATACTGACAGTCGAAATTGACTAATGAGTGGACTGACGTAGGGACGTTGAGTCAATGTTGGTTCGACGTCATGCCGTCCAACTCACTTCATTGTCACATGACCGTTGGCATGAGAGAGAGAGAGAGAGAGAGAGAGAGAGAGAGACAGACAGACAGACAGACAGACAGAGAGACAGACAGACAGACAGAGAGACAGACAGACAGAGAGACAGACAGACAGAGACAGAGAGAGAGGTTTGACTGACAAACTGACAGTAGACAGACAGACGACACACAGACGGACTGACTGAATGACAGACGAACGGGCGGACTGCTAGACAGACAAATAAACAAACTGACAGTCGAAAAAAACAACCAATGAGTGGACTTACAGACGGGCGTCGAGTCAACGTTGGCTCGGCGTCCTGCCGTCGACAACCACTCCAACGCACTTCAATGGCACGTATGTGACAGTTGAGATGAGAGAGAGGTTTGACAGATCCCTGTATCCAAGAAGCCCATAACCCTTTTTGTACCAAATGGAATCTATATATCTGTCTACTGATACTGCGTCGGTCACATTTGACCATTACCGCAGGTGTGCATTACATACACCCCAGGTTTGCAGGATGAAATCCTACACAGTAATCATGTAATTACGGCAGGGATCTTTAACCTGCACAGGGGTTGGTTCTCCCTGCACAGGGGGCCTCCAGTTAACGTCCCGATCCGAAGGACGGTGCACTTTATGACATTCATCCCTGCAATTGATGCCAATGAAGCGTGTTCGGACACCGAAATTTTATCGCCGCTGCCGGGGATCGAACCCAGGACCTCTAGCACAGAATTTTCCTGCTTATATACAGCAGGAGTCATTTTCAAAATTTAGGGGTGTCAGGTTGTGTTTTCTTCAAATTTGTTTGGAAAATGGCCGAACTTTTTGCAAACAGTGTAGGCCCTGATCAGACGCCGCGTTCTGCGGCGTCTGATCTGGGCCTGTACTGTTTGTCACTTACCCCTTTTGGGGTTTCCGGTACCAAATGGGCTAATGTAGACCTAAGGGCTGGGCAGGCTGAGCCATTCTACAAATCTACCAGATTTTACTGTAAAATCTTGCACATGCGAAGGAGTGTTTCATTCTTATGCACTGAATGGGTGTTCTACGGTTGTTTTGAATTTAATGTTCCAGTCCCACTTAGTCTTCATGGGTCCGACCACTGGGCAAATGACATTTTATTAAGCAACGGCGTATTAACGCCAACGCATCGTTCTGACGTTTCGTCGACGTTGCAATGTCAAATTCAATGCATGGCTTTGAAGTCGGTTTGATGTAGACACGACGTTGTTGACACGCTACATGTCGGTTGACGTGGCGTCATTTAACGACAAACTGTAATTTACATTTGCCTGCGCTCGCTAATTGTTCGTGCGCTAAGAGAGAGAGAGAGAGAGAGAGAGAGAGAGAGAGAGAGAGAGAGAGAGAGAGAGAGGAGAGAGAGAGAGAGAGAGAGAGAGAGAGAGAGAGAGAGAGAGAGAGAGAGAGAGAGAGAGAGAGAGAGAGAGAGAGAGAGAGAGAGAGAGAGAGAGAGAGAGAGAGAGAGAGAGGACGGATCCTGTTGGGTCGTTTGTACAATATATCATTTTCGTAATGCGAAATTTCACATCTGGCAGCATATCGGTGTCTCTCCCTTTATCTTACATTAGAATTCACCAAAAGTTCAAAAGAATTCCACTGTTTTACGCTGTAATGAACACTTTATCTGACCCACTGCCTTTGAAGCAATACGACAGATGACGGCCAGGGCTTTTCCCGTTCTATTTTTAGAACCGGAAGTACGTCACGAAAAAAGCTCCTATAGGATACCAAATATGATTTCTAAAGGACCAAGATATCGATTTCCTTTTAAAATTGATTTCAGTAAGTGTAGAGATGAAATCGCTGCTGCCTTGAATGAATTTGGTAATCGATGGTGTAAACGAGAGTATGTTGAGCATAAGGCTATCAAAGAGTGGAAACTTAGCACGATGAAACTAGTGAACAAAGGCATTTCTTTCTTCTCTCAAAATACGAACTTTCTTAAACCTAAGACGTCTTACACAAGGTATTCAAGAATTTCATAAGAAGTTTGTTTTGGCTCCAGCAGACAAGGCCGCTAACGTCGTTGTTTGACGGCTCCACTCTGTTGACACTCTTCAGCAAGAGCTTAATTGGTGGTACCAAGGCCTATGAACTGCAGCCTTTGGCTGTAGAGAGGGCTGTAGTTGATGACCACATTTGTCATTCAGCCACCAAATATGCTGTATGTGTTACTGAAGGCCAAGACAAGCTTCCTACGTTATATTGGTTACCTAAACTTCATAAAAGACCATACAAAGCACGGTTTATTGCAAATTCAAGCTCTTTAACCACCACGGTACTTTCCAAATTATTAACTTCATATTTTACTGCCATCATAAAGCACGTGGTTAAATATTGCGACAAAGTCTTTGAAAGTCAGGGAGAAATCTGTTTGGTCTATAAAAAAATTCTCATGAAGTTTTAAATAAATTGAAATCCAGACATTTTCGTGCTTCAAGTCCGTCTACTTATGATTTTTCCACCCTTTACACTAAACTTTCTCATAATCTTATAAAAGAAAAAGGAAGATTCCCTCTATCTTGCACTGATGTAATGTATGAAATGGTTTTTGCATTTCTGAAGATTTTTGTTTGATTTGAGGTTTAAGGTCCCCGTCAACACTGTATAGGTCATTTTGGAGACGTTCCTTTCAATTTTGTTAGACTTTTACCCGATATCGAGATGAAATGACTTCTCAAGCCCTGCCAGCCAACGAAACCAATAGGGTTTATAATCATGCATAGATGGTCCGACTCCCACCACTTTTCCTGGACAGCTGGTGTGTGGGAATGTGTTGCGGTGGTAAAACGTCTCCCTGCCCTACATCATAGTGTAGATTATATTTTCTTGTCCTTTGGGATCATTGATTCCATTGTGGAATTTTGAAAATATTTGAGGGTCACTGATGAGGCCTAATTGGCCGAAACTAGCTAGTCTGGCCCAGAAAACATGTACACTCCATATTTTTCACTTCTGTGGTGTATTCCTTGCTTCCAAAGGATAACCCTTTTATAGAACATATTAGAACCTCAAAGTGGTTTACTAGTACTCATGTGCGGTCGGTTTCAGTTCTGAGTGGAAGCATCAGGCAGCCATCTATTTCTTCTGGCCCCGATGGGCGGGGGCCTATAAAAAGAGTGGGTACAACATAAATGTTATACGTCAGACTGCATGCATGACCCAATCACGGTTGACAACTTTGTTTCCCTCTTTAATTGCACACCGGTGGGTCAGGCCTCTGATTCTATGACGGTTCCAGCGTAAAAGGCTTACTGAGAATTAGAGAGAAATTAATTTTATGTAATGTTGGTTGGTGACTGATGCTCTGTCTCTGGTTGGGCTCAAACAATTACTGCTAATATGCTTTACTTTTATACCAACTTTGAAGATTCAGGCTTATTTGAAGATCCGGGAGTCTAGCATTTCAGTGGTTTCTTGCTTTCACCGTTGTTTCATCTCTGTGGTTGCTTGATTTTTGTGTTCACGGAGATGTTGGACTGATGAGTGAGGAGGCCTTCATGCGGGCTGAACAAACTGTTTGTCTAGATCGAGACGGAAGTAAGGGCAAGGATTGCGGCGGCGTAAAATCGACTTAAGCCCACCCCTCCCCACAAGTGGAATTCGTTTCACTGACTGTTCCAAGGCGGTTCTTCTGTCGCGGTTTATTTTTATTAAGGCTTGTCTCGCTTATATTTTTGTTCTGGATAGCCAATTGGCCATTTTGTGAGAAAGTGACTGTCCGTTAGGCTATCCGCTGTTGGTGTTTCTATTAGGGTCTAGTTATTTCACGTTTGTGTTTCTTTCCCTTTTGTTGTCTCTGATGGGAGTTGTGGATTAAGTGTATCGATTCCTGTTCATTGCCTTCACTTCTTTTTGCCGTAACGTAAGTCAACGTCAACCTAGGAGCATTGTGTAAATAAATTTAGTAGTACTTAGTCACCCGATGCTACATTTGTAGTTAAACGAACTATTTTGTTATGACCTAATTACGCACCTAAAGTGCGTAATAATTTGTCTGTCCATGCGCAAATCAGCAAGGGGAGTCCGACATGTCAGACCATGAAGAAAACGGGGAAAAAACTGCAGAAGTCGGAGATGTCACCCTCAACTACGCACGCAAAGATGATCCTGAAGATCTGAGGCTGACTTTGTCGCGAATCGAAAATCGCCTAAATCGTTTAGAGTTCGGGTATTCTCAAAGACAACATTTCGAAAGTAGTTCCAAATTGGCGGATAGGCCGCCATTTTCTAACAGTTCACAACTTCCGCCCCCATTGGCCGAAGCTTGTTCGCCACCCCAGGCCACAGAATTTCCCTTCGGTCCTGACTCTACTGTCACAGCCGAAAGTCCAGTATCCGATCAGGTACAGGAACAATTTAACTCTATTAAGAGCTCAGTAGAAAAGATAGTGTTGCCAACTCATTTAAAGCTACATGATTCTAGATCTGGAATTAAGAGGGAGGATCAACCAACATTAAATGTTTTATCTAAGTGTGGTAGATATGTAGAAACAATCTTAAAACTGCTAAGTCTGTCCAATGAGGGTCAACCTCTTGATGTTGGGCCAATTCTTACTGTACTTACGGCCAACATAAGTTATTTACAAGATGAATATTCTGCTTTGCTTGTAAAAGGTAAATTTGATGACTCTACAGCGCAGCTATTTCGTTCGTTGCAAAAAAGTAATTCTGGTTTTGATCACAGAAGTATAAACAATGTCAGGATAGCAGCGGAGCTGTCTAGTATATCTCAAAGAAATCCAACACGTCATGTAAGGCCAGCTTATCGTGGACCTAGCACTTTTGTGCAACCGTATAATAGTTCATACAATACTTCATATAATCCGAGATTTGGCTCGGGTCGGTATTTTCGTGGACGGGAAGATCTCTTCCAGAATTTACAAGGTTCCAGATTTAGGAACCCCAACAGAGGCCAGCCCTGGCAAGCTAGGGATCAGGACCAATGAAAAATCAGTTGGCCCTTCATATTGACAAATGGTATGATATTGGAGCATCACATACTATCACACACTGGTTGGAACAGGGCATACAATTCCCGATTAAATCCTCATTCGATTCATTTGAAGTGCCTAATAAATTATTTAATCAGAAAGAGACTGACTTCATACAAAATGAATTACAGAATTTGTCATTATTAGGTCATATTGACATTTGTGATGACAGACCATATTGTGTTTCTCCAATAAACTGTATACCAAAAAAGAGGGGCAGTTTTCGTTTGATAACAGATTTGAGGTATGTTAATAACAATTGTGAACCGCCTAAATTTAAGAATGAGGACATAAATACAGTTATAGATATTATAAAACCAACAGACTACATTATTACTACTGATTTAAAAGATGTTTTTTTCCACGTTCCAGTTCACCCGAATCACCAGGATTTTTTGGGATTCAAATTCAAAGACATTTACTATAAGTGGACTGTACTACCTTTTGGCCATTGCTGTAGTCCATATTATTTTTATAAGGTTCTTAGACCTGTTATAACATATTTAAGGTCCAAAGGGATTAAGGTGGTGGTTTACGTTGATGACTTTATTATTCTCGCTGATAGGCAGCGGATACAAGGACAAACAAATTTCCTTTTGCAAACATTGGAGCAGCTTGGCTGGACTATTAATTACGAAAAATCTGAATTGGATCCTTCTCTTGTGAAAACATTTCTTGGTTACATTATTGATAACAGTGGGGATAAAACAGTAATCAGAATTACTAGGGAGAGAGTTAGGTCCTTGAAAAAAGACTTAAGTAGGGCGTTGCGTTCTGGTGAAACTACAGCTAGAGGTCTAGCTAGAATTGCAGGACAGTGTGTGTCCATGTGTAAATGCATTTTTCCTGCAAAATTGATGTTACGCAATTTATACCGCCAGCTAGCTCAAAGAGTGAACTGGAGTCAGAAAATAGTTTTAGATCCCTATACACGTAATGATCTCGAGTGGTTTTTTACTAGTATAGCACAGTGGAATGCCTTATATGTAGTGGATAGAAAAATTGACGTTCAGTTGGTAACTGACGCATCATCATACGGGTGGGGAGCATGGATCCCAAGTATGAATGCCCAAGGGTTTTGGAATACCAGAGTTTCCATGAAAAGTTCAAACTACCGAGAACTGTTGGCGGTTTTGATGGGAGTGTTATCTTTCAAAGACCAACTCAAAAACAAACAAGTCCAAATACTCTCCGACAATGTTACGACAGTGGCAATGTTAAACGGTATGGGAGGGGCATCCGTACAGTTGGATGCCATTACCAGGAGCATACATATGGAGGCTATGGAGGCAAATATAGGTCTTACAGCCAAATACCTTTCGGCCGCTATGAATTGGCAAGCAGATTACCTGTCAAGAATAAAATCCACATACGAGTGGCGTCTCCATCCAAATCTGTTCAGAATGATAGATTCGGTTTGGGGGCCTCATCACATAGACCGTTTTGCTTCCATGACCTCAACCCAACTTCCAGTTTACAATTCGTTGTATTGGGACCCAAAAACTTCAGGAGTAGACGCTCTGTCACAGACAGATTGGTCAACAATGAACAATTTCGTCAACCCGCCCTTTGCTCTGATACCCAGAATTCTCAAGTTAATAAAACAACAAAAAGCAGTGGCTACAGTTATTGCTCCGCTGTGGATAAGCCAACCCTGGTATCAGGAACTTGTAGGAATGTTAATAGACAGGCCAATCAAATTACCCATATCTCCACGGACTATCATTGCACTAGGTCCAAAGCAGGAGCCTTTCAAGAACAAGAACTGGGTCATTTATGCGTGGAGACTCTCTGGTCGTCTCGACTCAGGAGCCTTGGATGGTCCATAAGGGCTGCCAGACAAACTATTCATTCTTTGGCTGACTCGACGCTCAGATCATACAATAGTTGTATCAACAAATATGTCAGTTACTGCTCACAAAGAAAACAAGACTTTTCGGACGAAGGCAATATAGCAAATTTTGCTGAATTTCTATGTCACCTTGCAGATACGTCAAGGAGACCTGAGGGAACTATTAAGTCATCTATGGCTGCGATAACATTCTTATTTGAAGGGTTAGGAAAAGTGTCTCCAGCACACAATTCAGACATTAAGAGGCTTACTGTGGCTTTGGTTAAAACAGGGACTTCTAAAGCAATGCCAAGACAGAGGCCAATGCCGGTATCAGCGTTCGTCAGTCTTTTTCGTAGCTGGGGAAGTAATGAGCAATTAACTTTAAAGGATCTAAGACTGAAAGCTATAACTTTAGTGGCGTTAGTCCTTATGACACGACCTTCAGACCTTGCACCAAAGGCAAAAGTGTTTGATCCCCAGAGTCTTTCTTGTAAAAGTGTTATTTTATCTACCAATGACGTTCAGTTTGAACCTGACGGTTCGATGACTATTATATTCTGGGGTATTAAGAACGATACTCAGCGTCAGGGTTTTGAGGTTAAAATTCCTCCATCAGGGGATAAGATTATGGATCCTGTCGATTGTTTAAAGACTTATATTGTCAGAACGGAGCATCTCAGGAAAGGACCTGAAAAACCATTGTTTATAACTTTAAGAGCGCCTTATAAGGCTATAAGTGCAGATACAGTCGGCAATATTCTGGAGGAAAGTATAATGTTATCCGGATTAAAACAGGAAGGCTTTACTGCCAAGTCTTTTCGGCCTACCGGTGCCACAATTGCTGTGTCACAGGGAATAATTCCAGAAACAGTCATGAAAATTGGCAGATGGAAGACCAAGGAAGTTTTCCTCAACCATTACGTGTACGGACGCGTACCTGGTGGATTTACCACGAATATGTTGAGCAGCACTGATCCACAGTGCTAGACTCTATGACATAAGTCACATAAAGTTGCAGTTTTAAGCCAGAGTTTTCTGTAATATAAGTTAAAAGTTTAAAGTTTTGAGTTACAGTTCCAAGTTCCTGTTTAATAGGTGTTCTGAAGTTTAAAACATAATTTTGAAGTGTTAATAATCCCTTAGTGATTTTTTTGTCATAAGTGTATTAGTGTACGTCAGGATAATCTCTAAATGAAGCAACAGTAAAACAGGAAACAAAATACAGTGAGTATTTAACGTAGATTTACAAAAATTGTAGTTAAACGAACTATTTTGTTATGACCTAATTACGCACCTAAAGTGCGTAATAATTTGTCTGTCCATGCGCAAATCATTTCTGCTATCAACATGGTCTTTCTGCTACAACCCGTTGTCGACAATGAATACATCCTACAACCCCGTTATCAACATGGATTACCTACGTCAACCCATTCTCATTAAGGACTCCCCGGCCTTGGACAAGTGGACAAGTACAAGCAACAGTAAAACAGGAAGCAACAGTAAAACAGGAAACAAAATACAGTGAGTATTTAACGTAGATTTACAAAAAACCATGTTTCAACGCAACTGGCTCAATGGCTCTGGAAAAGATTTTTAAATGTTTCTACCATATTTGGGCATGACGACCATCTTGGTCATGTTACCTGTACCATTCCACCAAGCTTTTCTCCACCAATTTTCTGGTGGTTGCATATGTTATTTCATTGAAATTGGCTCAGCTGTTTTTAGAGAAAATGTCTTTTAAATGTCAAGTGACCTGCAATCTCTCGACCTTTATCATTCGTAGTCATTCATTTTAATCTACTCTCATGCCATAGACAACAATAATTTTCGAATAAAAATGCATTGTTTTACCTTTTTCACATGGAAAATTATAAGAAAACAAATTTGACTTTGCCGCAAAATAATTCAAAGTCAACCCAACCTATGGTCATCAATTTTGCAAATTTGTTAGTTCTCTGTCACCCAATGCAACATACAAAGCCGGCCTCGGTAGCTCAGTCGGGTGCGCGCCTGACTGGTGATCAGGAGGATGCGGGTTCGATACCTGCCGGGGTCGGCAACATTCTTTCGTAGAGATTAATCATGATTTTTTTCGACGGTCATTCTCTCCCTTCTGCTGATTGAAAAAGGGCAGTTGTCAGTTTCTGGCTAAAGAATGTGCACTGCACTGGTTAACCACCAACGTATAAGCCTGCCCAGGAAAAGTGTGGATATGTGACCTAACCGGCTCAAAAATGACCTAAAATAGTATTGACTGGGCCGTTAAACTCCAATACAAACAAACGAACAGATACAATCCTAAACACTGTACATTTCCGGTCCTACACCGAGTTATTACTGGCAATTTAAAAATTATTCCTGATTATAGGATACGAAATATAATTTCTAAAGGACCGAAATATCGATTTCCTTCTAAAATTGATTTCAGTAAGTGTAGAGATGAAATCGCTGCTGCCTTGAATGAATTTGGTAATCGATGGATGTTGAGCATATCTGCTCCCCTGGTACTCAGAGATCATTCAAGTCTGCGTACCTGTCAAGCTAATTCAATACATGTCCATCTGCTCTCTCTCTCTCTCTCTCTCTCTCTCTCTCTCTCTCTCTCTCTCTCTCTCTCTCTCTCTCTCTCAAATGCATGTTTACCTCATATATCATGTACCATGATCTGTGAGAATAAAGTATATGTTTTTTTTCTGTTCTGTTCGGAAACTTAGTGAACAAACGCTCAAAATACGAACTTATTATCTCCTAAACCTAAGACGCCTTACACTATAGGTATTCAAGAATTTCATAACAAGTTTGCGTTGGCTCCAGCAGACAATGCCTGCCCAGGAAAAGTTTGGATAAGTAAACTGACCGCCTCAAAAATGACCTAAATAGTGTTGACTGGACCCTTAAACCCCAATACAAACAAACAAACAAACAAAACAACATACGAAGTTTCGATAAAATGGGCGAAGTGGTTCTGCAGAAGATTGTTTTAAGATTTTTACCTTATTTGAGCATGGCGCCCATCTTGTTCAGGTGACATAGGCCATTCGAATAAACTTTCGATCCCCGCTGTCAGAATGATGCATACGAAATTTGACTGAAATTGCACAGTGGTTTCAGAGAAAATGTATTTTGAAATGTCATAGGACCTGCAATCCATGTGACCTTGGGCCAAGGTCGCTGAAGATTTTGACCTTTGGCATTCATAGACATCTATTTTGTACCTCTTCTCATGTCATTTTTAATTGCCCAAGCCTACGGAACCAAATTTGATCTTGTAAAATAAGGTCAACCTATGGTCATCAATTCTGCAAACTTTGTAGTACTCTGTCACCAAATGCTAAATATCAAGTTTCAAAACATTCGGTCCAGTGGTTCAGGAGAAGATATTTTTACCACATTTTGGCATGACGGTCATCTTGGTCAGGTGACCAAGACCATTCGAACAAATTATCGTTCCCCTACTATCGGAAGGCAGCCGATGACATTTAATTAAAGATGATTTCAGTTATAAATGGATTTTGAAATGGTAATGGACCTGCAATCCAAGCGACCGTGGGTCAAGGTCGCCGAATGACCTTAACCGTTAGCATTCACAGACATTATTTTTGTACATATTCTCATGTCATAGAACACAATATATTTCGAGAAAAAAAAAATCATTTTTTACCCTTTTCTCATTAAAAAGCCTAAGGAAGCGAATTTGACATTGCCGTTGAATACGTCACGGTCAACGAAGGGTCATCATTTTGCAAACGTTTTGGTAATTAATTCGATTTGCCAGTTTTTGTTAATTAATACGATTTGCCAGAGTGTCTAGTCATGCAACTGACTTCAATACTCGCAATAAATTGTTAATTGCCAAACTTCTTAATCAGGTTTATCAGTATCATAAACTATGCAAATATGTTCTATAAAAGGGTTAAAGCCTTTTCAACGTCATTCAAATTTAAATTCTAAATTCCATGTGGGACTTAAATCTCTTCTGCAACAAGGTCTATCGGAACCCGTATTTTATGGTGACTTTGTATAAAAATTCAGACAAATATATACTTGCAATGACATCTGCACCCAGTTTCGTAAAACCATTCGAGTGGGTACAACATAAATGTTATACGACACACTGCATGCATGGTAGTTAACCCAATCACGGTTGACAACTTTGCTTCCCTCTTTAATTGCACGCCGGTGGGTCGGGCCTCAGATTCTATGACGGTTCCAGCGTAAAGGCTCCCTGAGAATTAGAGAGAATCTAATTTTATGTAATGTTGGTTGGTGCCTTATGCTCTGTCTCTGGTTAATCCCATCGGAGTCTAACTGTTGGTTTCCTTTTGCTCCAGCATTTCGGTGGTTTCTTGCTGTCGAGTCCTAACCGTTGTTTCATCTCTGTGGTTGATTTATTTTTGTGCACGGAGATGTTGCACTGATGAGTTAGGAGACCTTCATGCGGACTGAACAAATTATTTGTCTAAATCGCGACGGAAGTAAGGGCGAGGATTGTGGCCACGTGAAATCGATTTAAGCCCCCGCCCCCAAGTGGAATTCGTTTCACTGACCGTTCCAAGGCGGTTCTTCTGTCGTGGTTTATAAGCTCACCACAGCCGAAGGCTCCGGGAGGGAGCTTATAGGATAGGCACTTGTCCGTCGTCGTCGTATGTCGTAGTATGTCGTCTGGTGCCAACACTTTAAAACATCTTCTTCTCTGAAGCCACTGGGCCCAAATTTTATCTCTAGCATCCTTGGGCTGGGGGGATTGAAAGTTTGTGTTTTTATGAAAATCAGCTCTTTAGTTTGGTTGCTACGGCAACTTAGAGTTTCCATAAACTTATGATGGGGAAAATTGAAAAATGGCATTTACTGTCAAGCCATTGCAGATATTTTGACAAAACTTTTATAGAAATGTTTCATGAGTAAACTTCTCTTAGCCATATGCTTTTATTGCCAACCTAAGGGCCATGTCCCATACCCTCCACATCTTAAAAGGCCTTATATCTCAGAAGCCATTCGGATCCCCACCCCTAAACTATATATATTCTTGTTCCTTATGATAAGACGCATTCGGTGACACCAACCTGGGGGTCCCCTGGGATGCGCCGGGGCCATGCCCCACCCCCTCAATTCCATAAAAGGCCCAATATCTTGGAAACCTTTCAGATCCGCACCCCTAAACCATATATATTCTTGTTCCTTATGAAAAGACACATTCATTGACACCAACTTGGGGTCTCCCGGGGTGCGCCGGGGCCTTGCGCCACCCCTCCACTTCACAAAAGACCATATATCTCAGAAACCATTCAGATCCCCACCCCTAAACCATATATATTCTTGTTCGTTATGATAAGACGCATTCGGTGACACCAACCTGGGGGTCCTCCGGGATGTGCTGTGGTCATGCCCCACCCCCTCCATTTCATAAAAGGCCTTACATCTCGGAAACCTTACAGATCCCACACCTAAACCGTATATGTTCTTGTTCCTTACGAAGAGACGCATTCATTGACACCAACTTTGGGGTCTCCCTTGGTGCACCGGGGCCTTGCCCCATCCCTCCACTTCACAAAAGGCCATATATCTCAGAAACATTCAGCTCCCCATCCCTAAACTTTATATATGCTTGTTACCTTATGATAAGACGCATTCGTTGACACTAACCGGAGGGTCCTCCGGGTTGTGCCGGTCCTGTGCCCCAATCCTTCATTTCATAAAAGAACCATTATCTCTGAAACCTTACAGACCCCCTCCCCCAAACCATATATATTGTTATTCCTTAAAATAAGACACATTCATTGACACCAACCTGGGGGTCTCCCGGGCCAAGCCAGGGCCTTGCGCCACCCATTCACTTCACAAAAGGCCTTATATCTGAGAAACTGCTCAGAGCCCCATCCCTAAACAATATATATTCATCTTCTTTATGATAAGACGAATTCAAATGACACCAGCTTGGGAGCCCTCCGGGGTGCCCAGGCCATGCCCCACTGCTTTACTTCATTAAAAGCCATTTATCTCAGAAATCGTTCAGATCCCCATCCCCAAACTATATATATTCTTGTTCCTTATGATAAAACTCGTTCAATAACACCAACCTGGGGGTCTCTTTATGCTGCAGCAATGTGCCCCACCCCTCCACTAGTAGTACTTTAAAAGGCCATATATTTCAGAAAGCATTCAAATCCCCACCCCATAATCATATATGTTCTTGTTCCTTATCAATAGCACGCCAACTTGGGAGTCTGCGGGGGCCATTCCTCTCCTCTCCACTTCATAGAAGGGCCTCATATATCAGAAACCATTCAGATACCAACCATAAACCATATATATTCTTGGTCCTTATGATAAGACACAGGGCATGCTCCAATCCCCACCGCTTAAGAGGCCTTATATCTCCGGCATACAGATCCCCAATGCTACACCATATATATTCTTGTTCCTTAGGATAAGACGGATTCTGATTTTTTGGATGTGGTGGTTCATTTGGGAGACTTTATAATTGGTAGATTTAAATGTTATCATGTTAAAATACATGGCTGCCATTGGGCAGTGTGCACCTGAGCTCTGTTGAGCATAGTGGTCCATGGGTCTCTTGTTTTTGTTATGGCTTGTCTTTGACTGTGCTTATCGCTTATATTATTTTGCTTTTGATAGCCAATTGGCCATTTTGTGGGAAAGTAACTGTCCTTTTGGCTTTCCGCTAGTGATGTTTCCATTAGGGTCTAGTTGTTTCATGTTTGTGTTCCTTTTCCTTGGTGTCTCTGATGGGAGATGTGGGTTAATTGTATCGATTCCCGATCATTGCCTTCACTTCTATTTTGATAGTACTCAGTCACCCCATGCTACATACCAAGTTTCAGCACAATCGGTCCTGGCCCCCGCCCATAGGGGCTTGAAGAAATATATGGGCTGCATGGTGCTTCCACGCAGAGCTGAATCCGGTCCGCACACTAGTACTGGTAAACCGCCTAGAGGATCTAAGCCTTTCCAGGAACCGCGGTGCGAGGCGGACCGTCCATGCTTATAAACCCTATTGGTTTCATTGAGCGACAGGGCTTGAGATGTCATTTCATCTCAGTGTCGGGTAAAAGTCCCACAAAATTGGAAGCAACGTCTCCAAAATGACCTTTACAGTGTTGACGGGGACGTTAAACCTCAAATCAAACAAACAAAAGCACAATCGGTCCAGTGGTTCTGGAGAATATTTTTAAAGTTTTTACCATATTTGGGCATGACAGTCATTTTGCACATGTGATCTGAACCATTCGAATAAATGTTCGTTCCTCCAATATCAGGAGACAGCTCATGAAATTTAATTGAAATTGGCCCTGTGGTTTCAGAGAAGAAGACATATGACAACGATTAACGGATAGGCGGACGGACGACGGTGATGAGCTCCTCCGGTTCGCAATATAATCGCCCTGCACAGTGTCCCTGACATCTGATCCATGTTTACAAATTGCTTGATCATATAGTTTGCTCAAATGTCTTGGCTCACTTGGATGAACATGAACTTTTGTCACACGGGCAATATGCACTTGGGAAAATTCATATTTGTGATATTCCGCTGAACACGGTTATTAATAATTAGGAAGAAATCTTGGTCAAAATGTGGACAGGTGGTCGCATTTATTCTAGACTTCGATAAAGCTTTTGACACCCACCCTCATGAATTACTTAAAACCTAACTTTTTTTTTTTTTTTTTTTTTTTTTGGGGGGGGGGGTTGGGTGGGTGGGGGGGGGTGTTGGGGGGGTTAGTATGTGGGGCGGGAGTGACTCTCGAATGGATAGATTTCTTTCTTTGTTATAGAAAACAGCGAATTGTTGTTACTGTTAAAACTTCTGAGTTTGGTCCAGTTCAGTCTAGGGTCCTACAAAGGAATGTTCTTGGTCTATCGCTGTTTTCACTGTACATTAATGATATTTACATGCAATATGCACTTAGGAAAATTCATAATTGTGATATTCCGCTGAACACGGTTATTAATAATTAGGAAGAAATCTTGGTCAAAATATGGACAGGTGGTCACATTTATTCTGGACTTCGATAAGGCTTTTGACACACACCCTCATGAATTACTTAAAACCTGACTTTTTTTGGGGGGGGGGGGGTGGGGGGGGGGGCAGCCAATTTTTGTTACTGGTAAAACTTCTGAGTGTGGTCCAGTTCAGTCTAGAGTCCTACAAAGGAATGTTCTTGGTCTATCGCTGTTTTCTGTCCATTAATGATATTTACACTGAGGACTCGGAAATGAGACTTTTCGCAGGCGCTTGAACATGCTACTCACTGAAATTTCAAAAGGATATGGATGGATTTGGAAGCTGGGCAAGAACATAGGATATGAATTTAATTGGGGGGGGGGGTATGAGATTTCAGCCCGTTAAATTACTATATATTTTAGATAACTAGGGAGAGAACCAATAAAAACGAGGCTTCTTACACCTTAGAGGGAACAGTCCACGAGATTGCGGGTTCCATGAAATACATTGGTTTGACAATCACCCATAACTTGGGATAGAATACACATAATATTAGCGACATATGTACTAAGTAGAAGTAAAACAAAGATCAGGAATTGATACAATTAACTTACTCCACCCATAAAAGACACCAAAGGGAAAGAAATACAAACATTAAGCGACCAGACCATAATGGAAACCTAAACAAAGGAAGGCCATAAGGACAGTTACTTTCCCACAAAATGGCCATATGGCCATCCAAAATTAAAAGACACAAGTGATACACACAGTAAGTAACAAACAACAACATAAATAAATCGCCACAGAAGAGCCGCCTTGGAACGGTCAGTGGAAGATTTCCACTGGGGGCTTAAATCGATTTTACGTGGCCACAATCCTCGCCCTTACTTCCGTCGCGATTTAGACAAATAATTTGTTCAGTCCGCATGAAGGCCTCCTAACTCATCAGTGCAACATCTCCGTGAACACAAAAATCAAAGAACTACAGAGGTGAGACAACGGTGAGGACTCGACAGCAAGAAACCATTGAAATGCTGGAGCAAAAGAAAACCAACAGTTAGACTCCGATGAGCCCGACCAGAGAAAGAGCATCAGGCACCAACCAACATTATCTCTCTAATTATCAATAAGCCTTTACGTTGGAGCCGTCATAGAATCTGAGGCCTGACCCACCGGCGTGCAATTAAAGAGGGAAGCAAAGTTACCAACCGTGATTGGGTTAACTACAATGCATGCAGTCTGTCGTATAATATCCATGTTGTACCCAATCTTTTTATATCGAAGAATGATTTTACGAAATTGGGTGCTGAAGTCATTGCGGTTATATATTTTTCTGAATTTATATACTAAGTCACCATAAAATTCGGGTTCCGATAGACCTTGTTGCAGAAGAGATTTAAGTCCAATATTGAATTTTGAAATTAAATCAGAATGGCGTCTATAAAATTTTGAAAAGGCTTTGCGTAGTCAGACTGAACGCTTGGTTTCGGCCCCGCCCATAGGGGCTTGAAGAAATATATGGGCTGCATGATGCTTCCACGCAGAGCTGAATCCGGCCCGCACACTAGTATTGGCAAACCGCTAAGAGGATCTACGAGTAGGCCTGTCCAGGAACCGCGGTGCGAGGCGGACCGTCCATGCTAATAAACCCTATTGGTTTCATTGGGCGACAGGGCTTGAGAAGTCATTTCATCTCAATGTCGGGTAAAAGTCCCCAAAAATTGGAAGCAACGTCTCCAAAATGACCTTTACAGTGTTGACGGGGACGTTAAACCTCAAATCAAATCAAACAAATGAACGCTAGGTTTCCAGAGGCGAATTATTTATCAGTGTCCCCATGATGAAGAAGAGAGAACTGCTAAAGGACTTGTTTTCCCAGTCTTGGAATATGGTAGGTGTATCTCAGTTTCCTTTGAGTGATCTTTCAGAAAAACAAAATCGAAAATTTCAGAATAGAGCAGCTAGTTTTGCAACTAGCATCTACTGCTTTGAAGCTGGGAGTATGACTGGAATACTAAGGGTCTCTCAAGAAAATTAGATGAAATACATTGGTTTCTAGGGACTAGTTCTGTCGGTCGAAGGTCCTGATGAAGGATTGTCTAAGGACGTGTCACCAGTAAGCAATTCTGATTCTGAGAAAAGACCCCCGGTTCGATTCCCGGCAGCGGTAATAAAATTGCGGTGTCCAAACATGCTCCACTGGCATCATTTGCAGGGATGAATGCCCAAGAGCACCGTCCTTCGGATCGAGACGTTAATGGAGCCCCCCCCCCCCCGTGCAGAGAGACCCATTGCATGTACAGGTTAAAGACCGTAATTACATGATTACTGTGTAGGCTTTCAACCTGCAAACCATGCGTGTGTGTAATGTACACATGCGAGGAACGGTCAAATGCGACCGATCGCAGTATCAGGAGAAAGAAAGTGCGCTTATATTGATATTGTAAATATATTTGCCTCTTTGGTGACAACTATAGGGAATAACTCCCATATCACAGGCCTTGGTGAATGGATATCATTTGACGTGTCAGAGTAACAATTCCAATCTGACATAAAATAAAGATTGAGGCACTCCCCACATGCAAAGAATGTGAGTCTTGTCTATAGACTGACTAGGATGTATGCGTGTAAAATAGACTGTAGTGTTTTAAAGGGCTTTATCCAATGAGTTTTGGCTAAATTGGAAATTCAGAATCAGAATTGTTACTGGTATCACGTGAAATGACATTCATACACCAGGACCTGTGATATGGGAAGATAATCTCTAACCAAAGCGGTAAACTTAGTTACACAGTCAGGAAAATCGAAAATCGAAAATCAACAACAACATCATGTGACTATGCCGGTCTGTCCCCCCAGGCGGCCCGTCTGGCTGGTGCGATGCACCGAACTGAACTCAGGTCAGAGATGAGACCCCAGATACCCCAACATACTGCTGTTCCCCTCAGGCAACATACAACAGATGAATTAAACCTTCCTATACTTGGGAGCATCCCACGAGCTGTATCCCCGATTAGTGTCATTAGTCTCAGTGAGAGTCTTCCCCAGGCAATGTCTCCTATCAGTGTTAATGACGGCAACGTAGTGAATTCCCCGGTTGATGTACATGCATCACTCCACGAATCCAGTCAGCCTTTGTCAAGTCCCTCTACGCATATTCAGTCCGAAGACCTGATCACAGCTTCTCAGCAAGCCCCTGCTACTCATCCACCCTCCTCTATACAGGATGTGGATCATTGTAAGCAGCCTTGTCCTCTCAATGAGATTCACAATAAGAGTGAAGGTTCGGACACATGTAGTCAGGGCAATAAAATGGGTGTCGTCGACAATATGCCAACCGGAGAGAAGACCTCTACTGTCCGTCAAACCAATGGTACCGATGACGATTGTCTGGCTGAAACAATCTCACACGACAAGCTAGAGAGTACTCCTTTTCGGATCCCGAGCCTCAAGGAAATACCCCCAGACTGTCCATCTCTACAGCAAGAGATCGTAAACCTAACAAAGAGACAATAACCATTACTACTTGTAATATTGAAGGATTAAAATCCAACACCGTATATTTACAGTCACTCCAGCAGGAAAATACTGTCATATGTATCCAAGAACATTTTTTATGGGATTTTGAAAAGAATTTCCTACAATCAATCCTACCTACAATGTCATATCACATACGTTGCCATGACTATTTGGAACCTTTATCTGGATTTAAGTTACCTAGAGGAAGGGGAGGCGTAGCCATTTTATGGCCTCAGCTATGGGCCAGTAAAGTGAAAAGACTTGAGGAAGGTAATGAAAGGATCGTCGCGGTAACGATTTCTGCATCTAAACTAATTTGTCTTATTAATGCCCATATGCCAACGCATGATACCGGATCACACTACGAATATACGGAGTGCCTGGACATTATATATTCCATATTTGAAAAATATCAAGGAAGTTATGAAGTCATCCTGTGCGGCGACCTTAATGGAACCTTGTTAGAAACTAGATCAAACAAACATGACCGTTCTCTCAGGAAATTTGTAAAAGAACTCCAGTTGACCACAGGAAATTCGGGTGGTACCACATCAACATTTTATCACCATGCCGGAACATCTTCGTCCCAAATAGACTATATATTAGTACAAGACAGTCAGCTAATTTCATCTTATATGATCTTGGATAAATCACCGATATGTTCGTCGGCACATGTTTCCGTGACTATGAACCTGAACATTACTATTCCCCATGTAAGTCAGTCAGTAAATCAAAGACAGAAAAAAGTCTACAAGTTGAACTGGGATAGAGCCGATAAGCAGGCATATGGACAATTAGTGTTCAACTCTGAACCGTTAAATCAGAAAGACTCTATAGATCACCAGGTGTCTGTTCTTACTGAAAGTCTCATACAAGCCTCAAATCGTTCTGTTCCAAAGAAAACTGTAGGATTGAAAGGACCTAAATGGAAAGCTTCACCCAAAGTTAAACAGTCATTGAAAACTTGTAAACAGTTACACTCAAAATGGAAAGCAGCAGGCAAAGTACCAAACCATATATACCATATACAGTTAAAATCTGAAAAGAAAACATTGAGAAGTCAACAGCGCTATGAACACGCTATGGATCGGAAGTTGCTATATGAACAATTAATGTCAAAACCTACCTCAAAACAATTTTATGAACTTATTAAGAGAAATAAAGCTTCAGGAACTTCTACTCAGTGTCTCATCAAGGTTGGGGATCGTGACTGTTATTCGACTGAAGCACAATGTGCAGCTTTTGCAAAGTACTACGAGGACTTGTCTGTTCCGAAAGAAAGCGAATATGAAAATTCATATCTGAATTTATGCTCAGTAAGGCAGAAAGTTGTTGAACAGTACCTGAAAGAAGAAAGTACATGTATGAATGAAATCACATTCACGGTCTCGGATATTGAGTCTAGCATACAGAAATTGAATAGTGGCAAATCTCCTGATGAATATGGTCTCTGTGCAGAACACTTGAAAATGGCAAAGGACACTGTATCTGAAACCATTACTCCGTTATTCAACCAAATAATTGAAACAAAGACAGTTCCCGCAGCTTTTAAAACCGGAATATTAACCCCTGTGATAAAGAAAGATAAGGATCCATGTCTTGTGAATAGCTACAGAGGAATAACTGTAACTGCAGTCCTAGGAAAGCTGTTTGAATACTCACTGCTAGAAAAACTGAATTTTGAAAATCAAACGGAATTACAGTTCGGATTTACCAAAGGACTATCTCCCTTAATGTCTAGTCTCCTCATAACGGAAGCTAAGGCGGAAGCAAAACGTTCTAAGTCAACCCTATTCTTCGCTACACTAGACGTGCAGTCGGCCTTCGACGTAGTACAACATACAATCCTGTTTGATAAACTACTTGACAGAAGTATTTGTCCTACATACTGGTTAATCATAAAGGAACTGTATAACGGCCTGTCTACTAGAGTGAAATGGCTAGGTTTGTTTAGTGAAAGCTTTGAACTGAAACAAGGAGTGAGACAAGGAGGAGTACTGTCCACATATTTGTATAAGATATTCGTTGAAGACCAATTACTTGAACTTGAAAAACATGCTCTCGGATTTACACTAGGGAACATTTATATAGGTGCTACAGCTGTTGCTGACGATATGGCATACTTGTCACCTACTCCAGAGGTTCTACAGATTATGCTACACGTGGGCCACCGATATTCTCAACAGCATCACTACAAGATTCATCCAGTAAAAACTAAGGTTGTTGAATACAGTGCAGCGAAAGGCAGCTCTGAATATGTTTGGACTCTTGGTGATAATCAAATAACATCATCCGATAATACGACCCACCTGGGGCTGAAAAGAACTGTTTCCAGTGAATGTGATATTAATATTGACAATAGAATAAAATTAGCAAGGAGAACAAAATATGCACTTATCAACTCTGGCTATCATGGAACTAATGGGCTGAACCCTGCTACATCTTACCAGATTTACAGGACATACGTACTTCCGCGGCTTCTATACGGATTGGAAGTCTTACCCTTGAAAAAGTCACAAATATCTACCTTAGAGAAATTCCATAAAAATAGTCTGAGGATTATTCAGTCACTACCCGAGAGAACGGCTACAGCAGCAGTCTACTTACTTCTTGGAGCAATACCAATTGAAGCAGAAATTCATAAGAGACAGCTTTCACTGTTTCACGCCATTCTGAGTTCTGATAATAGTAGAATTAAGGAGATCCTAGATCGACAAGTATCTGTGAATTTTGATAACAAAGACAGTTTCTTCTATCAAATCCTACAAGTGTTACAGTTATATGAACTCCCCGATATTATCGCTCTGAAACAGAACCTTCCCACAAAGGATGAATGGAAAATGATGATCAACAAGACGGTGACTAAGTACTGGACAGATTCGGTGGTTCGAGACTCCTATAGTAAGTCTACCCTTCGCTTTCTAGCGGTCGGTAGCATATTGGGGGCAGCGTTCATCCAGTTTGGTCAACAACAGAGAATTCGGTTATCGACGTTCGTAAAGCTGTGACCATTGCAAGGCGAGGATGTTAACAGGAACCTACATACTTCAGAAGAATGTACATACGTTCAGCCAGTACCAGGAAGATCCCACCTGTAAACTCTGTCAGCAACAAGACGAAGATATCACACATATGCTCATAAACTGTCCACTGCTTAGAGAGGATAGAAAAGAACCCTACAAAGCTATGAAGAATGCCGTAGTTAATCATATTGGTCCAGTTACATGGAAACAAACATTCTCTACGTCTGAAAACTTGGTTCAACTCATAATTGACTGTACGAGATTCACTCACATATTCAGTGATAAAGAAGTGCTGGAAAGAATAGAAAGACTGTCACGTAATTTATGTTATAAACTTCACTTGAAACGTCTGAGCTTAACACGAACTTAAAAAAAATGATGGTTGTCGGTGATATACTACGAACTCTGTCTTGACCGGGGATGTACAGTTTAGATTTTAGTGGCCCCACATCTACGTCCAATCCTACCCCGTGTTCGGGGGTGCTCCCATTGAGAGGAGGCTTATACAGATCATAAGAAGTCATAAGCTGTCGAAATAATCGAATCGGAAGGGCATGGAGGGGGGGGGGGGGCAATTAAGGCCGTCTGTTGGTATGCTGGCAGCACCCTTTAGACCTTTGTAGAAAAGGATGAGCTTACTGTCTTTCATCCTTTTCTTGAGAGACCCCATTTTACTTTTCCAGGTATTCCAGACATGGTGCAAAGATTTTGAGAAAGCTATTTCTTGCAATTGCGAAATCTCCACGATGCACCACCTCTAAAAGGCGTAAAATAAACCGATCTAGCCCGAGGCTTAATACACTATGTACACAGCTAAAAAATCCTGGGGACTTGTATAAGTTCTACAAAAACGGTCGAATTGCTGACTCCGGGGCCCCACTGTATTATTTAGTAAATCCCCAAGAGTAAATTATATTTTTTTGAATTAATTCCGCCTCTCAGAGTGCAGTAGATGCGGCGCCGTAGATCCATAGAAACATATGAATGTTATTTGACGTGTCACTAGTAACAATTCCGATTCTGATAGGCCGAAATATAAATAATACCACGTTCATTTTTGAGAAAGGGGAGGGAACAAAACTGACGTAGCCGAATGCAATTTATCCGAATCTTCACAAGATTCGTACGGCCAAAGAATTTACTCGCGCATGCTCAAACGGCTTGTCGGCCATTGTTGTATTTTTTTCGAGCTGGCAGACATTCCAGCGCTGCTTTTGTGCATATGAAGTGTGTTTATTTTTCTGAAAACAGGTATTTTGTGTGGCTGATTCGTTCTGAGGTTGTAAAGAACCAAGCCGACTGTCCACGTCAAGCATACAACCCACAGATGCGCGACCTTCGTGTGCGCAAGTTGCATCGCGCAAACTCTGGCGCATCGTATAAATTTTCGCAGTGCGCAGACAGTAAATTGCAGACGACAGAAATGAATAGATCTACTGTCACCAGGTCACTTGAAAATATTCCAGTGATGTCGAATAAAAAAACAGAAACTAGATACAGAACCATCAGATTTTCATCAATAATGAAAAACATTGAACCCCACCCACTACTGCCAGACTGGGCAGCAAAACAGGGTTAGGCTAACATTCCTTTCTTCCTCTTTCTGCTTTCTTCCTTCTCACTCTCAGTGTAAATATCATGGTGACAATTCTGATTCTGACAGAACATCGGCCCCTAACAAACTTGAGTCCATTGTTTTTTTTTTAGCAGATATAAGAAAAATAATGTTTTAAGAAAGAAACTTAAGGACTATGAAAATGTCTTCCTGGCACGTGGGCTAAAATTCATGGGTGTTTAGCATGTTGACATATTTCTAGAAAAACAACCAATAATGTTCCAAATTAAAAGAATAAATATAAAACATGCATATTAAAAAAAATATTTTTGTTGTTGGAAGAAAAAAATAAATATTCACTTTGTAAGAAAATTACATTTCAAAATGGTCCATTTTTGAACGTATGTTTCTCCATTGTCCTTCATCAGAAACATACCATTTTAACACCAAAATATACTTTAGTGTGTGTACTAGCAACGACGAGACGTGATTTTTCCAAAAACTGGCATTATAACATAATATCCATGCCGATAGAACCCCTATCAACATGTAGAGTTCACTGTACATTGTCATCCATGTACACAGTATGACGCACGGATTAAATTTAGCACTGGGGTAAATAAGCGTAGCGATAATAAAAATTCTGTCAAATCGTTATTATGGCTTTTGGAAAAATCAAACAATTTTCCCCTCTTGTATCTATTTAATGCATAATAATATTTACCAACTTAACGGAAGAATAAAGGAAATCATGATCTAGGCATAAAAATATTTAGAATAAAATCCATTGTGCAGGATACTTTTACCCACGATTAGCATGTTTATACCCCTGTTTTACCTGGAGAATTTACCAACCATGTATACAGTAATGGCTGTCAAAATGACCGTTCGGTGGGTGTTTAAAAGAATGGATATAATGCTATTGTGGAAGCGTTTGGAAAAACTACTTCTCGTCCTTGCTAGGACATGGAATATACTTTAGGTTGATGTAAAAACTGAATGTTTCCGAGGAAGGACAATGTAGAAACCGATGTTCAAAAATTGACCATTTTGAAAGGTAATTTTTTAATAAAGTAATTTATTATCCCCTCGCAACAACGTTGCGAATGGGGATATAGCATCGGTGCCGTGCGTCCGTGTGTTAGTGTGTGTGTCTGTGTGTCCGTGTGTCTGTGTGTCTGTGTTTCTGTGTGTGTGTCTGTCCGGAACCTTGTGAGCAGGATAGAAGACACAGTATTCATCGTAGAAGCATCAAACCTTCCACAAATGTTCACCATGTACAGAGGATGAACCCTATTGAATTTCAAGGTCAGGGGTCAAAGGTCAAGGTCACAATGGACTTGACCTTGAAAACCTTGTGAGCAGGATAGAAGACACAGTATTCATCGTAGAAGCATCAAACCTTCCACAAATGTTCACCATGTACAGAGGATGAACCCTATTGAATTTCAAGGTCAGGGGTCAAAGGTCAAGGTCACAATGGACTTGACCTTGAAAACCTTGTGAGCAGGATAGAAGACACAGTATTCATCGTAGAAACATCAAACCTTCCACAAATGTTCACCATGTACAGAGGATGAACCCTATTGAATTTCAAGGTCAGGGGTCAAAGGTCAAGGTCACAATGGACTTGACCTTGAAAACCTTGTGAGCAGGATAGAAGACACAGTATTCATCGTAGAAGCATCAAACCTTCCACAAATGTTCACCATGTACAGAGGATGGACCCTATTGAATTTCAAGGTCAGGGGTCAAAGGTCAAGGTCACAATGGACTTGACCTTGAAAACCTTGTGAGCAGGATAGAAGACACAGTATTCATCGTAGAAGCATCAAACCTTCCACAAATGTTCACCATGTACAGAGGATGAACCCTATTGAATTTCAAGGTCAGGGGTCAAAGGTCAAGGTCACAATGGACTTGACCTTGAAAACCTTGTTAGCAGGATAGAAGACACAGTATTCTTCATAGAAGCATCAAACCTTCCACAAATGTTCACCATGTACATAGGATGAACCCTATTGAATTTCAAGGTCAGGGGTCAAAGGTCAAGGTCACAATGGACTTGACCTTGAAAACCTTGTGAGCAGGATAGAAGACACAGTATTCATCGTAGAAGCATCATACCTTCCACAAATGTTCACCATGTACAGAGGATGAACCCTATTGAATTTCAAGGTCAGGGGTCAAAGGTCAAGGTCACAATGGACTTGACCTTGAAAACCTTGTGAGCAGGATAGAAGACACAGTATTCTTCGTAGAAGCATCAAACCTTCCACAAATGTTCACCATGTACAGAGGATGAACCCTATTGAATTTCAAGGTCAGGGGTCAAAGGTCAAGGTCACAATGGACTTGACCTTGAAACCTTGTGAGCAGGATAGAAGACACAGTATTCTTCGTAGAAGCAACCATAATTATCCCCTCGCAACAATGTTAATGAATGGTATGCAGTTGCGAGGGGATGCTACGCTTGCGTTGCCTTGTTATTTTTTCTTCTAAAAACAAAAATACACTTTTTAATAAGCATATTTTATGATAATTCATATAATTTGGAACATTATGGGTTGCTTTTCTAGAAACTTGTCGATATTATACACAACCGTAAATTTTAGCTCACGTGTCAGGTTGACATTTGCATATACCTTAATTTTTCTGCCGTTCATGAAAGCATGAAGAAAAAAAAATGATTCTCGGAAACGGAAACATTGTATTTTAGGACCTAAATGCTGCTAGGGACTGAGTTTTTGGGGACGGAGTTGAATGGGGGCCGGGTTTGTCAGGGGCCGAGAAGGCCATAAATCAATATCATTAATGAAAGAAAAACTAGGGTCAGGCTAACTTTCCTTCTTTTTCTGCTTATATACTCACACCGGTTACCGCAGTACAACGAACGCGACAGAATACAACGAACGCTACAGAAATCATGACGTCACAGCAGTATTTTCGGTAAGAAAAAGGTTTATTTCAGCCCAGATCCTAATCTTTTTGGGTGGTTATTTTGCATAGCTGCAGAGTAATGGTATTACCATTTACTGATACAGTTGCAGAGAATTCTGTTTATTATTAACGAAAACACAAACAATTTTCTTTCGTCTAGTGTGTTTTCACCAACCCCTGCATACTTCGGTAAATGTTTTTTGACAGCAACACATCTTTTGTGCACATGATTTTGTGATTTATATGTTATTGCGATTTCAGAACATCCATTGATGCATTTGCTTGAGCCCCAGTTCATGTCAATACCCACTGAATCCGTGGATGGTTCAATGGTTGATTTTTTGTTGGGGTACACCTTACCACGGGTTATGATACACCATAACGCGGTTAGTCAGCACAATTTGTGTACAACAAACACAGATTATATTCTTCATAAATTGAAATATTTGTTTGAATTGGGATTTAACGTCCCCGTAAACACTATTTAGGTCATTTTGGAGACGTTGCTTACAATTATGTGGGACTTTTAACCGACATTGAGATGAAATGACATCTCAAGCCCTGCCGCGCAATGAAACCAGAAGGCTTATATGCATTGGACGATCTGGCTCACACCGCTTTGTCTGGGCAGGGTTAGTCCTTCTAAGCGGTTTAAAAGTACTCGTTTGTGGTCAGATTCAGCTCTGCGTGGAAGCACCATGCAGCCCAATTTATTTCTCAAGCCCCGATGGACGGGGGCGAAATAAATTGAAATAAAACTCTTTAATCCGCCAGCGAAGGCATGATACATGATCCGTTTTGCTGTTACATACTCTTTAATGCCTGTTTGATTCTCATTATGATCTCCGAACTTATACACGTGCGAATTTAAAGGGTTGGGCAAAAATCTTGGACAAATGGGACGGGTGAACACATTTATTTTGGCTTTCCAGAACGTTTTTACCACATCCCCAACTTATGAACAACTGAAACCCAACTTATTTAGTTTCGGCATTGTTGGGGAGTGGAGACTCTTGAATTTATAGATTCCTTTCTTTGCTACTGAAAATAGTAAGTTTTTATGCCATCCCCAACCCCCGAGAATCTTTGATTCGGGGGGAGGGGGGGGGGGGCATATAGTATTTGCCCATTCTGACCAAGGGCCATAACTCTGTTTCATTTTTGGCTGAATTACCTCCCCTTGAAATTTTGCAAAAACTCAGAAATTGGCTCCCACGGGTGTGTGTGTGTGTGTGGGGGGGGGGGGGGGGGGGGGGGCATTAGTCACCTATAGTTTAAGCTCTTGTTGTAAATGATATGGACCCAATATGAGTTAATGGCGAGTATATGGAGTGTGTTCCAGTTTTGTCTGGGTCCCGAAGCGGACTGTTCTTAGTCCTCTGTTATACTCCCTGTATATTAATCATATTTCCACCGACATTGACTCCGAAATAAGACTGTTCGCAGACGACTGGGTATACTGCCGGGAAATTACAGTTACAGAGAACTAACGTAAACTTCGGAACGAAATGGATAGACTAGGATGTTGGGCATGAAAATGTGGCATGACATCATGCGAACAAGTTCGTGAAATGAACACCCCTGACTTTATATAGAGAAAACTGTGATTTAAGGGGATATACATACTTTTTTATTATATCTGCTATGAGACATAGGTTGTGGGTACACGTTAGAACCGCCTCCATGAGACGATTCTAACGAGCACCCACAACCTATGTTTGCAGTATGAATAAGAAACATATCACGGATTTTTATCAGAGAAGTAGCCATTTAGGAGATGTGCAAAAATACACTATGTCGCACGGGTGTGTTACCGGAGTGAGTTTTCAGGCCGTTTAATGCAATACATTAAGCAGATAACTAGGCAGAGAACCAAAAGAATTGAGGGTCCGTGCATTAGAACTCCTTGAGTATCATTTCACATGATTCTCGGACTCCCAGAAAACCGAGGGCGAATTTCAATGTGGAGGGGGAGAATGTCATAGCGTATAGGTATATAGCACACTTGTACAGCCTTTCGGTACAAGCCGGCTTTTACAGCAACGTGGTAGATTTGCTTATCAATCCGGCGGCCCGGGTTCGAACCCCGGCCGGGCTAAAGGTGTGTAGCATTTTTGTCATCTGTTACACAATGTCAGTAAAAATGTCATTAATGTCCACGAAGAACAAAACTGGACCGAAAACGGCACCTTGTGAGACACCAGACAAAACTTGAACCCAATCCTAAGTTTCACTGTTAGGTTCGGCAATAGCATACATGGTGTTGGGGTCATCTGAATGACCAGCATCGCTAAACTCAAACTCAGCCATAATGTATCTCTCTGAAATAAAGAATATAAGACTCTTACTTGGGTATTCTTACGACATGAATGTCGTTTGTTTGTTTGATTTGAGGTTTAACGTCTCCGTCAACACTGTAGAGGTCATTTTGGAGACGTTGCTTCCAATTTTGTGGGACCTTTGCCCGACATTGAGATGAAATGGCATTTCAAGCCCTGTCGCCCAATGAAACCAATAGGGTTTATTAGCATGGACGGTCCGCCTCGCACCGCGGTTCCCGGACAGGCTTTGATCCTCTAAGAGGTTTACCAGTACTAGTGTGCGGGCGGATTCAGCTCTGCGTGGAAGCATCATGCAGTCCATATATTTCTTCAAGCCCCTATGGGAATGTCGTAACAATGGAGAGAAGCATAGTTGTAAAAAGGGGAAAAATCGCTTATGGAGAGATTCGAACCTGGGACAATCGGGTAAAATCAACTGCTCTAAGCACTAAGCCAAATAGTCAACTGTCTTCCTCAGTTGTCTTCCGCATAATCAACCAAGGCAGGTATAATGTAGGTTAGGTGCTGCGGGCCGTAACACCTCACCCCTTTACTTCAAGTCCGTATGTTGACGCGAGGTTATTTTTGCGAAGAAAGTCAAATCCCGGGCGAGCCACCATCTTCCGACATGACAGCCGTAATGAAAGAATGGAGCATATCTGAAAAAAATAATCGACTCTGTGCGAAAGAGTCGTATTCATGACGCAGTTGTCATTGGTTATAAACCTGTAGGCCAAGGAAGATAATTCAGGATTAGAAGTTGTTGGTCGTAACAGTATCAGGGGCGTAGCTGGAAGAAAATCATTTGTACGCAAACCAAAGAAAATACGAAGCATAATAGCTCCGTTTACCAAATGGGGACCACTCTTACAGGAAAGAATTTGCTCCCATTAGGGAGCAAATTCTTTCCTGTAAGTGCGGTCCCCGTGGCAGAGGAGGAAACTATGTTAGCTAATAAATAGTGTTGCGTTTATCCTTGACAAATACAGTTCTTCTTCTTCTTCTCCTTCTTTTTCTCCTTCTTCTTCTTCTCCTTCTTCTCCTTCTTCTTCTCCTTCTTCTTCTTCTTCTTCTTCTTCTTCTTCATCATCATTTTCTTCTTCTTTTTCTTTTTACTTCTTTTATCTGCTTCTTTTTTTTCTTCCCTTCTTCTTTTTTCTACTTTTTCTTCTTCTTTTATAATCTTCTTCTTCTCCTTTTTCTTCGTCTTTTTCTTCTGTTTTCTTTTTCTTCTTATTTTTATTCTTCTTCTCCTTCCTCTTCTTATTCTTCTTCTTTTTCTTCTACGTCTATTTTTTACGTTTGTAATGTATACGCAAGTGCGTATCTGCGTACAGGTAGCTACGTCCCTGAGTATGATGGACAAACTTTCCTATCTATCCCTCACACTGATTCCTTTGGCTTGCTTGTTTCTTCGTTTGGTTGGGAGTTTGACAGCAAGCACTATTTAGGTCACATCGAGACAATTAGTTTACCTTGAAGGCTTATAAAACCAGCACTGTGCATATTCTTACGCCAGAATTTGACAACCACCCTTCTTGAGTCAGCAAAAGGGAGAGAACGACCGTGTGTGTATTTTCAGTTATACGTCTCAGCAACCAGCTAAGGTTATACAGAGAGGGGGCCTCATTTAACGACTCGTCAGAAAGTTTGGAGAAGCTAACAATCGAACCAAGGACCCCTGGTTTATGATTTCAGTAAAACAGAATGATTACCAAAGAGAACATTTCATGGCACACCCATTTCAGATTCGTTTTCTTGCATTACTTAAATCTTAAAACATAGATTTTGAATATGCGGTCACTTCAACTGCTAACGTCCATTGTGACGTTTAGTGACGTCGCATGACGGGCAGCGTACACGACTTTCTATACAAATAGCGCACATCAGACACCCTTTGAGTTAAACACCTCAGAAATCTCGACTTCAATGCCAGCCCTTCGTAGAAAACCCGAGTAAAATTAAAGTTTCTATCCCAGGGTAAAATCTAGGATTTCCTCGTCTGGTGTGCAAGAAGTTGTAAAACGGGGCTAGTCTTTCGCTGCTCACAGATTATGATCGCTTTCAGCGATCAGACTATGTGCATGCGCAACTTCTGTACTAACAAATTATTCTGCAGATTCTTGTGGTTGCACTGTAAGTGTTGTCTCATTGAAGTTGGTTTTGCTCAGTATAGCTCATTGTTGGCTATTTGAACGGCCCCTCTGTAGTTTTATATTGTTTACATGTTTATGTACAAGTCATTCTTGGGCCCCATCCACCACTGCTTGTGCAAATATATGGACTGCATGATACTTCCACACAGAGCTAAATCCCGTCGCACAGGACTACTGGTTAACCACTTAGAAGGTCTTAGTCTTCCCAGGCAAAGTGGTGCGAGTCCGACCGTTTCTTCATATACATATGAACCCTATATTATTATCCTTCAGTGTTGTGCCTAGGCTCGATTGCTTGGGGGACACCAATGGCCCTTATGACATTTTCCAAAGGGTCATTTTATATTTTAAAGGGGCTTCAGTAAATAAAATATAAGCAACGTTGTTGATTTCTGAGGGTCATCCGGGCCCCATGTTTAATGTTGAAAGGGCCATCAATGACTTTAGGTAGGCAAATGGCCACATGGCCCCCTCTCGGCGCAACACTGATCCTTGTGCGGTAGATTTGAGATGTCGTTAAATCTCAATGACGGATAAAAAGACTTGCAAAATTGGAAACAATTCCAAAATGACCTTAATAGTGTCGACGGGGACGTTAAAGCTCAATTCAAACAAACAACAGGCTATTTTGTGACATTTTTATGGATTATAGCGAAAGTTTATTGTGCATCTGTTGTAAAAAGTTGTCTCCATGTCATAAACACACCTTACAACCCAAAACACTTTTTTGTTAGAGGAATGGCCAAGAGCATACCGTGCATATTGTAATTTTTCAACTAAAGGGCAAGTATGTATTGTTCCTCTTGGCTGTTTCTTGAAAAATGGCGCTTATAATGGGTAAAAACGTCCTGATTCGGTTTTTCATATCCGTGTTTGTTGTTCCATTTGTTCCGTGTTTAGTGTACTCAGACTCAACACATGATCCGTGGTAAGGTGTACCCGTGTTTTAAGGTAGTGAGCCAAGAAAAATCGGTACGATTCTTATTCTAAATGTTTTTATGAATTATTAAAAATAGTATACTTACTTCGATTCCTAGAGGCATGAAAAACCCAAGAATGCTCGTGTATATGTCATTTATTTCTGATTGATAGACCCTTAAAACTTGAAGTTTTGTTTTTCTACCTATTTTGGCCTAATTTATGGCTTTGATTTCCCTTCTCTGACCATGTCATAACTTAAAATTTGGACAAAACAACAAAAACACAATCTGTTGTCATCGCAAAACCAACAGAAAAACGTTAATCGTGATATGTTCGACAAAATAAAGGAAATATTGAACTCACACTTCTCCTGTCAAAAAAAAAGACGGTAGCGTTTGTTGTACTCAGTCGCGTCACGTTGTACCGCGGTAACCGGTGTGATACTGGTGTTACTAATTACCGGTGTATTAACTGTTCAAGCCAGTATATAAAACAAACTGTTCTACCGATTCTGATAAATTGTGTCTAGTCAAACTTGTGGTTCATTCCTCCAAAGGAAATAAACAATATTTGTTTTCAAAATAAACTTCAACCCGCTAAATACTTTATTTATATTGGACTACCCCTGTCACCATCTCCAATGTCCGGTGTTACTATTTACCGGTGTATATGTAAACAAATCCTGTAGAAAAAGTATTTGGGTATAAGAGCCTACATGTGATGAGGTTCTGTAATGAAATATTAATTTCAATTCATTTCAAAGCCTTCTACTGGCTGAGATAACTCACAAGTATAATCTTTCACAAGTAGTGTCTAGGTAATAACTCATAGTATAGAGGAATATTTTTTTTTTCCCTCCCTCTTTCACCCAACATCATGAAAATCAGACATAAACAGCAATCAACAGGGTTAAGATATAGATAAGACCATTAATCATGCACTCTAAATACATATTTATTGTTGCACTCCATCCTACAAAGAGACAGTTATTATTATTATCATTATTATTATTTTCAAATGTTCAGGGGATACTCATGTAATCATGTGGAGCGTGATAGCTCAGTGGTTAGTGCACTTGCCTCTGATGCTAGAGGTCCCGGGTTCGATCCCCGGCAGCGGCGATAAAATTTCGGTGTCTGAACACGCTCCATTGGCATCATTTGCAGGGATGAATGTCATAAAGTGCACCGTCCTTCGGATCGGGACGTTAACTGGAGGCCCCCTGTGCAGGGAGAACCATCCCCTGTGCAGGTTAAAGATCCCTATCGTAATTACATGATTACTGTATAGGCTTTCATCCTGCAAAACCTGGAGTGTATGTAATATACACCTGCGGTAATGGTCAAATGTGACCGACGCAGTATCAGAAGATAGATAGATAGATCATAGCACATTTCCAGCTTCATTTGACTCTGCTGCATCTGCACCTCTCCTGGGCGTCATCAGTAACCATCCCGGCACCACTGCAATCTGAGGAGAAAAGTTATTGAGGAGTTATTGGCCTTCAAAATGAAAGCAAAAACGGTCTGTTTGAAAGTGTTTTTTTTCTGTTTCTACACCATTTTTATGAAGTATACCATTTTATTAACTACACATAACGGAACAAAACCTTAGATTTTAAAAGAAAATCAAGTGTCACAATTAGATCTAGTTATTATTATCTTTTTTATTATTATAATTGCATTTATGGAAGGATATAACCACAACTATGTATTATATCACAGAATACATATCACATATTGTGTTTTACCCTTCAAGAGGTAGTACCAGAAAGGGGAGAAACTAACAAGATAAAATGCGAGTGGAAATTTTTGTATCTACACCCTTCATCCATATTTGGGTATCATGTGACTTACGCGTAAATACAAAAGGTTTGATGCCATTGTTTTTATCTAAACATCGAGAACTAGACTATCCAAAAGTTAGATATGAGCAGACACACTTCATAAAAAACGAAAATTTTTATGTTTTTATGCAATAACAGTGAACCTACATCATGATTAATTATGACTACAGATAAAAGAAGTCACTTAACCTTAGAAACGGACAATTCTGTTATAATCTTTTTCCTTAACAGACAGAAAGACATCTTGTAAGCAATGAAGGGGGAAATTCCGAATGACAACAACGCACGCGATAGTAATTCGGATAAAACAGAATACACCGGTAATTAGTATACACCGGTAATAGGTGCATAAGGGATACTGCGATCTGCCACATTTGACCACTGCTCCCGAGTACTCTCAGATGCAGGTTTACATTACATACACAACAGGTTTGCAGACAGTAATCACCTACCATAATTACATAATTTAATGGTTTTCCCTAAGTAAATCTACAGTCTAAATAAAATACTCACCATGTATAATATTCCCCCACCAAATGTCTAGGGACATTACTTAGGGAAAACCATTAAATCTCTAACCACTTTTTATTTTCAGTCATATGCTTGTCACTGGTTAGTGACAAAAATGCCCCCACCCCGGGGCCCTTTGGTTTTACATAGATTTACTTAGGGAAAACCATTAATTATGGTAGGGGTAGGTATAGGTTTTTGGCCCCTGCAACAGTGTCGGCCCGGACAAGGGCATCAAGAGCAAATAACTCACAGTATCGTAGGTACCAGTCCTATTGCAGGGCATGTTTGGGGCAAATTTATTCAATTATCATTTAAGTAATCAGATTCATTCCATGAATATTATACATGGTGAGTATTTTATTTAGACTGTCCACTATTCTAATTTGTTGATACTTTTTATGTTCAGTCATATGCTTGTCACTGGTTAGAGATTATTTTGGGGAACCCCTAAAATATTAAGCATTTTGTGAAAAATTTCGATTTCTTTGAATTAAATTGTAAGTCAAAACTGAATTTCTTCAAAACAGGTTGAAATGTTAGTTATTTACTACAAATTCTGATGTGTGATAATAGTAAAAATGATTTCTTTTCATATTAATCAAAGAAGAGGGTGAACAGAGTTATGAGGTTGAACGGAGATATGAGAAAATGGGATAAATAGTTTTAAGGACTCATCCAGAGATAATTTTTTTTTTTGTGCTAAATTCTAAATTTAGCCACCCCCCCCCCCCCCCCCCCCCAACTGAGGTAATGGCCAAATATGACCGACTCAGTATGAGAAGAAAGATAGATAGATAGATAGATAGGGGTCTTTAACCTGCACAGGGCATGACTCCCAATTGGAAGCAACATCACCAAAATGACCTTTACAGTGTTGATGGGGACGTTAAACCTCAAATAAAAAAAAAGTAGCCACTATCTACCTATCTATTTATACTGCAGCAACCCCGTTAAGAGCACTATCGTGCAGATGGGACTATCGTGCTGGTACTGGTTTTGGTCCTGAACTCATGACCTTCCATACATTACGCTACGCTGCTTTCCTGTATTGCTTTCCATATGTGAGCAAGTAGCAGTAACAGGAGAAAACAAAAAAAAAAAAAACAAACAAAACAAACCAAGCATGACTCCTAACCCGAGATCTCGTTAAAGCCGCCAAATCAGAAAATAAAAAAAGGCTTTTAGAACGTCAGGCTCGGATTAGCATGACTCCCTGAACAAGGGGGCCACCAGTTAATGTCTCGATCTGAAGGACAGTTCACTTTATGAGATTCATCCCTGCAAATGATGGAGCCTGTTCGGACACCTAAATTTCATCGCCGCTGCCGGGATCGAACCCAGGACCTCTAGCATCAGAGGCAAGTGCAGTGCACCAAGCTATCACGTTCCTTGATGTTTTGGCTTTCTGACATTTATTACAAACTCTTCTTGGCTGTCACAAAGCAGAAAATGTCAGAAATTAAAAGATAAATAAAAATCCTTATAAATATTGATATTCTTTCCCTCCCCATGATTCAAGTAGCCCCACTGACCCATCGGGTTTGAAGAAATATATAGATGGGCTTCATCTAGTGGACTGCTACCAAGACTGTTCAATTTATAGCCCCTGAGCCAAAAAGCTCCCACTCAGAGGCCCTTTTGTTTTACATTGACTTACATTGGAACAATTAAAAAAAAAAACTATTCTCTGAAACCGCAAGGCCCAGGTCTTTGATATTTGGTGTGAAGCTTCATCTAATGGACCTCTATCAAGATTGTTCAAATTAGCCCTGGGGCCAAAAATGCCCCCACCCCGGGGCCCTTTGGTTATACATAGATTTACTTAGGGAAAACCATTAAAAATCTTCTTGTCTGAAAAAAGAAGGCTGAGGTGTTTGATATTTGGTATGAAGCTTCGTCTTGTGAACCTCTATCAAGAATTCAAGATTGTTCAAATTATAGCCCTGGAGCCAAAAAATGCCCCAACCCCAGGGCCCTTTGGTTTAGCATTGACTTATATAGGGAAAAACCTTTAAAATCTTGATATTTGGCATGAAGCTGCGTCTAGTGGACCTCTATCAAGATTGTTTAAATTATAGTCCTGGGGCCAAAAATGCCCCTGTCCCGGGGCCCTTTGGTTTACATTAACTATAGTAGAGCCGGGTATCGCCAGAAAAAATGTATCACGATACTATCGCGATACCAGACAGGCGATACGATACAGTATCACGATACTTGCTTTGTACAGATTTGCTATGTTTTAGGTAAATTTAGACTTTTGTTGAGGAGTAGAAAACAGTTTCCTGTTCAATAACAGCTTATTGGTTTATTAAGCATGTCCTTATATTTATATGCAATAAAATAAAATAAAACGACTTGACAAAAACAAAATGTTTCCATACAAGTGATTTAAATGCCGATTCGGCACGTTCAATGTCTGATTCAGCATCCATTGTTTATACAGTATAGCTCCAATATATCGCGGTAGTCGGGGTCCATAGCCCGAAAACTGCGATGTTGTCGGAGCGTGATATAAGTCGCGGTAGTTTGCCGAGATGCCAATACAAGTTGCGGTGATAGTTTGGTGAGAACCGTTTATCAATCCACACTAATGGCTGTCAGTAATGCTATAGGCCGTATTTCACCATTAAAGTAGGTTCAGAATTACTCAGTGACAGAACAAACAAAGGGGACTATGTCTACCAATTAACTTACATTTGAGAACAGGTGAAAATCTGCGTCTGAAAACATGTGATTGCTAAAATGTCAAAACAGGAAGCCATTTTGGATTTGGGGGTTCCCCTGGTTGTCTGTAACGGGTGAAGGACAAGGGGCGCAACTACCATAGGCGCTAAGCGCTAAAGCAATTCTAGTTGTTTCCCTTGGCTTACCAGATCTCAGAATCAATAAAAGTAGCGGCTAGAAAAAAATTATTTAACGTTTACCACCGGCCGAAAAACTATACAACAACAAAACTATCATTTTATTGTGTTTTGATTTCGGGCTAGTATAAAAAAATCGTCTACAACTGTCAGTCTTTTTGAGTCCTTAAAAACAGTAAAACTAGACCAGTAAGTAAATCCCAATATTAAATTGCTGCACTTTCAATTGAGAAACAAACCATCTGTGTATTTATTACGGTTCAGGTATGACACTATTGTTAATCCCTGTCATATAATTGCCACCCTGCGGTGCGTGTCGATAAGGTGTGAAAACATGGTCAAGTTATGTCTCTAATTGGCGTTTATATTCCAATCATAAAATTTAATGTGAAAATGATTTAATCGCTCCTCAGACACTTAGCTACATCTAACGGTACATGTTTGCATAATAAAAACAGACTTTTCTGCGATCTCGTGAATGATTATGTTTTGGCGCCAAATAGCAGACGTTGGGCGGAAAAAGTCAAACGCTGTTGGCGCCTGGTTTAACCTGGTTTTAAATCAATTTTAACAACTTAAAACTCTATTTTTTTTAATTATGAATTTTTAAGGGAAAAAAAAAATACGGGATCCACGGCGCGACCGCGATAGATTGGACATCGCGAAATATCGGAATGCGATATATTGGAGCTATTCTGTATATACATGTATGTTAGTAGCGACCGCTTCTATCAACAATAAAACGGTAATTATGATGACTTTGCAGGTCTACCTAATTGCACAGACCCATCATCCAAGACACACACCATCAACCACACAAACATATTTGGAAGCAACAGTTTTGAATATTTAAAATCTGAATGGCATAACTGAAAATACCAACAAAACTTATGTAGCACATGGGTCCATACTTGAGTCACTTGACCAGACACCTGTCTGTTCCAGTAGTTACTGTATACTGTATCCCAGGAGACACATCATCTGTTTTTATTATGCCCCCGCCATTCGAAGAACGGTGGAAAGGGCATATAGCGTTGCCCCTGTCCCTCCGTTCGTCCGTCCGTGCGTCCGAAACTTAAACGCAGTCAATAACTTACTTATTTCTTGATGGATTTTAAAATTACTCGGCAGAAATGTTAACCATCATGAGTCGATGTGTCACATTCAAAACCCAGGTCTGTACCTCCTAGGTCAAGGTCATACTTGGAGGTCAAAGGTCAAAAAAAGGGTCCGAAACTTAAATGCAGTCAATAACTTTCTTATTTCTGGATGGATTTTGAAATTACTTTGTAGAAATGTTAACCATCATGAGTTGATGTGTCACATGCAAAATCCAGGTCCGTACCTCCAAGGTCAAGGTCATACTTGGAGGTCAAAGGTCAAAAAAAGGGTCCGAAACTTAAACGCAGCCAATAACTTACTTATTTTTGGATGGATTTTGAAATTATTTTGAAGAAATGTTAACCATCATGAGACAATGTGTCACGTGCAAACCCAGATCCGTACCTCCAAGGTCATACTTGGAGGTCAAATGGCATAAAAAGGGTCCAAAACTTAAACACTGTCAATAACTTTCTATGGATGAATACGAACATAGACATATACTCGGGCGGGGGCATCCGTGTCCTATGGACGCATTTCTAGCTTAGATATAAGCAGCACCTTTTGGATACAGATTTTTATCGGCGTAAGCACCTCAGAAAAATATGCATCTCTTGTGATTCAGATGTTTGTTGATATAACCCAAATGTATCGGCAAATATAGATACACAGAATTAGTATCCTGATACAGTATCGCCAGCAAAAATATCACGATATATCGATGCATCGATGATATCTCCCCAGCTCAAAACTACAGGGAGAATCTTAAAAAATCACTGAAACTGCAAGGCCCAGGTCTTTGATATTTGGTGTGAAGATTCACTAGCAGACCTCTACCAAAACTGTTCAAATTATAGCCCTTGTGTTAACCCTTTCCTTTTTACGTGTCTGAACCCCCCTTTTTTTGAGCCCCAGAACTACCTAAACTCTGCATTCCCCAACCTGGACAGCTATGTTTGCGTTACTTAACGGATTAGATGTCCAAAAAATTGGCCTTTTTTTATGTGCAGCTCCCCACTAAAAATATACCTATGGCCTATGGGGGATTTGAAGGGTGCGGCAGCCCCCCTCACTGCCAAAAAAGTTGGGATATGGCCCAGCCGGCTGCTGAAATGAAATGTGAGGGTGTCTGGGGTAAAAATGCCTCCAAATTGACGCTGGCAAAACATGCTGCAGATAGTGAAAATGGCCATTGCCAAATCCCTTAATTGGTGCCTTGACAGCAGTGTGAAGATTAAGATTCGGCCAAAAATACATATGAAATCACACTTTTTGACAACTTTGAGATGCGCCCTCACTACCATGGTACAATGGTTCCGTTTGAAAGGCTACTGCCCAGTGAACATTCCTGCCAAGTTTGATGTAATACAGACCATTCATTATGAAATAGTGGTTATGGGCACTTTCATTATAAATTAGAAAAACAAAATATGAGCATACAGGTATAAATATTTTTGGTAGCTGTATGTTTTAAACAAAATATTTGGTTGTAAAATGTGCCGCTGGGTACCAACAATTTTCTGTGAAAATTTGAGGTGAATGTGCCCATTGGTTCTTTTACAATACATAAATATGTCAATATTTTGGGACAAAAAGGCAGTCTCAATATGGAATATTCAATGTTAAGCATGCTGCTACTCTAAATCTGTGGTGATTTTTCAAAAGGATTTGTGTTTTTGTAAATGCTCATATGCCAAAATTATAGTGTGTAAAAAATTATAATCGTCCGTTCTATAATTCAGAAAAAATCATCAAAAGATGATAACCTTGAATTTGTCCCCAAAAATGTCCCCTACAGAACATAGCCATAAAAAAATCAACTTCTGTATGTTATTAGGACAGGATTTTGATTTAAAAAACAACTTCAAAATCTAAATAAGTGAATACAACACCTTCCTTTCAGGTATAATATCATATCTAATCGAGGGCTGCCCGCAAAACTGCGGTAACTACACTTTTTTCACAAAATGACTTTTTTGCAGAATTCTATTCTGATTTTAAAGGCCCACAACCTGTAAAAATAACAGAGTGATATTGAAATTACTTTTTTCAGAAATTTGAAAATTCAGAAATGTTGTATCTCAGATGCATAAAATTTTCACCGCAAAAGGGTTGTAACTCGAGTTACAACACTTTTGCGGGAAAAATGTATCAAATGTCTACGCATTTTTGTCTGCAATATGGTTGTAACTCATAGTTCAAGATAATACAGTCAAGGTCAATGCTAGCCATACATTAAAGCACTCCATACATTTCTTCAAAAACCTATTAGAATCATTTTGCAGGAGGTTTGACATAGTTTAGACCTTTTCTTCCCTCAAAACAAGATGAACCGGAAACTTTACGATGAACTTCTTGTATAAGGTTCCTGCATTTGCCAGTTGCGAACTCTTTATGATGACTCGAGCTCCAAGAGGAAATTTAATTTTACTTTATACATGTATATTACCACATTCAGCTAGTTTTAATAAGGTTATAAGGTATTAAGAAAGGCACAAAATATTTATCCTAACCCGCATTATGTATGACATACATATACATGTACATTATATACACATGCTATATCCATGTTGTATAATGACCTAGTGCTGTTATAGTTTGATTCCAATTTTCATGTTGTTCCTTAACTTCTAGTGTTCCTTAACTTCTAGTGTTCACGGTTTACGTCCCACCAACAGCTATGGTCATACGGAGACAGGACCTCGGGTTTAAAGACTCATCCGAAAGTCTGGAGAAGCCTGTGATCGATCCTGCCACCCCTGGTTTACAAGGCGAGTAGCGTAACCACTACACCACGGAGGCTTCTAAACTTCTAGTGTCACTGATAACAAAAGATAGAGTATCCTTCTGCCTACTTGATTTTTCCATTTTTTTTGTCGCACCTGCTAGAAGACTCCGCGGTGTAGTGGTTATGCTACTCGCTGTGTAAACAAGGGGTCGCAAGATGGATCTTGGGCTTCTCCAGACTTTCGGATGAGTCTTTAAATCAAGGTTCCTTCTCCATATGACCTTAGCTGTTGGTGAGACATAAAACTCAAACACTCATTTATCGCACCTGCTTGAAGCATGGCTCTATTATGTAAGAGTCCACTTTTCCATCCATTTGCTTGTTTGTTCAGCCATTCCACAAGGTTCATGGATCATACTAAGTGCAAAGTTACTTCTAGCGATGACAACTTCATTGCAAGCATCCATATTTGACCTTGTTCTCATGTCATGGTTCACTGACTTAGAGAACTATTGTATCAAACCTAGCTTTTAACCCAATGTTCAGGGCCAAAGAACTATAAGAGAATCATTGATTATACTTCAACTTGGTACAAACTTGCATCTTGGGATGGCAACTTTGGTGTAAGCATCCACATTTCACCTTGACATACATTTCATGGTTCACTGACTTTGGGAAGATTTCTCCTTGGCGTAGCTTTTGTTTTAAAGAAATCAGGATTAGTTTTTCACCTTGAGGCAGTTTTCTGATAAAAAAAAGTCTATGTATAGATACAGTGAGTGAGTTTTAACGTCCCACCAACAGCTAAGGTCATACGGAGACGGGACCTCGGTTTAAAGAATGTATAGATACAAGTATGCCAAGTTGCTGCCACCTGTTCTCATACAATAAAGGATTCTTACAAAGCATTTAAAACTTATTTAAGCCTTATTGGAGATGGAAAAGTATTACACAATCTGGTGGAAACAGAGGATTAAACCCCTCCTCTCTCTATTATTCAGGACATTATACCAAATTTGATGATAAGCTAAGTTACACAGATTTGGTATGAAGTTGAATGGCCCAGCTGTGAGCCACTGTCAAGCCTGTCAGCTTACCTTGCAGGCTTATAAGAGGCAAATTCTGCCACTGGCAAATTCAATAGATGCAGATCAACCCTTGCATGGGTGCAATTGGATAGTACACTGACCCAGGTAAAAATGATGGTCATTTACCATGAAGTAGCATGTTTTCCTTGGTATTCTGTGACCCAGGGACCATGGCTGGCCAAGATTTGTAAAATGGCACCACAACCACATAATTTAATGACCATGGTCATATACCATGGTCCCAGGTGAAAGTCATAGTCTGCTGACCATGACCTCATAGTCTGTTGACCATGACCACCATGGTAGACAATGGTCAATGTTTGACCATGTTGTTGAAGAGACCATCAAAAACCAAGGGCAGACATTTTTATATTAACTTAATATATAGGAACCCTACCAAGCTGAAGGAATTCTTCCAGTTCAAGATGCATGTCAGTTGTATTTTATGACATTCAATGCTCTTTAAGAACTCAGACCAACAGGCAGATACATGTACTAAACTATGTTCTATACATTATATTAATGAAATTCTGATGACAACATTCTCGAAAATCATCTTTTAGGTGATCAAAGTGGGGATACAAATCTTCTATATAGGTGGTAAGCTAGATATATTCTTCTTGTCTACATCATGATATGAATAACTAATTAATTCAAATAATTAGACTTTTTATTTATCTGAAGAAATTTCAAAAGATAAATAAATATAGGTATCAAATGAGGATATATATTTCAAAGGAGGCTACTGAAACTTCATACTTGAACTAAATCAGACTGGACAGTGTCCACTGTGCTTTGCCCTCCCTTGACAATATGTCAATAGCATCCACTGAATCCATGGATAATGTCCAGACAGTCCACTCAGTTTATGGCAAATGTCCACTGGGTTTACTGACATGGTCCACTTAGTTAATGGACAAAGCCAAAAGCTTTAAAGCCAAAGTTGGAAAAAAAAAAATCAAATGCTAAATTTTGCTGTTACGGATTAGAATATTTTATACACTGTTTTTTAACCAGAGCTAAATTTGACCATGGTCCACCATGATGCTGTGTTGGCCATGGTAGACCATGATTAGTTAGAAATTTTATGACAGTCAACCATGGTCAACAACCGTTGTAATTTTGACCCTGGTTTCTACTAATGAGTAGCCATGGTCTGCTATGGACAACCATGGTAGACCATGGTTAGTTGGACATTTATGACAATTGACCACAATAATCCATAGTCAACCATAGTAGTACTGTATTTTACCCTCTTTCAAACCACTGACAACCATGGCTTTGTTTGTTTGAGGTTAAACGGCCCGTCAACACTGTATACCTCATTTTTGAAAGGTTGCTTCCAATTTTGTGGGACTTTTAGCCGAAATTTGAGTGAAATGACATCTCAATGAAACCAATAAGGATTATAAACATGGTCAGTCCGACTCACACCACTTTGCCTGGGCAGACTTAGATCCTCTAAGCGGTTTACCAGTACACATGTGCGGTGTGGTTGGTTTCAGCTCTGCGTGGAAGCACCATGCAGCCCATCTAGTTCTTCAAGCCCCGAAGGGCAGGGCTGACAACCATGGTCAACCATGGTGACCATGAAAAACAAAATGTAATACAGACACTCTATTTTTCATACTATATAGGTAGACCATAGAAATCATGATGACCCTGGTCAACCATGGTTCCTATTTCACTTGGGGTACCTCTAGTGTCTGTATAATAAATTTCAAGATTTTGCTAGTCTAATTGGCTGAATAGACTTGTTTCTGTCTAACTGGCTGCAATCCACGTACACAGTTTGTGGCGTGTGGTTGCAATAGAACATCTCTCTGTACTTTATCATAGTGCAATTTATAGTATTTCCTTAGGGATCATCAGGTCTATTCCAGGTCTTGGAAAATTTCCAAGACAAGGCCTGAGCAGGTGATAACTACAAATAATGATATGAATGTTTGTTAAATATCAGTTTCAGCTTCCTCAGTTACTTTGAAAACTGACAGAGGAACTATGGCCTGCATCCAGTTCTGTAATCTCCTCTGAATTTTAACAAAACACAAGTTTTAATTACAGTTTCAGGGGACTCATATCAATATTCATGGCTCTTTTACCAGACAAGTTTAATCTTATCAAGCACTGTTATTCCACTCTACCAAAACAGTCACTGTGACCTATTCCTGTGAAAATTAGGAAGCAGATCTGCTTCTAGGGTATGTCTTGCAGAAGAATATACATTTTTGTTTGTTTGTTTGTTTGTTTGATTTGAGGTTTAACGTCCCCGTCAACACTGTAAAGGTCATTTTGGAGATGTTGCTTCCAATTTTGTGGGACTTTTACCCGGCACTGAGATGAAATGACATCTCAAGCCCTGTCGCCCAATGAAACCAATATGGTTTATTAGCATGGACGGTCCGCCTCGCACCGCGGTTCCTGGACAGGCTTAGATCCTCTAAGCGGTTTACCAGTACTAGTGTGCGGGCCGGAATCAGCTCTGCGTGGAAGCATCATGCAGCCCATATATTTCTTCAAGCCCCTATGGGCGGGGGCAAAGAAGAATATACATCAACTGTTTAAACACTTATTTATAAAGGTATTTGAGTCTAATGCCTTATCAGTCCATAAATCGTTCCAATGTTAAGTCTATCACTGGCTAACAAACATTTCATATTTGGAATATAATCATATTATTGGGGTGGGGCTTAGGAGTCATTTTTAAAGCAAGCACTGGCTACATTAACCCTATCATATTTGGAGTTAAATAATTTACAAATTACGTTAAATCAAATGCTTTGGGGTGTACACAAATCTTTTCAAAAAGGAGATAGTTCAAACTTCTGAGGCAGTTCATGATAAATAATTTGGATGATTTAAGGATACATTTTCACTATTATGTTGTTGAAGAGAATGGTGTGTAAACTTATTACAGTCGACTCTAATAAGTACACACAACACACCTTTCAAGATAAAATAAAAAAACACCACCATTTAAGCAATGGTTACCATTCCCAAATATATGGCTATCTGGAGCTATGGAAAGAATTCGCTAGGACTCCAGAACAAGTTCGAATTATCAGCAGTAAATGAACCATCTGTGTTCCAGTTATCAAAGTTTCACTGTAAAATGTTAAACTTTTATTCCCCTTCTGCTCCCAGGGCCATTTCCCCTTCAGTATCCAGGGTCATATGCGGGAGCGGGGCTTAGGGTTTAAAAATAGGGTTTAAAAATTAGGTCAAACTCACTTTAAGCAAACTTTTAAGTTCATATCTTAGCAGTCACTTACCAGAACCCTTCAGTGTGTTAAAAACCTTTCAACTATTGATGTGTAAACATATGTGTAGGTTGACAAGGCACGAACAGATGAGCTATGCTGTCCTGTAACAGCTCGTCTGTTTTTGCTAGAAGGTGTTGCTTTAAAGTTTGAATGCACAGAGGAAGGTTCTTTGCAGAAAATATGAGATTGACAGGGTCCATAATTTGAGCCAACATAAACCATTACGAAAACATGCCTATACAAATATATTGTAAATTTTACTGCTGAAAAAAAAGCGAAAAAAGATGGAAAAAAAAATGAGATTTTTTTTTTCTTATTTCTGCTGTAAAATATAGATTGTGGGTACACGTTAGAACTGCCTCATGGAGGTGGTTCTAACAAGTTCCTATAATCTACATTTTGAGCAGAAATAAGAAAAATAATGTTTACCCCTGTAAACCCCACCCGCAGTTTTACTATATAAAAGTGGGGTTCAAGGAGTCAGAATTATATATGTGTGTTTTCGAGATGACAGTATTGAAGTCATCTCCAAATCTCTAACATGCCTGACCATTCATTATCAACATGTCATAATTTTGACCTTCAGTAGCTTTAGACATGTTTGGTTACAATAAAAAGGTTGTCTGGCTTATTTTATTCATTGTACATGTTTATTTTGCACAATTTTTTGTAATTCAAGACAATGGTCATTCTGTGGCATCTAATCTGGGTTTTCACTGTTTGCCAATGACCCTGATTTTGGCATGCTATGCATATATTGTTTCATAAATATGCATCATGTTCTTTTCTAATGGAACAGGTTGATAATAATATGCTTCAATATAATGCCAAAAGATACCACCTCCTTACCAGCCAAAAAACTTTACAAAAATGTTACCGCAAAACAGCGGTAAGTTGAGTTACCGCTGTTTTGCAGTAAACTTCTGCTGTGAAAATTACCGTATTCGCCCTAATTACCGCACTGTGCGCTAAGTTTTTTCAAAATCAAGTCATAAAATCATGGTGAAAAATCTACCTAATTAGCGCACACTTGATACGAAAACAACAGCTTCCAAGATGATGCATACTGATATTTAATGGGACAGAAAAAGATACTTAAGCATTGCCTTCACTGTTGGAAGAAATAATGGTAAGTTTTTATAGATTTACTATGAGAGCTTCAAGGGGGTGGGGGGGGGGGTTACTGTAAAGTGTGCGCTTATGCATTTCCTTTTCAAAAATAGCTTTGGTGTGCGCTTATAGGAGCATGTGCGGTAATTAGGGCGAATACGGTATGCAAAACGTGGCAAAAAATGTTGTAACTCAAGAGGTTACAAATATCAAAATAATAAGCAGAGCTAAGTAAAATTGCATTTTGTTATGTAATTTCCTTGGTGATTATAAGTTTATATTCTAAAACACAACCCAGCACAATGACTATTTATGAAAAGAAACAGTTTTTTGCTTCTCCTGTAAAGTTTTCAAAAACTGAGTTACCGCAGTTTTGCGGGCAGCCCTCGTAATGTATTGTGTCAATCCAAAGTGGTGCACATTCATTTGTCCCAAAAAAATGTCCTCTACAGAATTGCCTTTTTTTCTGTTCTGCACTTTCTATGATGGAAAAAGGTTGTTTTAGAGCATGCATTAGTAGATTATCTATACCTATAGAGGATTTTAGAAAGATAAAAGCTGACATTTCAGTGGAAATAAAACCAAATACAAAAAAATAGCAAATGTCCTCTACAGAACGTTAATTATTGATTTTGAAATCTTCACTATACTCTAACATTGCTCATTCACACACCCTAATTTTATCAGGTGTTTCACTCAGAATGATTTTTGTCCCTAAATATCGCATTGCATCATGCTTATGACTTTCTCATTTAAGTGAATTCACAGATTTGATGCTTGACATATGTATAATTTAGTTGGGGAATCAAAACAGTTCGTTAGAATTATCCACAAAGTGTTGAATATTTTTCCATAATAATACTCTCCTGGCCATATTTTCCAAATTTGATTCTTTTTAAGCTACCTGGTATAGCATGGATTCCAAAATATTCCACCTGTAAAGACAAGTACCTATTGTTCTGTAGAAGACATATTTTTGGGACAACTTTCAGAAGTCCCAAATAGAGCATTTTCTGAATTATGTCATCATAATTATACATGGTACGGTATCTTATCTCCCTTCCTGTTCCTGTTTCCTCTATTTTTGAATATCTACATGCATGCTAATTTTTCTGTCCTGTTTCCTCTATTTTTGTCTGTGCTAATTTTTCTATTATTCCATAAATATTTTCTTCATTCAGCACATTATAAAACCTTCGTCATTATGGTTCAACAGAAGATTACAATTGTGTACATGAAAAAATTAAACAGTCCCCTCAAGTTAACATTGAAATGTTGCTTATATACTGTTTGTTTGTTTGTTTGATTGGAGGTTTAATATCCCCATCGACACTGCATAGGTCATTTTGGAGACATTGCTTCCAATTTTGTGGGAGTTTTACCCGACGATGAGAAGAAATGACTTCTCAAGCCCTGTCGCCAAATGAAACCAGTAGGGTTAATATGCATGGATTGTAGGACTCGCACCGCTCTGCCTGAGCAGGCTAAGATCCTCTAAGCGACTTACCTGTACTAGTGTAAAATCTAAGGACAAGAGACCATAGTCCCCTATTACCAGCCCCTGCCTCATTATTTCTACTTACGTCTGTCTGAACAAATTCTTCTGTCACATTATATATATGTGTTCCCTTCTTTCTACACTTCTTAAAAACACTATTTATTTTGTGATTTTTTTCTACAGAAAATTTAAGTATCTCAAATTCCCCTCTGGGGAGCTGTCATATTTGCAAATTGGGCCGAGTGGTAAGAAATGATTTATTTTAGGGCATATGGGATACAGAGTATTTTATCAGATACTGGGATTGCGTAGTAAGAGTTGGCAAGATGAGATACATGTACCTGTTTTCCTCCTAGCCAACCCTGAGTTTTGGTTTGGTGTGACATAACTGCAAATTCAGGCTTACAGCTATTCAGAGATAAACTATACCCTACCAGTGTGCCTAGCTGCATAAAACCTGTACATTGAACCCTAAGCCCTAATCCTTGTATGTTATCCATTCCTCATCAGCAGTGAAACTTGATCATTTGTAAGAACACTGAAGATCATTTGTCAGGTGTACAACCAATCAGGCACCCCGCCCATCAGGGTTTGAAGAAATAGATGGGCTGCATGATGCTTCCGCGCAGAGCTGAAATCGACCACCTTTGCCTCACTCAACTTTCCCAGTATCAGACAGAGATACAAATTGTATGAAGCAAAATTACTCAACCATAAAATATTGTCATGCCCATTGCAGTTTGGTTGGTTTATCCACTGCAGTTTGTTTGGGTAAGTCATACATGCAATATTCAGGATAATTGTTATCTGGAGATGATTAAACTGTCCTATATGAGGTTCATTAAGCTGAAAGATATTGTCTTTTGCTATGTAAGATTTGGAAGGCAGACAAGACTACTTCTATCTTCGGATAGATGACAAGGTAGGCTGTTCGAGCTGTATATATTTTTAACAGATCCAAGGATCGATCTAACCCTTCAGTAAATTGTCTGTCCTTTCAGAGATTGGTCTTTCAACAGATTCATCTGTACAGTAAAATTAGGAAATTCAGAAATTATTTATTCCTGTACTTTTGTCAGTTTGTTGACTGACACACCTAAAAATTAAAGTTATCATATTAATTTTCGATAATTGTTTGAGATCTGCAGTAAAATGTGCCCTCTTTTGTATAGTAAGAAATCTGACACTGGCCAATTATCTTGTCCATCAAGAATGCTTTTGAGCTTTGTGGAAAAGGTCAGTAACTACTGTAACTATCAGCAGTTCTCTTGATACCAGCTTTTAAGGCATATATCACCAGGATATTTTATTATAACAACTTCTGCTAAAAAAATGCCTCATTGACACAGTTATAAGACCAATAATCCATATTTGTAACACATTTAAGAAATTTAAAAATGTTTTCAGAAGAAAACTAAATCCCACCAGCATAAATAGCATATGGGCCAATAAAATATGTGGCCTTGAAAATGTGGTCAAGTCTTTGTTTTGCAATAAGTTTAGCAAGAGTTCTTCATCTTTTATACCCTATAATTTAGGCATTCAAAAATTAAGAACAATTACCACACATTCATTAAAACATTCATCACAGATATAGCGTGGCAACATGCTTAACATTATGTATAAATGATATTCTATTCAGAGACTGCCTTTTTATCCCAAAATACTGACAGAACCAATGGGCATATTCACCACAAACTTGCACAAGCAGTTGTAAAAGGGTAGCCTGTTGCACATTTAACAACCAAAATATTTTATTTAAAACATACTACAACCGAAAATATAAAGTTTTAGACATGTATGCTCATATTTCGATTCTGTAATTTAGGAGGAAACTGCCCACAATTTTATTATAATTATGAACGATGGGCTAAATAACCTCTAATATTTCTGACACTGCTTTGTTGCAATTTTTTTTTTTACATTGATGTGGCTCGAAAATTTATGTTCTGTAGGGGACACATTTTTGGGACATGTTATTTTAGTAAATAGGTATGTCAGCATTAAACTGTCTTACTTTTAGTCTGTTTTTCACAATCACATGACTATTGTATACTATTAGTGTTCTAACTAATAACAATTCACTTGATAACCTAACTTTTATTTTTACTTTGTTAGTTGTGCTCAGAATTTTACACGAACCTATTCATATTTCATCTCTTTGTAACTCTTTGCTGGGAAGAATACTTGTTTTGGTTTCATATGATTTCAATGTTAGTTTTTCTAATAGATATAAACTGAAAGAATATGGCAATTTGCACTTATGCTATTGAATTCTCAGAGTTTTACTATGATGTCCCAAAAATATGTCCCCTACAGAACTAATTATTTAGGATAATTGACACTGCTTCAAAGAAAAGAACCAAGCCATTATGCATTTGTTAGATTGACACAGACATACAGACACAGACATTAATATACACAAGTTTTGCTTGTAACTGAAAGCTTATGTAGGAAGATATATTCTATTTCAGCAGTTTTTATAGTATTTACCAGTAACTGGTTTTAGCTGGAAAACTAGCCACTTTGATATTTATACTAGTTTTAATAAAGTTTGTTTTTACTGTTTAGATTCACTTTTGAGGATAAACTTCTGTTTTGACCTAAATCCTGTGTGTTTCCTGTTTTATATAGTGTCCCTTTTCTAATGTCCTCTCCAGAACACTGTTCTGTAGAGGACATATATTTGGGACATCTACCAGCATCAAAATCACATTAGGTATCGAAATAAAACTTTGTGAGTATGTTTAAACCAACATAACTTGCATGTTTACTAAACACAGCAGATCTGCTGTGCCCATGATTGAAAATACAATTAATGAAAGAAGGGTAAATCAAATTTTTAAGACAGGTCCCAAAAGGACATTTGTAAGGTATCCAAAATCTTTTTGAATGAAAGGTTTTGGGTACTTCAAGTCACTTATACCACCCCATTCCACCATTATGAAACAGTTTTTTAAGCAACATATCATCACATGCATTTTGGCAGCCTGAAAAATGAAACATTGCACTTTTTTTAAAAAAAAGATACTTTTGACTTAAAACCATGAATTTTTTTTAATAAGCCTAATGGGAACCAGTTCTGATTTTTTCCTATACAATTCAAGGTATGTACAGTTGAATAGAATAAGGGAAAACACTCTGGGAGGGTACTTTTTTCAAGCACCCTGTGAGACTGTTTTTTCTAATTTATAATGAAAGTGCCCTTATATGAAGTTGGTGTCCTAGACAAAATAGAAGTTTTTGTTTGATTTGAGGTTTAACGTCCCCATCAACACTGTAAAGGTCATTTTGGAGACATTGCTTCCAATTTTGTCGGACTTTTACCCGACATTGAGATGAAATGACATCTCAAGCCCTGTCGCCCAATGAAACCAATGGGTTTATAAGCATGGACGGTCCGACACTCACACCGCTTTTCCTGGGCAGGCTTAGATCCTCTAAGCGGTTTACCAGTACTTGTGTGTGGGTCGGATTCAGCTCTGCGTGGAAGCATCATGCAGCCCATATATTTCTCTAAGCCCCGATGGGCGGGAAACACAAAATAGAAGTGGAGGCAATGATCAGGAATCAATACAATCAACCCACAGCTCCCATCAGAGACACCAAAGGGAAAGATACACAAACATGAAACAACAGACCTAATAGTAGAAACATCAATAGCGGAAAGCCAAAAGGACACAAAATGGCCACTAAAAACAACATAAGCGACACAAACACCCAAAGACAAACCATAACAAAAATAAACCGCGACAGAAGAACCGCCTTGGAACGGTCAGCGGAAACAAATTCCACTGGGGGCTTAAATCGATTTTACGTGGCCACAATCCTTGCCCTTATTTCGATGCGATTTAGACAAATAATTTGTTCAGTCCGCATGAAGGCCTCCTAACTCATCAGTGCAACATCTCTGTGAACACAAACAAGGTTGGGCGGTCAAAACCAGGGGCGGTTTTAACCGGTTAAAACCGTCCCGGTCAATACTCCCAAAGTGGTCAATACTGGTCAATACTGGTCGATTGAAATATTGAGTGGTCAATTGAATAATTTTAGTGTTAAAAAAGCAAAGCTACTGAAACTATTTTGAAGTTTTGCTCTCTTTGCTGGAGGCTGATCATTTGATAGAGTTTCAGGTTCAGCTGTTATTTCTTCAAGTGGCCTCTTCGCAATACTTTCTGGCTTTTTTAGCCCTAGGCATTTTTGTCTATGACTATTCAGTCTTAAGACCTTAGCACTAACTTCAATGCCTTGCACTGTTTTTTTTTTTTTTTTGGTGTTATCTTCCAAAATAGTGAAGAAGTTCCAAATTGGGTCTTTAGGTTTCATTCATTTTTGACACCTTCAGTAATAGCTTGATGATAAGATACTGTCTATACTTTATTGCATATGGGTATGTTCAAAATAAATGCATCCAAAGTGTGACATAGAGGGTCAAAAATAAAACTCCTTTGCAGAGTCTTATTTCAATTGGAAAATATTCCGCACACATTGAATTTCACTTATCCGTCGGGGTTTTTATGAATTACAAAGCCATTTTTTTTTTATTTTAAATTTTATTTAATATGCTTCAAAGATTTTCTGAACTATCCTTGAACTTTTCAGGAGTTGAAGATCAAGATATATTTAAGACTAAAAATATGAATTTTCCATTTGAAATGATGGAATATATGTCTAATAAAGCTTTTGTGCTATAAACCTTTTCATTTTTTAATTTTTTATCAAATTTTACCATTTTATAGATCGGTTTTTGCTATTTTTAAAAAAATGCATACAGAAAAGTTTTCATAACTTTGAAATTGAACATCTCAAAGTAGTTAAACTAGCTTTTTTATAAAGCTGGGTTTCATAGAAAACAATGATGAAAATTTCACATTGATTCCACCATTGGTTCAGTGATGGTAAATGGTCAAAAAAGCTATGTATTTCTTATGAAAATGTTACACTCCTTAGTATATTAAATTGTTGTAGAAAAGAAGCATTAATAAACTTGAAACAGTAACATTGTAACTCTGAACTATCTCAAACTTTGTAAGGATGCAAACCAGATGTTTTGATAATAAAAAATGATGAAGATGCTGCCACTTTACCATTTTATAGCTCAGTTTTGGCTATTTTCTTGAAACATGCATGCATAAAAGTTCTTAAAACTCTAATTGAACATCTCAAAATTGTAAAACTAGCTTTTTTATAAAGCTGGGTTTCATTGAAAACCATGCTGAAAATTTCACATTAATTCCACTGTTGGTTCAGTGATGGTAAATGGTAAAAAAAAAACATGTATTTCTTATGAACTGTTACACTCCTTAGTATATTACATTGTGATATAAAAAGAAGCATTACTTAATTTGAAACAGTAACTATGTAACTCTGAACTATCTCAAACTTGTGTAATGATGTAAACTTGATATTTTGATAACGGAAAATGAAGAGGATGCTGCAAAACATATTTTTCTTTCGAAGGATGTTGAAAATAATGCCTGGTGTTGTAAATTGGATGTGTTCTGGACATAATAAGACCTAGTTACTAGGAAATTGCCTTACGCCAGTTAGGCATGGAAAAATGATAAAACATGCAACTCTTAATTACAACAAAAGCAAGTAAAATGACTAGAACATTTACATAAAGAACAAAAAATTTCATTGTTACACTCCTTAGCATTTTGGGTAGTCATTAAAACACGAGATTCATTCCCTATATATAAACATACAATGGTAATCCAAAAGTAAATGTGTTCATTTGAGGCTTATAAATATCTACTAAAACTACCAAAAATGACTTGATTTTGTTATCTTCATAGTAATTTTTCAAAATGTTTGCTCGTATATTTTACAGATTCTGAGCAGTTTCCGCTCAGAAGGATTGGTATTAAATGAATCAAATCACCAAAATCAGGAAAGTAACTTCAATAAAACAGAAGCATATTTAGTTCAAACAAAGTCTGTTTTGAAGAAACAACACTAAAAGCTGACATATATATACAAAGCCTTTCAGCGTTACACTCCTTAGCATTGCTAGTGGTAATCATGAAACATACAAAAGCAAGTTTTATAGGAACTATCATGCTTTTTTCAAAATCTAGGCATCAGAAATAAGCTTTATCATCTCACAATGCCATGATACATTGTTCTGCCATTCACTCAATATAGTAAATACATGGTTAGTGTCGTTAATAATAAAATATAATCGGTGAGCCTTAGAAAATTTTAAAGGGGTGAGCTTTAGTGAGCCCCTATAAAATTGTCGGGGCAAACCGATTATTATTAAAGACACTATCCATGTATTTAATTTATACCGTAATTCAAAACAATCAATGGATTTTTCAATAATTTAGCAAATTTTAGCAAAAAAGACAGCAGATTGTGTGGCATGTTAAACGACATTCAGTGCCATGGCGCACACACGTAGTATAAGGCGACATCAACGAATGCAAAGTTTCTGACGTCACCGCGCCCAAAGACGTAGTAAACAACAAGGACACTTGAATAAAAGTTTCTCAGCGCTTCACTTACTGTATGAAAATCTGCAAATAAATAGTTTATTTTAGCTTTAAAATTATTTTCGACGTTGAGACGCAACTGCAGTTTCAGTGCGCAGTTATTCCAAGGGGCCATTCAAACGAAGAAAAGCCGAGAAGGTAGGAATTTAGCTGAAATATCCGAAAATCTGTTTAAATAAATATTGCAAAGATTTTAATTGGCAGTTTTGTTGTTTTCCCATGTATAAACGGTTGCAAATCACTTGTAAAATAGGGACCTGAAAAAGTAGGCCGGGTCTATGAATGGTCACCAAACGTATTATAGGTCAGTAGAAGTTATTATAGGTCACTACCAATTATAGCGTGCAGTTATTCGACCCCCTTTATTAGGTTACTAGAATGCCTGATTGCAGTATAAACATTTTTCAGCTTGAAAGCAGTACCAGAACAAACATTTAAAGAAGTAACCGGTGCACAACAATTCCTTCAACTAACAAACATGAGTATCCAACCAATACTGAGATCAGCCTAGACATCCCTGTTGTCTGATCTGTTGTCTGAGCACAGTGTGTCTACCTAATCACTCAAAACAAATTAATTCATGGAACCAGCAAAAACATATCAGACAACTCTGATGTGCAGACTGATCTGAGTCTTTGCTTTTTCAGTTTCTTACACGCTTTTCAATGAAATATAGAGATTTCTCAGTGAATTAAAAAAGGATAATATTGTCACTGTTTCAAACAGTGACTGATATCAATTTTATTTTTTACTGTTTGGGACATTTTTTTTTCTCCAAATCTAATTCTGTGGTCAGTTTTTCCATTGTCAGATCATTGAAAATTAATGAACTGTTTATAAAATTGACGCTAAGCCGTTCACAAGACACAAGGACGTTCATGACGTCATTTTCGATGCTGACGTCAGGTATTTTGTCGCGCGACGTTAGATCTGTCAGCACCTTCTTTGGGAAGCTAATATCTCAATTATTTCAGTAACCATTCATAAAAATGCCATCCCAAGCTATTTCTCATGTGCAAACTTTTAGTTTACACCCAATATTATACCCAGTAAATACTTTGGACACCTTTAAATTAACGGGAAATGACCAGGAACAAAGTTAGTTTTCTCTGAGGGTGAGTGAAGTGATTAGTGAAGCTGTATATTGCAGTTTTGAAGCATGTAACCAACAGAACATTTGATTTTTTCAGTGTAAGATCAAATTTATTTTCACTCATGAACACCAAAACTGGTATTTTCACTCGTGGCTACGCCACTCGTGACAATACTGGTTTTGGTGTTCATTCGAAGAAATAAAATTCAATCTTACACTGAAAAGATCAGATATCCTCTACTATGTGTTGTTAGCCCCCTATTTCTCATAGACTGCCTTATTCCAGGCAGTTTAACAACAAATTTGGCAATTACTTAAGTACTTCACAATGGTAGTCTTCAGTTATTCACACTCTGTTAAGAATAAATGGTTAATTGATAACACGCATTGCCAAACTGCAATTTGCTAAGGAGTGTAACACTTTATACTGAATTTGAAAAAGCAAAGCTAACCAGTACTTTTAGGTATAATATGTACGTTATTTACTGTTTAATTAACCAATTATAAACAAAGTAACTTAAGAAAAAAACATCTAAGTTTCTATTGGATTTTACTCAAATCTGGCAGAACAACTATTGTTGTTTTTGCCAAAAATGACACAAAACATGCAAAATCAGCTGACTAAGTGATTTTCCTTGAATTAAAATGACTTTAAATCATGCCTTTGTCTTCACTTTAATAAAATAAGTTGATACATTCAACTTAGATAAAATTTCTTAAGCATAGTTACAGAAAATTAACTGATGATTTTTTCCTAGAAATGGTGTTACACTCCTTAGAACACATATTCTGCCCTGCAAAGAGCATGTTTTGCATCAGACTGCAGTAAATTTTGCTGGAGATCTAGTGTGGGGATGTCTTCCAGAAAAACAAAACAGAACATTTAAATACCACCTTTCTGAAAAAATATCACATGCTGAACACAAAATGTTACACTCCTTAGATTTATGGGTTGCGGTCTTTTGAAGCTTCTTGACAAAAGTTCAAATGCAGCCGGTATGAAAACACATCATTTCTTTGACCAAAACATGTTGTCAGATACAAAAAATCTTTACACATACATGCCAGTTATAAATAGCACTCAGCAGCCATTTCAACCAATAAAGGTATTGATTTTATGTACAAGGTATTTTTAAAGGGACTGTTTCCAATTTACCATGCTAAATTCAAAATGGATAGTAATATTGTCATAGGTATTCAGTATTTCATAGCTGAAATATTGATGATTCATATTTAGTCTGATTTTACCAAATGGTTTTACCTTTTACACTGCTGTATTTCTCTGAAATTTAATATGACTAAATTCTGTCACACTAAAAGTGTTACACTCCTTAGGTTTTTCGCTAGTTTTTTCCGCATAACTTTTTTATTTCTTGTTCAATATTGATGAAACTTCACATGATTGAAAAGGACAACAGAACACATCTTTAAGATATGTTTTTTCTACAATTCAGTGTTGTGCCTAGGCTCGATTGCTTGGGGGACACCAATGGCCCTTATGACATTTTCCAAAGGGTCATTTTATATTTTAAAGGGGCTTCAGTAAATAAAATATAAGCAACGTTGTTGATTTCTGAGGGTCATCCGGGCCCCATGTTTAATGTTGAAAGGGCCATCAATGACTTTAGGTAGGCAAATGGCCCCATGGCCCCCTCTCGGCGCAACACTGCAATTTATTGTACAATGTGAGTATGGGATGTCAAATTATAAGTGTATGCATTTTTTTTAAACATGCCCATATAAATAAAAATTTCACACACTAGGAATAAAGCCTGGTGTCAGTTTATAATACCCCTATCATAGACATGTAATTGGTCAATTTAGCAATCCGATCTTTGCCACACCCACTGCAGTGGCATGGGTTAGTCTGTTTTGACAGCAATTTTCAGGTGTTGCAGATACTTTTAAATATTCAAAGACATCAGTGAATCTTCACATATTGTTTGGTTAAAAAATAAGGGACCTTTCATAAATCCTTCAAAATCCATGATACATTCAGCTTATTCATATTCCTGTAAATCAAAATATGAACAATCAATCTAACTTATAAAGGAAAAAAGAATAATTATAAAGATTGATTGAAAAGAACAGGCATGTCTACAGTTCAGTGAGCCAATCAACCAGCAATAATGTCTTTTGACTTTTGATGAAATAAAAGATACCTCAAATAATTACTGTTATTATTAAAAACTATTTTGTCTTGTTTAGTGATGAAAATATAGTCTAACATCAAGACCAGTTTAGTAACAGGACAGAGGTTTATACTCCAGTGATTTAATCGACCGTCAATAAACCAGTATTGACCAGTATTGACCAGTAATGACCGGTTAAAACCGGTTTTAACCACCGGCCCGGTCAATACTCATATTGACTGGCTTTTTGCCAACCTTGAACACAAATAATCAAACAACCACACTGTGAAAATCAGCAAAATTCACAAAGTCCCCAAGTGGGAATGGGTTAAAATGGCCCTGCCCTGGCGCCCACTGGTTTTACTTCCACTTATTTATGGAAAATCTGGAAGCCGGTTCATGTCTGTCTGGTGCACTAGGACCTGACCCTCAATATCCACAAGGTGCCTCGACAGTGACATACAACTTACAAGTCAGCTCTGTATTGTCAAAGGGAACCACTGACCCATAACCACCGCTCCCTTTGTCACTATGTGACATTATTAGTAATCTCCTTCTGTTGCACTTACCGGTAGTCTTCTATAGCTTGATATGGGATGTATTTATTCTGATAGAAGTTTATTTACATGATAGCAAACAGTGTATATTTTGATCCTGGCGAGACTGCTCATTATGGTGCCGTCTTTCTGGATTTACACTTGGTTTGCAGCGGTAGAGAGGATTGAAAAGGTTTTATATATATATTCTTCACAATCTCCAGACGTTTCGGCTTTTTACAGCCTTTTTCACGGATTTTTCTTTCAAGCTATCACATATTTTTCCTATTCATCTTTCCACCATACTTAATGTTTTTGTTAGATGCCAAACGTTGCCGCGGCGTCATGACGTCGGATTCCCGACATCATAACGTCGCAACCCTGTTTGGCGCCAAAAACCTAGGACCAGCTGTTCAAAGCATCGGTAGTCCAACAAGCTCTTTAGTGGTCGTATTGTTAGCTGTTCTAACAAGTTTAATATGTATTTTTTTTTTTTTTTTTTTTTGGTTGAAAAACTGCGAGCAGCAGTTTTTTCAACCAAAAAAAAAAAAAAAAAAAAAATACATATTAAACTTGTTAGAACAGCTAACAATATGACCACTAAAGGGCTTGTTGGACTACCGATGCTTTGAACAGCTGGTCCTAGGTTTTTGGCGCCAAACAGGGTTGCGACGTTATGATGTCGGGAATCCGACGTCATGACGCCGCGGCAACGTTTGGCATCTAACAAAAACATTAAGTATGGTGGAAAGATGAATAGGAAAAATATGTGATAGCTTGAAAGAAAAATCCGTGAAAAAGGCTGTAAAAAGCCGAAACGTCTGGAGATTGTGAAGAATTATTGTGATAATAAATGTTATAAAACTGTTTGTGCGTCAAAGGTGTTTATATATATAGCCATGCTAGTGACCAACAAAATATTTGGCTAACAACTCTTTTCTGACCCACATCAAACAAATTATTCCACTCACCTTGGAGAGGTCTAATTACAGAATATGTGTTATCACATTCATTCTACAGATATTAAAAGTTGCAGCCCCGCCATCGGGGCTTGAAGAAATATATGGGCTGCATGATGCTTCCACCTAGAGCTGAAACAGACCCGCAAACGAGTACTGGTAAACCGCTTAGAGGATCTAAGCCTGCCTAAGCAAAGCAGTGCGAGTCTACAGTTCAGTGCCTATTGGTTTCATGGGCGGCAGGGCTTGAGATGTCATTTCATCTCAGTATCAAGTAAAAGTCCCACAAAATTGGAAGCAACGTCTCCAAAATGACCTTTACAGTGTTGACGGGGACGTTAAAAATCAAATCAAACAAACAAACAGATATTAAAAGTTGCGAGTTTTAAATCATGTTACTTACCTTAGGCAAACAGTGAAGACACCTATAAGACGCCACAGTCTAGAGCTTTTAATCAGGGTTTTAAATGTTTTGTTTGTTTGTTTGTTTGTATTGGTTCAGCCCCGCCCATTGGGGCATGAACAAATAGATTGGGCAGCACAATGCTTCCACACACCACGCACATGAGTACTGGTAAACCGCTTAGAAGCTCTAAGCATGCCAAGGCAAATTGGTGCGAGTCAAGACCATCCATGCACATAAACCCTTTTGGTTTCTTGGTTGGTAGGGCTTGAGATGTCATTTCATCTTAATGTCGGGTAAAAGTCCCACAAAATTGGAAGCAACATCTCCAAAATGACCTAATTAGTGTTGACGGGGACATTAAACCGCAAATCAATCAACTCAGTTGTGGAGTTTAATGGCCGTGTCAACACTATTTAAGTTATTTTTGAGCCGGTCAGTTTACCTATTCACACATATGTCCGCTTCTCTGTCTATTAGCAGCCTAGGCTATCTTCTACAAGTCTATTAGCAGACTGTACATCTGTGCAGGCTCATAGACATAGACATAGAAATTTTATTCAAAGTCGAATATTCACAACATATAACATAAGCCCAGTAGGGCTTTTACTTCGACAAACATTATGTAAAATAACAATGGGTTAAATATATCACAGCATGCAAACACAGACACAGAATAACAATACAGACAATACGTTATATATATAGTTAAGAATAATTGTACAAATCGAAAGAATATCACAGATACGACACAATATGTACAGAGTAAGCATTAAACAGTAAGACATTTTATACAAAGTAAAAGTATAGCACATACACGGTTAAGAGGCTAGATGGCAGGGCCAGACAAAAAAAACGATTCTAACTAGAATCGCGCAGTCGATGGCAAGCCATCGCATATCCCCACGCTTCCCCGTGGGCCCCTTCTCCTGGGCCATCACCTAGGGGTGTTTGACCCACGGGGTAAAATTTTGATTGTGATGTATTCTACTCATCATGCCATTCGATTTAATATGCTACACGACCATGTTCTGAAAACTTTGATTTTTTATCCCCAAGGTGCCCCACTCCCAGGGGTAGGATCAAAATTCCGAAAGTGTTATGCACTCCCCAGACCAAAGTATTATCAGTTCCCAAAGTTTCAAGTTTCTATCTATAACGGTCTAGGAGGAGTTATCCGGTAACAGTAATGTATGGGGGTAAAGGGGTCAAAATCAGTTTTTTGACCTCTGGTGACCTCAAAATTGACCCCAGGGGTCAAATTTTGGTTGTAATGTTTTCTACTCTGACATTATGCCGTTTGCTTTGATATATTACACGACCATGTTCTGGAAATTTTGATTTTTGACCCCCGCGGGCCCCACCCCCTGGGCCCACCCGTAGGGGTGTGATCAAAATTCCGAAAATGTCATGCACTCCCCAGACCTAAGAGGCTAAGATCTGTCAGTTCCCAAAGTTTCAAGTTTCTATCTATAACCGTCTAGGAGTTATCCGGTAAAGGGGTCAAAATCAGTTTTTGACCTCTGGTGACCTCAAAATTGGCCCCAGGGGTCAAATTTTGGTTGTAATGTTTTCTACTCATCATGCCGTTCACTTTGGTATATTACACAACCATGTTCTGAAAATAATGATTTTTGACCCCCGCGGGCCCCACCCCCTGGGCCCACCCTTAGGGGTGTGATCAAAATTCCGAAAGTGTCATGCACTCCCCAGACCAAAGATCTATCAGTTCCCAAAGTTTCAAGTTTCTACCTATAACTGTCTAGGAGGAGCTATCCGGTAAGACGGACGGACAGACGTACGGATGACGAAGACCATTACAATATCCCCACTTTTTCTTTGAAAAGCGTGGGGATAAATATCAGCAGTTGGAGTCAGACACATGCAGCGAAAAGAACCCGACAAATACAACCTTTGCGCGAAATCGAATTTAAAGAAAAGGGACTGATGAGCCATGGCCCACCAAGCCCTTAAAACACGAAACTGCAAATTAGCAAAGGAAGTAACAGGGTCAACATGAACTGCACAAACATGCAAGGACAACACTAAACTGAACAAGAAGGGCATTTACATATGGAGCCATCCCAAGCATGGAGCATTCTCTTGAACTGAGGTAGGGATTCAGCCTTCCTCAGCTCATTTGAAAGACTATTCCATATTCTGGCGGCCTCATATCTAAATGACCTAAGCCCATACCTTGTGCTGTTAACTCGGGGCAGACTTGCCTTGGCTTCATTCCTGAAATTATAAGAGGAGTTCTGCAAACTTATCAAATCATTTATATAATCAGGTGCAATCTTGTTGACAATTTTGAACACCTCTTTAGCCATCTGCTTCAACCTTTTTACATGCAGTGGCTCAGTGTTAGTGGAGGCTAGAAGTTCCTGGACAGATGACGTAAAATCATTGTTGATGAATCGTAGAGCCCGTTCTTGGATTTTCTCCAACTTATTTGTACTAGATTTACAACAAAAATGCCATGCTAAAGGACAATAATTAAAGTTTGAAACAATAAAAGAGTTATAAATAGTCAATTTTCCTTGTTTAGTTAAAAACTTAAGTCTTTGCTGGTCCCCTTGATGATAAAGACCCATATATGTCTCATGAGATGAATCATTTATTTATAAATAAAGTGTGTTTAATCCTGTGGGGTGAGACCATGAGAGAGGGACACATGAAGTTTTAGCAAGAAGTCATTGGAGTGTCATGACGTTGCATGAACCTTGGCACTGTAAATAAGCATAGTTATCCAGGAGAGGTTTATACCAGTTGAAACTTCCACGGTTAGCTAGATGGTAACTATGAACTGTCCTTCTTAAATCATTGGAAGGAGGACAATGACCATAGAAACTATTTCATTATTATGTCCACGAAAGAATGCGCTGAAGTGGGGGTACAGTCAGATCCTCTGACAGATCTAGTCTAACATTGGTCATATCAGTAAATTAACCCATGTTGACCAACTTTGAACAGCTGGCCTGAAACCATTCATACTTTATTCAGGGCTGGAAAATTTTTGAAAATTTCACTCATCTTGCATCACCAAGGACATGTAAATTTTGGAAAATTTCATAGGGAGGTGACAAAATTTTTAATCATACTCCAAATTTTTTCTCGTTGTGGCGAGTGGACGAGTGGATTTTTCCAGCCCTGATTATTCATTTTATTTTCTTCACCCAGCCCAACAGAGAAGTGTATTTGCTGTGCATGTGACCTTGGTGAAGAGTGAAAAGAAGCCAACATGATGAACTCGGGGTTGGCAACAATTGTGTCCTCGGTACACAATTCTATATCCAACACAATTACCATTAACACAACACAATTGAACACTGGGATGATGAGTGATGGTATGAGTGATCCCAGCTCCCCTGAGAGCACCTTTGATACATCTGATATAATCATGGGAGACGCTATTGGTGATGATGTCACATCTCAGCTGGCTGCTTCAGGTTGGTATATACAATTATCATTAGGTCTGGCGAGTCAGAGCTGAATCATTCCTGTCATTGTGATGGATAGTCGATTATTAATGATAATCACTGAAGATTTGGTTATAATTTACCTGTCTGGCTTTCTGTCTGAGCATGACTCCTACCATATGCTGTACTTTGCCAAATGTATTTGAACAGACAGACCTGAGCAAACAGTGTAGACGCAGATGAGATGCCGCAGAACGCGACATCTCATCTGGGTCTGCATTGTTTGCCACTACTCCAGCTATTTTAGACACAAGTTTGGGTAATAAATTCTACTTTATATGAATAATTGATTGCCAGCAAATCAGTAATGATAATCATTCTTGTGGAATTTATCGATTGAATAATCGATTATCTGATTAATCGTGCCAGTCTTAATTATCATAGTTCCAGATGAGGGGGAGTAACAAAGAAAACTATGTGTAAAGTATAAATTTTAATTTTTCCTCTTCAGCAGCATCTGGGATACTTGTCCTTGTTACTCACCCTTAAATGGAGCTGTTGACTTCTTTTTAGCTCACCTGTCACGTAGTGACAAGGTGAGCTTTTGTGATCACATTTTGTCCGTCGTCAGTGCGTGCGTCCGTGCGTGCGTAAACAATTTCTTGTCCGCACGATAGCATCTTAATTTATGATTTGATTTTAACCAGACTTGCACACAACTTGTACCACCATGAGATCTAGATTCCTTTCTTGAACCAGCTGTATCCCATGATGTGTTACAGAGTTATGGCCCCTGAAAGGGCAAAAATTGTCTATTTTGGTCTTGTCCGCACGATAGCATCTTCATTTATGATTTGATTTTAACCAGACTTGCACACAACTTGTACCACCATGAGATCTAGGTTCCTTTCTTGAACCAGCCATATCCCATTATGTGTTACGGAGTTACGGCCCCTGAAATGGCAAAAATTGCCTATTTTGGTCTTGTCCGCACGATAGCATCTTCATTTATGATTTGATTTTAACCAGACTTGCACACAACTTGTACCACCATGAGATCTAGGTTCCTTTCTTGAACCAGCCATATCCCATCATGTGTTACGGAGTTACGGCCCCTGAAATGGCAAAAATTGCCTATTTTGGTCTTGTCCGCACGATAGCATCTTCATTTATGATTTGATTTTAACCAGACTTGCACACAACTTGTACCACCATGAGATCTAGGTTCCTTTCTTGAACCAGCCATATCCCATCATGTGTTACAGAGTTACGGCCCCTGAAATGGCAAAAATTGCCTATTTTGGTCTTGTCCGCACGATAGCATCTTCATTTATGATTTGATTTTAACCAGCCTTGCACACAACTTGTACTACCATGATATCTGGGTTCCTTTCTTGAACCAGCCTTATCCCATCATGTGTTACGGAGTTACCGCCCCTGAAAAGGCAAAAATTGCCTATTTTGGTCTTGACTGCATGATAGATGTTTCATTTATGATTTGATTTTAACTAAACTTGCACACAATTTGTACTACCACAAAATCTCGGTCAATTTCGAATATGGGTCATGTCGGGTCAAAAAGTAGGTCAGTAGGTCAAATCAGGTAAAAAACCTTGTGAAGACACGAGAGGCCACAGTTTTGGTCTGATCACCATCAAACTTGCCCAGAATGATTATCTTGACAATATCTAAGTCAAGTTCAAATATGGGTGTTGTCGAGTCAAAAAGTAGATCAGTAGGTCAAATCATAGAAAAACCTTCTGAACACACTAGAGGCCACAATTAATGTCCAATCATCATCAAACTTGCTCAGAATGATCATCTTGATAATATCTTGATCACATTCGAATATGAGTCATGCCGGGTCAAAAAGTAGGTCAGTAGGTCAAATCATAGAAAAACCTTGTGAATACACTAGAGGCCGCAGTTTTGGTCCAATCATTATCAAACTTGCCCAGAATGATCATCTTGACAATATCTCGGTCAAGTTTGAATACGGGTCATGTCGGGTCAAAAAGTAGGTGAGTAGGTCAAATCATAGAAAAACCATGTGAACACACTAGAGGCCACAGTTTTGGTCCGATCATCATCCGACTTGCCCAGAATGATCATTTTGACAATATCTCGGTCAAGTTCAAATATGGGTTATGTCTGTTAACAAAGTAGGTCAGTAGGTCAAATCATAGAAAAACCTTGTGAATACACTAGAGGCCACAGTTCTGGGCTGATCATCATGAAACTTGCTCAGAATGATTGTCTTGACAATTTCTCGGTCAAATTCGAATATTGGTCACGTAGGGTCAAAAAGTAGGTCAGTAGGTCAAATCAGAGAAAAACCTTGTGAACACACTAGAGGCCACAATTTAGGTCCGATCATCATCAAACTTGCCCAGAATGATCATCTTGACAATATCTCAGTCAAGTTCAAATATGGGTCATGTTGGGTCAAAAAGTAGGTCAGTAGGTAAAATCATACAAAAAACCTCTGATCACACTGGCGGCTACAGTTTTGGTCCGATCATCATCAAACTTGCTCAAAATGATCATTTGACAAAATCTCGGTTAATTTTGAATATTGTTCATTTCTGGCCAATATGTAGGTCAGTAGGTCAGAGTGTTGAAAAACCTTGTGAACGCACTAGAGGCCCAAGTTTTGGTCCGATCATCATCAAACTTGCTCAGAATGATCATCTTGACAATATCTGTGTCAAGTTTGAATATGGGTCATGTCGGGTCAAAAAGTAGGTCAGCAGGTCAAATCATAGAAAAACGTTTTGAACATTCTAAGAGGCCACAGTTTCAGTCAAATCATCATATAACTTGCTCAGAATGATCATCTGGACAATATCTCAGTTAAGTTCGAATATGGGTCATGTCAAATCAAAAAGTAGATCAGTGGGTTATTTTGTCATAACTTTTGAACCGTTTGAGATAGAGCCTTCATACTTGGCATGTAGGTTCCTTCTGACAAGGGCTTCCCACTCATAAAGATTTGACCTGTGACCTTGACCTGTGACCTACTTTATCATACCTTTTGAACAATATGAGATAGAGGCTTCATATTTGGCATGCATGTTCCTTGTGACAAGGTTTTCTCAGCCATTCAAAACTTTTGACCCATGACCTTGACCTTTGACCTACTTTGTCATAACTTTTAAAGCATTTGAGATACAGCCTTCATATTTAGCATGTAGGTTCCTTGTGACAATTTTGCTTAGATGATCCTCTACCAAAAAGGCTAAAACAATCCCACTCAGATTAACAAAATGGCCACCGGAGGTAAAAATAGAAAAATATTGTAAATTTGATTCAAACGGAAACTCCCCCTAAACCCTAAGGCCAATTTGATTCAAAGTTCCCAGGAATGTTGCCGAGGTTACTCCCTACCAAATAAGCTAAAATCACTCTGCTGATGAACAAGATGGCCACAAGAGCTGAAAATAGAATGTACTCAAGACAGTGACACACAGGTGAGCGAACCAGGGCCCTCTGGGCCCTCTTGTTTTTTAGGGTGAGTGTCCAAGGTTGTAAATTTTAGTTTCAAAAATTTAGTGTTGGACTAAAATCTCTGCTACAGTACAACATGTCCTATCTGAAGTCTGAACCTGAATTTTATGGTGACTTAGTACATGTATATATTGACTCAGAAAAATATATGCTTACAATGATTTTTCTACCCAATTTCATAATATCATTCTTTGCTCAAGGAGACCTATTGTGATTTATAAGCTTTGTTTAAAGCATCCAGTTGGCGTCAACAGTTTCTTCAATTGACACCTTGTCTGCTGAGTGCAAAAACGGTGTAACTGACATTTTGGCCAAAATAGTTTTTTTGCATAAATGGGTGCCTTAGGACTTGACACACTTGGTAAATAAGTACTACAGCTGGATTCTGCCGTAAATCATGATTTATTTCAGCATTTTGGATTTTTTTTTGTCAGTTACACCGTTTTCTCTCTGACTTTTAGAAAAAAAGTTGGCGCAAAAACAGTGTAAGTGCACTTACGCCATTTTTGTACAAAGTTTTTTAATACCTCAAAAATATTGAATCCTGCTGCTTCATATTTCAGAATAGGCATGTAAGTACCATGCAGAATGTATAAAATGTGACCTATTACCTACCCAGTGCGTTTAATTTACTGCTTTACCATTTAAAAGGCAAAAAATAAGGTTTGTACATTTACTCCATTTTAGCGCTGAATGCACTTACACTGTTTTTGCACCAAAAACACTCGGCGCAGAAATGGTGTATCAACCCTTAAAATAATAAAATGCTAAATATTTCTTTTCAAATGCCATTTATTAGCTCGTCTGTATTTTGAAAAAAAAACTTTCGAGCTATTGTCATCACTCCGGCGTCTGCGTTGTCGTCGTCTGGCGTCGTCGTTCCAAAAAAACTTAACCTTGGCTATAACTTAAAAAGTATTAGGCCTAGCCTCATGAAACTTCATACACACACTCATCATCACAAGAGCTACATTCTGACTAAGGACCATAACAACATTGTTGATTTTGGCTGAATTATCTCCCCTTTTCCAATTTTTTTTCTGAAACACATTTTTTGCTCTCATTTTAATACTATTCACAACAGAGCCTTCAAACTTCACATGAATGTTCCTTGGGACAAGACCTTTTCAGTGATACCACACTTTTTGATCTGTGACCTTGACCTTTGAACTTTGACCTATTTTTCGAAAATTTAACCGAAAACCTTAACCTTGACCATATTTCCAAAAGTATTTGGCCTACCTTCATGAAACTTCATACACATACTCACCATCACAAGAGCTACATTCCCTACAAGTTTTATAACTTCATCTTGCAATTTGATTGAATTATCTCCCCTTTTCTCTCCGTTTTTTTAAATTGTTTTTGTCTCTTATTTCAATACTATTCACAACAGAGCCTTCCAACTTCACATGAATGTTCCTTGGGACAAGACCTTTTCAGTCATACCACGGTTTTTGACCTGTGACCTTGACCTTTGAACTTTGACCTATTTTTCGAAAAATTAACCAAAAAACTTAACCTTGACCATATTTCCAGAAGTATTTGGCCTGCCTTCATGAAACTTCATACTCACACTCACCCATCATCACAAGAGCTACATTTTGACCAAGGGTCATAAATATATTATTGATTTTGGCTGCATTATCTCCCCTTTTCCAATTTCTTTCTCAAACACATATTTTGCTCTCATTTCAGTACTGTTTGTAACAGAGCCTTCAAAATTAAGCAAAAACAGACGAGCATGGCGCCGCTTGCGGTGCTCTTGTTCAACAATAAACATCACATACAAATGAAAGAAATCGCAATGAAGTTAAGAAACCAGCTTATAGTATGGTTTTCTATGCCATTCTTTGATAAAACAGTTTTTTGTCTCTCCTGAAAAGTTGGCATTTTGCACTTACAACGTTATTGCACTAAGCAGACGAAATTTATTCTCCTTAACCACTGAGCCTGTGGCCTAGTGGGTAAGAGTGCTGACTCAATGCTGTGGTTCGAGCCTAGCTAATGTCACATGTGATACCAAGTTCTGCAACGGAAGGTTGGGTGGTTTATCAAAATTTCTAAAATATTTGCGGTCACTATTTTAGTCGTCATAAAAAAAACCCCTTTAAGCGGCACTCATCTTAGGCCAATGGCCCAATTTCAAAATAACTTCACAGATGATTTGGAAAATTAAAAAAACCTTAACATTTAAAATTTTTAAGTCAATGGCCTTCACCTTGAGGTCGTGGTTGGGGTATTGCTTTATCAAATAATATGTCTGAACGAAAATGTTGCAGAATCATAGCAAATTCTTCGTCTTAAACTTGTTTGAAACTGTTCTTTTTTATGCCCCCGGAATCTAAGAGATTCGGGGGCATATAGTTTTTGGTCTGTCCGTCTGTTTGTCCGTTTGTCCGTCTGCAAAAACTTTAACATTGGGCATAACTTTTGAATAATAATAGATAGAGCTATCATATTTCACATGTGTATACCTTATCACAAGACCTTTCCAGTGGTACCATAATTTTTGATTTCGTGACCTTGACCTTTGACCTATTTTTTTCAAAATTTTTAAAAACATTAACATTGGCGCTGTCCGGGGGCATCAGTGTTTCACAAACACATCTTGTTTTTTTTTTTTTGGGTTTGGGTTTTACGGCCCTTTCAAGATTATTTCACTCATATCGAGCCGATCGTTAATCAGAGGTGGGCGAAAACCGGAGTACCTGGAGAAAAACCACCTGACCTTCCGTTGCAGAACTTGGCGTCTCACATGTGGCCCGAGCGAGGCACGAACCTACGGCGGTGAGAGACCTAATGGCTAAGAGTCAGCGCTCTTATCCACTAGGCCACGGAGGCCCGTCTTGAAACTGTTCTGTACCAGAGTACAGGAAGAGGTACTGCACTACCCTGGTGTCTGTCGGAATCTGCAAAAATTACATGTTTGAGGTAAAGTTTTTGAGATTCCCATTGGCCCAAGGTGTCTAAAATTTGACCATGTGTCTGCATTTTGAATAAAAATGCTATTAACTTATAAATGTAAGATTTAATTATACTGCAGTCAGGATGGGTTATCAAAATTCTTTGTATCCAAGCTCAGGTGGATTAAATTTACATATTGCACAGTAACAAACATTTTATAGAGCATTGTCCCATGACTTTGAGAGGGCTGCATTGTCCAGACAGTTCTTATAAGACATCAGGGTCCAGTTGTTTAACCCTTTTTGTACCAAATGGAATCTTCCTTCTTATATATAGCAGGAGTCCATTTCAAAAGTTAGGGGTGTCAGGTTGTGTTTTCTTGAAAATTTATTTGGAAAATGGCTGAACTTTATGCAAATAGTGTAGGCCGTGATCAGACGCCGCATTCTGTGGCGTCTGATCTGGGCCTGCACTGTTTGCCAGGGTACCAATTTTGGGGTTTCCAGTACCAAATGGGTTAAACCATCATTAGCTTAACAAGCTCATTAGTGGTCATCAGCAAGTACTGTTCCAGCATTTGAAGTACAACATGTAAAACTCTTGTAGACTGCTGGAAAAATGTGAGCCACCACTCACATTTTTTTTTTTCAGCAAAATATAATTACTGTATAAATGATCTTACCTATTGGGACAGACAGGCTTCAGCAAGCAGTGAAGACCCAGATCAGACTGCTCTTGATGGAGCAGTTTGGTCATGGGTATACACAGTTTGCCATTCCAGTTGTTCAAGGCATTGTTAGCTTAACAAGCTCGTTGGTACTGTTCCAGCAAGTGCAGCATTTAAAACTCACATATATTGCTGGAAAAATGTGTTTTGCAAAAGATTTTTAGCTATTCATATTTTTTTTCAGCAAAATATAATTACCATAATGATCCAAAGAATTGGGAATTTGTTTGTTTGTTTGATTTGAGGTTTAACATCCCCGTCAACACTATATAGGTCATTTTGGAGACGTTGCTTCCAATTTTGTGGGACTTTTACCTGACATTGAGATGGAATGACATCTCAAGCCCTGTCGCCCAATAAAACCAATAGGGTTATAAGCATGGACGGTCTGACTCACACCGCTTTCCCTGGGCAGGCTTAGATCCTCTAAGTGGGTAACCAGTACTCATGTGGGGTCGGATTCAGCTCTGCGTGGAAGCATCATGCAGCCACTTTATTTCTTCAAGACCTGATGGGGGGGGGGGGGGGAGGGAAGTTTTGGGAATGACATGCTTAAGCAACCAATGAAGGCCCAGATCAGACTGGTCTGATCATGGTTCTACACAGGTTGCCATTCCAGTTGTTCATAGCTTTGTTAGCTTAACAAGTTCGTCAGTGGTCAACAGCTAGTACTGTTCCAGCAAGTACAACATGTAAAAGTACATATATTGTTGGAAAAATGCAAACACTACTCATTTTTTTTCAGCAAAATAAATTACTGGACTGATCCTAAGTATTGGGACAGACAGTCTTAAGCAAACTGAAGACCCAGATTAGATTGCTCCTGGAGCAGTCCCAGGAGCAATCTGATCATGGTCTAGACAGCTTTCCATTCCATATGCACATTTTGTACTCCTTGCTGGATCTTGAAACAAATTTGTTAAAATTTTAGGAGAATTACAGAAAGTCCTCAAGGTGTCTGAATTTTTGGACGGGTTTTTAAAAAAAATCCGTCCTTTAAAATAGCGATGTCCGGGCGGGCGGGCGGACGGGTTTCCTGCGGGCGGGCGGGCGTCGTCCCAGGTTTACCTTTTGGTTAACCTTTTTTTTTCAAAGTGATAGTTTTAGGATTGCTACGGTGGTATATTTTCTATAATAACTGGTCCTGCTGAATAATTTAATCAGCCACACCCATTTTCTGACTCTCATCCAATCAAATTATTTGATATTATAACACATCTGTTCAATTTGCAATCTGCATGACAGCGTAGATCCTGATCAGATGGCTTCCTCTGAAGCCAGCTGATCTGGATCCACACACTCTTTGCAAAGCTAGGGCTTGTCAGCGGGATAAGGGTTAAGAACACATGCACTAATAATACTGTAGGACTAGTTATACATCCTAGAAGTATCGGGACAGATAGGCCTAAGCAAACAGTGAATTCCCAGACGAGACTGCTTCTGATCAGGGTCTTCACCCTTTGCCATTCCGTCTGCACCTTTATGACTCCTTGCTGGATCCAGAAACAAATTTTTCAAATGGTATCCTTAGATCTGAACAGCTGGACCCAGGAGTCAATGCAGAGATACAGACTAAGCATTTTGCTTTAGGCACCCAGATTGCCTTAAATCCAAATTTTACAATAAGTTAATAGGCATTTTTATTCGAAACTTAGGCGCCCAGGCCAAAACTTAGGCGTCTTGGGCGCCTGTTAGTCTGTATTCCTGCAATGGTTGTAGTAGTGTTGAGAACTTGAGATGGATAAACCTTCCATGGAGGCAATGATGAGTTAAGGGGAATAGATAAACCTTCATTGGTGGCAACTGTTGCCAAAAAATAATGTTTTCTACCCTATATATAGTAGGAAAGATTCTGCTGCTCAAGGGTGGGCCCTTTGTGAGACGATTTCATTTTACAGGGACATGAACCGGAAGTGACAAAAACAGTGTCCCTTTGAATATAAATGGCAGAAATATGGCAGGTATCTCCTCTCCCCTGATTTGCTGGCTACACGTCACAATTTACATTTTCTCATCAAGGCTGGAAAAATACATGTCTACTTGCCAAGAGGATGAGTGTCTCCTGCCACAGGAAGTATGAAAACACTGCCAGTCTCCTATGAAATGTATTAAAATCACCATACTCGACTTTACTCATGTTATATGTTATGTTTGTTTGTTTGTTTGTATTGGAGTTTCACAGCCAGGTCAACACTATTTAGGTCATTTTTAGCCGGTTAGTTTACCTATCCACACTTTTCCTGAGCAGGCTTATATGTAAGCGGTTAACCACTAACCAGTAATACGTAAGCGGTTAATGTAAGCGGTTAACCATTCTTTCACCAGAAACTGACAACTGCCCTTCTTGAATCAGCGGAAGGGAGTTATATTTTATGTACAAATGCAGAAAAAGAAAGTATTTTAAGAATGTTCAAGCTCTGCACTTCCATTCTGAACTGAAAGTTTTTTTTTATTCCTTTTTAGGCCCAGTAGGTATAGCAGCTGCTGCAGCAATCAACTCGGCAAAGAAAAAAAGAAGGCATCATTTATTTGAAACTAATCCAGCTGTGAGAAAAAGACAACAAACAAGATTGTTAAGGTACTTCTGTTATCTTTCTGTAATGTTGAAGACCAGTTTGAAAGTTCTGAGCCAGCACACGACAAAACCTACATAAAGACGTGTGATCTTCAAATACCCTTATCAGTCTGCTTGTTACCCACTAAAACAAGAGATGCCATGTACATGTTTCTCTCTGAATAGCCCACAGGCTACAGAAGGTACATGCGATCAGCAAAGGCTCTGATCAGACTACACAAATGGGCAGGTTGATCTGAGTCTTTGCTGGTCAAAAGCCTTAAAATAGGTTTTGTTGTTGTGTTATTAATGCTAGCTCATTAATAAGTCTGTCACTTCTTATGAGGTCACTATGGTGATTGTTTTGTTGAAATACCAATAAGCCTGTCACGTTTACAGAAATCTCTAAACGTTTACACAGAACATCAAAAACGAAACAATACTGTGTACACGGAACACTTTTATGTACCAGTTTACAAGGGAAAATGATGAAATAAACACAGCCTTTTTCTGTATTTCCATCTCTAATAGGAAAATTTCTGTTCCGGTTTCCAGCATCTTTTTATCTGTACAATTATGTTCCATTCAAGGGTCTTCCGTTAATTAGGGCCCCGCTTATACATGATAGCCCTAAATACAAATATTGAGAAACTAGTTTGTGTTGTCACTGGCACACAAGAATTCCTCTTTCATGCCCTGAAATGACACATTTTACCTTCATCAGCATGTGTCCATTTTCTGATTAACTATGCACAGTTTAACTGGTTCATAATCAAGTGATCATAGTGAAAGCAGCAGTAGGTCCTGCTTGACAAGTACCCATAATCTATGTTTTGGAGCAGAAATAAGTAAAATAATACATACATAATAATAAACCCCATTTTTACTACTTATATATAATAGTGGGTTTGAGGGGGTCAAAATTATATAGGCATGTTGATGAACTGCTAAAATATTTGCTAGAGAAAGTTTGATATCTAAACAGTAATATGTATACATGTACAAATTATACAGAAAAAGACCATTACAAAACTTTAGTTTTACAGTCTAAAATGTATGCATGCAGATCAATAAATGACCAGTTTACAATTGGTACATTTTTATTTGAGTACATAATTGCTTCTGATTTAAATCACAGCAGTTGATTCCTGAAAAAGTTTTGAAATGATATCTTAACTTGCATCTTGTTCCATAGAAAATTGAAAGCAACAATAGAAGAGTATACAACAAGAGTGGGTCAGCAAGCTGTGATATTGTGTTGTACTCCAGGAAAGTCAGCCTCCATGACAAACTCATACAAGGTGTTTGGATCTCAGCCTCTTGAAAATGTGGTAAGATATGGTTATGGCTTCATTTTAGAAACAAATCATAGCTCCAGTAAAGCACGTGTATACAAATACATTGTAAACTTTACCGCCGTAAAAACGAACATTTTTAAGTAGAAAAATTGTGATATTTTTTTATTTCTGCTCAAAATATAGATTGTGAGGTGATTCTGACGAATACCCACAATCTATGTTCTAGAGCAGAAATAAGAAAAACAAGGTTTACCTCTGTAAACCCCAGTTTTACCGTGATGGATGAAAATTTAGTTATCTTATTTTTGTCGCGCCTGCTATTAGCATGGCGTGATATAGGCGCCCGGTTTTCCGTTCGTTCGTTCGTCCGTTCATTTGTCTGTCGGTTCGTCAACATTTGCAACCACCCTAGCATTCACCCTAATGGTCAAGTTTATTTCTCAAGAACTATAAGAGCTTCATTAATGATACTTGGTACAAAGTTGTATCTGGGAATGACAACATACATGCAAGCATCCATATTTGACCTTGACCTACATTTCATGGTTCACTGACTTTGTAAAATATTGCGACCACCCTAGCGTTCACCCTAATGGTCAAGTTAATTTCTCAAGAACTATAAGAGCTTTATTAATGATACTTGGTACAAACGTGTATCTGGGTATGGTAACTTAAATGCAAGCATCCATATTTGACAATGACCTATATTTAATGGTTCACTGACTTTGTAAAATATTGCAACCACCTTAGCATTCACCCTAATGGTCAAGTTTATTTCTCAAGAACTATAAGAGCTTCATTAATGATACTTGGTACAAACTTGTATCTGTGGATGGCAACTTAAATGCAAGCATCCATATTTGACCTTGACCTACATTTCATGGTTTACCGACATTGTAAAATATTGCGACCACCCTAGTGTTCACCCTAATGGTTAAGTTCATTTCTCAAGAATTATTAGAGCTTAATGATACTTAGTACAAGCTTGCATTTAAGAATGGAAACTTTTGTGCAAGCATCTATGTTTGACCTTGACCTACATATCATGGTTGGGTGACTTTGCGCCCCCACAGGCGTGACATAGCCTTCGGCGGAATTCTTGTTCCATTAAAACATACCGTGGATGCTTGTTAGAATCATCTAATTGAGGCATTTCCAATGAATACCTACAAACTATGTGTTTGATGGAAAAATTAGAATCACCTTCCCTGGAGCTATTCACAAATTTCATGATTTTGCTAAAAAAAAAAATTGCGTTGTACATGTATTTTGAAGCCTTAATAAAGATTAGACATTACCTACCCTGGTTGCTTTAGTCAGATGCATGTCCGATAAGTGATCAAGTGGTTTTGGATTCAATCCTCACTGGGGTTGGCAAAACCTTCTTGGAGATGACATCTTTTCTACAGTCATTCTGGGCTGGGTCTGGTTTGAATCTCCAGCTGATTCAAGAATGGCAGACTTTACCAGATTATGGTAAAAGAATGTGCTCAGTACTGGTTGACTGGTTGAATCCAGGTCCCACAGAGCTTGCGACCGCATTGCAACCTCTCCACAGCTAAAAAAAATGGCAGCCGCGGAGCGGTTGCAGATGTCGCAGAGAGGTTTTATAAAGGTTGTGGCAAGGTCGCGGTTAGGTCGCCAATCAAATTTAGTCGCCGATTGTCTTTTGTGCATGCACAAAAGACTGGCTACAACTGATTTTGATCGCATACTAGTTGCAATGGTTTTCTCGAAGTCACAGACCAATCTCCGATCGATCCCCAAACAGTCACCGATCGATCCCCGACCAAATTTATGCAAATTTGGCTGTAATTTCTAGCAACCTTATTGCAACTTATCAGAGACTGGTTGCAGACCGATCGCCGACTAATCGCCGATCGATCCAGGACCTGTCGGCAACTATTCCGCGTTGGGTCAGCGATCTATCAGAGATTGATCACTGATAAGTCGGCGATTGATCTAATATTGAACTGCAACTGGTCGCCAACAAGCTGTAAAAATGTGTTAAAACCACCAAACGATTATTGGGCCAACTACAATAAAAAACTGTTAACATTCTAGCATCATTTCGACGACAGCTTTCAAAGAGGCAACATGGTTCGGGAAGGCGGGCAAAAGAAAACGAAATGATTTGATCTCTCTCGAAAAATTTTTGTCTGTGTAAAACAAAAACTGCAAAACAGTCTCCGACAAGTCGCCAATCAGTTTTATCCAGTCTCTGAAGAGTCGCCGATTCATTGCCGACTAGTCCCCGATCACGTTTCACTTGTTGCAAGTCAGTTGCCGATCATATGGCGATACTTCAGCTACAAGTCGCTGATCAGTCGCCGACTTTGGGCAACATTAATCGTCGATTGTTTGGCTGACTAGTTGGCGACTGGTCGGCAATCACATTTACGGAGCAAATTTAGTTGCAACAGTTGCAAAGATCGCGGGCCAGTTGCAACGAAATCAGTTGCAGAGAGGTCGCATCGCACTCGCAAGGTCTGTGGGACCGGGGCTTTATGCATAAGCATGCCACTATAAGAAATAAATGCTTCCATATGTGATGAGGGTCCATTGTATCATAGTATGTCATAATAGGACACATTGTAGCGCATAATTCCAGGCAGTACTGAAACTGACCGCATATGAATACTGGTAAACCACTTAGTAAGCATGTCCAGAAAATGTGGTGCGAGTCAGACGGTACATGCATATAAACCCTATTGGTTTCATGGAGCAGCAGGGCTTGAGATGTCATTTCATCTAAGTGTCAGGTAAAAGTCACACAAAATTGGAAGCAACGTCTCCAAAATGATGTATAGAGTGTTGACGGGGACGTAAAACCTCAAATCAAACAAACAAACAAAACATGTAGTAGGATGTTTCTTGTTTCAGATAAAGAACTGTAAAAACGTGATAATGCAGGATTTAGAGACAGCCTTGGCAGAACAGACACCCAGTAACTTGGACAACTCTGGGGTTTATGATCTACCTACTCTCACTCTAGATGGGATACCCACACCTATTGATAAAATGACACAGGTTCGTACAAGGGAAATAGGTTTAGTAGATTTACAGTTTGCGATACACATAAGCTGTACTTTAGTTGTATATTGAAAGACTACACATACAGTATCCGACCCCCGCCCATCAGGGCTTGAAGAAATTGATTGGGCTGCATGATGCTATCACGTAGATGTGGGGGGGTGGCTGGGCTTGAGATGTCATTTTATCTCAGTGTTGGGTAAGAGTCACACAAAATTGGAAGCAACATCTCCAAAATGACCTATACAATGTTGATGGGGACGTTAAATTTCAAATCAAACAAACAAGCAAAACCAGTTCTCCTATCCAAAACAGGAGAAAAGGTTTCACTTTGTGCTCAAAGTAAGCTGTACATATTGTATAAACTTTTCACTGAAATATCTCTGATCTGTGGACCGATTATCGTGAAACTTCTCAGGAATAATCCTCTCCATATCATCTCTCAGCATCGTTCATATCTTTGGGGTCTCCAAAGAACCATGGCTATTTGAACTTTTCAATGTTCATGTCCTAAGGTCAGAATGTGTTAGTTCTCATAAGCATGCTGAAATCAACAAAGACATTTTGTTGTGCTCGTAATATTTAAATGTCAGCTTTGTTTAATGACAGATTCAATCGCACCAGTTTGCTAACTAACTTCAGGCTTTGACTGAGTACTGCTGAAACTGAGTCCGCGCAAAATGTAGTCGGCTTGTTTTTAGTTTTTAGCGCAGTTCACAAATCACATGTGTATTAGATTTTGAACATTTTCTCGCATATATGTATTGATTTAAGGTGGCAAATGCCTTGAATAATCATTATTTATATAACCTACATTCAAGATATGGCCCCTGCCCATTGGGGCTTGAAGAAATAAATTGGCTGCATGATGCTTCCACGCAGAGCTGAATCCGACTGCACACGACTAATGGTAAACCGCTTAGAGGATCTAAGCCTGCCCAGGCAAAGCGGTGCGAGTCAGACCGTCCATGCTCATAAACCCTATTGGTTTCATTGGGTGACAGGGCTTGATATGTCATTTCATCTGAGTGTCAGGTAAAAGTCCCACAAAATTGGAAGCAATGTCTCCAAAATGACCTTTATAGTGTTGACGTCAAACATCAAATCAAATAAACAAACCCCTTCGCCCCTGAGTTTCAGAACTGGACTCTTGGGTGTATTTATTCTTAGTGAAAGATTGCAAACAGTGTACATGTAGATTCTGGCGATACTGCTTGTTATGTGCCGTCTGATCTGGATCTACAAGCTTTGCAACGGTCGACGGTTGAATGGGTTTAATAGCGTTTGTAAGTACAACTACCAAGTTGTCACAAACCAAGGTTGGCAAAAAGCCGGTCAATATGAGTATTGACCGGGACCGGTTTTAACCGGTCAATACTGGTCAATACTGGTCGATTGACGGTCGATTAAATTACTGGAGTATATACCTCTGTCTTGTTGCTAAACTGGTCTTAAAAGCTTTCCCCCTACATCATGTACATGATGTTAGACTATATTTTCATCACTGAACAAGACAAAATAGTTTTTATTAATAACAGTAATTATTTAAGGTATCTTTTATTTCATCAAAAGTCAAAAGACATTATTGCTTGTCGATTGACTCACTGAACTGTAGACAGGCCTGTTCTTTTCAATCAAACAATCTTTATAATTATTCTTTTTTCCTTTATAGGTTAGATTGATTGTTCATATTTTGATTTACAGGAATATGAATAAGCTAAATGTATCATGGATTTTGAAGGATTTATGAAAGGGTCTTTATTTATTAACCAAACAATATTTGAAGATTCAATGATGTCTTTGAATATTTAAAAGTATCTGCAACACCTGTAAATTGCTGTCAAAACAGACTAACCCATGCCACAGCAGTGGGTGTGGCAAAGATCTGATTGCTAAATTGACCAGTTACATGTCCCTAATATGGGTATTATAAACTGACACCAGGCTTTATTCATAATGTGTGAAATTTTGATTTATATGCAATATGGACAATCTTATCATCAAGCTATTACTGAGACCCAGTTTGGAACTTCTTCACTATTTTGGAAGATAACAAAAAAAAAAATAATAAAAAAAAAACAGTGCAAGGTGTTGAAGTTTGTGCTAAGGTCTTAAGACTGAGGAGTCATAGACAAAAATGCCTAGGGCTAAAAAAGCCAGAAAGTATTGCTAAGAGGCCACTTGAAGAAATAACATCTGAACCTGAAACTCTATCAAATGATCAGCCTCCAGCAAAGAGAGCAAAACTTCAAAATAGTTTCAGCAGCTTTGCTATTTTAACACTAAAATTATTCAGTTGACCACTCAATATTTCAATCGACCAGTATTGACCACTTTGGGAGTATTGACCAGGACGGTTTTAACCGGTTAAAACCACCGGTTAAACCGCCCCCGGTTTTGACCGCCCAACCTTGTCACAAACAACTCTTTACTGACCGACATCGAACATGGTATTCCACCCTTTTTTTGGGAGAGGTCTGTTTACAAAATATGTGGTGTCCCGTTTATTCTGTAAGTTGTAAATTTTAAATCAAGTCCTGTACCTTAAGCAACAAGGAAGACACCGATCAGACGCCACATTCTGTGACCTTTGATCACGGTCTTCAGAAAGTCCCAGTAATGGGACGACTGGCACTGATGGGTATATATGTTTGATAGTTTCCGGTGCGGTCAATCAAAGGGCTTCAGTTGATTGCCTCTGCAGCCAATAATTGCTTAAGATGCCAATCACAACAATTGTCATCTGCTGTGTTGTCTGCTGGTAAGGTTAAAAGTCAATGTTGCAATATTGATAAACTCACTGGCTTAACTATTTTCTATTAATAACCGTAACCTTTAAAAAATTTTTCTCTATATACTGCCATATGCCTGTGAGGACATTCTAGGCAGGGTCGCGCCTCAAGCAAGGATCAGACAGACAATTAATGTAAAGTGGATAAAAGATGATAGGTTAAAATAGATAAGTGAAGTTAAAATCAGGTTAAAAAACAACTTCCTCTGGATCTAGGGCCTTGAATGCTGTAGTCTACCAACTGCAGCCTTGAATAAGTCAAGGGTTGGCAGACAGTATTCTGGGACAGGACATTCTATTGAACAATTGCAAGAGGATAAAATGAATATTTGTGAAAATCATGAGATGTATGAATCTGTCTGAAAGTCAATGGGTGGCAGTATCTGTAGTTGGAATTCTTTAGTTGAATGTAATCAGGGAGTGGTACTGCCACAAGACCATGAACTATGAACTATCTAGAAGAAGAAACAAAGAGGTGCATCTGCCCGCCTTTGTTCAAGGGGCCGCCAACCTAATTCCTGGAGCATGCCCATTACGCTTGACCTATAATCATAATTATTAGTGGTCCATCAGGCAGCTCTCCGTTGGACTTTTTCAGGCTAGAGTATTTTCCATCTGGTATGGGGATCCAGATTGCGGCTGTATACTCCAGCTTTAGGCATACCAATGTTTTGTAGGCAGTCTCTCTGATCTTTTTGTTTTTGATTTTTCGTTTTACAAATCCGAGGGTACTGTCGATGTGGGAATTCCATGATAGGCCACTGGCTATGCCAACACCTTAGGGACTTGCACTGTTGACAACCTCAAGGACTTGGCCATGCAGTGTGTATGGAAAATTTACTGGTTTAGCGGTAGAAACCCTTACAACCCGACACTTAGATGGGTCAAACACCATGTTCCACCTGGATTCCCACACAGCCAGTCTGTCCAGGTCCTGCTGCAGCATGCCACTATCATCTGCACCTCCAGCTGTCAGATACACAGCAGTGTCATACACAAACAGACATACTTTTGAGATTAGCTCATCTGGTAGGTCATTGATGTATATATGGAACAGAATCGGCCCCCAGGAAGAGCCATGTGGGACACCCGAAGTCACTGGTACATACTCTTGATTCCCCACCGTCAGGACCACAGTCTGGGAACAGTTACCAAGGATGGCACGGATCCAGCGGGAGGCGTTTCCTCTGACCACGTACTGGTGGAGTTTCCAAAGAAGCCTTGAAAAAACCTTTGGGAAATCCAGCAGTACCCAGTCAGTGTGTTTCCCAGCACTTGCACTCCTCGCAAGATCCTCAACTAGCATGGCAAGCTGTGTTTCACATGACCTCTTTGCATTGGTTTCCCCAAATCGAACTTCAGCACTTATAGAGGTTTTGTCCTTATAACGTCACTGCTCTGCATGCTGGGCACTTTTACAGCAGACAACATTTTGATTTTTTTTTTCCCCAGAAAACAGGATTTGATATAGGGACAATTTTTATGAGATGTCAAGTCCTGTTTTCTAGGAAAAATAAGGAAAATATCAACAGTTTGTCGTCTGCTGAATTAGCCCAGAGAGTGGTAAAGGTTAAAGAATAAATTTGAAGCCTTTTCACAAAGGCCTTGATTTTTACAAATTTCTCATAGAATCTGTCATTTCAGTGCCTTCTGGCACTTTGATTATGCCCCGGCCATTCCGAGCATGATGGATGTCGGGACTGTATATCTGTTTGTCCATCCTTAAGTTGTGCTGGGGCATAACTTCTAAACCTTATGGAGTAATTATGTCTTATCAAGACAATGCATTGCGAACAAGGGACTGTCACTTATTGTTGCAAACAAGGGACACCACTCTGGATGTTTTGGTTATTGAATTGTCTGCCCTTAACTGCAATTTATGTCCAGGCCATAAATCCTAAACTGTATGGAATTCATAATTTTTGAAAGTGCATAGTTGGGAGCACTATATCAACACAAGACAATGTCATGAATAAATAAGATCACTGGCTATTTTGGATTTTGAATTAGCTGCACTTGCCTAAAATCCTTATCTAGGTCATAACAGGTGTGAAAGTTCATCATCATGAAACCTCACAGATGTGTTTGTCTAAAGAAGATGATATGTTGTGAACAAGAAAGATAACTCTTGCTGTTTTTATTTTTGTATTACCTGCCAAAAATTAATTTGTGACAAACAAAGAAGAACCAAGGGCTATTTGGGTTTTGAATTATTTTGCAACTTATCCATAATCAGGTCATTACTCCAAAAACTGTATAAATTTTTTGTCATAATAGGAAGATGTCACAAACAAGAAAAACAACTTGCTGTTTTGCTTTTTGGATTATCTGTCCTTGACAACATTCCATATAGGGTAATGCTGAAATTTTGTGTCCTGGAATAGCTCCTAAACATTGTGGAATCAGCAAGCAAACTTTTATACTAGTTTTAGTTTAGCATGTCAAATCATGTATTTTAGGCACAGAGAGGCATGTTTCATGATCACTTGTGCAGTCTGGCCATGGACCTCTTAACCCTTTTCGTACCAAATGGAATCAGGTGTCAGGTTGTGTTTTCATCAAAATCTTTTACTTTTAGCAAACAGTGGCGGTCCTGATCAGACGCGTTCTGCAGTGTCTTATCTGGGCTTGCACTGTTTGCCAGGGTACCCGTTTTGGGGTTTCTGGTACTAAATTGGTTAATGTGTGATACTGCAAATATTTTGTGTCGGGGCCAAGTTGTTCGAAGCATCATTAGCTTAACGAGCTTGTAAGTGGCCAAAATGTGAACTGTTCTAGCATGTACTATATCTAATGCACTGGTATTTTTGCAGAAAAAAATGTATGCAGCTTTATAGAAAAAAATGTGAGCAGCTGCTTACATTTTTTTTTTACAAAAATATTAGTATTTGCCATATCAAATGATCAATTATGATGTTTGACAGTCATTCATAGTTTCTTTTGCTGTAGGCTCAGCTGAGAACTTTCATCCCGGAGATGTTGAAATATTCTACTGGTCGGAGTAAACCTGGCTGGGGTAAACCAGAGTATAGACCTGTCTGGTGGCCTAATGATCTACCCTGGGCCAATGTTAGAAGTGATGTGAGAACAGAACAGGAAAAGAAAGCTGTAAGAACACAAATACCATAACTCCAGATAAGAGGAGTAGCAAGGATAATTAAACATTGTCCTGCTGAATATGTAAATATGCCACACCCACTTCTGATTAACAACCAGTCAAATTAAGGAATGATTTATTTTATTTCTTGATAGAAACTTTTATTCTGGGTATCTTCGAGTAACAACAGTATACTTTTTTTGCTGACATAAATAGAGAATACCAGATTTGTGTCATTTGATATCATGTTCATCAGCCAAGGCTTTGAGAATGCTTGATCGCGAGGCTTGCCGAGCTATTCCACACTCGTTCTCTAAGCCGAGCATGAAAAACTTGAGATCAAATGACACAAGTGGTATTTTATTTATCAGTTTACCCACTACTAACTACTCTCTGTAATTAGCAATTTAGGATCAGTTAACGATTGTCCTCGGTGTGTCCCAACATTCTGGCACGCAATAATTGGTCAATATATTTAGTATCAGCTGACTCTAATTTTTCCTGTGATATTCTGTCAAGTAATTTTTCTTCCAATTTTTCCAGCAATAATAGCACTTTGCCAATTTTTCCAGTAGTCTGGTTCATTCATAAAAGTGGAATGTGACATTGACCTGATAAAGTCCACTTGTCGTGAGATAGCATACCTTTGTCAGGTCAAAATGTTACAGTGCAATTAATTTAGAGGGTAACTGTTAAGAAAAAAATCCCACATTTATTCTCATTACTCTTACTTACCTTTTCAGTTTGGTTTAGAGTTTATTTTGCTTGCTTCTGCAGTTACAAACTTTCAGTTTTGTGGTGGAGTCAGCATGCACATTAGGTGGTACAGAAAAGTACATGTACCTGGTCCAGCCGATATCAAGTCCAGACCTCAGTTATGACAAACAATACTGCCGTGTCGCCATGGGTTCTTTGCTTCAGTGAATGAGACCTGAAGTGTAATTTTACTTTAAGTACTAAATGTAACAGGTATTGAAGTAACCAGACCTGGTCTGCTGGGAACCAAACAGTGAGAAGGAAACATCTGCCTCTATAAGCAGAATTGCACCACAAAGTAGCACAAGGGTTGAATATACACAATTTAGTGATGCACATTTTCATTTTTTTTCAAAATTAACCAAAAATCTTAACCTTGACCATATTTCCAGAAGTATTTGGCCTGCCCTCATGAAACTTCATACTCACACTCACCCATCATCACAAGAGCTACATTTTGTCTATGTGACATGGAAAAACAGACGAGCATGGCGCCGCTTGCGGTGCTCTTGTTTGTAAGTCTAATTATAATATGTAAGCTTCTTGTCGGCTGCAGTCAATTGATATGAAGGTAATAAACAGCGACTGGGCCATGGTTTGGAATTGTGGTTATTGGAGCTTGATAGATGTCGCTATAAATTAACAATTATTAATCATCTAAGGATCTTGTGTCATATCATCTCCTCGTTCGTTCATTGCTTCTCTTATTTGATCAACAGCTCAGTGAATAAATGAAACATTTTATACATAGCCATTGTTGAACATATATTTAAATTGTGGTCACTATGTTGGACGAGTTGTAACTAATTGTTGTAAGACATTGTGGCTTAACCCATTATTCTTGTTATTTAAGGGGAATGGGTACACCTTCAGGGGAGGCAACTCCTGCAAAAGTATTTTTGTCTCTCATGTCAATAGGGGTCAACTCTTAAAGGAAAGAATTTGCTCCTGAGGAGCAAATTCTTTTCTTTAAGAGTAGACCCCTTTTTCATTGGGACAGGGCTTATAAATAGAAAAGCGAACAGGAAGTCCCGAAAGTTGTCTCCCTTTGAAAAATGGTGGAAAATTCTGCCAGGTGTTCCCATTCCCCTTAATAGTTTGCAATAAAATATTTTAAAACAATTAATAATGTCTTAGCTTGGGCAGCCATACTGCAATTCTTGTGACAGATTTTGTATAAATTAGGGCTGTGACAAGCAAAACTATTTACTGACGTGCATGCACATAAAAGACTTGGATCAACATGCTCACTATGGAGTCTAATCTTTCTTTGCTGTTCTGTGTATGGATGTCCCTTGACACAAAACTTCATCTGGCAGGCAGGGAAGGCTATGCTCTGGCTGAATAGGAACACAGAATTATTATACCCCCGCAAACGAAGTTTGAAGGGGGTATATAGGAGTCAGCTTGTCGTCTGTCGTCGTCGTCTGTCGTCGTCGGTCCGTTACAAAAAACTTTAACATTGCTCATAACTTCCTTATTCTTTGACCGATTTCTTTAATATTCACACACCACACACCTTGCCACTAGTACTTAAGATTGATATACACAAACCTGACCTTGACCTTTACGTTGACCTTCCTCAAGGTCAAATACTTGTAAAAATTTGTCATGTCATTGTGCGGCTCAGACTATCAAAAAACTTATATCTCTGTGACTCTTACTTGGAGTTACTATCTGACAAAGCATGCGGGGGTATAATTGGCGCCCGTTAGGCGGCAGCTCTAGTTTTATTTTGTCTTCTCTGTGTGCATACGTCGGAAGATACATTTTTGTAGGCCATCATGTATGTCAAAAATGTTTGCTGCATGGCAGGCTTTTAATCCTTGTCCAGGATATGCTCAACCTTTGCAAACTGGAGAAGCCATCTGATCTGGATCTGCACTGTTTGTCATTAAGTTGGTGAATTTATAGGAATAAATTTCAAGTAATTTGATTGGTTGATGTCAAAACGGGTGTGGCAAAATTATTTATTCAGCAGAACAAGCATTAAGAAACTGTTTTCACTAACGGTACTTCCACCTGAGTAGACTGTTTTCATGAGAAGTAACTTCTGTTTGGCCATGACCACATGATCATTGACTTTGAAATTGATATTGATGAACTCGGGTGTCCACACACATCACACTGTAAAATTCATCTATCTATTGAATTTGTTAAAACACCTGGGCCCAGTTGTACATTGTATGACATTGTAAGAGCTTAATTGTTTAAGATGACATTAAAGCCAGTACACATACTTAACTGGAAATACATGTGATACTCCTTTGTTTACACCCCTCCCCAGACACGGTTTTATATTATAGGTATCTTGGACAGAAGCTTTGAGATCAATAGTTAGAAACTGCTACAGACATCATGGCCGAGAAGACTTGTTGCATGTATTTGGAGATGATGGCTCATTGTCAGCAGATACACAGGCAGGACCATATACTGGCACAATGGTTCAGACCATAAACAACCCGGATGGTACTGTGTCCATCATACAGATTGACACTGGACCTAACAGTGTTGTTACACTGCCTGATGGGACACAAGCTACAGTGGTACACTCCATGACAGCAGTAAGTGATGACTTTTATTCCTTTATGGAAGTGTACAACTCTTCTAAGTAGTGAGTTGGAGTCTTACCTTCCTTAAGGGGGAATAGATACCTTCATCGGAAGCAGCTCTTTCAGAAATATTTTGTCTCCTCTGACTATAGGGGTCTACTCTTAAAGGAAAGAATTTGCTCCAAAGTAGCAAATTCTTTCCTTTAAGAGCAGAACCACTAATGGAGAGAATTTGCTCTGAAGAAGCATGTTCATTTCTTTAAGAATAGGCCATGGTTTAAGTGAAGGAAGTTTGTGATAAAGTATACAGGAAATCACAAAAGTAGTCTCCCTTGTAAAAATGTGTTTCCATTGCCTTTAATGTCATACATATATAATGTAATGTAATATAATTTGACATAAAGGTAGGCAGCTGCTTGAAAAATATTTTTGTCTCCCGTGTCAATAGAGTCTATTTTTATCCTTTCTATCTGGTTCAGGATAAACAGATTTTTTAGGGGCTCAGTTGTCAGGAAAAAAAATAAACAGGATGCCATGGAAGTTGTCTCCATTGCTGTTAAAAATGTGTATCTATTCACCTTCACTGGTTGGCGCACAATGAGGTTTAAGTCCCTCCTAAAAATATTTTGGCCTGATCTTAAAACTTTCCCAGCAAAAATTGTGTGCCTGCAAGGAAAGTTCCTCTGGGAGAAGCTACTTTTCCATCAGAAGAGACACTGTTTTTGATTCAGGTAGAAAGAAACAATTTCCTGTCTTCCTCTGAAAAATGGAGAGCAGAGTCAGTCACCTTCAACCCACTTAGGCAGGAACCCCAAAATGGGTACCCTAGCAAACAGCAGACACCTCAGAGTGCGGCCTCTGATCTGCACTGGTTCCAAACTGGATTTTCTGTCAAAAATATAATGAAAACGTAACAATAGGCCTGACACCCCTTATATGACAAATAGACTTGTCAGCATATATAGCAATGGAAGAGTCCTTCAGTATACAATGGGAAGTTCTTGATTCTAGTGGAAAAACATAATTTGAGCCAAAGCATGACAAAACCTGCAGCAGCAGGAAAACGTTTGCAAGCCCCAAAGACTGAGACTCCAAAGGGCTAAAGTTGACTTCTTATCTTTTTTGCTTGTCTGTTTTTTTCAATGAAAAACCTTTCGAGCTATTGTTGTCACTCCAGCGTCTGCTGTCGTTGTCATTGTTGTCGTCATTGTTCCAAAAAACTTAACCTTGGCAATAACTTCAAAAGTATTTGACTTAGCCTCATGAAACTTCACACACATTCCATCACAATAGCTACATTCTGACGAAGGGCCATAAATGAAGTATTTTGTTCTATTTTCTAACTACTTACTGTTTATAATATGCTATTGAGATTCCGTCATGCACATTATAATATACATGAAACTTGCAAGTCCTTGTGTGATTCAGAGAAAAAAAAACAGACAAGCATAGCATCCTCTGGCGGTGCTCTTGTTTGTCAAAAATAACTGTTTCAGTATTGATTTCACCAAGTTTTTACTAATATAAACAAATATTAGTGACATAAGTGGAAATAGAAACATAAAGAAGGACACCATGTAATAGGTGTTCTGTTTTAGGGATGAGTACAAAGATCCCTTATAACTTCTACAGATGGACTGAGGTTATCTAACTGGTAGTTGAGTATGACAGAGGGATCATTTTACTACCAGGCTAATGTTAAAGCTGTTTGAAATTTGGCATGTGTGTCCCATTTTTTTGCCCACTACTATGGAATCACCCAGTAGTGTGAGTGACAAAATTGGACTTAGTTTTTATGAAAAAAAAAAAAAAAAAGAGCAAAAGGTATACAAGGCTGGAGTCTGACTCCTTTTCAACAAGTTTGCAGAGTGTCTCATCCACAAGTTCCTTGCCGCTGGATGTGTTGATGAAAACTTAAAAAAAAAAAAGAATGTGACAAAACAGATAAAAAAAATGACTATATTATAATGATTGACCTGTGCAGTGGATGGATAAGCAAGCTGATCTGAGTTTTTGGTGGGTGGATTTTGTCATGGCCTGGCTCATGTGCAAGGATGTTGACTGCATAACTACAGATAAGGTGCTTTTTTCATCCAAAAAGTACTGATACAGTACAATCCCTTTAATAGGACCACTTTTGAACAGTCCCAAAAGTGGTCTCTTTCTAGAAGACACTAAGTGCAGAAAACACACAGAAACTAGAAATGCGTCCATAGGTCACAGATGCCCCCGCCTGAAAATATGCCTATGTTCATATTCATCCATAGAAAGTTATTAACCGTGTTTAAGTTTTGGACCCTTTTTTCACATTTGACCTCTAAGTATGACCTTGACCTTGGACATAAGGACCTTGGTTTTGTGTGAGGCAGATTGTCTCATGATGGCCAACATTTCTGCCAAGTAATTTCAAAATCCATCCAGAGATAAGAAAGTTATTGACTGCGTTTAACTTTCGAACCATTTTTTTGACCTTTGACCTCTAAGTATGATCTTGACCTTGGAGGTACGGATCTGGGTTTGCACGTGACTCATCGTCTCATGATGGTTAACATTTCTACAAAGTAATTTCAAAATGAATCCAGAAATAAGAAAGTTATTGACTGCGTTTAAGTTTCGGACCCTTTTTTTGACCTTTGACCTCTAAGTATGATCTTGATCTTGGAGGTAAGGACCTGGGTTTTGCACGAGACGCGTCGTCTCATGATTTTTAACATTTCTGCCGAGTAATTTTAAAAGCCATCAAGAAAGAAGGAAGTTATTGACCGCGTTTAAGTTTCGGACGCACAGACAGACAAACAGGGGCAACGCTATATGCCCTTTCCACCATTCTTCGAATGGCGGGGGCATAAAAATGATTGTAACCTTTAAAGCATGCTTTTTAAAGGAGAAATAGTGTTAATTTAGGTGGTCTTAATAGCGGAATTTCACTGTATTTTTCTTTTATCTGTACAAAAACATATGTTATGGGTATTCATAAGAAGCATCAGGGAGGCACTTCTAATGTGTACCCACAACATGCTTTCATGCAGAAATAAGAAAAATAATGTCGAAACCCCCTCTTATCTGGGGCTATGTTTATTGTTATTTTAGCTCCCTCAAGAAGCTGCCCATCTTGTGCAACAGCAACAACAGGATGGTGGTCAGGCTGTGCAGACTCTGGCTGAGGTAGCGGCGACCAGTCAGACTGAGGCAGGTGGTGTCACTGTTACTCCTGTCAGTATAGAAATCAATGAGGCATCACATACCCTAGCCACACTAAATGGAGGAAGGCTGATGTTGACTGGAGATACCACTGCTTTGTCTACAGATGGTTCAGGTAAAAATCAGAGTGTAATGAGCATGATTTTAAAACTTTAATGATTCAGCACTTCAAAGTCACTGTTACTTTACTGAACATCATGTTGACAATTCTGTGTAATGAACACTCCATAAACCCCACTTAAAATTATTTTTCTGCTCAAAGACATTGGTTAATGGTTTGTGTTGAGGTTTTACATCCTCGTCAAGACTAATTAGGTCATTTTGGAGACATTGCATCTGTGAAATTTCTATCTGACATTGAGATGAAGTGACATCTCAAGCCCTACCACCCTAAGAAATAGGTAGTTGGTGCCAGTTAGAACTGCCTCAATGAGGCAGTTTTAACGAGCACTCACAAACATTCTTTTGAGCATAATATCACAATTTTTTCATCAGAAACTTGACCGTTTTGGAGTTATCAAAGTATGCACTATGTCTCAGATGTGTTATATTAATGCAATATGTTAGTAGCAACACATATTTTCAGCGCAAATATCAGTGAATTAGATACTGCACTAGCTAGAACATCACTTATGAACTACTAAGCTTAAAATGCTTAGAATAGTCAGGTCCACATCGCAGTCCTTGTTGTCATGAATATCCTGGTATCTCAGCCATTACCTTACTGGAAAGCCTAACCTTAATTTGCACTGGTGAGACAGATTAAAAAAAGAGTGCTGTTTACCCTACCACTATACCACTATAGAGTTTAGGTTTGCACAAGTGGGAAGCCATGTTCTGCTACAGAGGGTCAAGTCATTTTCTCTGGGTTTTGAGTTTTTTACTGCTAGATTAAAAAAGTATTAAGCTTGAAGGCTTGCAATATATATATGTATAAAAAAGAAACCAGAACAATTAAATTACACCGTTAGGTGTTTGATAATGTCTAGCTGATCTCGGTGGCTTAGTCGGATGCATGTCCAACTGATGATCAGGAGAATATAAGAATCTTACATGGGTGTTAGGGGTGGATGGAAAAATTCATCCCAAGGGTCACTGTCCGGCATCGTGAGGTTTGCCGAGTGATGCCGGACAGTGATTCTGAGGGACAGATTTTTCTATCCACCCCTCACGCCCATGTAGGATTCCTTTTTCTTGTATACCTTCCATTTCTAAGCGTGGATTTTTGTTCATTTGTCCGTTTGTTTGTCCATCCATCCGTTTGTCAAGGCGTCAACATTTGCGACCACCCAAGTTCATTTCTCAAGAATTATTAGAGCTTCATTAATGATACTTAGTTCAAGCTTGCATTTAAGAATGGCAACTTTTATGCAAGCTTCTATGTTTGATCTTGGCCTATATATCATGGTTCGATGACTATGCGCCCCCACAGGCGCATCATAGCCTTCGCCGGAATTCTTGTTAATACTGCAGTTACCTAGATTGCCGACGTCCACCATATTGTGATGACTTAGTGACGTTATGTAACGTGCTGTGACGTCAACCTTAACAACGGCGCATATGATATCGTATTCAACCAGTGCATTTATCAAACACACGAGAATATTTGATTTTGGGTAAGAACACCAGTGTTAGAAAAAAATTTCAATCCCAAGCTAAAACTACGGATTTCCTTATCTGGTGTGCAAGAAAATATTTTATCCTGTCATTCTTTTGCACTGATTGATGGAGGCCAGCTGTCAGTTTCTTAATAAAGAGTCTGCAATGAACTAGTAAGCCACTTATGTTTGAGGCTGTCAAGGACAATTATGGTGAGCTAAACTTACCAACTAACATGACCTTAATAGTGTTGACTGGGTTATTAAATGCAAAACCAGACGGATCTGAAAGTTTGCTGATCCCAGGATATGTTTGCTTATACAGGCAACCCTCTTTATATTGACATTCGTTATAATGGCAATTTCAATGGAACGAGTACTTAGCTAAAGGCTTAGTTTTGAATTCGAGTGGCGTGGGTTTCCCTCAGGTTGGAAATGCACTGTTGAGTTCATAGTCATGAAAGAGTATTGTAATCAAATACTCCAAGAAACAAATGTCTATAACATTTGTTTCTTGGAATAATGATGGGGAGAAGGCCTTTTGTTACCTATCATACTCCTAACTGGGAGTCTTTATATAATGGCAAATTCTTTATAAAGGCTTAATATTAGGGCACAAATACTGTCGTTATAACGAGGGTCCTCTGTACAAATATTCAGATAGGCAAGTGAAGTGTCATTAGGTTATATGAGCCCCACCAAGCGAATTTGTGTCTTCGAGCATTCCGTCATGACAAATTTTAACTGCGCATGCCCAGCCATTCAGAGGGGCCAGGGATATGGCTTTCTGTCTGAAGGTTCCTCATGATTCACTGCTTGTATGAGCGAGCAGCGAAGGTTCTGGCGAGACTGCGCGGACGCGCAGTCTCGCCTGAACCTTCGCTGCTCGCATAGGCTATAAGTACCAAAATCGCTTGACGGGGCCCATATGGTCTTATCATTGAGTAATGGACTTCATCTTTTTCAGGAATAATGGCTATTCCGGTGTCTATGTATCAAGATATTGTAGCCTCACAGGAGAAAGCTATTGTAGCATCTTCCACAGACAGTTTTCCTCTCTCTTCCTCAGCGCAGCTTACCATGACATCAATACAGCAACAAAATGACTTAGATCAACAACAAGTTACTCTACAGGGTGGATATCCGCCAGACACTTTAGACACTCAGACTATGGCAGTACAAACAAATAGTTTGGACTCCCAAAACATAGTGGCAGTACAAACAAATAGCCTAGATTCTCAAAGTATCACAGTACAGGGAGTTGCTATAGAAACTAAATCTGAACCAGAATGATCAGTAGTATGCACTATTGTGCTTATATTGCCAAAGGACAACTTAACTCTTATACTGCTGAACATGATAACCCCAACCTTTGCAAACATTGTAGAGTGAGTGAGTATTTGAGTTTTACGTCCCACCAACAGCTAAGGTCATACGGAGACGGGACCTCGGTTTAAAGACTCATCTGAAAGTCTGGAGAAGCCCGGGATCTATCCTGCGACCCCTGGTTTACAAGGCGAGTAGTGTAACCACTACACCATGGAGGCTTCTAAACAAACATTGTTGATCAAGATCAGATAGAAGCCATCTGATCCAGATCTACACTGTTTATCATTCAGTTTGCGAATTTCAATGAATACATTATTTCAAACAATTGATTTATTGATAGTCAGAAATGGGTGTTTATAAATTCAACAGGATGAGTTAATCCACTTCAGCATAGTATGCCCCACAAGGGTCAGTGACAAAGATCAGTTTGCTGCAGAATGTGGCATCTAATCTGTGCTACACTTTGCCTTAAGTACAAGGATTTTTGTAAAACTTACAATAAATGAAGTTAGGCCTACACCCCTTTACCCTTGTCCTGCTGAACCATAATTAACCTTACCTTTGCAAACAATATAGATCCAAATCAGATGGCTTCTAATCACGATCTACACTGTCATAGCTGATGAATTTGAATGATTTATTGATTTGAGGCTTAACCTCCCCTCAACCCTATATAGGAATACATTATATCAAGTAATTTGATTGATTGATTCCAGGGTTGATACTCATAAATGGGGATGACAATTAATTTATTCAGCAGGACAAGGGTTAGATTTTTGATGGAAGGTGAGTGATTCTATATTGGTTAATTCAAATGCACTTGTGAATGCAATACAACATGAATTGGATAACATTAAAAATGTTTACATTAAAAATTTGCAGCAGAGCTGCAGTATATTTGATGTACTGTTGGAAACTTGGGACCAGTTGTCCAAAACTGATGATGTTTTCAGTTAATGTATTGTTAAAACTTATGACCAATAACAAGCACATTATTATGATTAAGCTTTAAATGATGCTTTAAGCAACTTGGCCCTGTTTTTACCACATCAATCACTTAATAAGTGGACATTCAGTTCTACCCTGCTGACAGTTCTTGCCTTTTTTGTGCAAAACAAGTCATTTGAAATAAAGCTTGAATTCAGGGTGTCCACGGTCAGGGAAAAAGTCAGGGAAAAAATATTTTTTCAAGGTCAGGGAATTGTCAGGGAATTTTGAAATTGGTCAGGGAATTTTGAAATTTTAGCAAAAGTCAGGGAAAAGTCAGGGAATTTTGAAAAAAATATGTCCATAAATGATAAAAAACATCAAAATAAAGGCTAAGGCAGTTTCTTCATGTTTGTCTTTTACCTTGATAATAATAATTGTAATAATAATAATAATAATAATAATAACAATAATGTCTTGTCATCTTCTTAAGTATTGCAATTGGTAAATTATTCTTCGAGAAGAAACTAAAGGTAAGGGTTGGCAATAGGGGAGGAGGAGACCAACTGATCTCTTTGTATTTGGACATGCATTTCATTAGCTCACCCGAGCCAAAGGCTCATGTGAGGTATATGTATGCCAATGCTCCGTCGTCCTTTCACATTTTCAATTCAGTATATCTTTAAAGCAAATAGGCCAATCATGATTAAATTTCATGTGAAGCATTATCAGGGAGGGGAAAAGCTGCATAATGTTTTGGGGCAGATCAGATGGAAACTCTTGTTGCCAGGGCAACATATATCCCCCATAGACTAACAATGGGAAAAAAAATAAAAAATCTTCTTCTCTGAAACCACAAGGCCCAAAGCTTAGATATTTATTATGTAGCAATGTCAAGTGGTCCTCTACATAAATCCTGCCAATCGTGCCCCTGGGTTCCAAATGGGCCACGCCCCGGGGCTCCTTAGCTTCCATAGACTTATAATGGAAAAAAAGCTTCAAAAATCCTCTTCTCCGAAACCATAAAGCCCATTGCTCAGATATTTATTATGTAGCAATGCAAGATGGTCACCTACATAAATCCTGCCAATCACGCCCGTGGAGTCAGAATTGGCCACACCCCGGGGCTCATAAGCTCCCATAGACTTACAATGAAAAAAAAAAAAACAACTGTAAAAATCTCCTCTGAATCCACAAGGGCCAAAGCTAAGATATTTAGTATACATCAACGTCAAGTGGTCCCGTACATAAATTATGCCAATCATGCCCCCGGGGTCCAAATTGGCCATGCCCCAGGGCTCCTTAGCTTCCTAGACTTATAATGAAAAAAAAATCTTCAAAAATCTTCTTCTCCGAAATCATAAAGCCCATAGCTAAGATATTTAGTATGCAGCAACGTTAAATGGTCACCTACATAAATCCTGCCAATAAATCCTGCCCCTGGGGTCAGAATTGGCCACGCCCCGGGGCTCATAAGCTCCCTTAGTCTAACAATGGAAAAAAACTTTATAAATGGTCTTCTCTGAATCCACAAAGCTTAGATATTTAGTAAGTATCAATGTCAATTGGTTCCCTACATAAATCCTGCCAATCATGCCCCTGGTATCCAAATTGGCCACGCCTTGGGCTCCTTAGCTTCCATAGACTTATAATGGATAAAAATCTTCAAAAAAGTTCTTCTCCAAAACCATAAAGCCCATAGCTAAGATGTTTACTATGTAGCAATGTTAAATGGTCACCTACCTGAATCCCACCATTTGTACCAATCATGCCCCTGAGATCAGAACTGGCTACGCCCTGGTGCTCATAAGCTCCCATAGACTTACAATGGAAAAACTTTAAAAATCTTCTGAATCCTCAAGGCCAAAAGCTTAGATATTTAGTATGTAGCAAACCCAAGTGGTCCCTTCATAAATCATGCCCCTGGGGTCCAAATTGGCCAGGCCCGGGGGCTCCTAAGCTCCCAATTTTCAAATAAGTATATCTTTAAAGCCAGTTGTCCAATCATGATTAAATTCATTTGAAGCTTTATCAGGTAGAGTGAAAAGAAGCATAACGTTTTGGGGCAGATCAGATGGAAACTCTTGTTGCCATGGCCATATCTCCCATAGACTTACAATAGGAAAAAAACATAAAAAAATCTTCTACTCTGAAACCACAAGGCCCAGAGCGTAGATATTTAGTATGTAGCAACGTCAAGTAGTCCCCTACATAAATCATGCCAATCGTACCCATGTGGTCGAAATTGGCCACACCCTGGGGCTCCTTAGCTACCATAGACTTATTATGGGAAAAAAAACTTCAAAAATCTTCTTCTCCGAAACCATAAAACCCATAGCTATGATATTTAGTATGTAGCAGCGTAAAATGGTCACCTACATAAACCCTGCCAATCATGCCCCTGGGGTCAGAATTGGCCACACCCCGGGGCTCAGAAGCTTCTATAGACTTACAATGGAAAAACATTTAAAAATCAGAATTGGCCACACCCCAGGCTCAGAAGCTTTTATAGACTTACGATGGAAAAACATTTAAAAATCTTCTTCTCTGAATCCACAAGTCCCAGTGCTAAGATATTTAGAATGTAGGAAGGCCAGGTGGTCCCTTACATAAATCCTGCCGATCATGCCCCTGGGAGTCCAAATTGGCTATGCCCCGGGGCTCCTTAGCTCTCCTAGATTTATAAAGGTAAAAGCTTAAAAAAATTCTTCACTGATACCATAAAGCCCATAGCTTAGATATTTACTATGTAGCCATGTGAAATGGTCAGCTACATAAATCCTGCCAACCATGCCTCTGGGGTCAAAAGTGGCCACGCCCAGGGGCTCATTAGCTCCCATAAATTAAAAATGGAAAACACTGAGATCATAAGACCCAGATCTTAGATATTAAGTATGTAGCAACGTCAAGTGCTCACCAACATAAACCCTGCCAATCATGCCCCTGGGGTTCAAAATAGCCATGCTCAAAGGCTCATTAGCTCCCATGGACATGTAATGGAAAAAACTCCAAAACAGTATTCTTTGAAACCATAATGCTCTGAACTTGGATATTTCATATGTAACAATGCTAAGTGTTCATCTGTATAAATCCTACCAATCATGCCCCTGGGCTCCAAGTTGGCTACTTCCCAGGGCTCATTAGCTCCCACTTGACTTACGTTGGTGCAGGTTTGGAGCTTTACCTAAATACATCATCTAACAGTCGTGCCCCATCTAACATCTTAACAGCACTTTATTTATAATTGTTGACAACAAAGTGCCGTAATGATCCTAGCAAGATTACTTAGTGAGACAATTTACCCTACTATAGTCTTTGAGCATTTCCGCTTGTTTTATTCAATCCATTATTCTTTGGGAAAAACAACTAATACAGCATTACCACTGAACTGTAGATAAATTCATAGGTTTTTGAAGCTGTCATGAATTTTCATGGGACCAGCCATGTTCCAACAGACTCATTGGGCCATGTTCCAACAGACTCATTGACAAAGCTTTTCCAAAATTTTTGTACAAGAATTTCATGATTTGTCTATTGTTGAGCTTCCTGACACAACCAGTCAAAATTGCAATGTAACAAAGATCATTGAATCCCACATAGTTGACCTTGTCCCGAAGAAAAAAAAGTCCCCCATCCATGACCCCATTTTAAATACGTTGAGCATGTGCCATTTGAAATTATAAAAATCTATTTAATGTAACAAAATTTTTATCTATGATCCAATCGGTACAAGCAATGCAGACCCTCAGAATTAGTGTCTACACATCCCATCTGCCATAATACTTTTGACACTTGGCAGCCGAGAGAAATCAAAATTTTAACCCCTGTCCTGCTGAACCAAGATAATAGTTCATAAACCCTTTGAAAACAGTGAAAATCTCGATCAGATGGCTCCTGAAGAGCCAGCTAATCAGAATCTACACTGTCATTCAGTTTGCAAAGTTGAATGAGTACATGACCATACAGCAGGACAAGGGTTAGGAGATTTATTATACTTGTGCCAGTGCACAATAAAATGTACAATAAGGCTTGTGACCAGTGCCACTGGCTTTAGTGTTTGTTGGTAGAAAAATATCATGTCAGAGTATTTATAATAGCATAAGATTTATAAAGAAGATCTGAAAATATTTTCTGTGTTGATGTAGAATATAGTACAAACATATCCTTTCTAGTATTATCATCTTTATTTTATCCCAAACAAAGGAGTTACATCAGAACTATGATAATATCAGAAAGCCCGAAAATCAAGGTTTGTGAGACAAGTCTAGCAAGGCCTGTAATGCAGCAGTTTTCAAGTCAGACACCTCAACTCCTTACCAGTGAGTACAATTTACTGCAGAAGGCTGTGTCTATAAATATAGGTGGATGAGTGGCAAATAGTAGAAACCCTGATAATATGCTGTGTCTCAACTAACTGCACTGTTTCTCCAAATACATATTGGTAAACACAGTAACAAAGACACCTTTTTATACGCCCATTTGAAAAACGGTACATACTATATTATACCCCCTGGTGTCTGTTCGTCCGTCTGTCAGTCCATCCGTAACCTTCTTGTTTCCGGATAACTCCTACAGTTTACATCCAATCAAGCTGAAACTTCAAACATAGACCAGCGCATATTGTTTCGAGGCAATATTAATAGAGTTAAGCCCCTTAGAAATATTTTGTAAACTTCGTTTCCGGATAACTCTTATAGTTTACATCCTTTCAAGCTGAAACCAAACATAGTTATGGGAGTTGTTTCTGTCAAATAGTTTCGGAGATATAAGGGCCCAAACTTACGGTACTTTGACCTTCCAAGGGCCATAACTCGAAACACAGAGAACGAAGACAACTCCCATTTTATCCCAGGACACTTGGGTCAAAGGCGCATCATTTGGCAGCAATTATAAGCCGATTCCAACTGGAACAGTGCATATTATTTCGAGGTTACGGTCCGCCAATTATTACCAGAGTTCTACCCCTTTCACCTATTTTTCTAAACATTCTATTTCTGGATAACTCCTACATTTTACATCTGATGAAGCTGAAACTTCACATATTGTAAGAGAAGCCTCCGTGGTCGAGTGGTTACGCTACTCGCCTTGTAAACCAGGGGTCGCAGGTTCGATCCCGGGCTTCTCCAGACTTTCGGATGAGTCTTTAAACCGAGGTCTCGTCTCCGTATGACCTTAGCTGTTGGTGGGACGTAAAACTGAAACACTCACTCACTCACTCACATATTGTAAGACCATGATGTGGAACAACACATATTATTTTGAGGTTACGGTCTACCAAATATTACCAAAGTTATTACCCTTTCACAGATTTTTCTAAACATATTTTGTTTCTGGATAACACCTCCTACATTTTACATCTGATGAAGCTGAAACTTTATGTATAGTTAGACTATGATGTGGAGCAGCACATATTATTTCAAGGTTACAGTTCACCACTTGTTGCCAGAGATATGCCCATATTATTTTGAGGTTATGGCCCACCAAATATTACCGACCATGAAAACTGGTTGGAGACAGGTAGTTTGAGCCATTGAGGGTTATTAATAGTGCCAGGTAAGAATATATGGGAGCACATATTGTTCCTTGGTTAAATTCCACAAACCCAAACATGTACAACAGTCAGTATATATATGCTTCATCTTACTAATTGCCACTGGCGTATAATGCCCTGCTTGCGGTCTCTTGTTCTAATATGTTTGTTTCCAATAGCAATCTACCAACCAGTATTTTAGCCAAACTCTTCATAACATCTTTTTAAAAGTTTGGCAAATTGGAACTAAATTATATATTGAGCATCCATGGTATCGTAGAGGGGAAATGGAAGTTTGTTCACTGGGTCTGGGTCACAATACCAAGATAGCCACCATTGCAGTATATAGTAAAAACTTGACTCGAACCGAAGGGTGTTCGAGTTTTACGTCTAGCCAACAGCTGAGGTCATATGGATATGAGACTTCGGTTTAAAGACTCGTCTGAAAGTCTGGAGAAGCCCGGGATCGAACCCACAACCACTGGTTTATGAGGTGAGTGGCTGATCCACTACAGCATATAGGCTTCTCCGAAGGGCCTATGACCTTGGAAATCGGTCCCTACAAATTTGTTCAAATGACCCAAGGTTGACCTTGACCTAAGCCTTTGTATTAAAAAATGGTCTAAAACTGTAATACATGTATTCTGTGATATCAATATAATTATGCAGTCAGCTGGCCACCGCCCATCGGGGAAGAAATAGATGGGCTGCATGATGCTTCCACGCAGAGCTGAAACCGACCGCACACAAGTACTGGTAAACTGCTTGGAGGATCTAAGCCTGCCCAGGCAAAGGGGTGCGAGTCTGGCCGTCCATGCTTATAAACCCTATTTGTTACATTGGGCGACAGGGCCTGAGATGTCATTTCATCTCAATGTCGGGTAAAAGTCCCACAAAATTAGAAGCAATGTCTCCAAAATGACCTATACAGTTTTGATGTGGGCGGTAAATCTCAAATCAAACAAACAAATGCAGTCAGCTAAATGAAGTACTGTACCATCTATGTGAACGTTAAAGGTCAAGATCATTCAAGATTGATGTTGCATCAAGCAAACTGAAGCCAGAGTTAATATGGAGTAACCATATAGGTAGTTGGTTCGAGTTTTACGACTCCCCAACAATTAAGCTTGTAAGTTGAGGAGCTTAACCACTACATCACAGAGGAATGGGCCTCCATGGCCTAGTGGGTAAGAGCACTGCTTGATAGGATCTTAAACAAAAAACCTAAAACAAGAGGACCATGATGGCCCTGGATCGCTCACCTGATCCATAGAGTAACAAGTGGGCCCCGGGGAGGGCCATTATTGACCCCAGGGTTATAATGTGCATAATGTTGAGGGCGGTCTAAAAAGGTGAAGCTTCATACCAAATATCAACAAAAGGCTATAATTTGAACAATCTTGGCAAAGGTCCACTAGATGAAGCTACACAACAAATATCAAAGACCTGGGTGGGCCTTGTGGTTTCAGGGAAGAAGATTTTTTTAAAGATATTCCTTACATAAGCCTATGTAAAACCAAATGGCCCTGGGGCAGGGGCATTTTTGGCCTCAGGGCTATAATTTAAACAATCTTGATAGTGGTCCACTAGATGAAGCTTCACACCAAATATCAAAGACCTGGGCCTTGTTGTTTCAGAGAAGAAGATTTTCAAAGATTATCTCTATTATAAGTCTATGTAAAACCAAAGGGCCCTGGGACGGGGGCATTGTGGCTCCAGGGCTATAATTTGAACAATCTTGGTAGAGGTCCACTAGCTGAAGCTTCATACCAAATGTCAAAGACCTAGGCCTTGTGGTTTCAGAGTAGAAGATTTTTCAAGATTTTCCCTATATAAGTCTATGAAAAACCAAAGGGCCCAGGAGCGGGGGCAATTTTGGCCTCAGGGCTATAATTTGAACAATCTTGATAGAGGTCCACAAGATGAAACTTCATACCAAATATCAAAGACCTGGGCCTTGCAGTTTCAGAAAAGAAGATTCTTAAAGATTTTGCCTATGTAAAACCAAAGGGCCCCGGGGCGGGGGCATTTTTGGCCCCAGCACTATAATTTGAACAATCTTGGTAGGGGTCCACTAGATGAAGCTTCATACCAAATAGCAAAGACCTGGGCCCTGCAGTTTCAGAGAAGAAGATTTTTTAAAGATTTTCCCAATATAAGCCCATGTAAAACCAAAGGGCCCTGGGGCGGGGGCATTTTTGGCCCCAGCACTATAATTTGAACAATCTTGGTAGGGGTCCACTAGATGAAGCTTCATACCAAATAGCAAAGACCTGGGCCTTGCGGTTTCATAGAAGAAGATTTTTAAAGGTTTTCCCTATATAAGCCTATGTAAAACCAAAGGGCCCGGGGGCGGGGGCATTTTTGGCCCCAGCACTATAATTTGAACAATCTTGGTAGGGGTCCATAAGATGAAGATTCATACCAAATATCAAAGACCTGGGCCTTGCAGTTTCAGAAAAGAAGATTTTTAAAGATTTTCCCTATATAAGCCCATGTAAAACCAAAGGGCCCCGGGGCGGGGGCATTTTTGGCCCCAGCACTATAATTTGAACAATCTTGGTAGGGGTCCACTAGATGAAGCTTCATACCAAATATCAAAGACCTGGGCCTTGCAGTTTCAGAGAAGAAGATTTTTAAAGATTTTCCCTATATAAGCCTATGTAAAACCAAAGGGCCCCGGGGCGGGGGCATCTTTGGCCCCAGCACTATAATTTGAACAATCTTGGTAGGGGTCCACCAGATAAAGATTCATACCAAATATCAAAGACCTGGGCCTTGCAGTTTCAGAGAAGAAGATTTTTTAAGTTTTCGGTGAAAAAAATCTATTTTTGGCTCCTGTGACCTATATGTGTAACGGACCGGAACCATTTGAACAACTTTGAAAGGGGACCACCTAAGGATCATTCCTGTGAAGTTTGGTCAAAATCCGCTCAGTGGTTTAGGAGGAGATGTCGTTTGAAGAAAAAGTTTACGGACGGACGGACGCACGACGGACAAAAAGTGATCCCAAAAGCTCACCTCGTCACTACGTGACGGTGAGCTAAAAAAGGTTTCTATAGAGGCAGTATGTTAAAATCTTTCCTGTAGTCGAAGTTCACACGGCTAAAAATAAATGTTGAAAACTGCTCGAGTATTTTCTGTGCAGCCAAAGGGTCAATTTTCATGGAACTTAGTATGCTTCAGCTGAGCCTGTATGCAGCATAAGGGAATCTGTTCCAACAAAATTTGTGCAAATAATGACTGGGGTTATCCTTGATCTTTAACCCTTATGCTGCTGAATAATTAATTTGGCCACACCCATTCCTGCCTATCAACCAATCAAATTACTTGACATATTCCATTCATTTCAATTTGAAAACTGAATGACAAACAGCGTAGATCTTAATCAGAGGGCTTCTTTAGAAGCCATCTGATCTGGATCCACACTGCAAAGAAGGGGTTGTTGTGTTCAGCAGGATAAGGGTCAATTTGGTCCCTTTAAGCTTATATGGGAACAAGGTACATGTAAATCAATGGATTTTTTTGAAACCTATTAGCAAAGTCTAATTGTACAAACATTCAGCCAAGTTAGAATATGAGCCCTGTTGTTACGAGATGACCATGTAAGGTACAAACCTGGGCCAGTTGTTCAAAGCATCGTTAGCTTAACAAGGTTGTTAAGTGTAAAAAAATTGTAGTTACTGTTCTAGCAGATACAATATCTATAATTCTGGATTTTTTGCTGAAAAAAAATGAGCAGCTTTTGTGTTTGCAAAAACTGCACACATTTTTTTCAGCAAAAATATTAGTAAAGTTGCCATATTAAATGATTGAAGTTTTAACGATACGTTAACTAATGGTGTCGTTAGTTTTGAACAGCTGGACCCTGCTCACTAAAGTACAAGCCAAGCAGTGAACTTTAAGATGCTGAGCCTGTTCAGACAGGCTGATAGGCACCTCTGATTTCACATGACATTGATCATATGAACTTTTATTATTGACAATGGTCAACTTTCTCAGATACTGGTCCAGGGTCACTTTAACCCTTAAGATGCTGAATCTTGCAAACTTTTTAAAAATATTTTTGCACATAGGCAAACTATGTGGACCCAGATCAGACTGCCCCATAGAGGAGCAGTCTGATCTGGGTCCACACTGTTTGCAAAAATGACTTTTAAAGTAACCAGCAGAGGACAAAGCAGACGAAAATTGTCATGATTTGGAACTTTATGGGTTAATTCCATATTTGCAGATATATACTTTCCTTCAAAAACTACTCAGTATTAGAGTATAAAGCAGACTTGAGACAAATTTAATTATGTCAACATCTTTGTTCCTTGGTTTGGGTCACATGACCAATAAGGCTTTCATATCAAATACAGTAAAATTCCTATATTAAGATCACCATTGGGACTGTTCAAAAGTAGTCTTAAAGACCACTTATGAACAGTCCCAAAGTTGGTCTCCAACTAGGGCACACTGGATGTAGAAAGCTTAAAGAAAATGTACCTGAAACCTTCTAAATATCCTTTTAAAAGCATAACTTGTCTCATTTTTAAGTGGTCTTAATAGCGGAATTTTACTGTATATGGTAAAAACATGCTGAAAATGTTCTCTGAGCATATGGCCTTTGTATGACCTGTAATTTATAGTCCAGAACAATCTTGGTAGAGGTTCACTAGATGAAGCAACTGGTCATAGCTCTGGTAAGCTATTCAGGACCTCATTCTGCTGTTTTGTTTCTATAATTTATATACATTGAAATTACCACAGGATAGAACAAGCAGCAGTGGTGAAGGCATTTTCCCCTTAAGGGATCATCTAGTTTTAAATCATAAATCCCAAAGGACTCAAATTTCCACATATTTTTTGTCCATTCTTTGAATATACGAGTATTATCCACATACAACTCCCACGTGAGTACTGAGGATATTTTGGGGATTATTTTTCATATTTCTTAAGCTAAACATGACAACCCCTACCCTTGCAAACAGTGTAGATCCAGATCAGATTGCTAAAGAAACCATCTGATCAGGATCTACACTGTCATGCAGTTTGTGAGTTGATCAAATACATAATATCAAGAAACTTGACTGGCTGATAGTCAGAAATGGGAATGGCTAAATTAATTTTTGTTTGTTTGATTTTAGGTTTAACATCCCCGTGAACACTATAAAGGTCATTTTGAAGACGCTGCTTCTAATTTTGTGGGACTTTTACCTGACATTGAGATGAAATGACATCTCAAACCCTGCTGTCCAATGAAACCAATAAGGTTTATAAGCATGGACTGTCCGACTCGCACTGCTTTTCCTGGGCAGGCTTAGATCCTGTAAGCGGTTTACCAGTACCGGTTTGCAGGTTGGTTTCAGCTCTGCGTGGAAGCATCTTGCAGCCCATCTATTGCCTCAAGACCCGATGGGCGAGGGCCCAGGCTAAATTAATTTATTAATAAAGGTTAAAATGTTCTGGGGTACTTTATTCACCACAATGAGGTGATTCTAACAAGAACCTACAACATGGTAATATACATGGTTAGTGTCTTTAATGATAAAATATAACCTGTGAGCCTTTGACAATTTTACAGGGGCAAGCTTCATTGAGCCCTTATAAAATTGTCATGGCGAACCGATATACATGTATTTCATAATTAAAACACTAACCATATATTAGGTTTATACCACAGCCCCCAGAATCAGGAGTCTTTGCCTGTATTGAGCAAAAATCACCAAAAAAGACCTCAGGCAGTGCCATGGCCCTCACATGTAGCATTACCTAACAAAGTGTTACATATAGGTCAGTAGAAGGTATAGGTCGCTACCCATTACATTGTGCATTTATTTGACTCCCTTTATTAGGTCACTAGAATGGCAGATTGCGGTATACACTGTAGAGGCGTTATAACAATGCTACAGTGTACATATGTTTCTAACAAGAAATAAAGATATCCCCTTATTATCCATTTTACCATAATGATCCTAAGTATTGGAACAGACAGGCCTAAGTAAACAGTGGAGACCCAGATCAGACTGCTCCTTCAGGAGCAGTCTGATCAGGGTCTCCACTGTTTGCCATTACATCTGTACTTTTTAAAACCCTTGCTGGATTGTGAAACAAATTTGTTAAAATTTAGGAGAATTACAGCAAGTCCTTAAGCTGTCCAAACTATTGGGATTTTTACGGTAATACGTAATCTGGAGTTATAACCTGCCAAGAGTTTGGTTTGCTTGCTACAGTTTCCAGGACTTAACCCTTTTTGAATCATATGGAATCTTCCACCTTATATATATAGCAGGAGTTCATTTCAAACATTAGGGGTGTCAGGTTGTGTTTTCTTCAAAATTGATTTGGAAAATGGCTGAACATTTTGCAATTAGTGTAGGCCCTGATCAGACGCCACATTGTGTGGCGTCTGTTCTGGGCCTGCACTGTTTGCCCTGGTACCTGTTTTGGGGTTTCTGGTACTAAATGGGTTACTGTAAAAGAGATGCAAAGACAGTATTGTTACTGAAAATTTTAATATTTTATATTTTACATGTCTTTGAAAAAGTACAACAGCTCTATTTTACATCATTCTTTTGTCTCTAGCAAGATGATACATAAATAATAAATAATGTGAAAAAATAAAAGCCTTAACACAGACATGATCTTATACGTTCAGACTGAAAGAGTCACTGATAAGCATGCTGAGCTGAGTCTTTGCAGAGTGCACATGCAAGAAATTTCAAAACAATTTTACTTGCATTTCCCCATTTTTTGTTTGATTTGAGGTTTAACGTCCCCATCAACACTGTAAAGGTCATTTTGGAGACGTTGCTTCCAATTTTGTGGGACTTTTACCCGACATTGAGATGAAATGACATCTCAAGTCCTGCGACCCAATGAAACCAATAGGGTTTATAAACATGGACGGGCCGACTCGCACCGCTTTGCCTGGGAAGCCTTAGATCCTCTAAGCGGTTTACCACTACTTGTGTGCGGGTCGGTTTCAGCTCTGCATGGAAGCATCATGCAGCCCATATATTTCTTCAAGCCCCGATAGGCAGGCCAGCATTTTCTCATTTGTAAGCCATGAGTTTTAACTACATAGTCCAACCATCCAGCTAAATGATAATCAAAATGTGCATGCCTAAGACAGCTGCTTGCTTAATACAGGTGACCTTTAATGCAATCACCTTTTTAGGGCATGGAATATGTCTTGCTTAAAAAAAAGTTTAGCCTGCCACAATGACAGGTTTTACTATAATATATATGACAATGTTTTCTTTCATGGCTTTTAAGGGGAATGGGACAATATAGCAGATTTTTCTGCAATTTTTCAAAGGGAGACAACTTTTAGAACTTCCTGTTCACTTTTCTATAGGCGCTGTCCCACTGAAAAAGGGGTCTATGCTTTAAGGTTAAGAGTTGACCCCTATTGACATGGGAGACAAAAATTATTTTGAAGGCGTTGCCTCCCTTGTAAGTGTACCCATTCCCCTTAATAGAAATGGCATTTTAAAAATGACCAAAATTTAATATTGAATCCGATTTGTATTGTTAATGTACTCCTGAATTTCATGGACAAAAAAGATGAACTGCTGAAATAGCATATGTATAATATCACGGTAACAGATATTTATAGCCATTGAAGTTATTCTCGACTCTGTGACGTCCTGAAGAGGGATATTTATTGCTGGGTTAGGCAAATAGTGCTGACCCAGATTAAATGCTATGGCAGGGTCTACACTGTTTCTTAACCCTTGTCCTGCTGATCCCGGATAGGCCTTATCTTTCAAACAATGCAGATCCAGATCAGATGGCTTCTGAAGAAGCCATCTGATCAGGATCTACTTTGATTGTCATTCAGTTTATGAATTTGTTGCAATAATTTGCATCAAGTAATCTGATTGGTTGATAATCGGTAGTGGGTGTGGAATATATGAATATTCAGCAGGACAAGGGTTAAAGAACAGGGACTGAAAGAATAAAATAGTCAGAGTCCCTGTTCAGGACCATTATCCAGCCTATGCTCGGAGAAAATCCTAGTGCTTTGATCTATTTTTCAATGATTCCAACAGGACTTCCAAGTGTTTGAAGAAGTATCAGCTATCCCTTTTTAAGCAGAAATTCCCTCACTTGCTTCTTCAAAAAGTTGAGTCTGCCTGAATGTTGAATACCTGGGTTTGTTAATGAGCCAGTACTCCGAAAACCCTACAATATGAACTGTTCAGCCAGCAGACTCTGAACAGTCTGCACATTTGTCTGAAGGAGTATATTGACCTGACAGGGCCCGCATCGTTATTCATAAATTAAGGCATCTCAGTTATCAGAGGAAATAAGGTACATATTTAATTACTCTGAACTTTTTTTCTCCAACATATTTTAATCTATTAAATTCAAGGGGAATAATTACAGTTTCAGGGAAAGCAACTCTCTCAAAAACATTTTTGTTTCCCTCATCAATAGGTTCTATTATTAATGGATATACTTTCAGGGAAGGCAACTCCTGCAAAAGTATTTTTGTTCCCCATCTCAATGGGGGTCAACTCTTTAAGAGTACACTCCTTTTCCATGGGAGTGGATGTCCAGAAAGTTTATATCTCCTTTTGAAAAACGGAGGACAAAATTGCCAGGTGTATCCATTCCCCTGAAAAGAAAGATGGTCTCTTCAAGAGCAAATTTTTCCATTAGGATCTGTAACTTTTGGCATTGCAGCATACAGCGGACACAGCTGGGCATATCCGGTAAAGGTAGAGGTGATGGTGGGGGGGTTCTTTTGATTCACTCTTTTCATTCTATTTTTCCTCATTTCCTCCCATCTCTCTCTTTAATTGTCTTCTACCATCTTTCCTATCTCTTTTCTTAATTCAATGGGAGATGACCCAATATGATCCACATGGGCTGATGTGAAAACGGCAATACAATCACCTTTTTTTAACCCGTTTTTACCTGAAAACCCATAGGGGCCAGTTGTTCAAAGCATCGTTAGCTTAACAAGGTTGTTAGTTGTCATATTGTTAACTGTTCTAGCAAGTACAATATCTAAAATTTGTTATTTTTGCTGAAAAAATGTGAGTAGCTACTCACAAATTTTTTTCCGCAAAAATATTAGTATATTTGCCATATCAAATGATCATAGTTTTAGCAATATGTTAACTAATGACGTTGTTTGTTTTGAACAACAGGCCCCTGAATCAGCACCACTGCCTCATTATCATTTTGCGGTGGCACCTCATAATGCTGCGTCTGATCAGGGTCTACAGTGTCGCTAATAGGATTTTCCTTCTAATACAGAATAAAGTAAAAAGAAACAGACCCAATGCCTCTGAAATGACAAATAGACTTGCCCAACATATATCAATGGAAGAGTCCACCAGTATACTGTACAAAAAGATTTTAGAAATGCAAACAAATAGCAACAAAAGTTGTCTCCAATGCAAAGAGTGGGTGGAAAACTTCTGTTTGACCACCCCCCCTCAATCAATGCTTATGTTCATTTTTTATGCACCACTGTGTTTATCATTGCAAACTAGCCCTTGTTTAGCGCTCTATGAGTATTAGACAATTCTGAAGCAAAAAAAAAAAAAAAAAAACACACACACACAACATCAGTATAAATAAAAAAAATCTGAGCCCAGTTATTATGCCCCCAACTTTGAAAAAGTTGGAGGGGCATATTGCTTCTGGTTCGTTCGTCCGTTCGTCTGTTTGTCCGTTCGTCCGTCCGTTACGCTTTTGATGCATAACATAACTAAAGAACCGTGTATGCTAGGATTTTGAAATTTCATATATGGATTCCTCATGGAAAATTAGCTGACGCATATTTTTTTTCTCGTCCGGATTATGCCCCCTTCAAGAGTTATTGCCCTTTGAAATTTTTTTAATAAAATCTTGTCAGCAAGATATCTCAAAAACTATTGGAGCTAGAGCCTTGAAAGTTGGTGATTATATTGGTGGTGATGAGTAAATGAACTGATTAACTTTTGACAAAATTCCGAAAAATACTTTGTGAGTTATGGCCCTTTGTCATTTTGGTAATTTGTGCCCATTGTAATGTATGCTAAAAGTGATGCATAGCACAACTTTAGAACCGTGTATTCTAGGGTTTTGAAATTTCATATATGGATTCCTCATGGAAAATTAGCTGACGCGTATTTTTTTTCTTGTCCGGATTATGCCCCTTTTAAGAGCTATTGCCCTTTGAATTTTTTTTTAATAAAATCTTGTCAGCAAGATATCTCAAAAACTATTGGAGCTAGAGCCTTGAAAGTTGGTGAATAGATTGTTGGTGATGAGTAGATGAACTGATTAACTTTTGACAAAATTCTGAAAAATACTTTGTGAGTTATGGCCCTTTGTCATTTTGGTAATTTGTGCCCATTGTATTGTATGCTAAAAGTGATGCATAGCATAACTTTAGAACCGTGTATTCTAGGGTTTTGAAATTTCATATATGGATTCCTGATGGAAAATTAGCTGACGCGTAATTTTTTTCTTTTCCGGACTATGCCCCTTTTAAGAGTTATTGCCCTTTGAAATTTTTTAGCTCACCTGAGCACGAAGTGCTCAAGGTGAGCTTTTGGGATCGGTCTTTGTCCGTCGTCCGTCGTCCGTCGTCCGTGCGTCCGTGCGTCCGTGCGTCCGTGCGTCCGTCGTCAACTTTTGCTTTAAACAACTTCTTCTCCAAAACTGCTGGACAGATTTTGATCTAATTTCACAGGAATGCTCCTTGGGTGATCCTCTACCAAAATTGCTCAAACTATTCTGCTCGGGTGAACAAGATGGCCGCCAGAGCTAAAAATAGAAAAACCTTTAAACGACTTCTCCTGCTTAACCAGTGGATGGATTTTGAATTTATTTCACAGGAATGTTCCTTGGATGACGTTCTACCAAAATTGCTCAAACAGTTCCGCTCGGGTGAACAAAATGGCCACCAGAGCTAAAAATAGAAAAACCTTTAAAGGACTTCTTCTCCTTAACCAGTGGATGGATTTTGAAATCATTGCACAGGAATGTTCCTTGGGTGCCCCTCTACTAAAATTGCTCAAACCGTTCCGCTCGGGTGAACAAAATGGCCACCAGAGCTAAAAATAGAAAAACCTTTAAACGACTTCTTCTCCTTAACCAGTGGATGGATTTTGAAATTATTGAACAGGAATGTTCCTTGGGAGCCCCTCTACTAAAATTGCTCAAACCGTTCCGCTCGGGTGAACAAAATGGCCGCCAGAGCTAAAAATAGAAAAACCTTTAAAGGACTTCTTCTCCTTAATCAGTGGATGGATTTCGAAATTACTTCACAGGAATGTTCCTTGGGTGACCCTCTACCAAAATTGCTCAAACCGTTCCGCTCATGTGAACAAAATGGCCGCCAGAGCTAAAAATAGAAAAACCTTTAAAGGACTTCTTCTCCTTAACCAGTGGATGGATTTCGAAATTACTTCACAGGAATGTTCCTTGGGTGACCCTGTGCCAAAATTGCTCTAACCATTTCGCTCCAGTGAACAAGATGGCCGCCAGAGCTAAAAATAGAAAAACCTTTAAACGACTTCTACTCCTTAACTAGTGGATGGATTTTGAAATTACTTCACAGGAAGGTTCCTTGGGTGACCCTCTACCAAAATTGCTCAAACCGTTCCGCTCAGGTGAACAAGATGGCCGCCAGAGCTAAAAATAGAATAACGTTTAAACGGCTTTTTCTCCTTAACCAGTGGATGGATTTTGAAATTATTTCAAAGGAGTGTTCCTTGTGTGACCCTCTACCAGAATTGCTCAAATCGTTCCGCTCGGGTGAACCAAATGGCCGCCAGAGCTAAAAATAGAAAAACCTTTAAACGACTTCTTCTCCTTAACCAGTGGATGGATTTTGAAATTATTGAACAGGAATGTTCCTTGGGAGCCCCTCTACTAAAATTGCTCAAACCGTTCCGCTCGGGTGAACAAAATGGCCGCCAGAGCTAAAAATAGAAAAACCTTTAAAGGACTTCTTCTCCTTAATCAGTGGATGGATTTCGAAATTACTTCACAGGAATGTTCCTTGGGTGACCCTCTACCAAAATTGCTCAAACTGTTCCGCTCGGGTGAACAAAATGGCCGCCAGAGCTAAAAATAGAAAAACCTTTAAAGGACTTCTTCTCCTTAACCAGTGGATGGATTTCGAAATTACTTCACAGGAATGTTCCTTGGGTGACCCTCTGCCAAAATTGCTCTAACCATTTCCCTCCAGTGAACAAGATGGCCGCCAGAGCTACAAAATAGAAAAACCTTTAAACGACTTCTACTCCTTAACTAGTGGATGGATTTTGAAATTACTTCACAGGAAGGTTCCTTGGGTGACCCTCTACCAAAATTGCTCAAACCGTTCCGCTCGGGTGAACAAGATGGCCACCAGAGCTAAAAATAGAATAACGTTTAAACGGCTTTTTCTCCTTAACCAGTGGATGGATTTTGAAATTATTTCAAAGGAGTGTTCCTTGTGTGACCCTCTACCAGAATTGCTCAAACCATTCCGCTCGGGTGAACAAAATGGCCACCAGAGCTAAAAATAGAAAAACCTTTAAACGACTTCTTCTCCTTAACCAGTGGATGGATTTTGAAATTATTTCACAGGAATGTTCCTTTGGTGAATCTCATCAAAAAATGCTCATACCGTTCCCCTTGGGTGAACAAAATGGCTGCCAGAGCAAAAATAGAAAAACTTTTAAACGATTTCTTCTCCTTAACCAGTGGATGAATTTTGAAATTATTTCACAGGAATGTTCGTTTGGTGTCCCTCTACCAAAATTGCTCATACTGTTCAGCTAGGGCGAACAAAATGGCCACCAGAGCTTCTCCTGCTTAACCAGTGGATGGATTATTAGCCCTGGAGCCAAAAACGGCCTGCCCCGGGGCCCACTGGTTTTACATAGGCTTATATAGGGAAAACCTTTAAAAATCTTCTTGTCTGAAACCAGAAGGCCCAGGTCTTTGATATTTGGTATGTAGCTTTGTCTAGTGGATCGCTACCAAGATTGCTCAAATTATAGCCCTGGTGCCAAAAACAGCCCCACCCCGGGGCCCACTGGTTTTACATAGGCTTATATGGAAAACCTTTAAAAATCTTCTTGTCTGAAACCAGAAGACCAAGGTCTTTGATATTTGGTATGAAGCTTCATCTAGTGGACCTCTACCAAGATTGTTCAAATTATAGCCCTGGGGCCAAAACCGGCCCCGCCCCGGGGCCCACTGGTTTTACATAGGCTTATATTGGGAAAACCTTTAAAAATCTTCTTGTCTGAAACCAGAAGGCCCAGGTCTTTGATATTTGGTAAGTAGCTTCGTCAAGTGGACCGTTACCAAGATTGTTCAAATTATAGCCCTTGGGCCAAAAAATGCCCCCGCGCCAGGGCCCACTGGTTTTACATAGGCTTTTATAGGGAAAACCTTTAAAAATCTTCTCGTCTGAAACCAGAAGGCCCAGGTCTTTGATATTTGGTATGAAGCGTCATCTAGTGGACCTCTACCAAGATTGTTGAAATTATAGCCCTTGGGACAAAAATGTCGCCGCCCAGAGACCGATTGGTTTTACATAGACTTATAAAGGGAAATTTTTAAAAATCTTCTTCTCTGAAACTGCAAGGCCCAGGTCTTTGATATTTGGTATGGAGCTTCATCTAGTGGACCTCTACCAAGTTTGTCAAAATTATAGCCCTGGGGCCACAAATGCCCCCCACCCAGGGCCCTTTGGTTTTACAGAGACTTATATAGCCTGGTGCATAGGCTTATGTAGGGAATATCTTTATAAAAATCTTCTTTTCTGAAACAGCAAGGCCCAGGTCTTTGATATTTGGTGTGTAGCGTCATCTAGTGGACCTTTGCCAAGATTGTTCAAATTATAGCCTTTGTTTTTGTTTGGTATGAAGCTTCACCTTTAAGACCTCCCTCAACATTATGCACATTAAAGCCCTTCCGCCAATAATGGCCCTCCCTGGGGCCCACTTGTTACACTATGGATCAGGTGAGCGATCCAGGGCCATCATGGCCCTCTTGTTTAATAAAATTTTGTCAGCAAGATATCTCAAAAACTATTGGAGCTAGAGCCTTCAAAGTTGGTGAATATATTGGTGGTGATGAGTAGATGAACTGATTAACTTTTGACAAAATTCCGAAAAATACTTTGTGCGTTATGGCCCTTTGTCAGTTTGGTAATTTGTGCCCATTGTAATGTATGCTAAAAGTGATGCATAGCATATCTTTAGAACCGTGTATGCTAGGGTTTTGAAATTTCATATATGGATTCCTCATGGAAAATTAGCTGACTCGTATTTTTTTTCTCATCCGGAATATGCCCCTTTTAAGAGTTATTGCCCTTTGAATTTTTTAATAAAATCTTGTCAGCAAGATATCTAAAAAACTATTGGAGCTAGAGCCTTGAAAGTTGGTGAATAGATTGGTGGTGATGAGTAGATGAACTGATTAACTTTTGACAAAATTCCGAAAAATACTTTGTGAGTTATGGCCCTTTGTCATTTTGGTAATTTGTGAAAAACTTTGTCATCGTTCTATCGTCTACATTTCTTCACCAATTTCAATATTACTTCACACAAATGTTCCTTATAAAAAAATCTCGAGCGAGGTCGACTTTCAAGGTCATGACCTCAAGGTCAAGGTCACTGTGGCTATTTTTAGAAAAACTTTGTCATCGCTCTAGCGCCTACATTTCTTCACCAATTTCAATATAACTTCACACAAATGTTCCTTATAAAAAAATCTCGAGCGAGTTTGACTTCAAGGTCATGACCTCAAGGTCAAGGTCACTGTGGCTATTTTTAGAAAAACTTTGTCATCGCTCTAGCGCCTACATTTCTTCACCAATTTCAATAGAACTTCACACAAATGTTTCTTATGACAATATCTCAGCGAGTTCGACTTTCAAGGTCATGACCTCAAGGTCAAGGTCACTGTGGCTATTTTAAGAAAAACTTTGTCATCACTCTAGCGCCTACATTTCTTCACTGATTTCAATATAACTTCACACAAATGTGCCTTATGACAATATCTTGAGCGAGGTCGACTTTCAAGGTCATGACATCAAGGTCAAGGTCACTGTGGCTATTTTTAGAAAAACTTTGTCATTGCTCTAGCGCCTACATTTCTTCACTGATTTCAATATAACTTCACACAAATGTTCCTCATGACAATATCTCGAGTGTGTTCGACTTTCAGGGTCATGACCTCAAGGTCAAGGTCACTGTAGCTATTTTTAGAAAAATTTTGTCATCGCTCTAGCGCCTACATTTCTTCACCGATTACAATATAAATTCACACAAATGTTCCTTATGACAATATCTCTAGCGAGTTCAAGGTCAAGGTCACTGTGGCTATTTTTAGAAAAACTTTGTCAATGCTCTAGCGCTTACATTTCTTCACCGATTTCAATATAACTTCACACAAATGTTCCTTATGACAATATCTCAAGCCGTTTCAACTTTCAAGGTCAAGGTCACAATGGCTATTTTTAGAAAAACTTTGTCATCACTCCAGCGCCTACTTTTCTTCACCGATTTTAATATAACTTCACACAAATGATCCTTATGACAATACCTCGAAAGAGTTCGACTTTCAAGGTCAAGGTCACTGTGGCTATTTTTAGAAAAACTTTTTCATTGCTCTAGCGCTTACATTTTTTCACCAATTTCAAAATCGATTCACACAAATGTTCCTTATGACAATATCTGTAGCGAGTTCCACTTTCAAGGTCAAGGTCACTGTGGCTATTTTTAGAAAAACTTTGTCATTGCTCTAGCGCTTACATTTCTTCACCAATTTCAATATAACTTCACACAAATGTTCCTTAAGACAATATCTCGAGCGATTTCGACTTTCAAGGTCAAGGTCACTGTGGCTATTTTTAGAAAAACTTTGTCATCGCCCTAGCGACTACATTTCTTCACTGATTTCAATATAACTTCACACAAATATTCCTTATGACAATACCTCGAGTGAGTTTGACTTTCAAGGTCAAGGTCACTGTGGCTATTTTTAGAAAAACTTTGACATGGCTCTAGCGCTTACATTTCTTCACCGATTTCAGTATAACTTCACACAAATGTTCCTTATGACAATATCTCGAACTATTTCGACTTTCAAGGTCAAGGTCACTGTGGCTATTTTTAGAAAATCTTTGTCATCGCTCTAGTGCCTACATTTATTGATGGATGTTAATAGAACTTCACTGACTTTGTAAGATAGTGTGACAACCCTAACTTTCACCCTGATGTAAGAGTCTGTTTTAAGAGTTTCATTGATGATACTTGGTACATGCTTGCAACTAGGAGTGAAATTTTTATGCAGGCATCCATGTTTGACCTTGACCTAGATTTTATGGTTTGGTGACTTTGCGCCCACACAGGCGCAACATAGCCTTCGGGGGAATTCTTGTTGTATGTTTTTGAGTCTTTAACAATATTTGTTGAATATTTTGCCATCTAAGGACAAGCAAAGGTTGGGGGCATTGTGTTTTACAAACACCATTTCTAGTTCAAAGCTAAAATGATATCATTAGTCAACATTTTGCTGATATACAACAACACATTTTTGTCAGCAAAATGCCACTATTACACAGTGTTCTTTACAGCCAGCAAAGCATGTCAGGCCAAGGTCGGGCCGACAGCGATACGACGTGTCAACGTCGTATACAGCGATACAACATGTCAACGTCGCATCAGTCGGCCCGACCTTGGCCCACTATTTTCTGCTAGCTGGGTTGCTAGTACAAGCAATGTTTTGACAGCTGATAACTGTGTTAAGCTAACAAGGCTTTGAACAACTGGGTCCAGTACGTCTTCCGTGCTACACAGCTCAGCTATTAGGAAAACATGCCTATTCAAGTATGTATATTGAAAATTTTACCGCTGATGAAAATGAAAATTTTCAGATAAAAAATTCTGATACTTTTTTGTATATCTGCTCAAAATTGTGGGTAATCGTTTGAACTGCCTTGATGGGACCGTTTAACAAGTACCCATTATCTTTGTGTTTGAGCAGAAATAAGAAAAATAACATACTGTATTCGCCCTAATTACCGCACATGCTCCTATAAGCGCACACCACCATAACTATTTTTGAAAAAATTTGCATAAGCGCACACCTTACAGTAACCTCCAATTGAAGGTTTCAAAGGAAATATATAAAAACTTACCGTTATTTCTTCAACAGTGAAGGCAAAGCAACTGCATTTCTGTCAAATTCATTCGACAGCTCTAATACACAAGAATTTCGCCTTACCAGACTAGAAAAGAGAATATGACCTCGCCCTGTTTTTCACCGAACATTTCTGACTCTGTCTCCAGGATCAAAGTATTAAATGTCCATCGATAAAGGAAACAAATTGATTACAAAAACACCAATTGATAATCCGGTAATAATAATCCAGCTGAATGCGTTTATTACTCGTGTCAGAAATTGACCACCGTAGTGTGGAACGCCTTGAGTATGAGTTGTCAGATCAGCTGATTATGTAAATAAGTGAATTGGATTAGTCCACATCGGCATCTTTGATCTTATCAAAGGGGCACTTGAACCACGTGTCAAAATTGTGTAATTAGATTTGTTCACACAAAATGTACAAATGTGACCAGAAAGAAAGAAAGGAAAGCATCAGACGATCAGTCTTTGCAGGCTGTTAATTTTGGCAGTATGTTTGACGCATGGAAAACATGCGTCTCAAGTTACATATCATTTTTCACTCATTTATCAATAATTGCAAAATGTCCGAGATGCGACTTTAATTGGCACTGACTGGTTAAATCCGATCAGGAATCATGCTGACATACAATGTGTGTAAAGTAACTAACTATCTCAAGCAGTCTCCCCAGAGATGGGAACTAGAAATAAGGTAAATGCAAAAAAAACAACAAAAAAATACATTCTGCATCTGCTGCAATTTGCCGGCACAGGATGGTCACACAGACCCAAACTCCCACCTGACTGCATAAGGTGACTCATAAGGTAGTCGGAAAAGGAACCCCAAGAGGCATCTTGAATATTCATGTTGCCCATCGTATCTATTTCGGAAATGATCGGGAAAATAGTTACGGTGTATTGATGTAACAAGTTGTCTTCTTTCAAAATAAGCCAATGTGAGGGCTACAGCATAACTGCAATAATTGGCATGTGGGTTTTAAGAAAGTATCGATTTTTTTTCTGACGAAATTTGTGAAGCGGGAAACAAGACAGTTCAACTGCCAAGACAGTTACCCAAAATGATTTGTGTGCGCTTAATAGGTCAATTTTTCACCACGATTTTTTGACACAATTTTGAAAAAACTAAGCACACCGTACGGTAATTAGGGCGAATACGGTAGTATATACCCCAGTAAACCCCAGTTTGCTATATATAAGTGGGGTTTTAAGGGGGTCAAAATTAATAGGCGTATTTTCATGATGGCTGAACATGTCTCTTGTCTGCAATTCTAGGGGTTGCAACTTCAAATCCCAGCCTGACCAGGTAACTTCCATGGAGACTGAAATATTTCCTACAGCCATTCTCCCCCTTCGGTTGATTGGAGGTCAGATATAAGTTGTTTGCTCACTAATACTAATTACTTAGAGGGTCTAAGACTGCTAAGGGAGAGTGTTGCTAGGTTGTCTGACTGGCTTATTGTTACTGATGGCTGGGTTGTAAACCTCCTAGTACTGTCATGAAATAAAGAAGCTAACAACAATGACTCACAACAAAAGAAAAACATCAATTACTGCTTGTTTTAAATTTCATTCCTTTGCATACAAATTCAGCAAAACACATGTATTATGGAAAACAGTAAAAATTTCAGCATTTAATTTCTGTTATGAGCCAGCAAATGATAAAACCTACAATAAGACATATGATCAGCCAACACTCAGATCAGCCTGTCTATTTGCTCAGTCTGATCAGAGCCTGAGTGAGTGAGTTTAAGTTTTATGTCCCACCAACAGCTACGGTCATACGGAGACGGGACCTCGGTTTAAAGACTCATCCGAAAGTCTGGAGAAGCCCGGGATCGATCCTGCGATCCCTGGTTTACAAGGCGAGTAGTGTAACCACTGCACCACGGAGGCTTCTGATCAGAGCCTGAATAGCAAAGAGTCAGATCAGACTGTTCATTTACTGCCTGAAAGACTAAGATCTGACTGTGCATCTGCAGTCTAATCAGAGCCTAATCAGTGAAGACACAGATCAGACTGTGTATCTGCAGTCTGATCAGAGCCTGATCAGCAAAGACTCAGATCAGACTGCGCATCTGCTGATCAGTGAACTGAGCATTTGCACAGTCAGATCTGAGCCTTCCCTTCTACAGCCTCACAGCTATCTAAACAGATGATACTGGGTGGAGGTGCAGACTGGTTTGAGTCTTTGCTGGCTGCACATGTTTGTTAGTTTTTTCATACTCTGACTTATTATACAATTTATTCAATTCCTGTCTTACATTTTAGGGTCCTTATGCTAGCTATGAAATCTGGTCCCAGTGGTTCAAAACTGTGTGCTTAGGTCATTATATAATGTTCAAACTGGTAAACTGTACTTAATGTAATTTAAAGCGGGGTTATTAGTCATTTCAACTCTTGACCGGGAGCATAGTATTGCATTCCCCACCTGAAAGCGATATTTGCCCAAGCCGTTTCCCCACCTGCAAGCGATATTTGCCCAAGTCTAATCGAAAATAGTTGCCTTGTGCTGTCCAATCAAAAGCCTACAGATGTCTTTGCAGTATAACAAACAATATGATTTTTCTAAACTTAGTTCTTTTTACTTTCAAGCTATACAAAGTAATGAAGCATGTTTTCCTTATTTAGACTAGTAATGCGTCCATAGGACACGGATGCCCCCGCCTGAAACTATCTCTATGTTCCTATTCATCCATAGACAGTTATTGACCCTGTTTAAGTTTTGGACCCTTTTTTCACATTTGACCTCTAAGTATGACCTTGACCTTGGAGGTAAGGGCCTTGGTTTTGTGTGAGACAGATTGTCTCATGATGGCCAACATTTCTGCCAAGTAATTTCAAAATCCATCCAGAGATAAGAAAGTTATTGACTGCGTTTAAGTTTCGAACCATTTTTTTAACCTTTGACCTCTAAGTATGACCTTGACCTTGGAGGTTCGGATCTTGGTTTGCACTTGACACATCGTCTCATGATGGTTAACATTTCTTCAAAGTAATTTCAAAATCCATCCAGAAACAAGTAGGTTATTGACTGTGTTTATGTTTCGGACCCTTTTTTTGACCCTTGACCTCTAAGTATGACCTTGAACTTGGAGGTACGGACCTGGGTTTTGCATGTGACACATCGCCTTATGATGGTTGACATTTCTACAAATTAATTTTAAAATCCATCCAGAAATAAGAAAGTTATTGACTCCGTTTAAGTTTCGGAACCCTTTTTTGACCTTTGACCTCAAAGTATGACCTTGACCTTGGAGGTACAGACCTGGGTTTTGCACGTCGTCTCATGATGGTTAACATTTATGCCGAGTAATTTTAAAATCCATCGAGAAATTAGGAAGTTATTGACTGCGTTTAAGTTTCGGACGCACATCCGGACGGACGGACGGAGGGACAGGGGCAACGCTATATGCCCTTTCCACCATTCTTCGAATGGCGGGGGCATAAAAAGATGACAATACATTTAGCAGAACACTTAAATATAATAATTCAATGTAATATGTTACTTTCATTTCTAACTGGAGCATGATATGGCTTGCATCAAAATTGTGTTTAATTGTAATTAATTAAATAATTACTGAAATATTAAAAGTATCTGAACAATAACATTTAAATCATATTTTGGCTTTATAATGGCCATCAAATGAATTAGAAAAGAAGGAGAAAAAATCTTTCTTTCCATATATACATTCAATGAATTTGATATTAAGGAGGAAAAAAAAAGCTTTTCTTTCTATGCATTGATAACTGGCTGAAGCTACTACCTGACTTAAATAGAAAATTAAATATACTTAGATTAAAAGAGCACTTAAACAACACAACAACACCTACTAGATACAGGTAAACTTCAATGACATGAACACGGATGGGTCTATTGCCCCTGTTCTCGAGTCCCTTGAGATTTTTCCCATAACCGCAGACAACAATTTTTATAGTGATTTTCCGAGTTTTTTTTTCCAAATCTTTTAAATGTATGTTGTGTGTACTCATTAGAATCACCTCAATGAGGTGATTCTAATTAGTACACACAACATATGTTTATATAACATAAGATTTAAGATATCCCTTGATTTGAGGTTTAACATCCCCGTCAATACTGTAAGGGTCATTTTGGTGACGTTGCTTCCAATTTTGTGGGACTTTACCCGACACTGAGATGAAATGACATCTCAAGCCCTGCCGCTAATGAAACCAATAGGGTTTATAAGCATGGACGGTCCGACATGCACCGCTTTAAGACATCCCTAAATCATCCCTAATATGCCTGTTGAGCTGGTACAGTGAGTTAACATCTGTGTCTCAAATACCCCTTCCATGGTCCCTAAAGCCATTAAAGTTTAACTGTACTAACAACTTGGAAAATTTAATTTTACAGAATTTTACAAAACAATTCATATAAGTGTGTGTGTGTAGAGTGTATCACAACACTGAACTATAGTGAAATTTTGATAACAAACATGGATGGTTTGTTTACCATGGCTTATTAAAACTTGTTCTGGCGTCACCTCTGTGAATAGTTTTCTGTGCTCTAGATATCCATGTACATGTACGAGGGATAATTTATAGATATTTTCCTAAATTAGGCCATTCTTATGAGTACACACAACATTCCCTTAATTTATAGATGGAAAAGATACCCTTAAGGGGAATGGGAACACCTGGCACATTTTTCGCCATTTTTTAGGACTTCCTGTCTGCTTTTCTATAAGCTTGGTCCCACGGAAAAGGGGGTCAACTCTTTAAAGAAAAGAATTTGCTCCTCATGAGCAAATTCTTTCCTTTAAGAGTTGATCCCTATTGACATGGGAGACAAAAATAATTTTGCAGGAGTTGCTTCTCCTGAAGGTGTGTTCATTCCCCTTGTCATCCCCACTGGCACTATAACTTACCCTCAGTAGTACGAACTATCCTTATCTCAAATTTTTATGGTTCCAATGGTAGTTGAGCTATCAAAGTTTGACTGCACATGTAAAGTGACTCAAACACCAATGGCTCATTAACCACCACCCATCGGGGCTTGGAGAAATAGGTTGGGCTCCACGTTGCTTCCCCGCAGAGATGAAACTGACTGCACATAAGTACATGTACTAGTAAATCACTTAAAAGGACTAAGCCTGCCAAGGCAAATGGGTGTGAGTCAGATTGTCAAGTGCATATAAGCCTTTTGGTTTCATTGGGCAGCAGAGCTCGAGATGTCATTTTATCTCACTATTGCATTAAGTCCCACAAAATTGGAAGGAATGCCTCCAAAATGACCTAAATAGTGTTGACGATGATGTTAAACCTCAACTCAAACAAACAAACAGTAAATCTATTTGTTATTGGATGTCTAGGGAATTCTTCATAGGGGCCCAGGTCACAAATATTAAGATCTTGTTTGCTAGGAATGACTTCCATTTCAGGGAAGTTGACTATTTCAAAATGTTTCTTTCTCCCATGTCAATAGGGGTCTACTCTTAAAGGAAAGAATTTGCTCCACTGGAGCAAATTCTTTCCTTTAAGAGCAGATCCCTTTTTCACAAGGGCTCAGTTTATGAAAAAGCAAACAGGAAGCCCCAAAAGTTGTCTCCCTTGTTAAAATGACAGAAAATATGTCAAGTGTATTTCCTTTAAACAATTACGATAACACATCCATGTGACATAGTGCATTCTTTCACATGCCCCAAAACAGTTATTTTTCTGATGAAAATTTGTGATATTATTCTTATTTTCCTCAAAGCATAGGTTGTTGGTGCTTGTTAGAACTACCTAATTCAGGGAGTTCTATCGATTACCCACGACCTATGTGTTGGAGCAGAAATATGAAAATAATTTATACCCCTGTAAACCCCAGTTTTCTCTATATAATATAAAGTGGGGCTTAGGGGGATGTCCATTTCACGGGCCTGTAAGCATGATTAAAGAAGAAGCCTATACTTCAGTCTTTCCTTTTAAGTCATGACCAACATGTACCCACGGATCAATTTCAAATTAGATATACAAAAGGAATGTCATTCTTTATTTACAAACAAACAACTCGCTATTCAATCTTTAACAACATACTAATTGACAAGCCATTGATTACATACATACACATACATACACAAATTTAAATGTAACATGGAAATTAGAAAGTACCCATACAATACTTAAATAAAAAAAAATCAGGTTTTCCAGAACCAGGGGATAGTAAACTCATAGTGACAAAACACCAGGGTCCTGATGACAAAATTTTTACAAGGGCACAGGTTCACGTAACATTGGCTCAATTCATAATGCTATGTGGCAAATATACTGATTTTTATATTTTTACTGAAAAAATATACTACAGGAAATTAACCCATTTTTTTTCCAGCAAAAATGTCCACTGTTTGAAACTAGAATTTGTTTTTCTACAAAAACACAGATGTCTCCCCCGTTTTTGACTGCTAAGTATAACCTTGACATTGGAGGTATTGAGCTGGGTCTTGTGTGCAACACATCATATACTGAAGATGAACATTTCTGCATAGTAACTTTAAAAATGTTCATAGAAAAATAAAAAAGTTATTGGCCGTAAACAAAAAAAGCCCTTTTTTTACCTTTGACCTCTAAGTATGGCCTTGACCTTTGCGGTACAACACATCGTCTCATGATGGTTAACATTTCTGCCAAGTAATTTCATAATCCATCAAAGAATAAGGAAGTTATTGACTGTCCTTTTTTTTACCTTTGACCTCTAGGTATGACCTTGACATTGAAGGTATGGACCTAGGTCTTGCACATGACTCATGGTGCAACTTTTCAAGCCTCTAGCTCCAATAGTTTTTGAGATATCTTGCTGACAAGATTTTATTAAAAAAAATTCAAAGGGCAATAACTCTTGAAAGGGGCATAATCCATGAGAAAAAAAATACGCGTCAGCTTATTTTCCATTAGGAATGCATATATGAAATTTCAAAACCATAGCATACACAGTTCTAAAGTTCTGCTATGCATCACTTTTAGCATTCATTACAATGGGCACAAATTACCAAAATGACAAAGGGCCATAACTCGCAAAGTATTTTTCAGAATTTTGTCAAAAGTTAATCAGTTCATCTACTCATCACCAACAATCTATTCACCAACTTTCAAGGCTCTAGCTCCAATAGTTTTTGAGATATCTTGCTGACAAGATTTTATTAAAAAAAAATTCAAAGGGCAATTACTCTTGAAAGGGGCATATTCCGGATGAGAAAAAAAATACGAGTCAGCTAATTTTCCATGAGGAATCCATATATGAAATTTCAAAACCCTAGCATACACGGTTCTAAAGTTATGCTATGCATCACTTTTAGCATACATTACAATGGGCACAAATTACCAAAATGACAAAGGGCCATAACTCACAAAGTATTTTTCAGAATTTTGTCAAAAGTTAATCAGTTCATCTACTCATCACCATCAATATATTCACCAACTTTCAAGGCTCTAGCTCCAATAGTTTTTGAGATATCTTGCTGACAAGATTTTATTAAAAAAATTTCAAAGGGCAATAACTCTTGAAAGGGGCATATTCCGGACGAGAAAAAAAAAATACGCGTCAGCTAATTTTCCATGAGGAATCCATATATGAAATTTCAAAACCCTAGCATACACGGTTCTAAAGTGATGCTATGCATTACTTTTAGCATACATTACAATGGGCACAAATTACCAAAATGACAAAGGGCCATAACTCACAAAGCATTTTTCGGAATTTTGTCAAAAGTTCATCTACTCATCACCATCAATATATTCACCAACTTTCAAGGCTCTAGCTCCAATAATTTTTGAGATATCTTGCTGTCAAGATTTTATTAAAAAAAAAATCAAAGGGCAATAACTCTTGAAGGGGGCATAATCCGGACGAGAAAAAAAATATGCGTAAGCTAATTTTCCATGAGGAATCCATATATGAAATTTCAAAACCCTAGCATACACGGTTCTTTAGTTATGCTATGTATCAAAAGCGTAACTGACGGACGAACGGACGAAGGAACCAGAACCAATATGCCCCTCCAACTTTTTCAAAGTTGGGGGCATAATAAGAAAGTTATTGACAGAACACAAAAAAGGCCCTTTTTTGTTACCTTTAACCTCTATGTATGACCTTGACCTTTCAGGTATTAAACTGGGTCATGCGTGCAACACATCATCTCATGGTGGTTAACATTTCTGCCTAGCAATTTCAAAATCTATCTAAAAATAAGGAAGTTATTGACCAAACACGAAAAAAGGCCCCTTTTTTACCTTTGACCTCTATGTAGGACCTTGACATTTTAGGTACCAAACTGAATCATGCATGCAACACATCGTCCCATGATAGTTAACATGTTTGCCAAGTAACTTCAAAATCTATTTAAAAATAGGCAAGTTATTGACAAAACCCGAAAAAGGGCCCCTTTTTTTACCTTTGACCTCTAAGTATGACCTTGACCTTTGAGGTACCAACCTTGGTCATGCGCGCAACACATCGGCTTATATTGGTTCACATTTCTGCCATGTGATTTCAAAATCCATCTCAAAATAAGAAAGTTATTGACCAAATACAAAAGAAAGGCCCACTTTTTGACCTTTGACCTCTAAGTATGACCTTGACCTTTGAGGTACCGACCTGCCTCATGTGCACTACACATCGTCTCATGATTGTTAATAATTATGCCAAGTAATTTTAAAATCCATCTCAAAATTAGAAAGTTACTGACCAAATACGAAAAAAAGGCCCCTTTTTTGACCTTTGACCTCTAAGTATGACCTTGACCTTTGAGGAACCGACCTGCCTCATGCGCACCACACATTGTCTTATGGTTGTTAATAATTATGCCAAGTAATTTTAAAATCCATCTCAAAATAAGAAAGTTATTGACCAAATACGAAAAAAAGGCCCCTTTTTTGACCTTTGACCTCTAAGTATGACCTTGACCTTTGAGGTACCGACCTGCCTCATGCGCACCACACATCGTCTTATGGCTGTTAATATTTCTGCCGAGTAATTTTAAAATCCATCAAAAAATAAGAAAGTTATTGACCGGACAGGATTTGCCCATACATATATACATACCAACAAACTTCCAAGGGAGATAATTAAAAAAGTATAAATGCGAGAGTTATGGTTCTTGCGCACTGCACGTCGTCTAATGCTGATTAATATTTATACGAAGTTTTGTGAAGATAGCTCTAACGGTTTTCAAGTTACAGAGCGGACACGAATGTGTGACAGACAGACAGACGGACAGACAGACAGACGCCCGGGGGAAAAACAATATGTCTCTCCGAAAAAATTTTTTTCGGGGGAGACATAATAAACTGTAACATGTTCCCAAATACATATACTTAACCCTTATCTTGCTGTTCACGACAACCCCTATCCTTGCAAACAGTGTAGATCCAGATCAGATGGCTTCTGAAGAAGCCATCTGATCAGGATCTACACTGTTTGGCATTCAGTGTATGAATTTGTAGCAATAAATTACATCAAGTATTTTGATTGGTTGACAGATAGAAATGGGTGTGGCTTAAATGAATATTCAGCAAGATAAGGGTTAAGCTAACTGTGCTCTGCATGACTGAGGTCAGGCAGGTCTATGTTGAAGTGACATCAATGAGTAACCAGTATCTATCCAAGGCAATTGAGCTACCTTGTTGTGTAATGTCATCATCATGTGTGTGTGTGTGTGTGTGTGTGTGTGTGTGTGTGTGTGTGTGTGTGTGAGCAGTCCCAAGCAAGATGTGCAGTCTCCCAAAAGGTAGCCTCATCTTAAAGACCACTTTTGAACAGTCCCAAAGGTGGTCTCATACTGGGTGCAGAGAACACAGAGAAAGAATACCTGAAACCTTTAAAACATGCCTTAAAAAGCAGATTAAATTTAATTCATCTTTAGATCAGAGTTTTACTGAACTTTCAAAGCAACAAACATAAAGCTTATTAGTCTGTGTGAATGCTTCATTGTTCCGAATAAACAGATTTTTCTCCTGATGCGGCTCATGTTTTCATGGTGAATACTTTCTTGAGAATTATTGTCAAATGCCCTTCACTGAGTCAAACTGAGTGTCTGTTCCAAGTATATGTGTATGCTGAATGCTCAATTTTTCATAACCCTGTTAATAATTGTAACCTTGTAGGCAAAATAAAGTAGCAGACCCTGCTTTGTAACACGACTGACATTAAATGCTTATAAACGAGTTACAGCCTATTTGTTTTGCATGTGGCCCAATGAAAAATGTATGTATTTATGTAAGAGGCTTGTTGGGTGAGGCAAAGGTGACATGTATCTTGCATAACTAGGGCACCCAACTGATACTGGCTTACAGTTAGGCAGTGTGTCCTTGCAGCAGGTAAGTGTATTGTTGTTATTTTTTTTTCTGCTTCTACACTTCCAATCAGTTTACACTTTCTGCCCTTTCCCCACTTTCATCTCCTCTACTATCTCTATTCTCCCTTTCTCTCAAAATTACCCAGAAGGGTTGACATGCCATTAAACTCAGAACAAAAAATGTCAGTAAAGATCAATAAAATGAAAAATACTCCTAACTATTGTCCTGCTGAAGATAATAACTATGACCACTGCAAACAGCGGAGATCCAGATCAGATGGCTCAACTGTTTGAAAATTGAACAAATTCATAAAATCAAGTAATTTGCCTGGTTGATAGTCAAAAATAGGATTTAAATTAATTTATTCAGCAGGACAAGGGTTAAGAAATGAATGAAAATATATTTGGTATTAATAAAACATTTACTCTGTTGCAGGAGTTTTGTCTGGGTACATTTGTCATATTGTTATCAAACTGATTGCTGGTTAAATATTTGTTTAACCCATTTTGTACCAGAAATCTCAAAAAGTGTAACTTGGCAAACAGTGCAGGCCCAGATGAGACGCCGCAGAATGCAGGGTCTCATCAGGGCCTATACTATTTCCAGAAAGTTAAGCCATTTTTCAAATCAATTTTAAAGATACCACAACCTGTCACCCCTAAAGTTTGAAATGGACTCCTGCTATATATAAGGAGGAAGATTCCATTTGGTACAAAAGGGTTAACAATTAACATTAAATGAACCCTGTCAGAAGAAAACCTATCTTCCAGGTCTACGACTAGGAAAGACACAAAACAGTTTGAAAAGCTGCACAGCGTACCATAAAAATCCTAAAAATTTGATGACTTGCTGAGTGAGTGAGTGCTCAAATTTTGGGCCTTACCAACAGCTAAGGTTGTACGAAGATGTGACCTCAGTTTAAGGACTCATCCTCAAGTCTGGAGAATCCCGGGATCAAACCCACTACCAATAATTTACGAGGTGTGTGTGTGTGTTTCAGTTTTAAGTCCCACCAACAGCTAAGGTCATACGAAGACTGGGCCTTGGTTTAAAGTCTGGATTATAAGGTGAGTAGCATAACCACTACACCACAGAGGCTTCTGGGGTCTCCCTGTAATTCTCCAAAAACTTTAACAAATTTGTTTCATGACCCAGCAAGGAGTCAAAAATTGCACATGTGATGGTTAACAGTGTAGACCCTGATCAGACTGATCCTGAAGGAGGAGCAGTCTGTGATCTGGGTCTGCACTGTTTGCTTAGGCTTGTCAGTCCCAATACTTAGGATCGTTATGGTAGAAAGAGTCTTGAAATTTCAGCTATAAGCACTACAGGTGTTGAACTTTCCAAGCAGAAAATTCAAAGGTGCTGATCAGACTTCTCAGATGTGCAGGCTGATCTGTACATTTGCTGTTTCAAACTGCTGAAGCTACATACAGCATATCAATGATAAACTCTTTTATCCCTAAGTTTCTCAACTTTGAATTTCAAATCTGTTCCAAGATTGGGCTTCATTCAAGGTTTGGGAAACAAAAGGGCAAATTACCGTATTCGGGCATGTATTACCCGCAGTTTTTTTCCCTCAAATTACAGGCCCAAGTTCTGGGTGCGGGTAATCCGCCCGAATTATTTTTGGACCATTTTATTTTTACTTTTTACAGCTGAAAATACGATGCATCTCATGTTATGCTCTATCCTTTTACGATTCCCGACATAAATAACGTTTAATTGTCCACTCAATTTTACCTACACATGAGTAATATAACAATCTCTATTACTAGCAAGCCCGATTTTGTGAGTATTATTCCTAAAACTCTGATTTTAAACAAAATAAACAAGCAAGTTCAATGCGAACATCAAAGTTTTCAGGCATCCAAACTGCCGCCCACAAATCACAGCTAGTTTTTTTTCTGCACGCGATCGGTAAATGACGTCATCATACCCCAGCAACCTCACACGTGTCTATTGCTTTAGCTTAATGGGGCGTATCTGTCTCATAAAAAATGTTTGGAAACGCTAAAAGTATTCTCGCTAGCAAAACAGCGCTTTCCGTAAGCTCCGTGTCAATAACCAACAACAGAATACAGATGTGTTAACACAAAGAGTTCAACTTTTCTCGCCAAGCGTCTGCTATTTGGCGCCAAAAACATAACCATTCACGAGATAGCAGAATAGTCGTAGCAACTCTTCTTAGGAGCAATTAAATAATTTTCACACTGATTGCGGATTAAATTTTATGATTGGGGAATAAACGCAAATTAGAGACATAACTTGACCATATTTTCACACCTTATCGACACGCACAGCAGGGTGGCAATTATATGTCAGGGATTAACAATAGTCTCATAAGTGAACCGTTATAAATCAATAAACAGTGTAAATCCAAATCAGACATCTGCGGCGTCTTTCTGAGGTGTCTGATCTGGGACTGCACTGTTTGCCGATGTCCCAAAAAAGAAACGTCTGCGGCATCTTTCTGAGGCGTCTGATCTGGGACTGCACTGTTTGCCGATGTCCAAAAAAAGGGCCGCGGGCATATGTGGGTTAATAAATAAATAACACTGGTGAACTGGTAAAGTTTTTTCAACATTTTAATCAAAATACATGCTTTCTGGTGATACTCGCACGCACGTGCATTTTCCCGCCTTTTGAAGACGATCGCGCGTTCCGTTGTGTGCTACAAAAACTGGCCAAATTCTTACTTTTTCTCACTTACGCATCCACCAAAATTTCAGCAAATGTTCCATGCGGGTAATACAACAGTATAACAGTTTTCCCCCAGATTTTGGAAAAAAAAGGGGGTGCGGGTAGTACGCAAATGCGGGTAATACACACCCGAATACGGTAGTGTTGATCCAGATGAGAAAGTTAATTTTGAGCCATCTCATCAGGATCTGCACTGTTTGTTTAGCTTACCAATTTGGAAATCTTTCAACATATAAGTGGACAATATAGCTAATGCAATTTGACATAAGACTGGTGATCTCTTTATTTGTTTGTATTTGAGTTTAATGGCCCATTCAACACTACTTTAGGTCATTTTTGAGCTGGTCAGTTTACCTATCCACACTTTTCCTGGGCAAGTTTATATGTAAGGGGTTAACCAGTACAGTGCACATTCTTTCGTCAGAAACTTCGCAATTCAAGAGATGCCCAAAATTCACGAGCAATTTATGAAAACCGACCTATTAGGCGATAACATTGACTAATTTATTCTTTGCATAAAGGTCAGTCTCATGTCAAATTGCACCAACTAAACAGACACAATCATTATTCAATCTAGATAACTGCACAATCTTATCAATTTGCAACCCTGTCATTTAAAGCTAATGAAGTGTTTTAACCCTTTTTGTACCAAATGGAATCTTTCTCCTTATATATAGCACGAGTCCATTTAAAAATTTAGGGGGGATAGGTTGTGTTTTCTTCATAATTGATTTGCAAATTGGCTGAACTTTTTGCAAAAACAGTGTAGGTCCTGATCAGATGCCGCATTCTGCAGCGTCTGATCTGGGCCTGCACTGTTTGCCAATGTAGGCACTGATCAGATGCCACATTCTGTGGTAACTGATCTGGGCCTGCACTGTTTGCCAACTACCCGTTTTGGGGGATCCGGTACAAAATGGATTAAAAGTTAACATTTCATTAAAAGTTTGATCATGAACGCCAATATTTTTGCTGTGCAAAAGCTACTCACATTCTTTCAGGAAAGACACATAAATTTGGTATTGTAAATGCCCAAACATTTCACATTTCCATCATTAATGAGTTCATTAAGTGAACAATGCTTTGATGATCGGGGTCAGATGTTTTGTTAAATGTATCTCTCATAAACCCTCTTTTTTCATATGCAATTGAAGCAGCTCCTGAGCCAAACAGCAACAAACATGCCAGGACTCAAGTTCAACTGATATAATGTTTAACCTGATATTATCACAAAGCAGTTGAACATGAAAACAGTTGAACATTATCCAAGCATGTACACACAAAAAGCTGCAAGCTAGCATGTTCAATGAGCAAAGTCTCAGGTCAGTCTGTGCAGATGGGCAGTCTGACCAATGTTCTGGGGCCCAGCTTAGCGTAAAAACTGTAAACTGCATTTGCAAAACCTGCTCACAGTTTCTCTGCAAAAAATATTATTATATTTGCCATACTAAAGGATCGAAGTTTCAATTGTTAGTTTGGAAATAGTCATTTGGGTCATCTATGGATTCTTGCTCATCCTTAACCCTTATCTTGCTGAATATTCATTTAAGCCACTCCCATTTCTGTCTATCAACCAATCAAATTACTTGATGTAATTTATTGCTACAAATTCATAAACTGTGTGCCAAACAGGGTAGATCCTGATCAGATGGCTTCTTCAGAAGCCATCTGATCTGGATCTACACTGTTCGCAAAGATAGGGGTTGTCGTGAACAGCAAGATAAGGGTTAATACAATTAATGATGATGAGTCTGCATAGTTGCCGACGCTGATTTCAATCTTTATTGGTAACAAATGTCAGGTTGTACTTGTTTGCTTGCACAAGCCCGAAGCACTAACATGTTATATGGGTTAACGTGAAGATTTTCATTGCAATATGAACAACTGTTCTTAACCCATTTTGTACCAAATGGAATCTTCCTCCTTATATATAGCAAGACTCCATTTCAAAATTTAGGGGCGTCAGGTTGTGTTTCCTTCAAAAACTATTTGGAAATTGGCAGAAAATTTTCAAACAGTGTAGGCACTGATCAGACGCCGCAGAATCGCCGCATTCTGCGGCATCTGATCTGGGCCTGCACTGTTTGCCAACTACCGTTTTGGATTTCCGGTACAAAATGGGTTAAACTGCTTGCATTTCTTTGCTATCACAATTCTAATATTATACATGACATAGAAACTGAGTCAAACACAGCTCCAGATAAGAAATAGTAACAATGATAATTAACCCTCACCATGCTGAATATTTCAAAATACTACACTCCTCCCCAATTTTCAGTCATTTGTGTTGCATGATTTCAATTTTTACTATGGATTCAGACACAGAATGGAAAACAGTATAGATCCTGATCAGCTGGCTTAGCCAGCTGATCTGGATCTATACTGTTTTCTTAAATGGTTATATCCAGGCTCAGCTTGGTGTGGGTTCAGGGCTAATCATCCTTATCTCTTGTTTGGAACATGTTGTGGGTGCTGCTTAGAATTGTTTAGATGATTATAACTACAAACAGCACCCATAATACAGTAGAGCTTCAATGGCTCAAACACCGATGGCTCTTTCACCATGGCTGAGTCGTACCCGTTTTTGAGACCCTTGGGATTTCCTCAAGATATGAAATAGTGAGGGGCGAATTGGGGAGATTTACTTCTTTTACCTTCCAAATGTATGCTGTGTGTACTCATTAGAATCGCCTCGATGAGGCGATTCTAATGAGTACACACAGCATATGTTTATTTTATAAAACACCGAAAAGATGTCCCAAAATTATCACCATTATACCTGCTGGCATGTCACTATCAGTAACTCGCAGTGTCTCGAACATGTTGATGGTCCCAAAGGTGTTCAAGCCATTGAAGTTTGACTGTATATGTATAAATGAAGAAATAAGAAAATTAATTTCTAAATTATATTTCATCTGGAGCTATGGTAAAAGCTCTTTAAATGGATCAATTCACGATGCAAACAGGGACTTTTTGTCATTTAATCTTTATACTGCAAGTCATTTGATTTGCAGACATCATTTTACATTTTTTTTTATTTTCAATTAACCTTTTACTATGACATTGTTCAGTTTCTTATTTCTTTTCAGGAATATAATGTAAGATGTAGCTGATCATCAAGATCGTCTCTATATAGTGATCGTAACTATCAATAACTTGATTTTTAATAAAAGAATAAGAAAATAGGACCCAAAAAAAAACTTTCTTCATGCTGGAATGCATGAAAATTTCTAACTTTTAAATATAAAATACCAATAAATAGGACGCTTTTTCTTCCCCAAAGTAGAAGTAAAACAAAGATCAGGAATTGATACAATTAACTTACTCCATCCATAAAAGACACCAAATCTGCAGAAATGGCTTTTATCCTGCTCATAAATATTAAAATGCATTTTTGTTTTGTTTTTGGTTTTACGGCCCTTTCAAGATTATTTCACTTATTTATATCAAGCCGATCGTCAATCAGAGGTGGGCGAAAACCAGAGCACCCAGAGAAAAACCACCTGACCGCCTGTTGCAGAACTTGGCGCCTCACATATGAGCTAACAATTGTTGGCGCTTTAATATTTAAGGACAGGACAAATTTCATGCTCAAGTGAGCTGTGCATCAGATATGTTAAATAAACCTTGGGCCAGAAAATACTTTCTTAGAATAATTATCAATGACCCAAAACAATTGGTCCTCCTCTGTAATCCAATAAACACTATCTTGGCACTCATCCTCCGTGTTTAGAACATTCAATATGACTGGCTCCCATTTCACAGGAACTATGAAATATATATTATATTGCTGTACAATGATAATGAAACTACCCAGTTCTAGTGTCCCTTTGAATGTTGTATCAGCCACTGTAACGTAATATCTGAAAAATATCAAACAGAAGTGAGATATACCTTGAGAGAAAAACATCTACATTCATAGCCCCAAATAAGAGGGGGTAACCACATTTTTTTTCTGCATGAAAACATATGAGCCAGCGCACGACAAAACCTACAATAAGACATGTGCCCCCAGCAAAGACTCAGATTAGCCTGCGCATCCAAACAGCCTGATCAGTCTTTGTTGTGCCATCTAAGGATAGCTAAGGGCCCAATTCTCAGGTCACAGAAGTCTCAGGTCAGACCATATGGATGAGCATGCTGATCTGATTCTTCACTGGGCGCACATATGAATTGTAGGAAATGCTGTGCCCCGGCTCATATGTTTTGGGTACTCATTAGAAGCGCCTTGCCAAGTTATTGTTTGTTTGCATTGGAGTTTAACATCCCAGTCAAGACAATTTAGGTCATTTTTGAGCCAGTCAGTTTACCTATCCACACTTATCCTGAACAGGCTTATACGTAAGCGATTAACCAGTACAGTGCACATTCTTTTGCCAGAAACTGACAACTGCCCTTCTTGAATCAGCAGATGTGCGAGAATGACCGTAGAAAAGATTTCATGAATAATCTCCACGAAAGGATGTTGCCAACCCCGGCAGGTATCGAACACGCGTCCCCCTGATCACCAGTCAGATGCGCATCAGACTGAGCCACAGAGGCCGGTGCTTTGCCAAGTTATATTGTGCCATGCTAAAACTGGAAAAAATATGAATTTCAAATTTTTTCAGTAGTTGCTTGGTTTGTTTGGAGCTCAACACTATAAAGGTCATTTCAAACAGGTCAGTATACCATTACTATAAACCACAATTTTCCTGGGCTGTCTTATACCTCAGTTAACCCATTGTATGTTTGTGGACTCATCCTTTGCTATATGTTGGACAAGTCTATTTGTCATATAAGGGATGTCAAGCATATATTTTTATATTTATTCTATTTTTGATGGAAATTTCTGTTAGCAAATAGTGCAGGCCCTGATCAGACGCCGCATTCTGCAGCGTCTGATCTAGGCCTGCGCTGTTTGCCAAGCTACTACTTTAGGGGTTTCCCGCATATAATGGGTTAACCAGGAGTGCATATTCTTTCACTAGAAACTGACAACCACTCTTCTTGAATCAGAGGAAGGAGAAGAATGACCATACAAAATACTTCATGATCAGTTTCCAGGAAGAAATGTTTCCAGACTGGGTAGGTACGGAACCTATGAACTTCTCATCACCAGTTAGACACATATCTGACTGAGTCACAAGGCCTGCCTTAACGCTCTGCATGCCGAGTACATGTATTCATTTTGCCCCCGCCCATCAGGGCTTGAAGAAAGAGATTGGGCTGCATGGTGCTTCCATGCAGAACTTAAACTGACCACACACAAGTACTGGTAAACTGCTTAGGACTAAGCCTGTCCAGGCAAAGTGGTGTGAGTCAGACTGTCCAGTGCATATAAGCCTTTAGGTTTCATTGGTCAGCAGGGCTTGAGATGTCATTTCATCTCACTGTTGGGTAAAAGTCTCACAAAATTGGTTGCACATCTCCAAAATCACCCAATCAGTGTTGACGGGGATGTTAAACCTCAGTTCAAACAAACCTGATTTTTTTTTCACCAGACAACATTTTTAAAATATTTTTTTGTTTTGCCTAGAGAACAGGATTTGCCATTTCATGCAAATTGTCTCTGGAGAAAATCTGCATTTTCTTATTTTTCCTAGAAAACAGAATTTGACATTTCATGCAAATTGTCTCGACAGGCGATTTAAAATCCTGTTTTCTGGGAAATAATTAGAACAAGATGTGTTTGTGAAACACGAACATGTCCCCGGGCATGGTCATTTTTTATTCAAAGTTGCTCACAGTTCAAGATTTTTGTTTGTGTGGGAAGCCCTTGCTTGTCAAAAGAAACTTACATGCCAAATATAAAAGCTCTATCTTAAACGGTTCAAAAGTTATGAACAATTATATTTTTTCTTTAAAGTAGGTCAAGGTCACAGGTCAAAAACAATTTGCATGAATGTAAAGCTATTGTCACAAGGAACATACATGCCAAATATTAAGGCTCTATCTTAAACGGTTCAAAAATATGAACCATTTTATTTTTTCTTTTAAGTAGGTCAATGGTCAAGGTCATGGTCCAAACATTTTGCATGTATGAAAAGCTCTAATCACAGGGAACCTACATGGCAAATATGAAAGCTCTATCCCAAACGGTTCGAAAGTTATGACCAAAAATGTTTATTTTTTTTAAGTAGGTCAAAGGTCAAAGTCAAAGGTCAAAATTTTTGAATGAATGTAAAGCGTTTGTTACAAGGAACCTACATGCTAAATATGAAGGCTGTATCTCAAACGGTTCAAAAGTTATGACCAATGTTAACTTTTTCTTTTATGTAGGTCAAAGGTCAAGGTCAAGGTCACAGGTCAAAATTTTTTGTGTGAATGTAAAGCTCTTTGTCACAAGGAACCTACATGCAAAATACGAAGGCTCTATCTCAAACGGTTCAAAAGTTATGACCAAAATGTTATTTTTTTATTTTAAGTAGGTCAAAGGTCAAGGTCAGAGGTCAAAATTTTTCGCATGAATGTAAAGCTTTTGTCACAAGGAATATACATGCTAAATATGAAGGCTGTATCTCATGTGGTTCAAAAGTTATGACAAATGTTATTTTTTTCTTTTAAGTAGGTCAAAGGTCAAGGTCAAAGGTCAAATTTTTTTACATGAATGTGAAGGTCTTGTCACAAGGAACCTTCAGGCCAAATATGAAAGCTCTATCTCAAACGGTTCAAAAGTTATGGCCAACGTTAAAGTTGTCCACGTACAAACCAACAAACAAACAGACAGGGCAAAAACAATATGTCCCCGCTATCGCTACCGGGGACATAAAAATACTAATGATTGTCATCTGCTGAATAAGACAGTGATAAAGGTTAACAATAATTACCCTCCTATGATTATGAGCTATTGAATCACTTACATTGTTCCAAGTAAGGAGGAGTAATAAGTAAAATTTTGGGATAATTTTCTTGTTTTTGTATAAAACAAATGTTGAAAGTACTTCACCTCACATCCATCCATTTGGCCATTACCTCAGTTAGGTGGTGGCTAAATCTAGGATTTTGCACAAAAAATGGATGAATCCTTGAAACTATTTGCAATCAATTTAACAGAGGTATTCTACAAGGCATACCTCTGGGTCCAAATCTATACCTTTCAACTCTTCCACAGGTTCTACATCTACCAAAAGAAGAGGGAAGACAATTCAACTGAGGAATAGTTCTAGGGAAAAAAAAAAAGAAGAATTCCTTAGGGTATCACTATAAGATTGGTACCTAAGGTATTGTGTGGTGTTTACTTTTGATGCAGTTGTTTTGAGCTAAGCCTGTAACTGAGGTCAAGTATTTATCTTTATTAAGAGACACTGTACCAGAGTGAATCTTATTAAAGAAGGTTGAGGACCCCTCTAAAAGGGCCTCCAAATGATGGCCACTCAAACATTAAGAATGTCACAGATGCAACTTTTGTTTTGCCATCACCAGCAGGTTGAACTAGCTGCTGTCCTCTGGACCTTCTCAACCTGCTGAATCTAGCAAGAAATCTTTTCTGTGTTCACACAGGGATAACAAAGGAACATGATCTGTTAATTTGTCTTGTCACTCCTTATAATATGGTGCTATGCACTTACCTATATTTTCTTTTTCTTTACATGATATAGAATAACAGCAAATTTCTCTGTCTTGAATAGCTGATAAATTCCTGAAATAGAAGGAAACACATGAAGATATTAACCATTTTTGCACCAAATGGAATCTTCCTCCTTATATATAGCATGAGCCCATTTCAAAATTTAGGGGTGTCAGGTTGTGTTTTCTTCAAAATTTATTTGGAAAATGGCTTAACTTTTTGCAAACAGTGTAGGCCCTGATCAGATGCAGCGTTCTGTGGCATCTGATCTGGGCCTACACTGTTTGCCAATTACCCGTTATGGGGTTTCTGGAACAAAAAGGGTTAACAAAACAAAATCCAGTTTACTTTCTTTTTTTTTTTTTCATAAGGTTACCCATGGAAGTAAAATATCAGTCAGAAATAAGCTTAACATAATGTCAAAATCGTTATATTTAAAACATGTCTTTATTTTTCACTGAACATATTCATATTATGATGTACGGCATATTCATATAATGATGTACGGCATATTCATATTATGATGTACAGAATAACTCCAAGGAGTATCCAGGATGATAAAGGGATAATAATCTTAACCCATTTTGTACTGGAAACCCCAAAACGGATACCCTGGCAAACAGTGGAGGCCCAGATCAGATGCCGCAGAACATGGTGTCTGATCAGGACCTACACTATTTGCAAAAGTTCAGCTATTTTCTGAATAAATTTTAAGGATAACACAACCTGTAATACCTAAATTTTGAATTGACTGCCATATATAAGGAGGAAGATTCCATTTTGAACAAACAGAGTTAATTCCTTGTGTGACTGCCTGCAACTCCTACCCTTAATTACCTAGCTTGGTGGATTAAGCATAGCTTATAAGTCTATAACAAATATCTGACAAATGTGTATAAGAGTCAACTCTGGTTTGGCTTACTGGTTAGAGCATTGGACTTTCACCAAAGCAGCCTTGGTTCACAGCTATGATTCATTTCTTTTGTTACAAATTTCATGTTGTTGGACTTGATTGAAACATATGCTGTAGGTATGTGAAAGACTCACCTCATTAAGGTAATTCTAACAAGCTCTTGTTTATTTGTTTGTTTAATTTGAGGTTTAACGTCCCCGTCAACACTGTATAGGTCATTTTGGAGACATTGCTTCCAATTTTGTGGGACTTTTACCCGACATTGAGATGAAATGACATCTCAAGCCCTGCTGCCCAATGAAACCAATAGGGTTTATAAGCATGGACGGGCCAACTCGCACTGCTTTGCCTAGGCAGGCTTAGATCCTCTAAGCAGTTTACCAGTACTCATGTGCGGGTCGGTTCCAGCTCTGCATGGAAGCATCATGAAGCACATATATTTCTTCAAGCCCCAATGGGCGGGGGCTGCACAAGCTCTTGTATGACTGCCTATTTCATATGATATCACCGACATCAACACTGTTTGAATACATAGCTGGTCTACAGGGACAAAATAAAATAATTCATTTGAGGAAGCCCTGATCAGTAGTGAACAGTGTAGGCCCAGACCATTTGAGTCCAGCAACGCCTGATCTAGACCATCACTGTTTGCAAAAAGTTCTGCCTGTTCTTAATAGCTTTTGATAAATAACTCAACCTGGTACCCCTAAATTCTGAAATGAACCTGCTATATTAAGGTGGAACATGCTGTTCAGAGAAAACAGATTCAGAACCTATTTAAGGTTAATACATGTACTGATACATACATTCTATCAATGAGTTCTTTTTCATCTAGTGCCCCTGGTAAATCTCTCTTGTTACCCAGTACTAAAACAGGGATTCCTTGTAACTGAGGTTTATCAAGTAGATTGTGGAGTTCATTCCGTGATGCTTCTACTTTATCATGGTCTGCTGCATCTACCATATATCTGTGAACAGAAACCAAAACAAATAAGAAGTGTCAAGAGAACATTTATTCTAATGCATTCCTCAAAAATTTGTGACAGTATATTCGGCAATATAATGTCGGAAACCCTAAGTAATCATATAACATCGCTTTTCATTGGCTGCCATTTGGTTTTACGCAGCTCACAGTGGTTGCTGCTATGTGCAAAATAGTTCAAGTTTTACCAAAACAAGTGAATATGTGCATTAGAATGGGGATAACTGTAATGAAAATTGTCATTTGGGGAGGTAAATCGTCAGTTTTACGGTCGCAAATTACGTTTTATGGCTCCGCTAACGCGTCGCTGTAGAACGTAATTTCCAACCCTAAAACCTCTGATTTACCTCCCCAAATGACAATTTTGAATACAGTTATCCCCTTATCTGTGGTCATACTGTAGGTTTTGTCATGTGCTGGCTCATTTCTCTGTGGATATACTAGCATCATGAAGAGAATCAAAGCACTGACAGCGCTGGAGGATCAATTGTCTCTAAGGCTAGCATGATTAATCGGTTAATCAATTAATCAATCGATAAATTCCACAAAAAATGACTATCATTACTGATTTGGTTGTAATCCATTATTTGATAAGTACAATTTACTACCCAAAGTTGTGTATAAAATAGCTGGATGAGTAGCAAACAGTGCAGACCCTGATGAGACACCGCATTCTGTGGTGTCTCATCTGCATCTACACTGTTTGCCGAGGCCTGGCTATTCTAATACAGATGGTAAACTACGAACAAAAGGGCCATGATGGCCCTGGATCACTCACCTGATCCATAGTGTAACAAGTGGGCCCCAGGGAGGGTCATTATTGGCCCCAGGGCTTTAATGTGCATAATGTTGAGGGAGGCCTTAAAGGTGAAGCTTCATACCAAACATCAACAAAGGCTATAATTTGAACAATCTTGGCAAAGGTCCACTAGATGAAGCTACACACCAAATATCAAAGACCTGGGCCTTGTGGTTTCAGAGAAGATATTCCCAATATAGCCTTTGCAAAACCAAATAGCCCCGGGGCTATATAAGTCTAAGTAAAACCAAAGAGCCCCAGGGTCGGGGCATTTGTGGCCCCAGGGCTATAATTTGAATATTCTTGGTAGAGGTCCACTAGATGAAACTCCATACCAAATAACAAAGACCTGGGCCTTGCAGTTTCAGAGAAGAAGGTTTTTTAAAGATTTCCCCTTATAAGTCTATGTAAAACCAAAGGGTCTCGGGGCGGCGACATTTTTGGCCCCAGGGCTATAATTTGCACAGTTTTGATAGAGGTCCACTAGATGAAATTTCACACCAAATATCAAAGACCTAGGCCTTGTGGTTTCACAGAAGAAGATTTTTTAAGCTTTTCCCTATATAAGTCTATGTAAAACAAAGGGCCCCGGAGTGAAGGCATTTCTGGTTTCAGGGCTATAATTTGAACAATCTTGATAGAGGTCCACTAGATATCATTTCACACCAAATATCAAAGATCTAGGCTTTGTGGTTTCAGAGAAGAAGATTTTTTAAGATTTTCCCTATATTAGTCTATGTAAAACCTAAGGGCCCCGGAGCGTGGGCATTTTTGGCCCAAGGGCTATAATTTGAACGATCTTGGTACAGGTCCATCGGATGAAGCTAGATACCAAATATCAAAGTCCTGGGCCTTGCGGTTTCAGAGCTGAAGATTTTTAAAGATTTTCCCTATATAAGCCTATGTAAAACCAAAGGGCCCCAGGTGGGAGCATTTTTTGCCCCAGCACTATAATTTGAACAATGTTGGTGGGGGTCAACTAGATGACGCTACATACCCAATATCAAAGACCTGGGCCTTGTGGTTTCAGAGAAGAAGATTTTTTAAGTTTTCAGTGAAAAAATCTATTTTTGGCTCCTGTGACCTAGATGTGCAACGGACCGGAACCATTTGAACAACTTTGAAAGGGGACCACCTAAGGATCATTCCTGTGAAGTTTGGTCAAAATCCGATCAGTGGTTTAGGAGATGTCGTTTGAAGAAATTGTTTACGCATGGATGCACCAACACATGACGGACAAAGAGTGATCCAAAAAGCTCACCTCGTCACTACATGATGGTAAGCTAAAAATAGTAGGTGTCATGCTCAGACAGAAAGCTAGACAGGTAAAACTATGATCAAATCTTCAGTGATTACTAATCGATTATCGATCACAATGTCCAGACTGATAATCGATTATCCTTTCAGCTCCAATTAGCCAGCTCTAATTGTCTCTGACCTAGGAAATGGTCCTGCTTAGTAACTTTGGGTCAATGAGCAAGTGAAAATCTATTTCTTGCACAATAGATAAGGAAATCTGTGGTTTTAGCCTGGGATAAAAATTCTGTTCTTACACTGGTGTTCTTACCTATGCAAACTACGTAAGTAAAGTGTGTGAGAAATTAAATGTTAAATATTAAATAAAGTAAAAAGAAAATTTTCGTTGGTGTTGTGCAAGAAAAAGAATCTAATATGAGGTTCTTTTGTAGACGGATGTTTCCAACCCTTGGGATGACTTTGCTGAGCTGAACCAAGGGTTCCACACAGCGCAGTCTATAAGAATCTTATATGGGTGTGAGGGATGGATAGAAAAATCCATCCCAAGGGTCACTGTCTGGCATCACGAGGCTTGCCGAGTGATGCCGGACAGTGATCCCGAGGGACCGATTTTTCTATCCACCCCTCACATCCATATTGGATTCTTTTTCTTGCATACCTTCATTTCTTAGCGCGGAATTTCAATGCTGCCAGTCACTTCGGTTACCAACGTCCGCCATATTGTTTTGACGCTGCAGGGATATAAAGTGACGTCACGGATTGTAAATGACGTCAACCTTAACGATGGCGCACACAAGGTCGTAATCAACCAATGCATTTATCAAACACTCGATTATATTCGATTTGGGGTCGGAACACCAGGTTCAGAACATAAATTTCTATCCCAGGGTAAAATCGCGGATTTCCTTGTCTGATGTACAAGAAAGCCTGTTCAGCTGCACACAGCATGATTATCCTGAGGGTTGGAAATGCCCATCTACTACAGAACCCCATATCAGATTCTTATAGTAACTTTGAGTTGAGAGACAAGTGAAAATCTCTCTGGACTATTTCTGACTATCAGCCAATCAGATTATATGATATAATATTTTCGCTCAAATTCACAAACTGAATAACAAACAGTGTAGATCCTGATCAGATGGCTTCTTTAGAAGCCATCTGATCTGGAGCTACACTGTTGCCAAAGGTAGGGGTTGTTGTGAACAGGAGGGTTAAGCATACACTGAGGACCCTGATCAGATGTTGCATTCTGTGGCATCTGATCTGAGTCTACACTGTTTCTAAAACCCAACACACAGGTCCGATCCAGATTCTTTACGAAACTCTGATCTCACAGTGATAAGAAAATTGCTGCTATAAATAACCATTACCTGGATTCTGTTAGTGACAGTCATGTGGACATCAGCAATGCAATGCTTCTGTACCTAGAAAACTGGGGTGTCTGCACTGGGTTTACCCTATTTGGCAAACCAAACACACGTCTGGTCCAGATTCTTTACACAGCCTTCTAATAACGCAGTGTTAACCCTTATCCTGCTGTTCACGAGAACCCATATCTTTGCAAACAGTCACGCCTACAGAACGATAGAATGCGTAACCATTGGTTAAGAACGTGAAGCAATTAGAGCGACATCCGGTTAGGAATTAGATCGCTAAAAAAGGTAAAGAAACTGTGCAGTTTCTGTGTTTCATAAGTTATATAATTTTTACGAGGAAGTTATTTAAAAAACGGGGAATTACATTCAGGAGCCTATTAATATCGGCATCTTTGGAGTAAATACCAAATCCCGTACTTCACACATTTTGGCTAAATTTAGTTTATCCTGCTGAAGGTGAACTCAGACCTTAGAAAACGAGTGGTTTTTCGAGGTGTTTGTTGCCTTTCATTTATTACTGCGCTTTGCTACAAGTTCAGCGTATTAACATGCACACACAATAAACATATATGGTTATATGTCTTGTGGATATTTTGCTTGTCAATGCAGCACTATCGAGAAATCACCACGGAAAAGGTCGAAAATGGTTGGTTACGCATTAGATCTATAGAAATGATAACAAAACTTGCAACTATAAAGCGGATCTGTTTTCATCTCCACGGCCCCAGAATCACCCACACCTTGTTCTACGGAACCATTTTTAGCCAACCTGATAAGCAGTGCGCTATTGATTCGATAATGACATAGTATTTTATGGAAACATTTTCAGTCTCCAGAATCATAGAACCGAATGATTTTCACTGACTTTTACGCTGTGTTTGTTTTATCAATGGTCCGGTAATTGCCTGAAATGAAATTAAACAGGTTTTGGAGTTTTAATTTCTGCGAAGAACTCCTCATCTGCCAAAATTTGCTGGTTAAGCATTAGATCGTCTGGTTAAGCATTCGATAGCCAGAGAGGAGAAAATCTCACCAGTTGCTACCTAAGTAAATGCCAGCAGCTTACTACAATAAAAGGTGGTCTACATATGATTTCTAAATTATGTTAAAATCACCAGAGAAAGAAAGTTGTGATGAAAAATACTTTTTGTGGACAAGACCATTAAATGTCTGGGTATCATGCTTATCTGACCGAATGACGCACAGATTCATAAATAAGAGGTCATTACTTGCTTTTGTAGAAAACAAAATGGCCAGCTACCGCTTTGTAATGGCGATTAAATCTATATCGTGTTTCTATGGTCAAGCATTAGAGAGCCAGGTTGAGCATAAGACACTCATGATTATAAACTTGGTGCTTATAAAAAATAGAAGTAAAGCAATGATCAGGAATCAATACCAGCTGGCTATGCAAAATGCGATACATACAATCAGTGACAAACAATAACATAAATAAACCACCAAAAAAGAACCGCCTTGTAACAGTCAGTGAAAAGAATTCCACTGGGAATTGTTTGTCAATCGACCCAAAGGTGCTCAGAAGAAAATCTGTTCTATGCTTAAGTGCACGTGAATATCACTGACTTGTCGGGAAAACTATTAGAATGAAAATAGTCGCAGTGAGGTCAGTGTTGTGAAAAACTAAAGAGGGTTATCTTGGAAACATAGGATGGGCTTGGCAAAGAGTGTAGACCCTGATCAGACGCTGCAGAATCCGGCGTCTGGTGAAGATCTACACTATTTGATTGGACCCTGGAATTTAAGAGATTAATGAAACAGTTTAAGACTATTTCTCCTACCTACACTCGGAGGCAATAGACCCACCAGTCCTTTGTTGTTGTTTTTTTTAAATCACATTATATTTTGTGCAGAAATGAGAAAAATATCACAATGTTTCATCTTAAAATTTTCATCATTTTGGCGATAAAGGTTACATTGTATTTGTATAGGCGTGTTTTCGTAATGATTATTCAAAGAAACAAAATGATGTGGAGAAAACAAATGTCTACAACCTTTTTAGTACTAAATACAATATTATCAACAGTCGGTCGATAGTGAACAAAAAACTGGACTTTTGGCTTAATGTAAACTGCCTAATCACTGCCTAGATACATCCGTGAGAAAATATTGCTCCATATTCAAAACGGTTTCAAAAGTTCCTCATATCTAAACATGATACTGCAGATGGAAGAAAATATTATAACTTGTATGTTCTATCAATTTATTATATCTATATTTTTTCCTCATATCTAAAAATGATACTGCCGATGAAACAAAATATTATAGCGTGTATGTTTTATTAAGAAGGAAGATTAGATCATGGAAGATTAGCTGAGGGCCTCGTGGAAGATTAGCTATTACATGTATTTTTGTATGTGCTAAATGTTGCTACCCTCACTAAATAAAGTCCTTACTTACTTACTGACTGACTGACTGACTGACTGACTTACTTACTTACTTCTCTCAATTTATTTAATGAACGCACCTGTCCTCATGTTTACTTAAAATTTATAAATTTTACAAATGGATTCTAGTTCGTCTTGATTAACATGATTAAGAATACATGGTGTGTCCTTCTTGCGCTGTTTGTATTAATAAGAAGTTGGTTTTAGACAATATCTTTATCTTATCGTTTTGACAGTTAGCATAGAACTCACGGGTCTCCGATCTGGGTTATCGATCATGATACAGACATATATTTTGGGGGCATGCGCAGTCCCAGGAGTAGGATATTCCGGCTACCTATTTGCTTTGCACAGGCGAGCTAAAACAAATACGCCTTTCTTTTGCGTTACTATGCCTTTTTTCGCATTACTACGCCTTTTGATTCGCGTAAAAACGCCTTTGATTCGCATCACTGCGCCTTTCTTTTGCGTTACTACGTCTTTCTTTTGCACTAGTATGCACTTTTTCGCGTTACTACGCCTTGTTTTTGCGTTACTACGCTTTTTTTTGCGTAGCTTCGCCTTCTGATTGGCGTTACTGCGTCTTTTGTTTTGCGTTTCTACGCCTTTTTTGCATTATTACGTCTTTTGTGCGCTGAAAAAAATAACTAGTACATTCGACTAGTTTACCTAGTAAACACAGAGGGTCACCTAGTCGTCTGTAGGTTGACTGAGCATTCTTAGTCAATTTAACTAGTCTCTCTAGTAAGCGTAAATCAATAATCGTTGACAGGGCATCTGGTCAGTATGACTACCCTTTCTAGTCCATATGACTAGGGTGTCTAGACAGTTTTCCCGCCAAATGTTGATTGACAGCTTGCAGAATGTGTAGAGGAAGCGTTCCAGACGCCATCTTAACGTTTAGGAGAACATGCTCCAACATACAGTGGGTTGATTCTGATATTATTTCGCCCAACATACAGTGGGTTGTTGTACTCACCTTGAGCACTTTGTTCTTATTGTTTGTAACTCTGCAGGTAAGAAATATTCTTTTATTTCTTAAGCACCTAGTGGTTATAAGCAGCGTTATAATGCTTACAAGATAAACAACAACAACAACAATGTCAACATACAAATATACGTCCAGAAGCTCTAAAGTCGACATTTCCGTGAATCCAAGCATAAATAATGGGGATTTTCTTTTCTGCAATATGAAAATATAACTCTGCAGGTAAGAAATATTCTTTTATTTCTTCTCTTATCTTCCTAAAGGCGCCTTTACACAGCATGTTTTTCCATATGTGTTTTGAGTACTAGTAATCAGTACTAAGAATCTAGTAATCTACGACTAAAGCAACTAGTAATCAGTACTAAGAATCTAGTAATCCTGACCATGCTTGCTAGTACTTTTGACAGTCTCACCAGTACATTTGACTATTAAGCTAGTACATATGACCAGCTTAAACTAGTGAACTTTGACTAGATGAAGCTAGTCAAATGTACTAGGCTAAGTAAAGCTAGTCAAGTTGACTAGTTTTTCTAGTCAAAATGCTTGACTAGGTCTTCCTAGTCACATCGACTATTTTGCATAGTGCTTTTTTGGACAATCATATTGACTAGGTTCCTTAGTCGGCATGACTATTTTTTTTCTCAGTGTGTCGCGTTACTACGCCTTTACGGTATTTTATTTTCTCCTACATAAGCCAAATAGACTTTCGTATCTGCAGTGTTAACGATCTTACCCTTAGCCTTTCACGCCTGAGTTTCTTAAACGGGTTTCTCTCCATTTTTTTTTATTTTGGGCAATTCTTGCTAATAGGGGATTTAGTCAAATTCATTTACAGGATGGCGAACAGCTTTGATTCTCGGATGAGACGGTTCATTAATGGCCGTCCCATCCGGATATAGATTTAATCGCCATTACAAAGCGTAAGCTGGCCATTTTGTTTTCTACAATAGCAAGTAATGACCTCTTATTTATGAATTGGCGCGTCATTCGGTCAGATAAGCATGATACCCAGACATTTAATGGTCTTGTCCAGAAAAGTATTTTTCATCACAGCTTTCTTTCTCTGGTGATTTTAACACAATTTAGAAATCATATGTAGACCACCTTTTATTGTAGTAAGCTGCTGGCATTTACTTAGGCAGCAACTGGTTTGATTTTCTCCTCTGGTTATCGAATGCTCAACCAGACGATCTAATGCTTAACCAGCAAATTTTGGCAGATGAGGAGTTCTTCGCAGAAATTAAAACTCCAGAACCTGTTTTATTTCATTTCAGTCAATTACCGGACCATTGATAAAACAAACACAGCGTAAAAGTCCGTGAAAATCATTCGGTACTATGATTCTGGAGACTGAAAATGTTTCCATAAAATACTATGTCATTATCGAACCAATAGCGCACTGCTTAGCAGGTTGGCTAAAAATGGTTCCGTAGAACAAGGTGCGGGTGATTCTGGGGCCGTGGAGATGAAAACAGATCCGCTTTATAGTTGCAAGTTCTGTTATCATTTCTATAGATCTTATGCGTAACCAACCATTTTCGACCTTTTTCGTGGTGATTCCTCGCTAGTGCTGCATTGACAAGCAAAATATCCACAACATATATAACCATATATGTTTATTGTGTGTGCATGTTAATACGCTGAACTTGTAGCAAAGCGCAGTAATAAATAAAAGGCAACAAACACCTCGAAAAACCACTCGTTTTCTAAGGCTTGAGTTCACCTTCAGCAGGATAAACTAAATTTAGCCAAAATGTGTGAAGTACGGGATTTGGTATTTACTCCAAAGATGCCGATATTAATGGGCTCCTGAATGTAATTCCCCCGTTTTTTAAATAACTTCCTCGTAAAAATTATATAACTTATGAAACACAGAAACTGCACAGTTTCTTTACCTTTTTTAGCGATCTAATTCCTAACCGGATGTCGCTCTAATTGCTTCACGTTCTTAACCAATGGTTATGCATTCTATCGTTCCGTAGGCGTGAACAGTGTAGATCCAGATCAGATGGCTTTTGAAGAAGCCATCTGATCAGGATCAACACTAATTGTCATTCAGTTTAAGAGTTTGTAGGGATAAATTACATCAGGTAATCTGATTGGTTTGAAGTCAGAAATGGGTGTGGCTAAATTGAATATTCAGCAGGATAACTGGATAAGGGCTAACACTACTATCTTTGGAAACAGTGTAGATCCAGATCAGATGGCTTCTGAAGAAGCCATCTGATCAGGATCTACACTGTTTGACAGTTTATGGATTTGTAAGAATAAATTATATCAAGTAATCTGGTTGGTTCGAAGTCAGAAATGGGTGTGGCTAAATTGAATATTCAGCAGGATAAGGGTTAAGAATGGTGGTGCTGTAGATAACCAATACCTGGATTTTGTTAGTGACAGTCACATGGGCAACAAATATTCAACCCAAATTACGAAAACATGCCTGCACAATTGTTGTAAATTTTACCGCCTAAAAACGAAAATTTCAGATGAATTTTTTTTTTTTTATTTCTGCTCAAAATATAGATTGCGGGTAGTCGTTAGAACGGCCTCACTGAGCCAGTTCTAACGAGTACCACAATCTTCATTTTAGAGCAGAAATAAGAAAAATAAGGTTTCCCCTTTAAACCCCAGTTTTACTATACATGTATACAAGTAGGGTTTAAGAGGGTCAAAATTATATAGGCGTGTTTTCGTGAAGAAAAACCAGCCTGCTTACACAGTGAGTCAGAATACAAGAATTAACTGACCACAAGCACAAGAAGAAGCTTGGGATCAAAAACCCTCATAAAGAAATATGAGTCTTCAGCTTCCATTTTAGGAAACAAAGTCTGACTTTTGCTTGCCATTTCCTGAATAAGCTGTGTTTGGGTTAACCCTTAACCCATTTAAGACCAAATGGAATCTTCCTCCTTATATATAGCAGGAGTCCATTTCAAACTTAAGGGGTGTCAGGTTGTGTGTTCTTCAAAATTTATTTGGTAAAATGGCTTAACTTTTGCAAACTGTGGCCCTGATCAGATGCCGCGTTCTGCGGCATCTGATCTGGGCCTGCACTGTTTGCCACGGTACCCGTGTAGGGGTTTCCAGTCTGAAATGGGTCAAGATTCCAAGAAAAATGCATCTCAAAATGTTGTCTGTTTATCTTGACTGCTGCATCTTCTTGCAAACTTCAAAAAAAAAAAAAAAAAAAAATTGGCATACAGGCAGTGTGGATTGACTTAAGGTAACTGGCAGGCGACAAATAGGAGTGTAACGATGCATCGGACCATCGATGCATTGCGATAGGCACTGGGCCGATAGTACTGCATCGATGGTAAAGTCAAACATCGATGACTATTGCCGATAGTGTTTTGAACTATCGATAGTTTCGATAGTTTTCTATATCACAAGTTTTTCAGATAATTCTAGAAGTTGTTTTCATTCTTAAATATATTCTTTATTACGACCTGCGTCTTGTACCCGGTCAAGCATCAAACTGTATATTGTCTTAATTGTAATCCAATATTCTCCTGTGCCAGTGGGAGTCAACGTATGCTTGCAACGGCTGCTTGTCGCGAGATAAGGGTAATAAAATTACTGCCAAATCATGATTTGGCGGTAGCCTACAGGTACACGGTGTTTATGCATTCTATTTGTTATGGATTATCCACTTAACACCAAATGTCGGTATAGAGTCAGTACCCTGAATATTCCTTCATTGAACTGGTAAATTTACAGCTTTCTGAAGCGCATTTCAACAGTAAATTAACACTTTAATGTTAATTGAGTTCGAAATAATTGACCACATATTTTGATTCGCTGATCTGCAAGCTGTCTGTTAGCTAGTGATATGAAAAGCGATAATTAATGCGTGTTTACACAGAGGTATTTATTATCAAAGGGTGCCGCCCGCATTAGCACGTGAAGCATGGAAAGTCCGCATGTGTCATTACCGCTTCAAAAGGTGCAAAAAATGTTCTGGTTGATGTTTTAGAGGATTCTTATTTTTGTCAATAGCAGACATCAAAGGGAATGAAATACGTGTCATCGTGCAAAGAACGTTTATAATTTGGGCATCCAGACAATGTCTGTACAGCCGAGGAATTAATTTTAAATCTTGGACATCGTGCATTCAAAATATGTAGGCCCGGAGCGATTTGATTGTGGATTAAATTTTATGATAGAGACATAACCTGATCTTATTTTCACACCTTGTCATGCGAAACGTTGTAGGCTTAACGATAGCGCCGGAGGCTTGTGTTTTCAGTGTAATATTAGAACAGACTGATCCGTGACAAATTCGGTCGGCGTTTATAACACGATTCGGTTAACTAACACGGTTGGTTGGACCCGAAGTTCTGTGTTATAACGAGCTTGAGGTGTATTTAGTCACTTTATCATGTCTGAAGTTGTTTTTGAAGACAAGCAAAGATTTCATTGCCTTCGTGAAGAGCTTACATTTATTTTGATTAAGAAACTGATGTTACATGTACATTCTCATTGTGAAATGATAAATGTACTTGGCTGGAATCTTCTTGGCTACTTCTAATAAAATGAGTTTCCCGGCTCTTCCAGGAGAATACACTTAAAGAAAAAAATTTGCTCCTGGGGAGTTTTTTCTTTCTGTAGGGCTGACAGAAAAGCAAACAGGAGTTTACAACAGTTATCCCTCTGTGTAAATTATCTTGTTTATATCTTTTATGTAGATAAAACATACAGCAAAACAGTTTGAAGGTTTGAATAGTTTTTATTTCCATCATAAATAAGAAAATATGTATCCGGCAATAGTATCGCAATAGTATTGCAATAGTAGTCAGCAATAGTAATAGTATCGTAATGGTTCTTCTTGCAATGTCAATACTATCGCAATAGTCATTTTCTGACTATCGTTACATCCCTAGCGACAAAGCAGATAATTCTTGTAACTGGCATCTTAAGGGCTAACAAGGATGGTACATGTACTTTGTTATTTTCAAAATAGAGAAATTTTCTTAATTTCAATCAAGCCCTCTAGAGTTAGGCCTGAAAGTGTCAACCAAAACTACAGAGCAGACATAAATTCTGTTATGTTTCGGAAAATCAGCCTAAATTATCTGCCTATTTTCTCTGATCAACCAGGAAACAAATATGAAAATGCCACCATTATAGTTGTGATTATAACTTATTGGGTTTCATGTACATGTACTTTGAGGTTTACTTGATCACAGAGAGTAAAGTTAACTCACACTATAGCGTTTACTCCTCTACAATATCTCTCCCACATACTTCTAAATCTTGGCTGACCACCTATATCCCACAACTGAAATATATAAGCAAATATTAACCCTTATCTTGCTGTTCAGGACAACCCCTATATTTGCAAACAGTGTAGATCCAGATCAGATGGCTTCTGAACCTGATCAGGATCTACACTGTTTGACATTCACTTCAGTTTATGAATTTGTAGCAATAAATTGCATCAAGTAATTTGACTGGTTCAAAGTCAGAAATGGGTGTGGCTAAACTGAATATTCAGCAAGAGAAGGGTTAATACTGTTTAACTCTGATGGCTCGAACACCAATGGCATAGGAGCTTCTGGAGTTATCTGAATTCAACCATTCATGTTGTAAGAATCAAAAGACAAATAAGGAAAACCAGGCTTCAAATAAATAATAATACTCCTATTAACAATGTTATAACCTAAAGAACAAGCAAATTTCTTTGTTTTTCAAAAACATACACAATTGCCAGTAAAGTCTGGTAGTTAAATCTTTCAAATGGTATGCTAAGACTTCTAATTTTGGCCTGTGTCAGAAGGGAAGTATTTTGTCTAAGCTGAAGTGTTAAATATACATTTTTAACAGGAGATGAATTTTAGTTGAAAATACATGTATCCTGCAGAGAATGTTTCAACTGTCTTGCATGAACAGCTTATGGGCCATGGCAAAGCATATTCAAACCAAAAGTTTATTTATAAATTTATGATATCTGTAGAAATCGACTAATTTTTGTATGATCATGGTGTCTTTTACCTCCATACAGTCGAACTGCAATGGCTTCCCTTTGAGACAATGAAAATTTGTTGAGGCACGGGGGATTACTATCAGTGCCATATGTTATGTAAAAGAATTTATTTTTCTGATTCCCACCTTCACCCCACTGGGTGACCTAATAATATCTTGTTTATTCTTCTTAAAGGAACTTCTGGAAAATGAGTCACAGATAAATTTCAGTTGGTAAACAACTTGTTTACAAGGAAAAGTACTTTGGAATCTATCAGAAAGTTCGGGGTTGCATTATTTTTAGAAAATTACCTAATCTCATTCCACAGCCCTCTGGAACCTTCTAGAGAAATCTCTGGGTCTCTATAAAGAATTTGAATTTTTCTTTGGGTCAGAGTTTAGAGTTTGGGTGTTTAAGAAAAGTTATTTCTGACTTCTGTGTTGGATTGTTTAAGGATATTATTTTTCATTTCGGACTGTGGATTCTGTGGGATCAAGGAAAATAAATCCATTCAAGGATATTTCATAACAGTGCTAAGTACATTTAATTCTCTTACTTCAAAAGGTTAAAAATAGTTTGAAAATAAATTTTGCTAAATTTTTCCAAAAGGCTTGTTTGCTTTATCTTTCTGCTACGCCTGACTCGAAACACATACAAGGATGATTTTGTGATATCTTTACGGTGTTCTACGGGGGCTGTTTGATAATTTGTGAGCCTCATATTGAAGGATTTGAATTTTGTCAGACATATTGTATTATTTTTCAACATAATCCCCTTCAGTATCAGTATTGCTTGCTGTGTTTAAGGGCCTCAATTCCACTTTTATAGAACTCTTTTTCTTGGCTGTTCAGAAAGTCATCCACTACATATATGACATTATCATCGAACTGAGAGTTCATGAAATAGCCGCTTTCAGTTCTGGAAAAAGATGAAAGTCTGATAAGCGAGATAAGGTGAATAAGGCTGATGCTCAATAAATTTAAAACCACAATCATGAATGGCAGCCATAGCAATGACAGACTTGTGAACAGGAGCATTGACCTAATGGAACAACACACCTTTAGTGAGTGTGTGTGTGAATTTGGGTTTAACGTCCCTTTCAACAATTTTTCAGTCATATCACGACGGTGTCTGGTTGCGACAGGGAGCTCAATGCTCACTTTAATAGTGCTGCCTCACTGAAGTATCATGTCCCAGACACATTACATGATACCACACCCAGTCACATTATCCTGACACTGGGTCGACCAGTCCTAGCTCCACCCCGTAAATCTGAGTGCCAAGCGAGGAGCAGCTAGCAAGTACCATTCTTAACGACTTTGGTATGTTGCGGCCCAGGATCGAACCTGTGACCTCCCATTCCCCGGAGCAGACACTCTACCAACTGAGCTATCGGGCTCTTGAGTGAGCTTTCCGTGGCACTTAAGTTTAATATTTTCCAGTAACTGCATCAGAAGTGGAGCACAGTACCGGTATGTGTCATTGATTGTTTGTCCCTTTTGGAGATAATCTCTCAGCAGAATACCATCTGCATCCCAGAAAACTGCGGCCATAACCTTCCCAGCTGATGGAACAGTCTTTGCCTCAGAGTAATTGATAAGGGTAGTATCGTCGCAAATACGACTCTAAAATCGAGCAAATATGCCTAGAAATGAAGAATTTTAAACCGTACTAAATACGACCGTCAAATTGGTGATAAGCCAAGGTCGTTCCATTGCAGTCATATCGGCAATGGAAAAAAATGTGACGCCTGACAAAAAGCAATCGAAATCGCGCTAATTTTCACGCATCATAGTCTTCAACAAAACCTGTTCCAATCTTCAGGAACGATTTGAAATTCATCCATTCATGAATGATGGCATTTGTTTTAATTACGCTGAAACACTTCAACATTACCTTTTGACGATCGCATATTGCGCTTATATTTAATCAGCCTCAATTTATGACAACTATCAACATGATTAGGAAACCGATTATTGATGCGTGATTACATAACGGTATTTATTATCTAAGGGAAAGCCGTCCGCATTATTAACTTTATTAACAACGCCTGAAGCATGAACAGTAACTTTATCATAGTGCCCTACATTATCCCCACGCTTTTAAACAAAGCTTACGGGGATATTGTGAACGCCTCCGTCAGTCTGTCCATCCATCCATCCCGCTATCTCCTCCTTAACCACTGGTAAGAATGTAACCAAATTCGATACACAGCTTCCTTACATGATGAGGGCGTGAAACGTCACATTTATTTTTGGCGCCACCCCCAGGGGCCTTGGGGAGGGGTCAGAAGGTCAAATATCAATTAAATTCAATTTCAATGTCAATTTTATAGATTTTGAAGCCAAACTTTGCATAAGTAATAATTAATGATATATGTAACACATATTGAACGGGATTTTGGCTGCGACCCCTGGGTCATGCCTAAGGGGTCGGACTTGGGGGGTCATGGGGGTCAAAATTCAAATTTTACCGAATATAGTCATATGGAATATCAAATTGAAGGGGGTGATTAGTAGAATACAATACAAGTAAAATTATGACCCTGGGGTCAAATTGGGGCCCTGGGGGAGGGGCCAAAGGGTCAAAATTTAAGTTTTTTGGAACATAGTCATGTGGCATATCAATTTGAAGGGAATGATTAGTAGAATATAATACAGGTAATATTCTGATGCTGGGGTCAAATTAGGGCCCAGGGTGAGGGTTTTTTGGTACTTGGCCTCTCTGTAGAAAGCGTGGGGATTTGCGATGGCGCGCCATCGACAGTATTCTAGTTTGTATTTTCTTGTCCTTTGCGATCATTGATTCCATTGTGGACGTTTGAATATACTTGAGGGTCACTGATGAGGCCTAATTTGCCAAAACTAGCTAGTCTGGTCCAGAAAACATGCACACTTCATATTTTCCAGTTCTGTGGTGTATTCCTTGCTTCCAAAGGATAACCCTTATATAGAACATATTTTATGACAAGCGTGCATAAAAATACGATCCTGAATATTGTTAGGCAACCACATTGACTTCTACGGAGTGTCATCTTGGAGAAAAAAAATTGGGTTCGACAGATCTACAAATTCACATTGTCATGTAGTTAGGAATTAAATACCAAAACAGACGTGCAGATGATAAAAAGTTAAGTTTGTGGAGAACCTGACCAAATTTCTCAGGAAAAACGCAAGAAAAAAAATCAAAAAATCAAAAATCGCAGAAATTCACGTTGAAATGGATTACTTTGTATTTTGTGGAAAACAAAACAGAAGCAACAACTGGGCTAGGATGTAACAGCGAATATATATCCGACCAGGCAGCGTTAGAGCTAGCTCTTTCTACTTAGCGTCCGCAGATGCAAGAAAATTTTGTGTCCAAAACTCATTTTTTTCGCGTTCTTTGGCCATTGGCGGAAACTCTAAAACCTTGTTTATTGCCGTTTTCCTACATGTGTATGTCGGCGCCTTTGATTATTGCATCATGGTGGTTGTTTACTTTTGACTCCACTTCTATTTTTCATACTTATAACTGAGATAGAACCACAGCTGCATAGACTGATCTCTTTGTCTGCCGTGTACTGTATGCATTTGACCAAAATTATATTTATTGAGTCACAATGGCAGGATTAACCTGTAATACTTGGGTACTCATATATCTAATTGTGAATCACATGTGGTCAGGTCAGCATGCAGTGCATGCTTATTTTCTGCTATCTATCAAGTAGCCAATTAAATTAACACCCTAAGATGTCTCGTCGGCGTCCTTGAACATTAAGCAGAATGACTGGCAGTGCATCATAAAAGAACGCAAACACAGCAACCGGGACAGACTGATTAGCTTTCACAGATGTGCTTGCTGATCTGAGTCTTCACTGGTCGCACGTTTTATTGTATTTTTGCTGAGCGCTGAATTTCTCGCCTTTTACCAATCGCGTGCAGTTGCTACAATTAGTGGAGATTTCCCACCGCCTTTGAACGCGTAGCACATTTATAAGGCCGCTGCAGACACAAAACATGGGTTTGAACACGTTTTGATGACAGTATGATCTACGTGATGGCTGAAGACTCCGACCAGCCTGCACAGTCTGATCAAAACGAGCCTTCAATGGCGCCCGGGAAATTCCAAAAACACATGTTAAGAATACGACCACATTGACTGGATTTACATTCTTTAGAAGAAAAAGTAATTTTTCATTTTGCTGTCCGCCAGCTTATAAACATGAAAATGTATATCGGTATGTTTAAGTTACAATGATAGAATATGTGTTTAACGTTTTTTACATACATGTATGGCCATTGCCACGTCTGAAATTAATATAAGTGCACATAGCAGCCATCCTGTGATGACAGATGAAGATACGACCCTAATTTTGAATTTAGGAGTACCGATACTCTCAAAGAATCACAGGATACTATAGTCTTTGGTTGAAGGGGTAACAGTACTCCTCGGGCAAAAGCTTATCAATAACACTGTTGCCTTCTTTGGCGGGGGTGAGCCATTGTTTCACTAGTTATTTGACCTCTGGGGTAAAATGATGGACCCATGTTTCATCCATAGTGACAAATCTCTGAAGAAAGTTGGAAGGATCTTCCTATAAAAGGTTAAGATTAGCATATGATAAGGTGTGCTTCTGATCAACTGTCAGAAGTCTTGGTGCCCATCAGTCTGAAAGCTTTCTCATTTCAAGATCCTCTGTCAGAATGGAATGTAACTCTTTCCTGTGAAATGTCAACTCTACTGCCTATATATCATTTTGTGACTCGTCTGTCAGTCATACCAATATCATGGACTTTATTGACCATTTCTGGTGTTGCAACATTGACAGGCCTTCCAGGATGGGGGTCATCTTCAAGGCTCTGTCTGTCGACCCATGCTTAAATTCTGTCACCCACCTTTTCATTGTAGCATAATTATGAAGGGGAATCTGTCCCTTGTGTTGCTACAATTTCATTATGGATATCCTCAGGTGTAAAACCTTTTTTATGAAAATATTGGATCACCGCTCTTTTACCAATTTTGTCCATTTTGCAAAAGCTGCTTGTCTTTTTTACTTTGAGTGCTACTTCGTCAACATAAACTGATCAAATGAGACCAGGCCTTGGGTAGGGCCCTACATGTATATAGTCAGAGTACAGTAGGACTTAAAAAGAACATCCCTGCGAACCTCCTTCAATACGAGGCTCACAACATATCAATCAGCCCTTGCTTGTTTGTTTGTGTTGGGGTTTAATGGCCCAGTCAACACTATTTAGGTCATTTTTGAGCCAGTCAGTTTACCTATCCACACTTTTCCTGGGCAGGCTTATCGTAAGCGGTTAACCAGTACAGTGCACATTCTTTCGCCAGAATCTGAAAACTTCCATTCTTGAATCAGCGGAAAGGAGAGAATGACTGTAGAAAAGATTTCATGATCAATCTCCACGAAAGAATGTTGCTGACCCCGGCAGGTATCGAACCCACGTCCCCCTGATCACCGGTCAGACGCACATCTGATTGGGCTACCGAGGCCGGCATCAGCCCTCATATATAGAATGGCCTCATCAAGAAATGAGTACACACAGCATACATTTGCAAGATAAAGAAGAAATTTAAAGACCACTCCTGCATAGTCCCAAAGCCGAAAGGTGGTCTTAATAAAGACAGTTTACTGTATGTACTTACCTTTATAGTTACATTTCCTTTTGTTATTTTTCTCATGTTAAATCCTACTGTTGGTATCATATCTTCACTAAACTGACCAGACTGAAACAAAGAAATGAGAGAATACACAAAAATCTCATTATATCACAGTTTGTTACAATGCAATTTTGGAAAAAACATGGTTAGTGGGATGGATCCCAAGAATGTATAGATTATATAGAATATAGATTCAACTTTGGTGAAGTTGATGTCATACCTGCCCCCTACTACATCCTCCTCCCAAACACTGAAAAAGTAAAGCTTAAACACCTGTCACACCAAGAAAAATGCAGAATGATGAGGTGTGCGCCGTACGATTGCAAACATCACCATAACAATGTTGTGGCATCACCAGTAGTCGCATTGGAATTGCATAGAAAGCCAAGCGATGACGCTCATTTTGAGCATGCTTAAAACAAACGCTGTCGCTCGGTGTTCTGATAAGAGCGCAGTGAGGTCGCCGTAAGGTTGCCATAGCAGTGCAGTAAGGTCTCCAAAAATGCTACAGGAGCTCAGCAGGGCCGCTCAGAGGTCTCCTACAATGCCTTATAAGCTCCGCTTGTATAACTGATTAATTCATGATTGACTGATTTGAAGTTTAACCTCCCCGTCAACACTGTATCATGTGTATAGGTCATTTTGGAGGCGTTGCTTCCAATTTTGTGGGACTTTTACCCGCCATTGAGATGAAATGACATCTCAAGCCCTGTCGCCCAATGAAAACAATAGAGTATATAAGCATGGACGGTCCGTCTCGCACCGCTTTGCCTGGGCATGCTTAGATACTCTAAGGGGTTTACCAGTACTTTCAATGTTCACTCGTACGAAACACAATGAGAAGAGCAATTATGTTAATAATCCTTTTTATTAGGATTTTTACAGTACTGCTCAATTGTTATTAGTTGTTTTTCGTTACGCTTGGATCAAACATTTTAGTACCGGTACCTTCAAGTTGCAATTACATAAAGAAAGGGTGGAAGGGCGGTCCATCCCAATCACTATTGATATGGTTAAGAAGGCTATCTCTCAAATGAAGACTGGCAAAGCACTGGGCCCCTCTGGCATAGTGGTGGAGATGATAACAACTGCAGGTGATGCGGGTGCCTCGATGATTCGTGACCTTGCAGCTGCAATCATCCGTGATTGAAAGGTACCCCCTGACTGGGAACAGAGTTTCATTGTCTGTCTCTACAAGGGCAAGGGTGATGCACTTGAATGGGGCAACTATCGTGGTCTCAAGCTGACAGAACAGGTCATGAAAGTGCTGGAGAGGATTCATTGTGGATGGCCTCATTAGGCAGTTAGTGTCCATCGACGATTCCCAGTTTGGCTTCATCCCAGGAAGAGGCACAACAGACACAATTTTGGTTGTACGGCAGCTGCAAGAGAAGTATCTGGCGACCAACAGGAGACTCTACATGGCTTTTGTAGACCTGGAGAAGGCATCTGACCAAGTGCCTCGGAAAGTCATCTGGTGGACACTAAGAAAACTTTGAGTGGAGGAGTGGATTGTGCAACTGGTCCAAGGGATGTATGCTTATGCTCGAAGCCGTGTCCGCGTTGGGGATGGTTACAGTGAAGAATTCGAGGTGAAGGTGGGTGTTCATCAAGGCTCTGTTCTCAGCCTACTGCTTTTCATCATTGTGCTTGAAGCCTTGTCATGCGAGTTCCGCTCTGGAGTCCCCTGGGAGGACCTGTATGCTGATGACCTTGTCATCAAAACTGAATACCTTGAGGAATGTGTCAGGAGGCTCTTAACTTGGAAAGACGCAATGGAGGCGAAAGGGCTGAGAGTGAATGCAGGAAAGACAAAGATCATGATCTGTGGTACAGGTCTGGACCTCTTGCAGAGTACAGGCCAGTTCCCATGCGCTGTATGCTGCACTGGAGTGGGCAGCAATAGTATCTTTTGTAATGGCTGCAAGTTCTGGGTGCACAAGAAATGCAGTGGGCTCAAACGCCTGATAGAGGACCCTGATTACAGGTGTACACGGTATCAAGGAACTGCACGCCCCTTAGATGGCAGACCACAGAGGGGAGTTCAAGTGGGATCCGACAAACTGGAAGTTGTAGCTTCCTTTTGCTACCTAGGTGATATGCTCCCTGCAGCGGGTGGTTGCGACCTTTCAACTACATCACGTGTGAAAACAGCCTGGAAGAAATTCAAGGAGTTGCTAGCAGTTCTCTCTTCCCGCCACCTCTCATTCAAAACACGTGGCCATGTGTATAGCTCTTGTGTGCAGAGCGCAATGCTCCATGCTAGTGAGACATGGCCATTGACAAAGCCAAACCTCCAACGTCTACAGCGAAATGACAGGGCAATGATCCGACAGATCTGCAATGTCAAGCCACAGGACACTGTCACCATCAGGTCCAGTGAGTTACTTGAGCGTCTTGGCATCGAGGACCTGGACCTCATCCTGAAAGAGAGAAGGCTTCACTGGTATGGACATGTGGAACGCTCCAACGGTGCAGTCAAGACTGCCTGTGACATACAGGTAGGTGGAAAGCGGGGGCCGGGAAGGCCCAAGATGACCTGGAAGCAGCTAACAGAAAGAGATTGCAGAGAATGGAAGCTCTCTGCTATCGATCCTCATGATAGACAAACCTGGAGATCTGCCATGCGTGCACAGACTTGCCTTGCCTACCCCCTGAGACAGAAAATAGTAAGATCCCATTAAAAAATCGTAAGATTCAAATTATATTCATAAGGGTTTTTTAGGTATCCGATGCGAGGTCAAAATAAGCCCACTGCTGCGCGTTTTTTATGTTTGACTGCAATGAATCGGCCGATTCAGCTTTTCTTTTTTTCCCCATGTTTTTTTCCTTTGTAAAGGCATCCATCTTGCCGATCACAACGAAACCAATTTGTTAAATGAACTGTGATTGGATCACTTCCCTACCATTAGCCAATGAAATTTAATTTAATTTCGCAGCAAGAGTAAGCCAGGAACGACAACTATTGTTTTGTTCCGGTATAAACGCAAGGTTACCCGCACCAAACCGGAATAATTGCCCCGATTTACTGATTTTTTTACAAACACCGAAAATCGTACGGAATTCGACCGGGATCGTAAGGTCGAGGTCGTAATTTGGACATGAAAATAGTAAGCCTTACGACCAAATTGTAAGGGTAGGTTAAGTCTGCGTGCAGCAAGCCAGCTACCTGGAAAGGGGCCAACTTATGTGGACGTTGCCCCTGTACCATCTATTGCTGATGATGATGAAAGGAAAGGTAAAAAATATAAACTTATAAGAAATATTGGGTTATATTAACGATTGGCAATTACTTATAAAGTTAGAAGTCCGGTACCGGACGAGCAGTTTTGTTGGCTGGTTGTCCAGTACCCGACGGGCAGACTCGTAGGCTGGTGGTCCCGTACGGGATGGCTAGCCACTGTCTTCATTAATGCATCATTAAATTGACCAGCTAGTTCTTCTGCCCTTTCAAAGTCTGATTCAGCAACCCCATCCAGGATGTGTCCCTGCACTCATACTGGTAATCAGATTTATTAAACCGGCACCTAGGTTCTACAGTGTTCCTAAAGCCCGTGTAACAATAAAATCCTCATTGATTTTTGGTGGGTGGGGTGAATAAAACATCCATAGATTTTGGTCACTCACAGCGATTACGTTCACAAATGTAGTCTTTCCTGAATACTGTAAACCAACAAGAGTCAATTCCATCTCTTCCTTCCAAAATAAACTCTTAAACCAATCTAGAATTCGCTGAAAGAACTGCAACATTTTGACAGTTTTCGGTTTCACTTCCTGTCACAATGGGGGACGAACAGACATAACACAAAATCACATGACAGATGGTCAGACGGGTCAAGGATGCGGCACGAAGTTAAAGCGCGGGACTTTCAAATGCTCGGCCGACTTGCTCAGGGTATAAATCCGATCCGAAAGTCCCCGATCCAGAATTTAATTTTGGGTCTAATTCAGTCATACGAAGTTTTCATGTTTAGTTTTATTATTTTATGTAATTTTATTCTCGACCCCTAACCTGGGCGGATTACAAAATTTTTGTCTAGCAGGTTTTACCCGATTTCTAGAAAAAAATTATTCTATTTCATAGCGGTAAAGCCCATGATGACCCTGTAAAATCCTTCAGCGTGAAATGTTACCTTCTTCTGTAGCTAATTTATGGGATTAATAAAACCACATGTTGATAATCTAGCAAATGGACTGAACTGATCATGTAGTTGTTCCCCTGTTTCTTTGTTTTTATTTGTGTGATTGGTTTTTTGCGCATGCGTCGTTAACATCTATCCTCCGTTCTCAAACTCACTCAAAACTTTATTGTAAAAGCAATTTTACAGGGTTCATGGTATAGTTTTGTTGGTAGAAGTGGTAAGATTTTGTATTTCAGGAGCAGTTTCATTCATAAAACTTGAATTGAAATCGCCGTTTGACCAAATATTGATGTTTTATTGATCGAGTCTTCGCCTCACAGACTCGACCTTGACCTTGGCTGAAAACCGGAAACAGTAGTTTCATTTTGTAACCAGTTTTCGTGTATGGAAAACAGGTATGTTTTTTGGAATATTTAGCATCCTGGTGCTTCTCTCTGTAAGCACACAGTTCGCAAATATCGGCGACAGTGCCTTTGGGGCTGATGGCAACTCAGAGTTAAAGTTTATTGACGCTCCAGCACAAAACTTCAGTCCGAATCGCAACTGCTGTTTTGGAAGCTTATTTGCGAGGTACAGGTGGGGTAAACTTCCTAAAATACCTATGAAAACGTCAAAAATAGCATCTTTAGCATATCTTTGTCTGCTGACTGTGTCACTTTCAGCTGATGTGGAACTAAACCCAGGCCCTGAGTACCCCTGTGGGAGCTGTGGTGTAGAGGTTTTAGACAATGACATGGCCATTGAATGTGATAATTGTTGCTCTTGGTTTCATATTAGATGCCAAGGCATAGGTGAGGACACTTATGATACGTATTCTATTGAAACTTCCTTCTCATGGACATGTCTGAATTGTTTTGAAACAAACTTCTCTCATAGTACAAATACCTCTTTTGCATCAGTAACTTCCGAAAACCATTTTTCAGTATTGAGCGAAGAACCCTCCCCAACCATAGAAATCAGACCTGTCAAAAGTGCATCAAACATGATTGGCCGTCTCCTAACTAAGAGCACTGTTAAAGTGTTGAACTTAAATTGTCAGTCGCTTGTGAAAAAGAAAGCTGAGTTCCATGCATTACTTGAGCATCATGATCCTGATATTGTTGTTGGCACCGAATCTTGGTTACGTGGAAATCATTTGGATAGTGAGTATTTTCCTCAGTCTATAGGATATACTCCATTTAGGCGTGACAGATCTTCAGAAACTCAAGGCGGTGGTGTGTTTATACTGATTCGCAATTCCATGCTTGCAACTGAGCAGAGGCAGCTACACACTGACTGCGAAATATTATGGGTTAAGGCTGAACTTGAAGGATGCAAATCACTTTACATTGCTGCTTATTACAGGCCCAAAGAAAATGATGTGTACAGTCTGGATGAACTTAGGCGCTCTCTAAATTCGGCCACGGCACTAAATGGTGATATTTGGGTCCTTGGAGACCTAAATTTCCCCAAACTGTCATGGAACAATGACTTTGTCCCTGAAATCAAACCTGGATGTAACTTCCCCAGACTTTATGAAGATTTCATTTCATTGATTGATGACTGTAACTTGGTTCAAGTTGTTACCCAGCCTACTAGAGGGGGGAATGTATTAGATCTATTTCTGACCTCAAATTATACCTTGGTTAAGGAAATCCAGGTGTTCCCTGGCATAGCTGACCACGATATGGTCATATCCGAAGTCCTTACCAAGCCCGCTGAATCGCGGCAGGTACCTAGGTCCAGTTTTTTGTATAGGAAAGCAAATTGGGAAGGATTCAAGACCTACATGGAGGAGGTCAAGACTGAATTCCTGGCAAATGCTTCCTTAAAGCCAGTAGAAGAACTTTGGATCTCTTTTAAAACTTCTATCAATACTGGCCTCCAAAAGTATGTCCCCTGCAAGAAATTTGGCTCCAAAAAAAGTCTTCCTTGGGTCACACAAGGTATAAAACGTTTAATTCGCAAAAGAGACTCCCTTTATCAGAAGCAAAAATCTACCAAACGACCCAAAGATAGGAAGCATTTTGTAAACATGCGACATCTAGTCAAAGCAAGAATAAAACAGGCTTATGACAACTACTTGGCTGATGTCCTTGGTTTAAATGATAAACCTGAAAATGCCTCTGAACCTTCTGAGGCTAGTTCTGCCAAATTTTCCACGAAAAAACTCTTCTCTTTCATAAAAAATTGCAAGCAAGACACCCAAGGTATAGGTCCATTATTAGATCCTGTAACTGGCAAATATTCCACAACCAATTTAGATAAGACAAATACTCTCAACAGACAATTTCAGTCCTCCTTCACACCCCTATCACCATTGAGTTTAAGTCAGCTTTCTGACAATGCTCTCAAGAATGGATTGGCAAATGGCACCATTAATAAAGAATCTGTTCCGGAAGAATACTTACCCAAATTCCCGGAAATGCCTACAATAAACATATCAGCAGCAGGAATTCTTAAACTCTTATCGAACCTAAACCCGACCAAAGCCGCCGGTCCAGATGCTCTTAAACCAGTAGTCCTTAAATCCCTTAGAGACCAAATAGCGCCCATGCTTCAGGTCATTTTCCAGAAATCACTTTCCAGTGGTCAAATCCCCTCGGATTGGAAGACAGCCATTGTTTCTCCCCTGTTCAAAAAGGGTGACAAAAGTGACCCTGCAAATTACAGGCCTATCTCCTTAACTTGCATTTGCTGCAAGTTAATGGAGCATATTGTTGCATCCAACCTTACTAAGCATCTCGACAAACATAACATCTTGTATGATCTTCAACATGGATTTAGGGAAAGGAGGTCCTGCGAAACACAGCTCATCCAACTTGTTGATGAGCTTGCACGAAATCTATCAGCAGGTCACCAGACTGACCTGATACTCCTGGATTTTAGTAAAGCATTCGATAAGGTTAGCCATATTAAATTACTCCACAAACTGCACCAACATGGCATAACCTCAAACACCCTAAACTGGATCAAAGCTTTCCTTTTTGGCCGTACTCAACGTGTAGCCCTAGAGGGGGAAACCTCATCCCAAATTCCGGTCACATCTGGGGTTCCCCAAGGATCAGTACTGGGACCGATCCTGTTTCTTTTATACATCAATGACCTACCAGAGCAGATCCACTCACAGGTCAGACTTTTTGCAGATGACACGGCAATATATTTGGCTGTCCGCAGTGATGCTGACTGTACCTTATTGCAAAGGGACCTCCAAAAGCTTGAAACTTGGGAAAAGAACTGGGAAATGGAATTTAACCCGGGTAAATGCCAGGTCCTACACATTTCCCGTTCTAAAGAACCCATTAGACACAATTACATTCTCCACGGTGAAGTCCTCCAGGAGGCTGATCATGCCAAGTACCTGGGCCTTGAGTTTAGCCGTGATTTAACTTGGAACACCCACATTCATAACGTGACCACCAAAGCAAATCGGACCCTGGGCTTCATACGTAGGAATATACGCACCAAACATCAAGGCATACGTGAAACAGCTTATAATACCCTTGTTAGGCCCCAGCTTGAGTATGCCTCCCCTGTGTGGAGCCCATATACCCAGTCAAATATAAACAAGGTTGAGCAAGTCCAAAGAAGAGCAGCTAGATGGGTCAAACATGACTACTCTTCATATAGTAGTGTGGCCCAGATGCTTAATACCCTGGAATGGAGATCATTGGAACAGAGGCGGGCAGATGCTCGCCTCCTATTGTTCTACAAGATAGTATATAGTCTTGTCGAGATTCCGCTCCCTACATACATCCGACATCCAATCAGAACTACTAAAAACATGCATACTATGCACTATATTCAAATCCCTACTACTGCCAGTTACTATAAATACAGTTTCTTCCCCTTGGCTGTGGTACAATGGAATCACCTTCCCCCTCATGCTGTTGTGTGCTCCGATCTGGATTCTTTCAGATCGACCATATGCACCCTCCATCACCCAATGCCATGAACCGTGAAACATTGTTTTTATCTGCTTTTAATCTCTACTTTACTAACACTGTTTTTACTTTCAATTCTCCTAAAATCTAATACTTTTTCTTCTATCACACTTTTCTTTTTCTGACGCGCGCAGCTGCACATAATCCTCGCGAGAGGGTGCTGCAGGATATATAGATAGATAGTGATTTTAATGAATCCGGGACGTTTCGCCCCCAAACCGTTTCCTCCCCTAGTCGTTTCGCCCCCAAGACGTTTCCTCCCTGGTCGTTTCCCCCCTAGTCGTTTCGCCCCCCCCCCAGTCGATTCGTCCCCTAGTCGTTTCGCCCCCCCCCAGTCGTTTCGCCCACTTTTCACTGTAAGGCTAATTTTCAATGTTGAACTTTTATAAGAGGTGAGAAGAGGCAAATATTTAAGTAGCATCAATGCCCTGTCACGTCAGCCTAAGTATCTGTTCGTGTTCGTTAAGGGACATCATTCATACTTGAACAGTTTGTCTCTGATAGCGCGTGAAAAAGGGAAAGTTGGAAATATTGGAAAGATACAAGATACAAGAAGCTTTATTTAAAGTCGACTTTCAACTTTACAACAGAAAAACATTAGCCTTGGGCTATTTTGTCGACATACATGGTTTAAGACTATACCAATATACATATTATAACAATGATCACAGATTAAGAAGACTATCACAGTAATATAGTACAGAATTATAAGGATATGAGAATTATGCTAAATGAGATATAAAAAATTTTGACCTCTGACTAGTATGACAAATGTTTAAAAAAAAAAAAAAAAAAAAAATAAGAGGTTATCACATAATGAAATCCATTGCCACATTCAACAAAAAATATAAGCTAATTAAAATTTATTAGCCTGGGGATCTGTCTTCAGAGAGAAGGCAGGCCACCCAGCGAATAAATATGGTAGACCCAGGAGATTCCCCCCCACCCCCAGCCACACAAGCCTTCGTCCCGAAAGGGTGGCAGGAAGAGAAACACCTGTGTGACAGTGTCGCCTCATCCTAGGCGAAAGCTAGACGAAGGGATGTGTTAAGGGAGAAGGGGAAGGAATAGCACATGGTGAAAAATTCAAATTAAATATGAATGGTATACAAGATGAGAAATAAAAAACAAAACTGAAAAGAAATAAAATAGGGTTACTGAACAAAAATAAGAATAGACATCACAGTTTAACCTTCTGCCCGCTGCAGGCGACAAGCCCCATCCCTGCAAAACAGTGTAGATCCAGACCAGATGGAGAAGCCATCCGATCAGGATCCACACCATCCGACACCCAGTCCACGAACATGCAGAAACAAACTGCACCAAGCAATCCGACCGGCCCGAAGCCAGAAACGGGTGTGGCTCAACCGAACATTCAGCAGGCCAAAGGTTAAATAAAACAAGAAAGCTGAACTGAAAGCAAAACATAAAATGAAACAAAAATAGCAACTAAATGATAGGAGAAGCTGTTAATTAAAATTACACATAGAACATCTGCACGAGGGGCCATTTCAGGTGCTGACCAGCCTTCTGAACTCGCCAAAGTCCTCAACTTTTCGTAGCTCATTCGGGAGGCTGTTCCACACCCGAGCTGCCTCGTAGCGAACTGTTGATTTACCGTATTTTGTAGTGCGCACCCTCGGCAAATCTACCAGGAAAGAAACACCTAGCTGTGGATAGCAGTGTGTGTGTGTATTCGGGTTTAATGTCGCTTTCAACAATTTTTCAGTCATATCACGGCGGTGTCTGGTTGCGACAGGGAGCTCAATGCTCACTTTTATAGTGCTGCCTCACTGAAGTATCATGTCCCAGACACATTACGTGATACCACACCCAGTCACATTATCCTGACACTGGATCGACCAGTCCTGGCTCTACCCCTTTAATCTGAGTGCCAAGCGAGGAGCAGCTAGTACCATTCTTAACGACTTTGGTATGTCGCGGCCCGGGATCGAACCCGTGACCTCCCGTTCCCCGGAGAGGACACTCTACCAACTGAGCTATCGGGGCCGGTAGCTGTGGATAGACAAGAAAGAAAAGAAAGACAAGATTCCTGCCGGCTTTTTCAAATCATCATTGGAAACCAGACCTCTAGCTCCGGCTACAGTAGCGTCGCCCAACCGGCACAGGTTCAAAAATCCCTCGGACTTTACTTACAGACCGGCTCCTACCTAGATGTTAAAACGAGATAGTATACATACGGTCCCTGTTTGAAGGATACCAAGTCAGAGGCCTCAGAAACAGATGCTGGTAAAGAATTCCAACCGGGCATAGGCCTAGGGAAGAAGCTGTACTCGAATGTATCAAGCTAACCGCGTTGCCTGATCAGGGTCAGCACTATTTGCTTACAGATCAGGAATTACTGGGTCGGACGCCGCAAATCTGATCAGAGTATACACAAATTGCTGACAGAACATTGATGAAAGGAATCGACTTGTTCATTGCTTCCACTTCTATTTATAACGTTGCATCGGCGTTGACGCGTCATTGCGTAGACGACATTTGCGGCAATACTCAACAATGTAATACAGGTCTAGTGGGCACACAATGTGTATGCAATGTCGTATCAAAGCCGATGCAACTTTATTACGTTGCATCGGCGTTGACGGGATTTTGCGTAGACGGCATTTGCGGCAATCTTCAACAATGTATTACTGGCCGACTCTGTTAACGAACCAACCGACCAATTTAAAACAAAACTGGTAAAGGTGCTTAAGCGATAATTAAAGACGTTTAATCTTTGCAAAGAGCGCATGTTTACACACCTTATCGTTAAGGGCATTAATTGCGTGATTAATGTGTCAAATCAAATAAACAATGTGATTAACGGTATTGATCAAAACAGGTAATAATTCCAAATTAACATTTTCATTCAAACAACAGGTTCTTCTCTCTCTCTCTCTTTCTCTCTGTCTCATATATGAATCTTTTTTTTTATATAAAATATAGTAAAGTAGTTTGGGGGCGAAACGACTAGGGTTTGGGGGCGAAACGACTAGGGGCCAAAGGGGGCGAAACGACTAGGGGCCAAAGGGGGCGAAACGACTGGGGGGGGAACGACCAGGGGGGAAACGTCTTGGGGGCGAAACGTCTTGTTACCATTTTAATGCGTAAGCATCACTTGATGGGTTCGAGGAAATAATAAAAAAAAATACAAATGCATTTTTATCGAGGCATCTTTTCAGTATCAAATTGTGCAGACCTATCCTGGTTAACAGTGTTTTATAGACAAAATTAATCACAGCACTGAAAGCACTGGTTTGTCGATTGTCTCTGAAAATATAAATGAATGGTTTCGTTTATCCCTTAAATTCAATTTTTTAAGCTTAAGGTGTTTAAGCTAAAGTTGTAGACCCTGATCAGACACTGCATTTAGCGGCGTCTGACCTCTCTACTGTAAGCAAACAGTGTCGACCCTGAGCTGCGGTGTCTGATCTGGATCTGCACTGTTTGCTAAACCAAACGCATGATTCCTACGCAACACGTGGTCTCACTGCGATAAAATTAACATTGCTATTTTCTTTAAATAAGATACCTGGATTTCCTACAAGTCGGTGATAGTCATGTGAACTTTACGACTGAAGAGTTTCTGTGCTTAGTAACTTTGGGTCGACTGCTAAACAATCGACCCAAAAATACCAGGTCCGGGTAGATAATTATTCCCCAGCAAGCATGTGTATATGGGGCCCATATGGGCAGATTCTGGGCATTTAGCCCATTTGGGTCCTAGATGGGTCCCATATAGGATTATTTGCCCATATGAGACTCATATGGGTCCCGTTTACGCAACATTCGATACCTGAAATGAATTGCAATAATCTAAGATACCTTACAATTTCAGGATACATAAAAGGGTCTCAAATGGCTTCTATTAGGTACAGACATTGGACCAAATAAGTCCCATGATATCTGCTTTCTACTATTTGGGGCCCATATGGGCTCGATGTGGGTAATAAGGGAAACAACTGTGCCATTAGTTAATCTTAATATAAAAAAGTAAATTTCCTGATATAAATGCAATAATAAAATAAAATCAATGGTTTTATACGGCACAAAATGAAAATATCTATTAACTTCCATTTAGATATTTGCACGACATGGACACTGTTTTAGGTCATGTTTTTTTTATTTGAACTCGTTGTTTTTACCAGTTACTTTTAGAATTGAGGGCGATATATAATCACGCAAGAATTTACCAATTCCAATATTGAAAAGAATGCCTTAGTCTTAAAGGCATCTCAACTGTATACATGTGCAATAAGTTGCATATGTGGGTCTCTCTCTGTTGGGACCTAACCAGCCCATCAAGGGGACTGGAACTTTGAAGACTTGTAATTATTTGTATTTGTATTTGTATAAGAAGGAAAATTCGCAGAAGGAATAAGATTCATGCAAAGGCAAAAAAGACGGGAAGTGGTAAACTCCGGACAAAATTTGAAAACTTGAGACGTGAAATCAAGACTGATATAAAAAAAATCAGCATGATTTGTATGTGAATAACTTGGTAGGTGATGTAAAGGCAAATCCCAGAGACTTCTACAGATATATTAATAGCCAGAAGGAAGACAGGCAAGGTATCCCGCCCCTTAATAAAAGAGGAGGGGACGGGGTTGCTGAATCAGACTCTGAAAGGGCAGAGGAACTAGTTGGTCAATTCAATGATGCGTTTAATAAAACTGAGTTCACGGAGGTTCCATTGACGGGAAGATCGGCCCCATTCATGAATAATATTGTTGTGACAGCCGCAGGAGTGATCAAATTACTTCAAGGCTTAAACCCCAGTAAGGCATTAGGACCTGATGAGCTTCATCCTAGAGTCCTGAAGGAACTAGCAAATGAGTTGGGTCCAGTTTTTGCACACTTGTTTCAACAGTCTCTTGATACGGGTGAAATCCCCAAAGAATGGCTCCTAGCAAACATCTGTCTGAAATGTCAAACTGTTGGTTCCATATCTGGTGCTCCTGGTCCTGGGTAAATTTAAAAGATTTGTGTACCTGAAAGAATAAGAAGATTCCTTTTTAGAAATAAGATCATTTAAAAATGAGGGAGATATCCCATAAACAATTTTAAAGGTTTCAGTTGCTAAGTGTCTTAAGACGTGCAAGATGTAAAGTAGTTGTTCCAGCTTTTTCTAGTAAGACTTCATATGAGGAATTAAAATCCTGATAAACAAATTTAAGAGCTCTAAAATGTACTTTTTCAAGCTTGTCTGTGTTTGTTTTAGAATAAAAGTGCCCTATTAATGGACAGAAGTTATATTTTGACATAATAAAAGAGTGATAAATGGTTTCCGTGATTCAAAATTTGCAAAACTTTCCTATGCGTTTAAGAACATGTATTTGTTAGGATGCTTTTCTGCATATGTTTGAAATTCGTACATCAAATTTAAGCAGATAGTCTATTTCCACTCCCAGCAGTTTGACAGTGGTCTCACATGTCTGCCTCCCCTATAAAGTGGGCCTCCTGCCGAATGTCCTCTCCCCCAGAGCCAACACCTGAAAGTTATCAGGGTTGGCTTTCATCTGGTTTCGAGCGAACCACTCGACACGATTCCCACTCTCCCGCTCCAGGATCTCTATAAGGGTAGCAAAGACCAGGTGTGAGAAAGACAGGGTGTTGTCATCTGCATAGTTAAAGAGCTTTGCATCTTTTATAAAATAGAAAATATCATTTAAAAATACATTGGATAAAAGAGGGTCCAGTATGGATCCCTGTGGGACCCTTTAATAACTTCCTGAAAAGTACTGCGGCTGTTTCCAATCTGGACACATTGTTTTCTATCTGCAAGATAACTAGTGACCAGATTTACAGCATCATCTGATAGTCCATATGCTGCCAGCTTTCCCGAAATCAGGGAAGGTGGGAGACAGTCAAATGCCTTGGACAGGTCCACGAGAATAGCTGCCACATGGTTCTCCTGTCCAAAGCACTCCTCCATTCCTCGGAGATTGACAATAAAACTAACTGACAACTGTAGCCTTTACGGAAAGCCGACAGATATGAATCAAATATGTTTTCAAAATAGTTACTAAGTTATTGTGCTAGCGATCTTTAAAACAGTTGTGACACTGTGGGTAATATACTCACTGGTCTGTAATTTTGTACATCTAATAGGTCTTTTTCTTATATATCGGAGAGACTCTTGCATATTTTAGATAATCTGGGAAAGTAGAGTCCCTTATCATTCTATTTATAATAAGGCCTAAAAAAGTTTATTTAGGGTAAGCCGACCCTACCTAGAAATTTGCTGTGATCCTAATTTTTTTTCACCCTTTTGTCAGAAAAAAATTAACCTTGCATATCACCACAGTAGCAGATTGTGAGTAGTTTTTCAAGAGTGTTTTAGCTAAGATTTACATGATTTACAAAAACAGGCATCATGTTAGGCTCTTACAGCTTCATTACATGCTCAAACAGAATAAAAAAAAAAAATGACCCTACCCTACCTAACATTTTTTAAGATGTTACCCTAAACAAACATTTTTTTCTAGGCCTAACTGTAATTGGGCTGGCAATTACTGGCTTTGTTAAATGTAATATCTTGGGAGATATGTTCTCCAGACCAGTTGCCTTCCTCATTCCATCCCGCTGCAAGTACCCATCGACCATAGCCTCATCCACAGGTTTAAAATTAAACTCTGATTCAGCGGACTGAAATTTGGCCCTGGTCGCTTGGATACTTGGGTGACCTTCAGGTACTGTCACCAATATCTCTTGCAACATTTACAAAAAAAAAAAAAAAAAGTATTAAACTTCTCGCAGATTTCTGAAGTGATTGTTAGATCTATGATTTTGTTATTTTCCAAAATTGTGATTTTTTTTTTTCGCTATTTGTACTGCCTTCATTTGTCAGAAAGGGGCGGATGGTGGCCCAGAAATCCTGGGACCCGGCCCCCCACCGCACCTTTCTCTGCAAAGAAGTATGAGAAGATAGAATTGTTTCTAATATGCGACGTTAAATAAAGCTTCTTTAACTTTATCTTGTCACCTTCGGGGGCGTGAGAAATAGATTAGGCTGCACGGTGCTTCCACGCACCACGCAGAGCTGAATCTAGCCACACACGAGTACCGGTAAATCGCTTAGAAGGACTAAGCCTGCCCAGGCAAAGTGGTGTGAAGCAGATCGTCCAATGCATATAAGCATTGAAATCCACCTCCTCATGCGCAGGAGAGATAGGTACTACAAGCGTTGGACAAGGTCTGGTCGACCTACTGACCAGAAAAAGTTCCTAGAATATAAACACCTGGTGCGCCGTGTATCTGAAAGGGTCTATGAAAGGTACATCGGTGATATACTTGGAATGAACCAATCAACAGATGACCCTGATAGTCCCATCAAGGTCAACACCAAGAAACTATACTCCCTACTAAAACACTCAAAGCAGGACAACAGCGGCATATCATCCCTAAAGGCTAATGGACAGACTCACACATCAGATGTAGACAAAGCAAACACTCTCAACCAGCAGTTTCAATCAGTTTTCAGTCCCAAGTCCCCCATACGTTTGAAAGCCCTTGCCCAAATGACTCTGCAGGACCTGCATGATTCCGGAGTCGCCCATCCCTTTCAGCCCAGCCCTCATACGAATATGCCTGACATTCAAATCTCAGCCAATGGTATTGAATGCCTTCTTAAAAAGCTCAACCCCCATAAGGCATCAGGTCCAGACCAGCTGAAACCTATAGTATTTCAAAACCTCCACAAAGAGCTAGCCCCAATCCTCCAAATAATTTTCCAAAAGTCTATTGACCAGGGAAAATTGCCCACCATATGGAAAGAGGCCAATGTATCCCCCATATTCAAAAAGGGGGATAAAACTGATCCTGCCAACTATCGCCCTATCTCCCTAACATGTGTTCTATGCAAAGTGCTAGAACACATTGTCGCTTCCAGTATGTCCAAGCACTTCAACAGCCAGAACATTCTTTATGAACTACAGCATGGGTTCCGAGAAAGGCGTTCCTGCGAGACCCAATTAATCATGTTGATAGATGAATTATCTAGAAACATGCAATTAAGAAAACAGACTGATTTAATTTTATTGGACTTTAGCAAAGCTTTTGACAAAGTCGCCCACGAAAAACTTTTACAAAAACTTCACTACTACGGCATCAGGGGCGGCACCCTAAATTGGATCAAAAATTTCTTAGATAACAGGTCACAGTCTGTTGTCACAAATGGTACCAACTCCAGCATTATCCCGGTCTCCTCTGGTGTCCCGCAGGGCTCTGTTCTCGGACCTATACTGTTTCTTGCATACATAAATGACCTCCCAGAGCAGGTTAGGTCAAAAGTCCGACTCTTTGCCGACGACACAGCAATGTACTTATGCATTAGCTCCTTGTCTGAAGCAAACCTCCTTCAAGAAGATCTCTGCAAATTGGAGCTATGGGAAAAGGCCTGGGACATGAACTGCAACCCGACAAAATGTCAGGTTTTACATGTCACCAGGCTGAAGACACCCATTCCCTCCAAATATTTCCTCCATAACACTGAACTTGAAAGTGTGTCTGCTGCAAAGTACCTTGGGGTCACCATATCTGACGACCTCAGCTGGGGAACGCACATAGACAATATCACAAAAAAGCAAATCAAACCCTCGGCTTTATCAAAAGAAATATCAAAGTACACAACCAAGACCTTAAGTCCACAGCATACAAAACCCTTGTCCGACCGCAATTGGAATATGCTTCCAGTGTCTGGTCACCCCATACAGCTACAGATATCTACAAACTTGAATCTGTCCAACGCAGAGCTGCCAGGTGGGCCACACGAGACTATAGGTACACATCAAGTGTTACAGCTATGCTTGGAAAACTCCAATGGCGTCCACTAGATCAGAGACGCATCGATAATCGCCTTATCATGCTATACAAGGTCACGCATGAGCTTGTTGCAATCCCTGTCTCAGATTACCTCACACCCAATCGCAGAGAGTCGAAATTTATCCACCCTTTGGCATACAAGCAAATCCCTACCCAGACCAACTATCACAAGTATAGCTTTTTCCCAAGATCAGTTATACACTGGAACGCTCTTCCAGTCTATATTGTTTTGCTACCAACCTTGGCACAGTTCTGTCATGCTGTCTGCCAGGTGGTGCATGTGCCCCCCTAAGCCACCAGATTCTGTTTTTATCTTTTAACTATACTAACTTTCTTTTCACACTGTATAAACTCATTTCACCTACTTTACTTACCTTTTATTTCAGCTAACCCCCTTTAGCACTTGGTATAACAGATACCCTTCTGTTGTCCTCTTATGAGGTTTAGAAGTATCGGAAGAAAGAAAGAAAGAAAGCCTTCTGGTTTCATTGGGCGACATGGCTTGAGATGTCATTTCACCTCAATGTCGGATGATTAAATTGGAAGCAACGTCTCCAAAATGACCTAAATAGTGTTGACGGGGACGTTAAACCCAATTTCAAACAAACTTATCTTGTCACCTGGTCACATTTTGAAAAGCGCGCGGTTGAAAGTCTGAAGCAACCAATGAAAAATTTGCCCGTGTATCAATCATGTACTTCCGGTAATATTGATGACTGTACATGAAAACTGTCAAAACGTCACTTGATATTTTAGAAGTTATCTGTGAAGATCTGTCATTGAACGTGGGTAATATTTATCTGTTTCGCAGAAAGAAGGTAAACATATTTAGTTTATCGTTGGTAATGTCTGACTTTGAAGTGAAACTAACCCTCTATATTTGCTGCAATTAAGTGGGTGGGGTAATGTAAACAGACGTGGACTTTCTATCTATCTATCTTTTCACACTGCATTACCCCCTCGCGGGGATTACGTGCAGGTGCGCGTCTGTGCGATGTTAGTAGAAATATGTATTAAAAATAAAAGTTCCCTTAAGAAGTGTTAGTAGAGGTGGAATAAAGATGACAGAGTTAAAATCTTAAAAGTCCGATAAAGACTGAAAGTGCAGAATAAAAGATTAAAAACAACGCGCTGGCATTTAGGGCATTGAATGGCTGAATGTGCATACTGCCCTCTTGAAGGAATCAAATGTGGGCAGTAATGCGATACTTGACGGCAGCCGGTTCCATTGCACGATTGCGAGGGGGTAGAAAGAGTATTTATAGTAATCAACTGTAGTCTGAATTTGGCGGAAAGACATCAGGTGAGAGTTTTTGAGGATTCTCATAGGGTGCACAACATACGGTGGCAAGTCAACAGCTACAAGGCCGTGAACAATCTTGTAAAACAGGCATAGTCGGGAGTCGGATCTTCTCTGCTCAAGAGATCTCCAGCCAAGGGATTGGAGCAAATCTGTAACACTTGCATAAGTGGAGTAATTGTGAAGTGTCCACCTAGCAGCTCGACGCTGCACCATCTCAAGCTTATCAATGTTTGTTTGGGTGTAAGGGCTCCAAACTGGGGAGGAATATTCCACCAGTGGACAGACCAGTGTCTTGTATGCCATCTCCCTCAGGGCTGGGTTTTGGGTTCGGATATTTCTCCTAAGAAAGGCCAGTGACCGACTTGCTGATGTGGTTATGTTCTGTATATGCTTGTTGAAGGACAGGTTGCTGCTGATCTCCACCCCCAAATACTTGGAGCTTGAAACTGATTCCAGAAGCTGGCTGTGTAGGAAGTACTGGCTTGGGACTGGAGTTATCGCCCTTGTTACATGTATGACAACACATTTACCTGGGTTAAACTCCATATCCCACTGGAGTTCCCATTTATGGAGATGATCCAGGTCTTGTTGTAGGATTTGTACATCTCTCAGGCTGGAAACAGCCAAGTAGATGGCGGTGTCATCAGCAAACAACCGTACCTTAGATTTCGTCGTGTCAGGGAGATCATTGATGTATATCAGGAATAGAATTGGACCAAGGACAGATCCTTGAGGTACTCCTGAAGTTACTGGGATAGTGTTAGAGTGTTCATTTTCCAAAACAACCGTCTGTGTACGGTTGGACAGAAATGCCTGAATCCAAGTAAGTATTGGTCCTCTGATACCACTCTGGCATTATTTTAAAAGTTAAATTTCAGGAAAACGAACGTGGAAGAGGGTACTGGAAGTTTAATAATTCTCTACTAAAAGATCCAACATTTGTAACAACAGTAAAGGGGGTAATTAAGGATACAATAAATACATATAAAGCAAATAATAATGAAAATAATAATGATAATAATAATAATAATAATAATAATGAGGATAATACCGAATTCATACCAAATGACATAGAATTTACCATAAATGACCAACTATTTCTGGAAACACTACTTATTATGATAAGGGGGGAAACAATCAAGTACAGTTCAATGAAGAAAAAAGAAAGTATGCAAGAAGAAATTAAAGTAGAGAAAGAAATTGTAGAATTAGAAAATAGAATTAATAGCAATGACCCAAATATTCAAATAAATGACTTAAATAGTTTAGAGGATAAAAAGAATAGACTATATGAGATAAGACAAAAAAAAATGGAGGGGGTCCTACTACGATCAAGGAGTAGATACGAAGACTTGGGGGAAAAGCCAACAAAATATTTTCTTAATTTAGAAAGCAGAAATTTTACCAGTAAAGTTATATCAAAATTAACAAATGAACATGGGGACGATTTAACAGACACTTCAGACATATTAAATTACCAGAAAAGTTATTTTAATACTTTATATTCAGAGACTATTAATATTGATGATACACCTATTTCTGAACAAATCGGACAAAACCCAAGAAAACTATCAAATGATGATTCTTTAAATTTAGAGGGTGAAATTACATATTCTGAGTTACTGAATGCTTTGAAAAAGATGAAAAACTGTAAAAGTCCTGGAAATGATGGTTTTACTTCAGAATTTGTTAAATTTTTTTGGTCAGACATAGGTGTGTTTATATTAAGGTCCCTAAACTATGGTTATAGAGCAGACTCTTTGTCTATTACACAAAAACAGGGTATCATTACTTGCATACCTAAACCAAATAAGCCAAGGCATTTGTTGAAGAACTGGAGACCAATTTCACTCCTAAATGTTATTTATAAATTAGCCTCTTCAGTAATTGCAAATCGAATTAAATCTGTTTTAGAGGACATAGTACACGAAGACCAGAAAGGCTTTATTGCTGGACGATTTATAGGGGAAAATATTCGACAGATTTATGATATTCTATTTGAAACAAAAGAACAAAATATACCAGGTCTGTTACTTTCAATAGATTTTCAACAAGCTTTTGATTCTGTTTCATGGAAATTTATTTTAAAAACTTTAGATTACTTTAATTTTGGACCCTCTATTAAGAAATGGATAAAACTTTTTCAAAATGGGACAGAATCATGTATTTTGCAAAATGGTTTTTTGTCAGACTCTTTCTATCTACAAAGCGGTTGTAGACAAGGGGATCCAATTTCTCCTTACTTATTTATACTTTGTGCAGAGGTTTTGAGTTTGATGATGAGAAAAGAAAATGCCATTAAAGGCATTGATATAGATAATAAGTCATTTCTACTTAGTCAGTATGCTGATGATACACAGATTTTCTTAAATGGATCTGAAACATCATTGATAGCCACATTAGGCATTTTAAAAAAATTCTACTTTATGTCAGGGTTAAAAATAAATGAGGATAAAACAAAGGCTCTTTGGATAGGTTCAATGTCAGGATCTGGTTTGAAGTTTTGTCAGAATTATAATCTGGATTGGGAGCAGGGCCCAATTAAAATCTTAGGAGTTATATTTACCCCTGAAGTTTTCGATATATGGGATTTAAACTCTATTGAAGCAGTGCGTAAAATGGAAAAAACATTATTATCATGGTCAAAAAGAAAACTGACTCTTCCAGGCAAAATTACAGTCATAAAATCCCTAGCATTTTCAAAATTTATTCATCTTTTTACTTCCCTACCAAACCCCCCGGAACAGTTGGTTAAGCAATTAGAAAAATTATTTTATAAATTTTTGTGGAACTCAGGTCCTGATAGAATAAGTCGTAATGTTATGATACAGGATGTTAAGGAGGGTGGACTAAGGATGATAAAAATAGATAAATTTATTGACTCCTTGAAGGTAACATGGTTGCGCCGAATTCTAATGAATTCAAATGAACAGTCATGGAGCAGACTTGCCCATGTTGATTTTAGAAAACTTATTGTGCTTGGAGATGGTTATGCCAAGCACTGCGCTTTAAATTTAAGAAACCCCTTTTGGGTTGATGTGTTAAATAGTTGGAAATCCTTTCTACAATGTAACACTGCAAGTCAGGTTGAAGACATTTTACAGTCACCAATATGGATGAATTCAGAACTACAACATGGTGAAAAATTTGTTATTAAAAATTGGTACCAGAAAGGAATAAGGAATATAGTTGATCTTATTAATGACAATGGGATATTTTACGATTTTAATCAATTCAAAACTTTATTTAATGTACAAGGAACTATTTTAGATTTTCAAGGGGTAATAAAAAGAATACCACAGACTTGGAAAAATGTGCTGAATAATAATGTCCAAACGTGTATTGATATGAAGTATAATGTAATACGTCCAAAACATGTTACACTTATTCTTAAAGGGAAAAAAGGCTGTAGACATATTTATGAAAGTTTTATTAAAAATGAAAATAACTTACCAAACAGATGGCAGCGAGATTTAGGAGATATCACAAAGGAAGAAAGATGTCAGTATAATTTAGCCCTTAATAATATTAAAGAAACTAAATTGAAAGATTTCCAGTTTAAAATTAATAATAGAATTTTGGCAACCAACTCTTTCTTATTCAAAATTAATAAGATAGACAGTAATAGATGTTCTTTTTGTGAAAAGTAACAGAATCAATTAAACACTTATTTATAGATTGTCCTAAGGTAAAAGAATTTTGGGGTATATTAAAAAACTGGCTACAGCTAAACGGGAACATAAATTTAAATACCACGGATAAAAACATTATATTTGCTTGGCCACATGAATCATCCTTAATCAGTTATCTGATAATTATAGCTAAGTACTACATATATAAAACAAAGTTTATATCAAAACAGCTGAGCATACAAGGTTTTTGTGCATTATTGAAAATAAAATTTAAAAATGAACAGTATATTGCAAGAATTCATAACACATATAATAAGTTTCTTGGAAAATGGTCTACCTTGGTCCACCCCCTTAACACAATGTAAGGCATGAATTCCACTATTAAATCCTCACAGTTTTAGCCTGGCTATGATATCACATTGGGGCTAGATTTTTTCTTAATTTCAGGCTTTGAAAATCTGTTTTTTCCTTAAAATGACTATTTGGACCTTGTCCTGCAGAATGAATTTTCAGCCAACACTCATTTCTGACTATTAGCCAGTTATATTGTGTTCATTCAGTTTATAAACTGCTTTGGAAACATTATGGATCCTAATCGGATGGCTTCTTTAGTAGCCATCTTGTCTGGATCTACACTGTTTGCAAGGGATATGGTTATTATGTTCAGCGGGATAGGGACTAAAGCTGTAAATCAGGCTTTTCAGGTATGGTAAAGCTTGGATGGTATGAGGTCTGGTCACAACTGTTAGTTTGAAAACAAAAACATATTGCAATCTTGAAAACAGCATTTTTAAAATTCTAAGAATGTTTTTTCAGGGTATTCTAAAAAAGTGTTTTGTCGATAACTTATGTCTTTGGCGAAAAAATAGTCAGGGCTGCGACAGTGAAAATAACAGGGCATTGTTATTTTTCACAGTGTGAAGATATTATCTAAATCTCACACTGTGCAAAGTATCAGTTTTACTTGTTTTGGAAATGTATTGATTATACTGCTCATTTAAATAAAACAAAATTTACCCACTCAGGGCCACACATGTTGGATTATGATCAACATAAGACATTGGTGTGATAGATCTTAATATGTATTACTCTATTTTTTTTTTTTTATTATTATTATTATTATTTTTTTTCTGCATGCTTTTCAAAAAAAAAAAAAAAAAAAAAAGATAGAGATTTATCAGTGAAATAAAGATCAATATTTTCACTGTTTTAAACAGTGAAAATACGATTTTATTCGTCACTGCTATGAGATTACTTTTTTTTTTTTCAAATCTCATTCTGTTTTCAGTACTAGATGACTAAAAATTAATGAACTGTGTTCCGTTCTTGTGCGATAAAGACGGTAGTGACGTCATTTTCGACATTGACGTCGCGTATTTTGCCGCGCGACGTTGGACTACGCGTATTTTTTTTTTTTTTTTTTTTTTGGAAATAACTCTTTCAGTTATTTCAATAATTACTAATAATAATGCCATCCCAGGCGATTTCTCAGGTTCAAACTTTGAGTTTACACTAAATATTATACTCATCAAACACGCTGGACACCGCTGGATTGGCGCGAAACGACCAGGAACGCCATTAGAGAAACTAAATACTGCATTTTTTGAAGCATGTAGGAAACAGAAAATCTGACTTCTCTTTTTCGGTTCGGGATCGAGTTTTTGTTTCACTCATGAGCGCCGAAACGGATATTTTCACTTGAGGCTACGCCACACGTGAAGGTGTCCGTTTCGGTGTTCATTCGGTGGGATGGAATTCGATCTTACACTGAAAAAAGAAAAAAAAAAACTATTTATCGTATGACGTCGAATCCGAGAGTATAATGGTGCTCCTAATCCATCGGTGAATCGGATGTGCGAAACTGTAAGGTTACACATACGACGTCTCTATAATGACGTCGCGAAGTGTTGGCATTGTCTGTAGAAAACGTGAATAGAGTGCGTTTCAAACGTCATAGGGTAGATAGATTTTGCATTCATGTTTATGTATTGTTGGTTTTTTTTTTTTTTTTTTTTTTAGTTCGACGGGGGGAGGGCATAAAATGCTGGACAAAACCTTGCATGGTGTGTCCTACCCTCGATCGTATAATAGATCTAGTAATGCAAGAAACTCTGTATGAAAACTTGCTACAAGGTAAAGAGTGATGCTGTCAAACTCATCTATATATACATATATATATATGTTGTATGTGTCTTTTGAAATGAATAAATATGGAAACATCAAAAAAAAAAGTATTGGTCCTCTGATTCCATATTTGTGGAGTTTCAGCAGTAGTTTCTGATGACTGACCTTGTCAATAGTTTTAGAAAAATCAAGCAAGACAAGGTCAGTCTGACTACCTGCTGTAGAGTTCCTCATCAGGTCTTCAAGAAGAGTGACAAGTTGGGTTTCGCAAGACCGTTTGCTGCGAAACCCATGCTGCAAGTCATACAGTGTAACAGTAAGTTATGCTTGTCCATGTGAGAGACCACGTTCGTAGAAACTATATGTTCTAGAACTTTACAGAGAATGCTAGTTAGCGAGATAGGCCTGTAGTTTGAAGCCAGACTTGTGTCTCCTTTCTTGAAGAGTGGACAGACAAAGGCAGAGGTCCAATCCTTCGGTACCTTCCCAGTGTCAAGAGACTTCTGGAATATAACTTGAAGGACTGGTGCTATCACATCTCTGAGCTTTTGGAGGACTAGAGGCTTCAACTGGTCAGGTCCAGCCGCTTTGTGAGGGTTAAGATCTTTTAGAAGTTTAAGAATTCCATTGAGTGAGACAGAGATATTGGACATTTGTGGTGTAGGGCTAAGACATTCTTTTGGTACCTGTGATGGATCAATTTTGCCACTATCTACATAGTTTTGCACTGCCATATTGGACAATTGGCTTAGCTTCAGAGGAGATTTTGGGGTGAAAACTGACTGAAATTGGTCGTTAAGAATATTTGCTTTATCCACTGTCTCGGTGTAGAACTTACCATCCTTTTGAAGGGGTGCTGAATCTTTCTTGGAATTTTTCAGAAGAGAGTACAGTTTCTTTGAAGCATAGGTATTATTGCATGGATCAGGAGTGGGTTGATCACTTGAGTCGGTTCTACTGTCAGAATCTGTAAGACCCAAAATTCCCTCAATGTACTTGTTTTGGGCTTGCTTAAGCTTCTGCTTGGTTGTATGTCTGGCCTCAACATATGCATGCCTATCTGTGGGCCGCCTGTGCTTTTTGTATTTATCGTAAAGGCTGTCCCTTTTACGCATGAGTCGCTTGATTTCTTGGGTCACCCATGGCAGTGACGGTTTTGTACTCACCGTACGCTGGGGGACATAGTTCTCGATACCTACTTGCAAGGCGTCCCTGAACTGCTCCCAAAGTAAGTTAACAGACTTACCTTCACATGAAGCCAAGAAAGACTCCTGGAAAGATAGCAAATGATTCTCAAGCCCTTCCCAGTCAGCTTTGCTGTACATAGAAATCAGTCTAGGTTTCAGCTTGTTTATCTGTGGTTTGATGAAAACCTCTGACAGGACGGCATCATGGTCTGCTTTGCCAGGTTTGTTTTCAACGTCCAAACTGTTTGTCTTCACGTGCTTTCGACGTCCAAACTGTTTGTCTTCACGTACTGAGTCGTGCACATTTGATCACTTACTCAAGTTTATATTTATTTAGCATAACACTAATGCACACACTCTTCAAATTTCAATGTATGATAGTATTGATGTAAATGGTACTTATCCCATTTTCTCATAACTGTAGCGTGTACCGGGTTGTCCACGCAGTCAAGCAACGCGGTCACCCATCCAGGTACTAACCGCAAAATCCATTGCTAAACTTTGTGAATAAGCCATCCACTCTACCCGCATCGCCAAAAGAGCCGGTCGGCTCCTACAGAAAGGCTGTAGAAGTGGTATTTAACCATTACATTTCTCCCCCACATCTCTCGACTTCGTCCCAAAGTCACACATGCCTCACTAGGCATATCCGAGGGTGGAGTCTATGTAACAAACCAGCGGCACTGTGTCTACCCCTCCGCTGCCAACAATGTACTCGTTCTGCCTGCTTTGCCCACTTCCCCTCCCTCCCCATCCTCAAAAATGGGGTCCAAGGTAAATTTAAGGCAAGCTAACATATTTTTATTCAGCCTTTCCATTGTCATAACGTTGGCTAAAACAAGTGACATTCTGTGAATGCCCAACCGGCTACCAAATACTTCTTCCATCCTATGTCCCCTTTGCTTGTATCACTTAGCACCATTGCTGAATTTTTATCTTTAGTGGAGCTCCTGTTTTCTACTCTTCAGGCATTCTCCATTGCAGGTAATTGAAATTTAAATGTATGATAGTATTGATGTATGGTGTATGAATGTCATTTGACGTGTCACCAGTAACAATTCAATTCAATTCTGAGGTAAAGCTAGAAGCTGACTGCCCTTCTCACATCAACTCACTGTCATGGTGAAACTAGCTGAAGAATGTCATGGGTTGCTACAGGTGTCAAAGTGTTTGTCTCACAACATGGTTAGCACCTGTTATTTCTTTCTCACCAGTATCTTCGATCCAGAGCCCACGAGTCGTCTGTCCATGCTGTCCCAAGTCTTCTCCTCAAGCTTCTCCTGCTATACGCGCTTGTTCGTCTGGTACCCAGCTCCACGTTTTCCACCACTGGCATACGCCAGTGACTATCTTGTAGCCGACCAGTACCGACTTCCACTACATAACTCCGTTCAGTCTCATAACTCTGTTCACCCTCTTCTTTGAATAATATGAAAAGGAATCATTTATGCTAAGTTACATTAACCATTGGTGACCAGAAGTTTAAGTTTTGCAAGCAAGCTGATCACTGATATAAACAGGATTAGTTTGGTATGTGTTTGGGCCACAACTTCCATTCTTTAATACACACAAACACTGACATGACACTGGTCAGGCACACTTTCACACTTCATTTGTTTAATAATTGGTGTCACTCACACTTGTTATCAAAACACAATTATGACTTCATTATGTACAATAAACAGTGGGATAAAGGTGGACTGTCAAATAGGCAACAATTTATTGCAAAAGTGTGTCAAATAGTCCTTATTTAAACAGGTATAACTTTGTTATTTTTTTGTCAATTTCAGAGATTTTATACCAAAATGTAGGGCAACATTTACTCTATCTGAAAAAAGGCATGGCGCTATAGAAAAGGGGCATGGCGACACGCCATGCTAAATTGGGCTGGGGGAAACACAATAACACTATAGCAGTAAACGAAACTTAGTTCCCTTTTGGTCCATTTGGGTCATTTTCTTTAATTAAGTCAATCTAAAAATAGAAACAATTACAAAAGTAATAACCATCAAAATGAAATATTTTCGGATAAAAACATACTTTAACCAATAAATTTGCAAGAAATTAAGAAATATTATTTTTCCCAGCCTTGGCTTTTGTACCCCTCGACTTTGGAAAAACTGTTATTATAAGAAAATACAGAAATGTTGTATATTTATCTATTAATTGTTACAAGAGGCAAAATATAAAATCTTCAGATCAGCATTTTTGGCTTGGTTGCTTGGCCAGATCCGGCCTTGGCTTTTTAATACCTGATCACAGGAAAAGCCCTGGCCGTCAATGGACAGTTATTCTGTCGTATTGTTTCAAGGCAGCAGGACAAATAATTCAGGGTTGGCAAAAAGCCGGCAAACATGAGTATTTTCCATGCTGCTGGCATTTAATTACTGGTAAATACTGGGAAATGGAATTTTCTACCCTGGAATTAAAACAAAACCATATACTCAGCAGGTATATATTGGCAATTTCAATGGTAGAGGTTACATTTTATCTATCTCCATATACTGCCTTACGCCCGCGAGGACATTCTAGGCAGGTGCGCTGTCGAATAGAAAAAGGCAGAGTGTTAAAGAAAAGAGAGGCTAAAAACATAATAGTGAAGGGGATGAAAGATGATAGGTTATGATAGTTCAGATGAGATTAATATCAGGTTAAAAACAACAACTTTTGGATCTAGGGCCTGGAGTGCTGCAGCTCACTAACTGCGACCTTGAATGACTCGAGGTCTGGTGAGCATACAGCAGTCTCATGTATTATACATGTATTAAAATAGTTTAACTCTGGTATTTGTTACTATCTAATTTAATTATATAAAAATGTAATTTAAGAAAAAAAGGCCTACTTTGAACCTGCCAGTTACTGAGTAGCAACACTAATTGTTTAAATAGATGTGGAGGTAATGATCCATTTAGTCATATATATAAAACCTGACATCCTTCAGCCCATCCTTGCCCCTGGCTAACCTGTGCTCTCTTGAATAAACAAGCCTTGAAAGTTGTTGTTTTAGTAATATAGACCATATAATCCACAGCTATTTGCTGTGAGTTTTGACAATAGTAAAATGCTGTAACTATCCCAAAAATTGAAAACATGGTTATTCCGTACAAAAGTGTGTTTAAAAGATACAGATTTGCTCGGTCTGATCTTCATCTGATAAGGTTAGTCAATACAAAAAAACTTAGAATAATTGTTGCAAATGACAATATTAAACCAAGAGTACAGGGGAATTTCTACCTACATTTTCTACTGTTGATTTAAAAAGATACTTGTACATATTTCTTTTTTGGGGTTTTAATAATTTCAAAATTTGAGTCTTAGATTCATTTTTTTGGCTGGTTCAACATGTTTAAGTTGAGAAATATTTTATTCTGTAGGTTGGTGACCTTATATAGATATTAACTTTTAACATTCTGTTACTCATGTAGTTTCATTATACTATTTTAATTCAAATATGTAAAGATTTCTGCAGTGTTTTAAAGCTAAAAAAATTCAATTTGCCAGTATTTGCCGGTATTTGTCACTTGATGAGTATTTTCCAGACCGGTAAATTCCAGTGTAATAGTGGGATTCTTTTAAACTTTGGATGAATTTTCATGTAAATAATGTGGAACCAATGATATACTGCCAGGAGTGAAATTTTGCCTAACCCCAAGTGCTTTTTTTTCTTCTTTTTATCTGCACTTAATGGTATACTGTACATACTCGTGAGCGGCCCCTGCCCATGCTTAGATGTCATTTCATCTCCATGTTGGGTAAAAGTCCCACAAAATTGGAAGCAACGTCTTCAAAATGACCTATAGGTGACGAAACAAATAAAAAGTTAAAACATACTCATGAGCCATCTCTAGCCCACTCCGTGTCTCGCTAGTGCCACATGTGGCCTACCTAAAATCGAAACACTCCTAAAACCCTAGCAGTTTCTATGGACAGTAGGGCTTGAGATGTAGTTTCGTCTGCACCATCTTGATCTGGTACTTCAGATGTTGGTAGGTCTAAGGGACTCCAGATGGTACAACAACAGTCTAGATTAGATGTTACCATGGTGAATTAGGCCTTAAAATTTGTCTGTCTTGTCTGAATTTGAATCAGAGAAAAGCTAGGTCTTGTTTACTTTGCAGAAGCTTAAAATGTCAAAAAAGCAATGAAAATACTTTGATGTTCAGCAAAAAGCAGTCAAAATCACCATTTCCGCATTCGTTAATTTATGGTATGTTCTGATTTTTATTGATATTATGCTTTCTAAAGGAAAGTTGAGTCCGCTGCTCCTCTTGTTTTTCATCTGCTATGAACACTATATTGATAGCAAATACTGTATGACCTCTAACAAAAGTAGCTGTGTTTCCGCTAACCCTGCCATTTTTATGGCCGTCCAGAAAAAATTAATTGAAAGATTTTCTTACCTACCGACCTTGATACTTTCTAGCAGTTATGATTAAATATCATAAAACAGTCAAAAAAGCAAAACTAATACTTAAAATCCTCTTCTTTTGCTTCCTTGAGGCTCTAAACCTCATTATTTGAATGTTTTATGGTAATATGGCAGGAATTAAAGCCCTTTTGAAGATTTTTGCTCTTTTTCCATAAAATAAAAAGTTGACAAAAAAAAGGTTAATCAACTTACCGACCAAAAAACTTTTTTTCGACATGTTAGCAGAAAAACAGCTATTTTTTATAGGCCTAAACCAGTCAGACAATGAGTGGTTCCAAAGTTTAAAAGGTTTTGTTTCAGTTTTATATGTTGGTTAATGGTATGGCTGGGAAGCAGTTCAGCGAGATATTTAATTTTTAGTGCTCAAATGATTACCGGTAACTCTTTTTGTACCAAATGGAGTCCATTTCAAAATTTAGGGTTGTCAGGTTGTGTTCACTTTGCATCAAAATTTATTAGGAAATTGGCAGAATTGTTTGCAAACAGTGTAGGCCCTGATCAGACACAACATTCTGCGGCATCTGATCTGGGCCTGCACTGTTTGCCAGGGTACCTGTTTTGGTGTTTCCGGTACCAAATGGGTTAACAAGCAAAACAAATAGTTAACAAACAAAAACGTTCAACAAAGAGTGTAAAATACGTAAGTAATTGATTGTTACTTGCTACAGACAATTAAAGGTACAGTATGGCGTAAGACTGACACGATTAATCTTATAATCGATTAATCGATCGATAAATTCCACAAAAATGAGTATCATTTCTGATTTGCTTTTAATCGATTACTTGATAGGTACAATTTACTACCCAAAGTTATGCCTAAAATAGCTGAATGAGTGGCAAACAGTGCAGATCCCTGATGAGACGCCGGATTATGCGGCGTCTCATCTGCGTCTACACTGTTTGCTCAGGCCTGTCTGTTCAAATATACATATGGCAAAGTGCAACATATGGTAAGGGTCATGCTCAGACAGAAAGCCAGACAGGTAAAATAATGACAAAAACATTAGCGATTACTAATCGATTATCGATCACAATGGCACAATCGATCCTGAGGCGAAATCTTCATCAGTGCCCTCAGGATGTAAAAGAGGCAGCATATAAAGGTCTTGTTCGCCCAATCTTGGAATATGGTTGTTGTATCTGGGACCCCAGTGGAGTGGTCCTTAACGATGAAATTGAGAAAGTTCAGAATAGAGCTGCTAGATTTGTAACAGGCGATTACTGCTTTGAAACTGGGAGCATGACTGGAATACTTGGAAAATTAAAATGGGAGTCTCTCAAGAAAAGGAGAAAAGACAGTAGGCTAATCCTTTTATACAAAGGTCTAAAGGGTGCTGCCAGCATTCCAACAGATGACCTTGTTCCCCCAGCTAGACACTGTAGAAACCACCATTCGTTGGCGTTTCAGACCCTTAGTGCAAAAACTGACCTTTATAAAGAGTCGTTCTTCCCCAGAACCATTAGAGATTGAATGCCCTTACCGATTCGATTATTTCGACAGCTGAAGGTGCTGATGATTGTGTAGCTAAATTTACCTCTTTGGTTAGAGCTAGGGACTAACTTCCCACATCACAGATCCTGGTGTATGAATGTCATTTGACGTGTCACCAGTAAGAATTCTGATTCTGACGGACTGATAATCGATTATCTTTTCAGCTCCGATTAGCCAGCCCTAGTATGGAGTAAACAATAACTAGAAATCAGAATCTTGTCAATAAAGCTTTTTGTTACAAGCTCCCGCAACCTATGTTTGGCACATAATTTAGAAAAAAAAAATCAGAAATTTACATCAGGAAAGTATCCGTTTTGGAGATATGTAAGAATGTACTATGTCATACAGATTTGTTATCGCAATGTGATATCAAGAGTAAGGCTGGCACGATTAATCAGATTATAATTTATTATTCAATTGATAAATTCCACAAAAATGATTATCATTACTGATTTGCTTGCAATCAATTATTTGATAAGTGCTATTTACTACCCAACTTGTGCCTAAAATAGCTGTATGAGTGGCAAACAGTGCCCACCCAGATGAGACGTCGCATTCTGCGGCGTCTCATCAGGGTCTACACTGTTTGCTCAGGTCTGTCTGTTCAAATACATGTATATATGGAAAAGTACAGCATTTGGTAGGAGTCATGTCAGACAGGTAAAATTATGATCCAATCTTCAGTGATTAATAATCATTTATCGATCGCAATGACAGGAATGATAATCAACTATCTTTTCAGCTCCGATTAGCAAAGTAGAAGTAAAACAAAGATCAGGAATTGATACAATTAACTTACTCCATCCATAAAAGACACCAAAGGGAAAGAAATACAAACATTAAGCGACCAGACCATAATGGAAACCTAAACAAAGGAAGGCCATATGGACAGTTACTTTCCCACAAAATGGCCATATGGCCATCCAAAATTAAAAGACACAAGTGATACACACAGTAAGTAACAAACAACAACATAAATAAATCGCCACAGAAGAGCCGCCTTGGAACGGTCATTGGAAGATTTCCACTGGGGGGCTTAAATCGATTTTACGCGGCCACAATCCTCGCCCTTACTTCCGTCGCGATTTAGACAAAAAATTTTGTTCAGTCCGCATGAAGGCCTCCTAACTCATCAGTGCAACATCTCCGTGAACACAGAAATCAAAGAACCACAGAGGTGAGACAACGGTGAGGACTCGACAGCAAGAAACCACTGAAATGCTGGAGCAAAAGAAAACCAACAGTTAGACTCCGATGAGCCCGACCATAGACAGAGCATCAGGCACCAACCAACATTATCTCTTTAATTTTCAATAAGCCTTTACGTTGGAGCCGTCATAGAATCTGAGGCCTGACCCACCGGCGTGCAATTAAAGAGGGAAGCAAAGTTGCCAACCGTGATTGGGTTAACTACCATGCATGCAGTCTGTCGTATAATATCCATGTTGTACCCAATCTTTTTATATCGAAGAATGATTTTACGAAATTGGGTGCTGAAGTCATTGCGGTTATATATTTTTCTGAATTTATGTACTAAGTCACCATAAAATTCGGGTTCCGATAGACCTTGTTGCAGAAGAGATTTAAGTCCAATATTGAATTTTGAAATTAAATCAGAATGGCGTCTATAAAATTTTGAAAAGGCTTTGCGTAGTTTATGGTACCGATAACCCTGATTAAGGAGTTTAGCTGTTAATAATTTATTACGAGTGTTGAAGTCAGTTACATGACTACACACTCTAGCAAATCGAATTAATTGCGAAATATAAACGCCATAGGATGGCGCACGAGGAACATCACCATCCAAAAAAGGAAAATTTACAATCTCAAAATCAAAGTCATCGCGTTTATCATAAATTTTGCACGAAACAAATCCATCTACAATAGATAGATGTAAATCCAAAAACGGGGCCTCAGTATCAGAAGAATTTGCTTTATTTAACTGAAGTTCTAGGGGGTAAATCTGACTGATCAAACCATCAAAATAGGTATTATCAATATTTAATAAATCATCTAAATATCTAGAAGTAGAGCTAAAAGCTTCAATAATTTCAGATTGGTTATCAATGGAAAGCGACAAAATGAAGTCTCTTTCATAACAATACAAGAACAGATCAGCCACAAGAGGTGCGCAATTAGTACCCATCGGAATACCCACAATTTGTCTAAATAACTTAGTACCGAATCTAATATAAATATTGTCAAGTAGAAAGGTGAGGGCATCACACACTTTCTGACATGACCAAAGTGTATAATTCTTATGCTCTTTAGAAGTGAAAAATGCATTTCTGACATTACATGCAAGATAGAGAGAATCTTCTCTGTGAAAAGCCCATTCAATTAAATCATTAAGCTTTTCTTTTATAAGATTATGAGGAAGTGTAGTGTAAAGAGTGGAAAAATCGTAGGTAGACAGACTAGAAGCACGAAACTGTCTAGATTTCAATTTATTTAAAACCTCATTCGAATTTTTTATAGACCAAAACAGATTTCTTCCTGATCTTTGAAAGACTTTATCACAATATTTAATTACATGCGTTTTAATAGCAGTAAGACAGGAAGTTAATAATTTAGAAAGTTCAGTGGTAGTGCAAGAACTAGAATTTGCAATAAACCGTGCTTTGTAAGGTTTTTTATGAAGTTTTGGTAACCAGTATAGCGTAGGAAGCTTGTCTTGGCCTTCGTTAACACACACAGCAAACTTGGTGGCTGAAAGACAAACATGTTTATCTACTATAGCTCTCTCTTCAGCCAAAGGCTGAAGTTCATAGGCCTTAGTACCACCAAGCTCCTGCTTAAGCGTGTTAACATAGTGGAGCCGTCACACAACAACGACGTTGTTAGCGGCCTTGTCTGCAGGGGCCAAAACAAACTTCTTATGAAATTCTTGAATACCTAGTTTAAGATGACGTAAAGACGTCTTGGGCTTAGGAGGTAATAAGTTAGTATTTTGAGAATAGAAAGAAATGCGTTTATTCACTAGTCTTAAAATGCTAAGTTTCCAGTCCTTTAGGGCTTTACACTCAACATACTCTCGCTTACACCATCGATTACCGAATTCATTCAAGGAAGCAGCGATTTCATCTCTACATTTACTGAAATCAATTTTAGAAGGAAACCGATATTTCGGTCCTTTAGAAATTATATTCCTTATCCTAGAATCAGGAATAATTTTCAAATTGCCAGTAATTACATGACCAGCGGCAGGATAGCAATACTTTGAGTTTTTACAATCACATGAATCAGGAGTATTAGTATCAATATCAAGATCTGAAACAAGTTTATTGAAATTAAAAATGATAGATCTAACAGGTTTGTTATAATTATAGCAAATTATAGGTGTTTCAGTATTTTGAAAATAAGTAGGAATGGAAGAAAGCACCGATCTCTCACGGAAGATACTGGGCAAATCTATAAAATCCATACCCTTATTAATGAAGGATATTTTGAAGAAATGACGTTTATGATTAATTTCAGAATCAATGTAAGGACGGAGAGTATGCTGAGTATAGCCTCTAGTTAAGAGAGCCGCATCATATAACTGATGAGAACTATCGTAGAATTTATTCGCCTCGGTGTCCAGAAGACGTAAAACAGAAACGGGTAATGAACTTAAAAATGAAAGCATAGAGTGGCGTCCATGATTTAATAATATAATTGACAGTCACTTCAGTCTAGTATTGTTTCGTTTAAATGCACGTGATTTACGTTTAAAGTTACCATTTTTCCTGGTGCCGTGAGATCTAGTTCTGCGTTTTCGACATTCCAGGAGTGAGAAAATATCAAAGTCCGGCATTCTGGAAATATTACCCTCATGATAAATGTTGTCATTAAATCCCAGTGGAAAAGGGGTCTGTAAAAATTTAATCCATTTCAGTTCAGCTTCATGTCTTTTGATTATTTTGAATCTAGATGTAGAATTTGCATCGTAATAAAGTTTTTCCACTGGTTGTATAATAATGTTATTTACAGAATGACCTGTACGTCGAAAGTGACGGTACAAGAAAGTGTCAGTTTTCTTAGGTTTACTCATTCTACGATAATGCTCGTTCAATCTAGTTTTAAGCATGCGGTTAGTTTGACCGACGTACTGCATATTACAGTTTGCAGCACGTCAAGTAATTAGATAAATTAAATCTGTAGACTGTCATGTCAAATCAGACATGTTAACTACAGAGAAGCGTCTACCGTTTACAGATGAAGTAACGGTAGACGCAGTGCTTAAATGCGAACAACATCTGCACCTCTTGGCATTGCACTTAGAAATACTAGGATACATTCCACTTCTTTTCCACGGATTAGTATATTTTCGAAGGATGGGTGATTTGAGAGGAGATAGTCTTATACGAAGACTACTCCCAAAAACATTGGTATTGCCTGCTCCTTTGAGATTAACTGAAGTTACAGAAGACAAATTTAAGGGTCTAACCAATACCGAAGGCAACATAGTATTAAAGTTCTTAATAGAATGGGGAATCCGTACAGAAGAAGCAGAGTGTAACCTAAGGGGTGATATTGATATTTTAAATGTATTTGTAATACTCATTTTGGTTAGTAAGGTTGTGATACCGTCAAAACTAAAGCGATGTTCATACCGGTTATTAAATAAATAAAATTACTGAAGAAGATTCCTTCGAATAGAAGGAAGGTACAACAAAAGCCCACAAAACATCCTAGTCTACTTAAAGTACAGGGATGTCAAACAAGCAGTTGTTATACAACGAGGAACGAACATCGGTTTAATAATGACCTTCAACAGGTATCTAAAGGATGTCAATTGATGGAACAGTGAAAAGCAATTGCATAAGCAATCCCTGAGGATTGGAAAAATAAGAGCATTAAATGCATGTACGGGGAGACCTTTTACAGCCGCCACACGGCACAAACAAAACAGCCCTGATATGCAAAGTAGAAGTAAAACAAAGATCAGGAATTGATACAATTAACTTACTCCATCCATAAAAGACACCAAAGGGAAAGAAATACAAACATTAAGCGACCAGACCATAATGGAAACCTAAACAAAGGAAGGCAAACCTTAATCAAGAGCAATGCATTTCATCTTTATTTTTCACAGGTTGAGGAGATTGTTGGAGGATGAAGTGTGATCAGATGTTTCTTCTGTCCGCCATGTGCACATTATTCATGGTTGATCAGCTGCTTGTGTTTGCAAAGAAGAAAGACTACTACGAACTGCTAGGTGTGAAGAGAACTGCAACAGAGAAAGAAATAAAGAAGGCATTCAGAAAGCTTGCTGTGAAATATCACCCAGACAAAAATAAAGATCCTGATGCTGAGAAAACATTTGTTGAAATTGCTAAAGGTACGTATATTGCCTAAAAGACCAGAGACATGTTCCCAGTTCGGCCCCCGCCCATAGGGGCTTTAAGAAATATATGGGCTGCATGATGCTTCGACGCAGAGCTGGATCCGGCCCACACACTAGCACTGGTAAACCACTTAGAGGATCTAAGCCTGTCCAGGAACCGCGGTGCGAGGCGGACCGCCCATGCTAATAAATCCTATTAGTTTATTGGATGACAGGGCTTGAGATGTCATTTCATCTCAATGTCGGGTAAAAGACCCACAAAATTGGAAGCAACGTCTCCAAAATGACCATTACAGTGTTGACAGGGACGTTAAACCTCAAATCAAACAAAACAAAACATGTTCCCAGAGGACTAAAAAAGTCTTTTTGCGGGGCTTACTCAAACCTTTTTAAGACAGCTAAGGACTGTTCCATCCATTTTTAGGATAGAATATAAAGTAAAGTAAATAATAAAAAAAAAAAAAACAATTACCTATCTACCAGCCCTAAAAATATTTGAGACATTCTCGGAAACAAGACTTTTTTTTGCTAGGTATTGAGATAGCAGAGCAAGAACATTTGCTGATAGGACTGTGTTTTGCTGCCCTGTTGTAATACATGATACAGCTACAGTACAGTACAGCTACAGTACACAATATGATGATCTCTCAAAAAGTCACTTGCTCTGTCATAGCTCCTAGTATCCACCATTTATATACATGTATAAGCAATAATACTGAAAAAAATTGTTAGCATGGTTAATAAATAGGAAGTGTCTGCTGACAGCCGGCTGGCACCAGACTTTTAGGTCTGGTGACAGCCGGCTGTCACCAGACCTAAAAGTCTGCTGACAGCCGGCTATTATATTTGTTCAATAATAAGCATATTCTTTGGCACTATTAAAATTATCCTCTTTTATGAGATACTATACTACTTGCAGAACTTTGTTGAATAGTGAAGGATGCAATATTTTCTCATGTGGACTTAGAAATCATAATCAGTAAGCAGCAAGAAAGATATTTCTAGGCATATCACCAGTAGAACTTACATGTTCAAACCTGTGGGTAAAGCACAGCTTAGGCTTAAATATCATGACTGGTTGTTTTGCTATGCAAAACAGGTTGAAGAGTGAAGGCACACACTGCATCTGCTGACATAGAAGACAGATGCTGCAATTGTAATATTGGGAACTCAACCAGTGATTTACTGAATGGGGAAGTCTTCTGGAATAAGTTAAAGTGCATGCTACAAGAAAGCACCTAGCCGAAGAACGAATACAGGGCCTGTCCAAGGGGCTTTCAACTACATATAATAAAGCTTCACAAGAAAACTGTAAATATGAACCAATGAACCCTTTGGCTTTAAAATGAAGTCAGTTTCATTGAGGTTTTGTTATGTTGCCATGATAAACTGAACCAAGTTTGACCAGAATTGTTCCCCAACCCCACCAGCAACAAAAAGACTCCAGGGCATAGTGGGGAGGAGCACTTGCTCTTAATCATTAGGTCTCACACAGGTGTGGGCTGTGGTTTGAGCTTGGATCAGGTCACATGTGAGATGCTGAGTTCTGCAAGCGAAGGCTCAAGTTTTTGCCAACCTCGCTTGAAATAATCATAAATCCAAAACAAACAAAAACAAGAGCTGTCACATGACAGCATAGCTCGCCTGTTTCGCGACTTCAAGATATAAGGTAAAATTTATGAACCATGAAATATAGGTCACACTCACCTAGATATATTTGAGATCAATAAACAGGTCACATGATATTCCAGATAATATATATTTCAGAATCAAATTGTGTCTGAATTATAAGGCAAAATTATTGAACCATGAAAATAGATCACAAGAACCTAGATATATTTCTATGTCAATCATCAGGTCACATGGAACTAATAATCCAGGTGAGACATTTCTCCATCAAATAGTATTCAAGATAATATGCGAAATCACTGAACCATGAAATATAGGTCACACTGACCTAGATATAATTCAAGCTCAATCATGGGGTCACATGGAATAAATAATCCAGGTATGACATTTCTCCATCAAATAGTGTTCAAGATAATAGGCAAAATCACCCATGAAATATAGGTCACACTGACCTGGATATATTTTGCGGTCAATTATCAGATCACATGGAACTAATAATCCAGGCATGACATTTCTCTATCAAATATAGTATTCAAGATAATAGGCAAAATCACTGAACCATGAAATATAGGTCATACAGACCTAGACATATTTTGAGGTCAATAATGTTTTTGTTTGATTTGAGGTTTAACGTCCCCGTCAACACTGTAAAGGTCATTTTGGAGACGTTGCTTCCAATTTTGTGGGACTTTTACCTGACATTGAGATGAAATGACATCTCAAGCCCTGTCGCCCAATGAAACCAATAGGGTTTATTAGCATGGATGGTCCGCCTCGCACCGCGGTTCCTGGACAGGCTTAGATCCTCTAAGCGGTTTACCAGTACTAGTGAGTGAGTGTTTGGGTTTTACGTCCCACCAACAGCTAAGGTCATACGGAGATGGGACCTCGGTTTAAAGACTCATCCGAAAGTCTGGAGAAGCCCGGAATTGATCCTGCGACCCCTGGTTCACAAGGCGAGTAGCGTAACCACTGCACCACTGAGGCTTCTAAATACCAGTACTAGTATGCGGGCTGGATTCAGCTCTGCGTGGAAGCATCATGCAGCCCATATATTTCTTAAAGCCCCTATGGGTGGGGGCCGCAGAGGTCCATAATGGGGTCATATGCAACTAATAACCCAGGTATAATATTTCTCCATCAAATAGTATTCAAGATAATAGACAAAATCACTGGACCGTGAAATGTAGGTCACCATGACCTCGATATATTTTGCGGTCAATTTTCGGGTCACATGGAACTACATGTAATAACCCAGGTATGACATTTCTCCATCAAATAGTATTCGAGATAATAGGCAAAATCGCTGAACCATGAAATATAGGTCACAGTGACCTAGATATATTTTGAGGTCAACCGTGGAGTCACATGGAACTAATATCCCAGGTATGACATTTATCCAACAAATAGACTTCAAGATGTAAGGCAAAATCACTGGACCGTGAAATATAGGTCACCATGACCTCCACACTTTTACACTTGAACCAATTAATGTCACTTGATTGTCTGATGTATAACCAATTGTGTCTATAACTTGTTAGTATAATGGAAAGGTATACAACAAATTACAAAGGTGTCCTGGATTTTGACCCCTAGCCCCACCCCATCCCCACTCCCAGGCATGAACCCAGGGTCCTGTTGTCTTGGAATCTCAGAAGACACCCCCAGGTATCCAAGTTGTAAATATGAATGCTTTGTGATGAGTGACTGTTGAGATATAAGCATTTCAAAAACTTTAACACAGAATTACACATGTGTTCTAGATTTTGACCCCTAGCCCCACCCCGGGGCATGAACCCAGGGGTCTGTTCTCTTTGAACATCAGAGGACCACCCCAGGCACTTAATTTCCAAATATGAGTGGTCTGTGATTAGTGACTGTTGAGATATAAGCATTTGAAAAACTTTAACGCAGGGTGACGGAATTGCAAACACACATGCACACGCGAACGCCAAACGAGGTGACAACAATAGCTCTCCATGTACTTCGTACAGGCGAGCTAAAAAAAAAACAAGGGGAGAGAGACATGTTTTAGGTGCAGATCCTGTTTGCATTGGCATCAGCGACTCAGTGGTTTGTTTTGGAGTTTAACAGCCCAGTCAGCACTATTTTAGGTCATTTTTGAGCCAGTCATTTTACATATCTACACTTTTCCTTTAAGCGGTTAACCAGTACAGTGCACATTCTTTCGCCAGAAACTGACAACTGCCCTTCTTGCTGGAGAGAATGACCATAGATGAGATTTTATGATCAACCTCCCAGAAAGAATGTTGCCGAACCCGGCAGGTATCAAACCCTCGTCCTGAATACCAGTCAGACGCGCATCAGACTGAGCTACTGAGGTCGGCCATCAGCGACTCGGCATAGCCTGTTTGAGGCACTATATCTTCTGAACCTATGAATGGATTGTGACCAAACTTACATGTACATGGTTATATCACTAGGACTGGGGAAACAGTCACTGCATTTTGATGGCCTTTACATGCACCTTACTGTATTTTCAAGCCCCTAAAAACTGTCAATTTTGGACCAAAAAAGGCTTGTCTGCACACTATCCAATATTTTGGTCCAGCTTCAATTTGATTACATCAGATTTTGCTGACCTTTACTTAATTTTCAAGGTCATTGGCTCCTGAAAACTTGATTTTCAGCCCAAAATTGTTTTTTCTGTATCCCAACTCATGAAAAAATTGATGAATTTGGTCTAACTTAGTACATTTCTGGTTCTGTAATTGGAACTGGAGATATGGTGAAGATAAGCAAAAAATTAACATTCTTTTGACTTATGCGACCTTGAAAAGTAGATCCAGGTCATCAAAATCTTCCAGTATTCAAATTTGGCTGGAATTCATTATTTGGTTCAGGAGGCTTAGACTTAAGCAGTCCACAAGTACACAAATTCGGTCAGTTTCATTGGCAGCTTCATGCATCCCAACCTATTTCTCCAAGCCCCGCTGGACAGGACGGGGACGCAGGACAACCTTTGTACTTGTGTGACCAAGACAGGGTCAGCAGAACCTATAAATCAAGTCTTTGGTTTGGTGCTTCCATGCAGAGCTGAAACCAACCACACACGAGGACTGGTAAATTGCTTAGAGGATCTAAGCCTGCCCAGGCAAAGCGGTGCGAGTCAGACTGTCCATATGCTTATAAACCCTATTGGTTTCATTGGGCGACAGGGCTTGAGATGTCATTTCATCTCAATGTTGGCTAAAAGTCCCACAAAATAGGAAGCAATGTCTCCAAATTGATCTATACAGTGTTGATGGGGATGGTAAACCTCAAATCAAACAAACAAACAACTACCAAACTGATAAAAAAGAAGTTTTAACCCCAAATATTTCTGTTGCTTGATTGAGAAACAAAGTAATTTTTCCCAAAGATTGGAGGTGCAAAATTCACAAAGTGCAAATAAAGTGACATATTTTAGCATAGTTAGGCAGCATACCATAAGATCTCCAACCCTTGCCAGTTCTATGCCTCATCATTAAGTTTAGAATCTGTTAATAAAAGATCATGGATCAGACCGATATAATATGGATGAACCCCCCCCCCCCCCCCCCCCCCCCATGAAATATTTCCTAAATTAAACACAACTAAAAATGACTTTTTTCAGTATATAACCCAGTTTTGAAAGTAATATAGTATCTGATGAAAAAGAATAATTTTAAAAGCGGAAAAGGAATACAAATGTACTTACTATTGAACAAATATTATTGCTGGCTGTCAGCAGACTTTTAGGTCTGGTGACAGCCGGCTGTCACTAGACCTAAAAGTCTGGTGCCAGCCGGCTGTCAGCAGACCTCGCCTAATAAATAGTAACAAACTGTAAATATTTAAGTTAAATGTTAACCCAAAATATCCCCAGGCTTTGGAAATTTTATCAACTAATCAATCAGAAAATCTTTATAAGGATTGAAAGCTTTAACCCATATATGATAGTAGAATCTTCCACCTTAAGTTTGGAGTGGTCCATTTCTAATAATAGGGGTGTCAGATTTGTTTTGTTTGTGGTAAGTTTTTAAAAAATATATGTACCGGTACTTTGAGCAAACAGTGTAGACTGACCCAGAGCAGACTCCACATTCTGCGGGGTATGATCTGGGTCTGCGAGGCGGACTGTCCATGCTTATAAACCCTATTGGTTTCATTGGGCGACAGGGCTTGAGATGTCAATTCATCTCAATGTCAGGTAAAAGTCCCACAAAATTGGAAGCAACGTCTTCAAAATGACCTTTACAGTGTTGACAGGGACATTAAACCTCAAATCAAACAAACAAAAAAAATGATCTGGGTCTACAATGTTTGCCTATGTCCCACAAAAGGAATGCTATAAACACTGGTTTTACAAGAAGTAATAGAGGGAAATCCTTTAAAAATCTTCTAGTTTGAAACCAGAAGGCCCAGGTCTTTGATGTTTGGTATGAAGCTTTATCAAGCAGACCTCTACCAAGATTGTGTAACATAGGGAAAACCTTTAAAAACCTTCACGTCTCGTCTGAAACCTTTGATATATGGTATGAAGCTTCATCCAGTAGACCTCTACCATGAATTTTCAAAATAATGCCCTGGGGCCAAAAATGGCCGGCACGGGGTCCACCGGTTTTACATAGACTTATATAGTAGTTATATAGCGAAAACCTTTCAAATTCTTCTTGTCTGAAACCAGAAGGCCCGGGTCTTTGTTATTTCATATGAAGTGTCTTCTAGTGGATCTCTACTATAATTGCTCATATTATAGCCCTGGGGCCAAAAATGCTCCTGTCCCGGGGCCCACTGGTTTTACATAGACTTACATAGGGAAACCCCGTTTGAAACCAGAAGACCCAGGTCTTTGTTGTTTGGTATGAAGCTTTACCTAGGAGACCTCTACTCAGTTGTTTAAATTATATCTCTGTCATCAGAAATGGCCCTGTCCAGGAGCTCACTGGTTCTTCTGTGGTGGTTTATTTATGTTGTTGTTTGTTACTTACTGTGTGTATCACTTGTGTCTTTTTATTTTGGATGGCCATTTGGCCATTTTGTGGGAAAGTAACTGTCCTTATGGCCTTCCTTTGTTTAGGTTTCCATTATGGTCTGGTCGCTTCATGTTTGTGTTTCTTTCCCTTTGGTGTCTTTGATGGGTGGAGTAAGTTAATTGTATCGATTCCTGATCTTTGTTTTACTTCTACTTTAAAACTCTTCTTGTCTGAAACCAGAAGGCCAAGGTCTTTGATATTTGGTGTGAAGCTTCATCTGGTGGACCTCTACTATGAATTTGTTCAAATTATAGCCCTTGGGGAAAAGGTGGCCCTGACCAGGGGCCCACCGGTTTTACATAGACTTATATATGGAAAACCTTAAAGAATATTCTTCTCTGAAACCACAAGGCCCAGGTCTTTGATATTTTGCATGAAGCTTCATGTGGATGACTCAAATCATCCACTCTACCTTATCTTGCCTACCATTTGTGGCATTTTATCTGTACAATAACAATCAGGTGAGCGATCCAGGGTCATCTTGTTTGTTTTTTATGTCCCCGGTAGCGATAGCGGGGACATTGTTTTTTGCCCTGTCTGTTTGTTGGTTTGTTTGTTGGTTTGTATGTGGACAACTTTAACATTGGTCATAACTTTTGAACTGTTGGAGGCATGAAGGTTCCTTGTGACAAGAGCTTCCCATTCATGCAAAAAAAAATTTGACCTGTGACCTTGACCTTTTACCAACTTAAAGGAAAAAAAATAACATTGGCCATAACTTTTGTACTGCTTGAGATACAGCCTTCATATTTGGCATGTATGTTCCTTGTAACAAAAGCTTTACATTTATGCAAAAGATTTTGACCTGTGACCTTGACCTTTGACCTACTTAAAATGAAAAAAATAACATTTTGGTTATAACTTTTGAACCATTTGAGATACAGCCTTCATATTTTGCATGTAGGTTCCTTGTGACAAGAGCTTTACATTCATGCATTTTTTTTTACCATAACCTTGATCTTTGACCTACCTAAAAGAACAAATATAATTGTTCATAACTTTTGAATCGTTTAAGATGGAGATTTCATATTTGGCATGTAGATTCCTTGTGACAAGAGCTTTACATTCATGCAGTTTTTTTTTACCCGTGACCTTGACCTATGACCTACTTTAAAGAAAAAAAATTTTATTGTTCATAACTTTTGAACTGTAAAGATAGAGCCTTCATATTTGGCATGTAAGTTCTTTGTGCTAAGGGCTTCCCACTCAAACCAAAACTTTTGACCTGTGACCTTGACTTTGAACTGTGACCAACTTTGAAAAAAATGACCATGCCCGGGGACATATTCGTGTTTCACAAACACATCTTGTTGTCATTATTTTTTTCTATAATTAGTTTTATACTTATTTTAGCCTATGAAGTACTATCTGACGCTGACAAGCGTCGAAGATATGACCAGTTTGGTGAAGAAGGTGAACAGATGAATGGAAATGGCCAGGGTTTCAACTTTAATTTTGATGACTTTTTCAAAGGGTTTGACGATGCGTTTAAGTCACATCACGACAGACATCAACAGCATCAACAGAATCATTTCAAATTTCATTTTGGTGGCAATGGAAATGGACACAGAGCACAGTTCTTTAACTTCGATGACTTATTTGATGATGCTGATGATGATGACGATTTCTTCAGTTTTGACCCATTCGGTGATTCCGATATGAATCCATTCTCATTCGGGTTGGATGATGATGAAGACTTATTTGGGCATAATAAATATGACCGTGTGCACAACGTGAATGGACATCAACATAATAAGCATATGCACCATCAACATATGCACAATCATATGAAGAATCATCAACAGAATATGCACCGTATGCATAATGTCAGAACAAGCAGCCAAGGTAAGACCTGCCAAGGGGAATAAACATTCAGGGGAGGCAGCTCATTCAAACATAATCATGATGACCAGTCCATGCAACAGCTACCCTTGTAAACTCACATCACATGAACAAGTCTGTGAATGACCGTAGAAAAGATTTCATGATCAATCTCCACGAAAGAATGTTGCCGACCCCGGCAGGTCTCGAACCCGCGTCCTTCTGATCACCAGTCAGATGTGCATCCGACTGAGCTACTGAGGCCGGCTTGCCGGGTCCTGAGGAAGCTGTTTGAACATGAGACTTCTTGGCCGAGTGGTCAGATATCTTCCAAGGAACTCAAGAAATGTTATTGAAATGTGATCAATATTCTTGCATAATTTATGTAGTGTAACAAAAAACGCCCCAACACTGCATTGAAAAACTTCAAATGGGACCATAAAACCAACATTGTGGCTACTCCAGGGGCCAGTTGTTCAAAGCATCGTTAGTTTAACGCGCTCGTTAGTGGTCATATTGTTAAGTGTTCTAGCAAGTTCAATATCTAAAATTTTTGTATTTTTGCTGAGAAAATGTGAGCAGCTTTTCCATCCACAAAAGCTGCTCACATTTTTTCAGCAAAAATATTAGCATATTTGCCATATTTAATGATCAAAGTTCAAATGATACGTTAACTAACGAACAACTGGCCCCAGAACATTATTTTCAATGATATCAGTTGTTCTGCAATGACATTCTGACATCAACTTTTAAGTTTTTAAATGGTACATCCAGGGTGAAAAACTGACAATGTTACGTCACTTAATGTAATGCAAACAAAACAAGGCCCATCTTGTGATATTAAAAGTCAAATAGCCTGTGAATAAAAATCAAAAATGAGTTCCTTTAAGAGCAATGAAAACATTCATAAGAAAGAAGATGGGTCATACTATGTAGTTTCGGCTAATAAAGCCTCATCAGTGACCCTGTAATGATCCGGCAACGAATGCCAGAGGAAACATACTGCAATTTTGCGAATTTCTAATAGTCAGTCGATTCAAAGACTGATATAAATCAAAATGGGGTCCAAATAATTAAAAACCTGTCTAGAATATGAGTCTAAACCAATAATTTATTTCATATTTCTCAGAATATTCACGCTGATCTCAAAGGACCAAAAGTAAAATATAAACTGCACTATGGTTGATGTACGGGGAGACGTTTTACGGCCGCCACACAGCACAACACCAGCTGCAGTGAAGGCAAATGAAAATCAAAAATGAGTTCAAAAATGTGAATGTCATGATTTGAACATCTGTTCTGTTGTTTGAACATTCAAAAATAGCTTCACACAACTACACCACAGCCTCTTTATAACTTATAATGGGGTCCAAAGCCGAAACCATTTAAGTTAAACAGCTGTGTTATACCCAAACAAAAATGTATAAATAATACAGAAAAATGGTCATTTTTCTGTATATTCTATACATTTTTGGGATCCATCTTGAAACTATATTGTATCCATAACTATGTTATAACGAACAGTGTTATACTTAGGTTTCGGTGTATGTTCAAAGGTTTTTATGCAAGAATAAATATCCAAATGCTATCAAGTTTTGACCAGTCAGCATTTATGGATATATTTCATTCTTATTTTGTTTTTGTTTTTGATAAAAAAAAGCTGCTTCCAAAAGATATTTGTGTGATAATTCAATTGTCCTGCCTGTATTCAAGAAACATATTCTCTATTTGAGGAGGAGCAACCTGGATAAAAGTTTCTGTTTCTCTCCATAACATCATACATTACATTGTTTGTTATGGATACTCATTACCCACGGCAAACATCACATATGACATATTCATAGACAAATATAATAATTATTGGAAGTATTTATTGGCAGCGGGCTGTTGATAGAGAATGTTAGCTATCGACAGACAGCTACCAATAGCCTCTTTCAGTAAAATAATTTGTTTGATTTGAGGTTTAATGTCCCCATCAACACTGTATAGGTCATTTTAGAGATGTTGCTTCCAATTTTGTGGGACTTTTACCGAACATTGAGATGAAATGACATCTCAAGCACTGTCGCCAAGTGAAACCAATAGGGTTTATAAGCATGGATGGTCCCACTTACACCCCTTTTCCTGGGTAGGCTTAGATCCTCCAAGAAGTTTACCAGTACTCGTGTATGGTCAGTTTCAGCTCTGTGTGGAAGCATCATGCAGCCCATCTATTTCATCAAGCCCTGATGGGCGGGGCTGTAGACATGTATGTATATCATTTTGGTATATTATTTGGTGTCTGTTTACAGTATAAAACTGTTGAGGGGTTTACAGTTTAAAACTGTTGAGGGGAACCGGCTACTGCCCACGGGGCTTGAAGAAATAGATGGGCTGCATGATGCTTCCAGGCAGAGCTGAAACTGACCGCACATGAGTACTGATAAACTGCTTAGAGGATCTAAGCCTACCCAGGCAAAGCGGTGCGAGTGGGACAGTCCATGCTTATAAACCCTATTGGTTTCATTGGATGACAGGGCTTGAGATGTCATTTCATCTCAATGTCGGGTAAAAGTCCCACAAAATTGGAAACGTCTCCAAAATGACCTATACAGTGTTGGCGGGGACGTTAAACCTCAAATCAAACAAACTTGTTGAGGGGAACAGATACTTTTTAAGGAGATTAACAGCAAATTCTTTTCTTTACAACGTGGAATCCATTAGTGTTCAGAGGAAACCAAACAGAAGTCACAAAATTTGGCTCCCTTGTAAAGAATAGCAAATATACAATATTGTCTTAACCATTTACCCTTTTTTGTACCAAATGGAATCTTCCTCAGGAGTCCATTTTAACCCTTCTCTTGCTGAATATTCAGTTTAGCCACACCCACTTCTGACTTTAAACCAATCAGATTACTTGATGTAATTTATTCCTACAAATTCATGAATTGAATGTCAAACAGTGTAGATCCTGATCAGATGGCTTCTTCAGAAGCCATCTGATCTGGATCTACACTGTTTCCAAAGATAGGGGTTGTCGTGAACAGCAGGATAAGAGTTAAAATTTAGGGGTGTCAGGTTGTGTTTTCTTCCAATTGACTTTTCGCAAACCGTGTAGACCCTGATCAGATGCCACATTCTGCGGGGTCTGATCTGGGTCTGCATTGTTTGCCAGGGTACCTGTTTTGGGGTTTCCTGTACTAAATGGGTTAACCATAAGACTGCATTTGAAATTGTCGTCTGTTTATGTCAGCAGCCGCAGTTGAATCTTCTTGCAAGCTTTTCATCCATATTTTTGCATACAAGCAAACAGTTTTAACCCTGTTCAGACTGCTCCTGCTGGGGGCTGGAGCAGTCTAATTTGAGTCCAGACTGTTTGCAGTAATGACTTTTGGGTAAGCAGAAGACAACAAAGCAGATTACAGATATTGTGGTTGGCAGGCTAAGAGTTAAAAATATCTTTTTCTTTATTTTACAGGGGGCAGAACCTGTAGAACAGTTACACAGAGAATAGGAAATACAGTGACTACACATACTGAGTGTTCCTGAAGCAATATACCACACTAGATTGGTTAAGACTACGGCTTAAGAGCTTAAGCTCAACCCACATACATTCATATTGATAACACAAATTAATCACGGGATTGTCCTTCACAGACTGGTCGAGAATTTCTCAGGTCACATGATGATGAAGATCCAGCATACAAATGAAGAATATTTTTGTGGTGCTATAAAAGGCAGGAAGTATACTTCTGCCTCTATTCAATATTTCACAGTTGCTCACAGTAATTGCCTTATAGGGGAGTAACACTTGGACATGGGAATACATGTACATGTGTTTGCCTCCTGTAGCTTGGCAAAGGTTTTATGATCAGTTGGGCATGAAAAAAGTTATATAGCCACACAGACAGGATTTGTACATTTGTTTTGTTTGATTTGAGGTTTTACATCCCCGTCATCGCTGTATAGTTCATTTTGGAGACGTTGCTTCCAATTTTGTGGGACTTTTACCTGACATTGAGATGAAATGACATCTCATGCCCTGCCCCCCAATGAAACCAATAGGGTTTATAAGCATGGAAGGTCCTTCTCGCACCGCTTTGCCTGGACATGCTTAGATTCTCTAAGCGGTTTACCAGTACTTGTGTTCGAGTCGGTTTCAGCTCTGCCTGGAAGCATTATGCAGCCCATCTATTTCTTCAAGCCCCGATGGGCGGGGGCCGCAAGATTTGTACATAACCTTTTATTATTCATGTGTGAAATCCTGATATTCCATTCAGTCTAGTCAGACTTTGAAATGACCCTGAAATAACACATTTACAGTAATGATCTTAAGTATTGGGACAGACAGGCCTAAGGAAATAGTGCAGACCCAGATCAAACTGCTCCTGATGGAGCAGTCTGATCAGGGTCTACACTGTTTGCCATTCTGTCTGCACCTTTTGGACTCAAGCTGGATCATGAAACAAAGGGATTGATTCACTATGTGTCATAATTGGCCCAACATTTTTCTGATTTTTCAAGTGCATAAATGCAATATGTATTGCGATAAATGCAATATGTATTGCGTGTATATTTGCAAACGAAGTTCATGTATTAAACTTTATAACTTTGCATTTTACAACTTTTGCGTCAAAATTTTGACATCACTCAGACCACAATACAGTTAAACAAATTTATTTTACTATATATCATGCTTGAAATGTTATATAGCCAAAGTTTCAAGTATTTCTGAAGTTGGGCCATTTTTTGGCACTTAATGAACCAAACCCTTTGTTAAATTTTTGGGAGAATTGTAGCAAGTCCTCATTGTCCGAATTTTTAGGATTTTTACGGGACCCTAAATATTTGGACACCAAAAAGTCAAAAATAAGCCCAAACAAACTGTTGGCCTACAACAGACTGCCCCTGAAGGAACAGTCTGATAGGGTCTACACTGCTTGCTAAAAGCTGGAGCATATGATTTTATCATAGGTCTTTTACCTTGGAACCAGGTTAAACCATTGACTGTTGCTCCATTGACTGCCGCTTCACAGAAAGATTGATGTTTATATGTTTTTGTTAATTAAACTGGGATTTGGGAATTTGATAAAGTTAAGACCATTATCTTGACATGCTTTATGCTTGCTCTTAGTAATATTTTACAAGTGAAGCTAGATAGAAAGCTAGATAGAAAAAATAATCTTCAGGAAGCTATTCCACTTATAATATTATGAAATTTGATATTTTTTTAAAACAAATACTTGTACCAGTCAAGTTCTAATTTTCATCATGAGTGGTCATCCATGATGTGGCCCATTCACCATATTTGCATTATTTGCTGGCTCCCAGCTTGCATATTGTCAATATTGGGAAAACAGGTAACCAGACCCCCCTGACCTTTCAAGGTCAGGGGGGTCTGGTTACCTGCTTTTCCAACACTGATAATGTTCAGACTAGGAACCAGCAGATAATGCAAATAAGGTGAATATTCTGTGGGCAACAGTGATTATTCATTAGTTTGTTTACATCAATCATGCTGGGCTCTTTAAATTGCTAATATTACAAATGAGCCAGCACATGACAAAATCTACAATAAGAGCTTTGCGACCAGCCAAGACAAGGATCAGCCTGTGCATCTGCGCAGGCTGATCAGAGTCTTCGCTGTTTGCAGGAGCCTTCTATAGCATCTGGGCTATTCATAGGGCAACAAGAGAATGCTCCTACCAGGCTGATCTGTCGGGCCGGTGGAACTGAGTCTTCGACCATAGCACAGGTCTTATTGTAGGTTTTGTCATGTGCAGGCTCAAATTATACTGAAAGGTTGCTGATAACTCTCAGGACAGGATCCGATGGTTAGTGGTTTTACAATACACAAGGCTAATAGCAAGCTGTTAGCCCCATAAAAGAATTATATGCTCCTGCCAAAATAGAAAATGAATAATTTGGGATACTACAATGCTCATAAAAGTGTCCAAATTTTTAGGGTAAATATGATAGTAGTGAAATAATCCCGATTTTTAAAGATGAATGTGCTCTTGCATTGTCTGATGCAGAGTGTGACAGTACAGGGTCATTGGAACCTTTTCTTGTTGGACTGTCAAAAGACAAGAGGTTTATGTTAGACTTGCTGCATAGCTCCAGGTCTGCAGGATAATCTGGGGATAATTTCTGTGCCATCTCCATTAAAAACATAATTATCTTGTGGGTATAGTTGGAACAAATTGACCTCTATTAACATAATTTCGCCCCGACTGAATGCATGTATTTATCTTCACCGTCTCCCGAAGATTGCAATACTGTTATTCAATACATAGTGGTCCGTAAATGGGTCGCAATTCACGAGATGCCGAAAATTCACGAGACATTTACGAAAGCTAACGTATTAGGCGATAATATGACTAATTTATTCCTTGCATAAAGGTCAGTCTCATGTCAAATTATTTGAACTATACTTGTTAGAATCTTCTTGATTGTACCAGCAACATACATGTATGTCTCTGGTATGAAAGAAGTCAAATTATTCCTTGACCCTTAAGATGCAAAAACACAACAATTGTCGTCTGCTGTGACGTCTGCTGATTAAAAGCCCTTGTTGTGAACAGTGTGGTCCACACTGTTTGCCTGTATGCAAAAATGTGTTTGAAAAGTTGGCAAGAAGATTCAGCAGACAATATAAACAGACAACATTTTTACATGCAGCTTTTCTGGGCGTCTTGTTAGTCCTTCCTACCAAGTGTTATGAAAGCAACTTTGGTATTTGTTTGTAATTTGTTAAAAAATATTGCAATATTTTTGGGATTTGCAAAGTACTACCAATTTTCAGTGTTGTCTGTGGGATGTTTGTTATGTATAGGAAAGTGATTAATTCACCAAATAATCCTTATGCTGAGCTCCGCCTTTTAGGGCAGTGGTAAACTATACACCATATAAGGAGTACTGTAAGGACCCTAAGTATTGAGACAAACAGGCCAAAGCAAACAGTGCAGACCCAGATCAGACTGCTCCTGAAGGATCTACACTGTTTGCCACCTCTGCACCATTTAAATGGACTCCTTGCTAGGTCATAAAACAAATTTGTTAAAATTTTATGAGAATTACAGCAAGTCCTCAAGGTGTCGGAATTTTTAGGATTTTTACAGTGCACCAAGGATTATTAAAGGATCATTTTCCTTATTTCTTGTTAGAAGTAAATGTTTTAGCGATTTTTAGAATCACCTTATCTTGATCCACCTTGATGAGATGATTCTAACAAGTACCTGCGACATAATATGTTTATATGGAGAAATAATGAATAATATATTTTCTTCCATTACTACGGTACTTCTCATCTAGGTATAAGCAGTTGTAATGTTATTAGTGTTAGATACTTGGCTTTTTGATATATTACAGAAGTGTTCATACATATAATAACATTTTTTAGCTCACCGTCACGTAGTGACGAGGTGAGCTTTTGGGATCACTTTTTGTCCGTCGTCCCTGCGTGCGTAAACAATTTCTTCAAAGACATCTCCTCCTAAACCACTGATCGGATTTTGACCAAACTTCACAGGAATGATCCTTAGGTGGTCCCCTTTCAAAGTTGTTCAAATGGTTCCGGTCCATTGCACATATAGGTCACAGGAGCCAAAAATCGATTTTTTTCACCGAAAACTTTAAAAAATCTTTTTCTCTGAAACTGCAAGGCCCAGGTCTTTGATATTTGGTATGAAGCTTCATCTAGTGGACCCCTACCAAGATTGTTCAAATTATAGTGCTGGGGCCAAAAATGCCCCCGCCCCGGGGCCCTTTGGTTTTACATAGGCTTATAAAGGCAAAATCTTTAAAAATCTTCTTCTCTGAAACTGCAAGGCCCAGGTCTTTAATATTTGGTATGAAACTTCATCTGGTGGACCCCTACCAAGATTGTTCAAATTATTGTGCTGGGGCCAAAGATGCCCCCGCCCCGGGGCCCTTTGGTTTTACATGTGCTTATATAGGCAAAATCTTTAAAAATCTTCTTCTCTGAAACCGCAAGGCCCAGGTCTTTGATATTTGGTATGAAGCTTCATCTAGTGGACCCCTACCAAGATTGTTCAAATTATAGTGCTGGGGCCAAAAATGCCCCCGCCCCTGGGCCTTTTGGTTTTACATGGTCTTATATAGGGAAAATCTTTAAAAATCTTCTTCTCTGAAACTGCAAGGCCCAGGTCTTTGATCTGAATCTTCATCTTATGGACCCCTACCAAGATTGTTCAAATTATAGTGCTGGGGCCAAAAATGTCCCCGCCCCGGGGCCCTTTGGTTTTACATAGGCTTATATAGGGAAAACCTTTAAAAATCTTCTTCTCTGAAACCGCAAGGCCCAGGTCTTTGATATTTGGTATGAAGCTTCATCTAGTGGACCCCTACCAAGACTGTTCAAATTAAAGTGCTGGAGCCAAAAATGCCCCACCCCGGGGCCCTTTGGTTTTACGTAGGCTTATATAGGGAAAAATCTTTAAAAATCTTCTTCTCTGAAACTGAAAGGCCCAGGTCTTTGGTATTTGGTATGAAGCTTCATCTTGTGGACCTCTATCAAGATTGTTCAAATTATAGCCCTGGAGTTCAAATTATAGCCCTGGGGCCAAAAATGCCCCCGCTCCTGGGCCCTTTGGTTTTTCATAGACTTATATAGGGAATATCTTGAAATATCTTGAAAAATCTTCTACTCTGAAACCACAAGGCCTAGGTCTTTGACATTTGGTATGAAGCTTCAGCTAGTGGACCCCTACCAAGATTGTTCAAATTATAGCCCTGGGGCCACAAATGCCTCCGCCCCAGGCACCCCCTCCCCAGGGCGCTTTGGTTTTACATAGACTTATAATAGAGATAATCTTTGAAAATCTTCTTCTCTGAAACAACAAGGCCCAGTCTTTTGATATTTTGTGTGAAGCTTCATCTAGAGGCCAAAAATGCCCCTGCCCCGGGGCCATTTGGTTTCACATAGGCTTATGTAAGGAATATCTTTAAAAAAATCTTCTTCTCTGAAACCGCAAGGCCCAGGTCTTTGATATTTGTTGTGTAGCTTCATCTAGTGGACCTTTGCCAAGATTGTTCAAATAATAGCCATTGTTGATATTTGGTATGAAGCTTCACCTTTTTAGACCTCCCTCAACATTATGTACATTATAACCCTGAGGTCAATAATGGCCCTCCCCGGGGCCCACTTGTTACTCTGTGGATCAGGTGAGCGATACAGGGCCATCATGGTCCTCTTGTATAGGTTTTACAGCCTTTCCAAGAATATTGCACTTGTATTGAGCTTTATCAGAGGTGAGCTTGAACCAGAGGATCTAGAGAAAAAACCCACCTGACCCTCCTGATCAGTTTTTGAGCCCGAGCAAGGCTATAGATTAATAGACACTTCACCAGCCACTGAGCCCCGACTGCATACAAACAGATATCAGGTCTTGTGATATATATAATAATTATTGTATGCTCTGACATACACCACAACCTCTTAGTAATACTTCAGTTGGGTCCAGAGCAGAAGCAGTGTTATTTAAACAACCTTGTTTATGTCCAAGCAAAAATATATCGTTTATGTAGAAAAATGAACATTTATCGTCATTTTTCTAGATAATCTATACATTTTTGGGACCATATTTACAGTGTTATTTAAATAACCTTGTAATGTCCAAGCAAAAATATATAGATTATATAGAAAAATGACAATAATCTAGATAATCTATACACTTTTGGGATCCATATTTACAGTGTTATTTAACTAACCATGTCATGTCCAAGCAAAAATATATAGATTAGGTAGAAAAATGACATAAATCAAGATAATCTATACATTTTTGGGATTCATCTTGTGTTCACACCAAAATAGTTCTGGTGAACAATGTTATAGAGAGATTTATGTGTACTTAATGAGTTATGAGCTTCATGATTAGGTGATACTGTTCAGGTATATGACGTCAGGGAACAATTTGACTGTTTGTGCCAGAACTCTGCAAAACATTTAGATTGAAACATGTAAACAGGCAAGTGTAACCAGTGTAGATTAGTCTGTACAACTATGTAGTCAGCCGAGAATCTTTTATGCTGTGTATACTCATTAGAATGCTGTGTTTCTCATTAGAATCACCTCGATGAGGCGATTCTAATGAGTATACATAGCATACATCACAAAAAAGATGTCCAAAAGTATCACATTATGCCTCCTGATAGTAACCCTCAGTAGTTTGAACTATCCCGGTCTCGAAGTAATTTTTGAGGTCTCAAAGGTGTTCGAGCCATTGAAGTTCGATTGCACACATTCTAGATTTAGATAACTGGCTGTCTCATCATGATCAACACAATTTGCTGCCATGTTAATGATTATGACTAACCCTCCTGTTTACAAGAATGGACTTGTCCAAATTCAGAGATGGAAGAATCCACTCCAGAAAGTCAGGGGTAAAAGGATTAAGGGGTGATACTTCTAAAACCGATCTGAATGTTTGTTTGTTTGATTTGAGGTTTGACGACCCTGTCAACACTGTATAGGTCATTTTGGAGACGTTAAGATCTGAATGCATTAATGCACAGATTGATCTGAATTTTGGCTGATCTCCCATACCTTTTTGCATAGCCACAGGTAAGGATGGGTAAAAAAGGTATATTTGGGATATTTCTTCTTGTTTTCCACAAAAAAAATATCAACGGTTCAAAAGTTATGACCAACTTTAAAGTTGTCCATGTACAAACAAACAAACAAACAAACAGACAGGGCAAAAACAATATGTCCCTGCTATCGCTACCAGGGACATAAAAAACACCCCCATCCCATTTATTTTACAAGCTCATCTTCAGAAAAATTCAGCTTTGGACTACCCTGCCTCATAGCAATACTTATTTTATTGTGCATTGGAAAGTTGAAATATTCTTGGAAAAAAAGTTGACAAACTGTTGCTTAGTTCATCATCCTATTACCCATTCACCTCCGAGTTTCTGAAGTGGTCTCTTCCAACTATGAATTTAGACATACATGCATGTAGTTAGTTGAAATCTTTCACTGGATGACAAACAATGTAAATCCATCTCATCTTGATCTATACTCAGGGTTCAAGCTAGGCATTAAATTTAGTGAGAAGTTTCTTCTATCTTTAAAGAAAACAAGATAAGTTGTTGGTAGAGTATAATGATTATCTATATATTCTATACATTTTGACTTCTCCTTCAGCTAAAAATAGGGAGAAGTTTGATCATTTAGGGAGACATTTTCTCCCAAGTCGCCCTCTAGCTTATTCCGTGATACTTTTGCATAGCTTTGTGCACTACCCTACAGGATTGAAAGGCTTAACCTCTTTTGAAAACAGAAACTGAAAAGAGATTGTGTCCCCCTTTTCAGCATATACATGTACCTGTACAGTAAAGCACTATTTTCAATGTTTTGGTATGTGGCTCAGTTATGTCAGATTTTATCTGTGATATTACATGTATTATTGTATTTGTAAACTAGTGATAGTGGTGTGCAAACAATGTGCTGGGTTATAAGAAAATATTCATTGTCACATATGGAAATCCTGAAAATAGCAAGCGTGAGTGATCCCTGTTCCCAAAAGGAACAGAGATCAATCAGACATGTTTTCCCAGTCTCCCACAGTTTCCAGGTCTCCCACTTTCTGCTGTGGATCCTTGTGTGGATAGAGGAACTGTGTGGTCTAAGCTGAATCTTTATGGCTGTTTGTATATGTGATAAGGTCTTTTTTCACATTTCATCTCATTTGTAAAATACTGGTATTCATATGGTTGCATTATTTATTCAGGAAAATGAATAGACCTTCCTTCAAGGGAGGCAACTCTTTTGAAAAGATGTTTGTCTCCCTTATCAATAGGGGTCTACTCTTTAAGAAAAGAATTTGCTTCTAGGGAGCAAATATTTTTCTTTAAGAGAAGACCCAGTCTTTTCAGAGATATTCAGGTCTATACAGGAAAGGGAACAGGAGGTCATAAAAGTTGTCTTCCTTGGAAAAATGGTGGGAAAATGTCAGTTGTGTTCATTTTCTTTGATTTATGTAGTCAACAAGTGAAAAAAAAAAATGACAGAATTGTTGATTTATCTGTAATCAAGATGTGCTTGAATATTGTCTCCTGGAAACAATTTGCATGGAATATTGAATCCTGTTTTCACGGGAAAATAAGAAAAATATCAACAATTTGTTATCTGGTGAATAAGCCCAGAGAGTGTGGTAAAGGTTAAGACAGATGGGGAATGCTGTGTCTTGACATACCTGGCCCGGGGTTATAAAACAGTTTTCATGCTCAACATGTTTACATTTCAAAATTGAACAGGACGATTTTGTTTGTTTGATTTGAGGTTTAACGTCCCTGTCAAAACTGTAAAGGTCATTTTGGAGACGTTGCTTCCAATTTTGTGGGGATTTTACTCAACATCGAGATGAAATGACATCTCAAGCCCTGTGACCTAATGAAACCAATAGGGTTTATAAGCATGGACGGTCCGCCTCCCACCCCAGTTCCTGGACAGGCTTAGATCCTCTAAGCGTTTTACCAGTACTAGTGTGCGGGCCGAATTCAGCTCTGCGTGGAAGCATCATGCAGCCCATATATTTCTTCAAGCCCCTATGGGCGGGGGCCGTACAACATTCTTTGCTGATTTGAGCTGGAAATCTGCCTGATTTGTTTATGCATGTGTATTTTAATATATAGGAGCAGTACAAATTTCAAGCTCATTTAAGTTGAGCATGAAAATAGTTTGACCTTGGGCCTGGATGCTCAGGCTGAATTGAGTCTTTGCTGAATGCATAAAAGATGAAATTATGTCTGAAGACTTATCACTGGTTATGACTTTGTTGCTTTCATCTGCAGTAGCTGTTGTTATTATACCTCACCTGACTTTTCTGATAAAACTTCATAGGCCTGGTGGTGACAATTTTTACTATCAACCTGCAATAATTTTGACCATCACATGCGCAGAATCGGGTACACGTACGATTTGATTCTTAAAAGGGTCTAAACAAAAAAACGGTTAAAAAGTTGAGAAATTTTGTTACCAAAATGTTTCTTTTAATTATGCCCCCGCCATTCGAAGAATGGTGGAAAGGGCATATAGTGTTGCCCCTGTCCGTCCGTCCGTTTGTCCGTGCATCCGAAACTTAAACGCAGCCAATAACTTCCTTATTTCTCGATGGATTTCAAAATTTCTTGGCAGAAATGTTAGCCATAATGAGACGAAGTGTCACATGCAAAACCCAGGTCCGTACCTCCAAGGTCAAGGTCATACTTAGACGTCAAAGGCCAAAAAAAGGGTCCGAAACTTAAACGCAGTCAATAACTTACTTATTTCTGGATGGATTTTGAAATTACTTTGAAGAAATGTTAACCATCATGAGATGATGTGTCACGTGCAAACCCAGATCCGTACCTCCAAGGTCAAGGTCATACTTAGAAGTCAAAGGTCAAAAAAATGGTCCTAAACTTTCTATGGATGACACATTTTCAGGCGGGGGCATCCGTGTCCTATGGACGCATTTCTAGTTTAATTAAGAAAAGGCATACCCACACTTTAGGGTTTTATTCAGAAATAAAAAAGTTATAGATGTTTGAACACCTGGGGCCAGTTGTTCAAAACTAACGGCATCGTTAGTTAACGTATCGTTAAAACTTTGATCATTAAATATGGCAAATATGCTGAAATTTTTGCTGAAAAAAAATGTGAGCAAAAGCTGCTCACATTTTTTTAGCAAAAATACCAAATTTTTTTATATTGTACTTGCTAGAAGAGTTAACAGTATGACCACTTACGAGCTCGTTAAGCTAACAATGCTTTGAACAACTGGCCCCTGAATTTCTGTTTCACCAGCTAATGTCGCTTATGTAGAAAGCTGACATCATCAGATAATTTTGAATGTCATGATGTCAAAAGTCACATGTGAGCTGTCCTGTATTTTTCATTACAAAATCCATTTACCTTAATGATTAGTTTTGTTTGGTAAAATAAAATAATATATTCCTGAGAGGTGATAGCGAAAAATGTCACCCTTCAGAATATGAATATCAACCAAGGCGCAGCTGAGGTTGATAGTCATATTCCTTGGGTGACATTTGTCATTCTTGCACACCAGACAAGGAAATCTGTGGTTTTATCCTGGGAAAGAAATTTATGTTCTGACCCTGGTGTTCCGACCCAGGCAACTACGAGTAACATAAATGCGCTTCAATTCTATTCAACTGACGGAACTACTTCCGCACTACTTTTATTTTGTAAACAATATACATGTGCGAGCTGTCAAAACTAATTGGAGGTGTTGTGCAAGAAAAAGAATCCAATATGGGGTTCTGTTGTAGATGGGCGTTTCCAGCCCTCGGGATGACCGTGCTGAGCGGAACCTCGGCGTAGCCTCGGTTCCGCTCAGCACGGTCATCCCTCGGGTTGGAAACGCTCATCTGCAATAGAACCCCATATCAGATTCTTATATTATCACCCTCTCAGAAATTTAATATTTATATATTATCAGATGAGCAAACACATCCAGTACTAACCACTACTCATTCATGCATGTGATCTCACAGCTGTCACTGTACATACATCCAGATATAAAGCAGAGGTAATGAGGAAAATTTCCGGATAATTTTCACATATCACCATTAAAACATAGGCCCCCGCCCATAGGAGCTTGAAGAAATATTATGGGCTGCATGATGCTTCCTCGCAGAGCTGAATCCGACCCGCACACTAGTACTGGTAAACCGCTTAGAGGATCTAAACCTGTCCAGGAACCACGGTCCATGCTAATAAACCCTATTGGTTTCATTGGGCGACAGGGCTTGAGATGTTATTTCATCTCAGTGTCGGGTAAAAGTCCCACAAAATTGGAAGCAACGTCTCCAAAATGACCTTTACAGTGTTGACGGGGACGTTAAACCTCAAATCAAACAAACAAACCATTAAAACATACGTTGTGGGTACTTGTTAGAATTTCCTCAATGAGGTGATTCTAACAAGTGCCCACTACATAGGCTTCAGTGATGCAATTTTAACAATTTCACTCAACATAGGTTTCTGAAGAGAAAAAAGGGAAACTAAGAAAATCATAACTGAAGTATCCTCAATCTGGAGATGTGTCTGTGTCTTATGTCTTCCTCAGTTATAGGTCCCTTTGTTTTGTGTATGTAAACAGCAGAGTGTCTGACAACACACACAATGTGATAAACACCCCTATTTTGTTATGTACAGTGAAATTCCGCTATTAAGACCACCTAGAATTCTGCTTTTAAGGGGAATGGGTACACCTTCAGGGGAGGCAACTCCTGCAAAAGTGTTTTTGTCTCCCATGTCAATAGGGGTCAACTCTTAAAGGAAAGAATTTGCTCCAGAGGAGCAAATTCTTTCCTTTAAGAGTTGACCCCTTTTTCAGTGGGACAGGGCTTATAGAAAAGCGAACAGGAAGTCCTGAAAGTTGTCTCCCTTTGAAAAATGGCGGAAAAATCTGCCAGGTGTTCCCATTCCCCTTAAAAGCTTTTTAGAAGGGTGTACTTATTCTTTACTCGTGAATTCTGCACACAATGTACTCTGGCCAGGGACCACATTTGGGACTGTTCAAAAGTGGTCTTAAAGACCATTTTTGCAGTCCAAAGGTGGTCTTAATTAAAGACTTTTACTTTAGTTTGTTTTGTTACTTTGTTTAATGGCCCTTACAAGATTATTTGAACTTATTTCAAGCCAATCATTAATCAGAGATGGGCAAATCAGAGTATGTACTTAGAGAAAAAATGTGCAACCTTGCGTTGCACGGTTGGAGAACTTGGCATCCCACATATTACCCTATCGAGGCTTGAACTCAAAGAGGTGAGCGACCTTTGTTTGATTTGAGGTTTAACGTCCCCATCAACACTGTAAAGGTCATTTTGGAGACGTTACTTCCAATTTTGTGGGACTTACCCAACATTGAGATGAAATGACACCTCAATCCCTGCCGCCCAATGAAACCAATAGGGTTTATAAACATGGATGGGCTGACTCGCACTGCTTTGCCTAGGCAGGCTTAGATCCTCTAAGTGGTTTACCAGTACTCGTGTGCGGGTCGGTTTCAGCTCTGCGTGGAAGCATCATGCAGCCCATCTATTTCTTCAAGCCCTGATGGGCGGGGGCCAAGAGGTGAGCGACCATATGATTGAAAGAATGCTCTTAACCACAAAGCCATGGTGGCCTGTATTTAGGGAGTTGTTATACTTGTAGTACATGTACATGTAATGTACTCATTTGGTTTGGGCCATTTCATACATGGATATTATGTTAGATATATATAGGAGGGAACCTTCATCTACATGTATGTAGTTAACCCTTATCGACCAATGTAGATCAGATCTGCACTGTTTGTACTGAATGAATACATTATATCAAGTAATTTGATTGGCTGATAGTCAGAAAAGGGTGTGGCTAAGTAAATTTATTCAGCAGGATAAGGGTTAGTGATTCACACAGGGCTTGTATGCACATTTTCACTTTTCTTTAAGTGGAATGTATACAACTTCAAGGGGAGGCAACTCTTTCAAGATTATTTCTTGTCACTTCTATTGATAGAGCTCAGAATTAGACTTTTTATGTTTCCTGATCAGACACCCAATTCTGTGGTGTTTGAACTGGGCCCACAGTATTTGTTAGTGTCTCTTTTTTGGTGTTCACTTACAAAATGGGTAAGAGAGGCTGGTAGACTAAATTCTAAGAAAAAAAACAAACAAACAAAAAACAACTGGTATGTTTCATTCATTTAATTTGTTAACTCTTAAAAAAAACTCCATCTGAGCTTGTCATTGCTGTTTCTTCTTGTTCACTATTAAACATTTTTGCACATCGGCAAACAAACAGTGTGGATCCTGATCAGACTGCTTCTACAGGAACAGTCTGATCTAGGTCTACACTGTTTGCAAAAATCGCTTTAAAAGTTAACAGTAGATGACAAAGCAGACAATAATTGTTGTGATTGGCATCTCATAGAATAAATGTGCTGGAAAACATTAGGCTGTTCCATTTTATGCTATTGTTTGTGTTACAGCATGCATATTTACCTTCCATATTTCAAAAACATATACATACATTGCATATAGTATATGGCACTTTTCTTACTTAGCCTCCAAACATTGGTTTGTTTTTTCTTATTAACCCTTTTTGTACCAAATGGAATCTTCCTCCTTATATTTTGCAGAAGGCCATTTCAAAATTTAGGGGTTTCAGGTTGTGTTTTCTTCAAAATTTATTTTGAAATTGGCTGAACATTTTGCAAATAGAGTGGGCCCTGATCAGACGCCGCATTCTGCGGTGTCTGATCTGGGTCTGCACTGTTTGCCACCACATTTTGATTTTTCTGGTACCAGATGGGTTAAAACTGCCCCATTGGGTCAGTTTATATCAGTACCAACAGTCTGTTTCAGATCAGAAAATTATTTTCAGAATATTTTCATGATAATTCTCTTGCTTATCCTCCAAACAAAGGTTGTTGGTGCTCTTTAGAACCACCTCATTGAGACAATTTTAAGAGTTCAAACTGTCTTAGTTTTTGGATCAGAAATAAGGAAATTGTTGTTTTCGGAATACATGAGAATATGATAGAGTGTTGCTACTTGAAAGAATTACTCATTGAGGTGGTTCTAATGAGTACCATCTATTGGTCAGAAATAAAGAAACTATTGATTAACTAAATTGACCCATTTTGTTCTGGAAACCCCAAAAGGGGTAGTTGGCAAACAGTGCAGGCCCAGATCAGATGCTGCAGAATGCGGCGTCTGGGCAGGGCCTACACTGTTTGCAAAACATTCAGCCAGTTTCCAAATAGTATTTGAAGAAACCATAACCTGACACCCCTAAACTATGAAATGGACTCCTGCTGTATATAAGAAGGAAGATTCCATTTGGTACAAAAAGGGTTAAAGAAGTGTTTCCAAGATTGCATTACATAGCCTTGTCAACACGGCATGCTGGATATTTTTTCAGCAGATAACATTTGGAAGTATTTTTACAATTTTTCCCAGAAGACAGGATGGAGACAATTTGCAGGAGACAAAAGTCCTGTTTTGGAGACAATTTGCATGAGATTTCAGATCCTGTTTTCTGGGAAAAACTAAGATAAATACAGTCGAACTTCGATGGTTCAAACACCAATGGCTTGTTTACCATGGCTGAGTCGAACCCATTCTTGAGTCCCTAGGGAATTCTTCTGCATAAGAAAAAGTATGGGATAAGTAAGGAGATTTTTGACTTTTATCTTGCAAATGTATGCTGTGTGTACTCATCAGAATCGCCTCAATGAGGCGATTCTAATGAGTACACAGAGCATACATTTATGTTACAGAACACCGAAAAGAAGTCCAAAAATACCCCGTTATGTTTTCTGGAAGTATACAACAGTGGCTCGAACTACCGTTGTTTCGAACAAATTTCTATGGTCCCAAAGGGGTTCGAGCCATCGAAGTTTGACTGTATAAACAATTTGTCATCTGCAGATTTAGCCCAGAGAGTGGTAAAGGTAAACATGATAATGCTGTTAACCCTTAAAGCACTAAGCAATAATAGCAGGTGACATTTTCAAAAGTATTTCTTTTCTTTTCAGCAAAAAATAAGGCTTGACATTACTTGTGATGGAAAATGATTCACATGAAATGTCAAGTCTTATTTTTGATGAAAAATTGGATTGCCATCAGCTCTAGAATTTTCTCCTGTGCTTGAAATGAGCCCTGCCAAGGGAATGTGTGTCTTCGAGCATTCCGTCATGACAAATTTTTACTGCGCATGCCCAGCCATTCAGAGGGGCGAGGGATATGGCTTTCTGTCTGAAGGTTTCTCTTGATTCACTGCTTGTATGAGCGAGCAGCAAAGGTTCTGGCGAAACTGCGCGGATGTGCAGGCTTGCCTGAACCTTCGCTGCTCGCATAGGCGATAAGTACCAAAATCGCTTGACAGGGCCCAAATGTTAAGTTAATTTATTTGTATTCAGTTGAAAGAAAAATATATTGCATATTGTTGGTTTGTTGATTGTTTAAATGATCTGTTTTTAGCTCACCTGTCACGTAGTGACAAGGTGAGCTTTTGGGATCACTTTTTGTCCGTCGTGCGTCCGTGTGTGCGTCCGTGCGTCCGTCCGTAAACTTTTCTTCAAACGACATCTCCTCCTAAACCACTGATCGTATTTTGACCAAACTTCACAGGAATGATCCTTAGGTGGTCCCCTTTCAAAGTTGTTCAAATGGTTCAGGTCCGTTGCACATATAGGTCACAGTAGCCAAAAATAGATTTTTTTCACCGCAAACTTAAAAAATCTTCTTCTCTGAAACCACAAGGCCCAGGTCTTTGATATTTGGTATGAAGCTTCATCTAGTGGACCCCTACCAAGATTGTTCAAATTATAGTGCTGGGGCCAAAAATGCCCCCGCACGGGGGCCCTTTGGTTTTACATGGGCTTATATAGGGAAAATCTTTAAAAATCTTCTTCTCTGAAACCGCAAGGCCCAGGTCTTTGATATTTGGTATGAAGCTTCATCTAGTGGACCCCTACCAAGATTGTTCAAATTATAGTGCTGGGGCCAAAAATGCCCCCGCACGGGGGCCCTTTGGTTTTACATGGGCTTATATAGGGAAAATCTTTAAAAATCTTCTTCTCTGAAACCGCAAGGCCCAGGTCTTTGATATTTGGTATGAAGCTTCATCTAGTGGACCCCTACCAAGATTGTTCAAATTATAGTGCTGGGGCCAAAAATGCCCCCGCACGGGGGCCCTTTGGTTTTACATGGGCTTATATAGGGAAAATCTTTAAAAATCTTCTTCTTTGAAACTGCAAGGCCCAGGTCTTTGATATTTGGTATGAAGCTTTATCTAGTGGACCCCTACCAAGATTGTTCAAATTATAGTGCTGGGGCCAAAAATGCCTCCGCACCAGGGCCCTTTTGTTTTACATAGGCTTATATAGGGAAAATCTTGAAAAATCTTCTTCTCTGAAACCGCAAGGCCCAGGTCTTTGATATTTGGAATGAAGCTTCATCTAGTGGACCCCTACCAAGATTATTCAAATTATAGTGCTGGGGCCAAAAATGCCCCCGCACCAGGGCCCTTTTGTTTTACATAGGCTTATATAGAGAAAATCTTGAAAAATCTTCTTCTCTGAAACTGCAAGGCCCAGGTCTTTGATATTTGGTATGAAGCTTCAGCTAGTGGACCTCTACCAAGATTGTTCAAATTATAGCCCTGGGGCCAAAAATGCCCCTGCTCCGGGTCCCTTTGGTTTAACATAGACTTATATAGGGAAAATCTTGTTTTACATAAGACTTCTATATGCAGGGTAAACCTTTAAAATCTTCTTCTCTGAAACCAGAAAGCCCAGGTCTTTCATATTCGATATGAAGCTTCATCTTGTGGACCTCTACCAAGATTGTTCAAATTATAGCCCTGGGGCCAAAATTGACCCTGCCCGGTGCCCACTTGTTATACATTGGATCAGGTGAGCGAATCAGGGCCCTCTGGGCCCTCTTGTTGTGATTTTGATGAGCAAAGTTAATTGTTATTTTTATTCTTTGAACTGAAAAAAAGTGCAAATAAATTTTCATATGAACACGTGGTTATTTTTCAAATATTTTCCACAAACAATGGAACAACTAAAATTTAGAAATCTGGCAATTTATTTTAACCCATGTTGTGCTTAATAGTAGTAGTAGTAGTAGTAGTAGTACTTGTAGTAGTAGTAGTAAGTAGAGTACTGTTGTTTAAGGTCTCCATAGTGCTGTGGACTTTCTCTATAGTGGCACTGCACCACGAGTGTTGTCCTTAATAGACTCTTCTGCCTTATATATACCTGTAGTAGGCGTCCATTTTGGAATGAAGAGTGTCTGGTAGAGTGATAAATTTATTTAGAGAATGGCTGAGCCACATTCATTTCAGCGCTTTCACTGTTTGTCAAGGTACTCAACATGTTAACAAGTCCCCTGTAAACCGCTCCTTATATAGAGAAAATTGGGGTTTGCAGGGGCATACATTAATTTCCTTATTATTGCTAAAAAATATAGACTTGAGGGTAACTATTAGAACCACCTCAATGAGGCGATTCTAAGGGGTATCTACAATCCTTGTTTAACCCTTATCCCACTGTTCACGACAACCCATTACTTTTGCAAACAGTGTAGATCCAGATCAGATGCCTTCTGAAGAAGCCATCTGATCAGGATCTACACTGTTTGGCATACAGTTTGTAAATTTGCAGGAATAAATTGAAGTATTCCGATTGGATTAAAGTCAGAAATGGGTGTGTCTAAATTAATTTTTCAGTGGGATAAGGGTTAAAACATGACAGTTTTTCATAAGAAAATTTCATTTTTATAAGAACAAAAGAAAGCATTACACCACATGGGTGTATTATCCTGGTGTGCTTTTGGGGGGTTTCCCATCCAAAATGGGTAAAACAACACTTTTGTTTGCTAAATTGAAATAGGATTATAAACTATTCTGCCTTTTCACAACAATTTGAGCTGTCAGATGATGAGTCTGTCTCTACAATGAACTGGAGTTCAATGTCTTCATCCTGGTGATTGGCTGCCAGCATACACACAGCAATGGCTACCATGACAATGATCACACACACCAGAGCTACAGTTGCTAAGACAATATTCCCTGGTTCCAGGTCTGGCTCAGACATTGTCATTGTCATATCAGCTTCTCTGAAAGGAAAAAAAGGCTATGAACTATTTGCTATGCTGCTTTTCACACAAAGAAAATATTGAAGGACAGCTAACCCTCTTTAACATTCCATATGGGCCCCGTCAAGCGATTTTGGTACTTATCGCCTGTGTGAGCAGCGAAGGTTCAGGCGAGCCTGCGCATCCGCGCAGTCTCGCCAGAACCTTCGCTGCTCGCTCCTACAAGCAGGGAATCAAGAGGAACCTTCAGACAGAAAGCCATATTCCTGGCCCCTCTGAATGGCTGGGCATGCGCAGTTAAAATTTGTAATGACGGAATGCTCGAAGACACAAATTCGCTTGGCGGGGCTCATATAATGACAAAACTTGTTATAATGACAGTTTCTCAATGAATCCTCAGCTCTAGATGAAACAGGTTAACCCATTGTATGCTATTGGAATCTTCTATTGCTATATGTTGGACAAGTCCATTTGTCACATAAGGGGTGTCATGCCCTTTTTCACTTTTATTTCATTTTGGACAGAAAATTCTGTTAGCAAATAGTGCAGGCCCTGATCAGATGCCACGTTTTGCGGCTTTTGATCTGGGCCTGCACTGCTTGCCAAGGTACCCCTTTAGGGGTTTCCCCGCATGTAGTGTGTTAACCCTTTTTGTACCAAATGGAATCTCCCACCTTATATAAAGCAGGAGTCCATTTAGAATTTAAGGGGTGTCAGGTTGTGTTTTCTTCAAAATTTGTAAGGAAAATGGCTGAACTTTTTGTAAACAGTGTAGGCCCTGATTGGATGCGGCGTCTGATCTGGGCCTGCACTGTTTGCCAAGGTACCCCTTTAGGGGTTACTGGTACTGAATGGGTAAATGAAGATATTCAAGAGTATAGACTTTGTACTCCAGGAAACAAATATTGTGGATATTTGTTTGAATCGCCTCGCGAGGCGATTCTAACAAAGGTCCACAACATTTGTTTCTATGAGTTATGAGGTGAAAAATCCTTTTTATGTGGAGCGCTGTGGTGCAGTGGTAAAGCATCGGACTGGGGATTGAGAGGTACCGGGTTCGATCCCCACGAGCGGCAAGTGTTGTTTCCTTGAGCAAGAGACTTTATCCACATTGCGTAGTACTGGTTTCTACCCAGGAAAAGAGGGCCACATGGAAGATTAGTACTAGTTTACTAAATGTGTTACCCACTATAAATAAGGTCGATTATTATTATTATTATTATTATTATTATTATTATTATTACATGTTACACTACTCCATGACTGAGATTCTTTATAGTGGCAAATTCTTTGTAAAGGCCAGTTGTGAGGGAGCAAAAATGTCGTTATAATGAGGGTCCTCTGTATGAAGCTCCAGTTAACAGACCTCCGTGGCCTAGTTGATAAGTGGGATGACTCTTAATCATTAGGTTTCTCACCGCTGTGGTTCTAGCCTGGCTCAGGTCATATTTGAGACACCCAAGTTCTGCAACAGTAGGTGAGGTGGTTTATCTCCGGGTACTCGGGTTTTTGCCTACCTTTGATTAACGATTGGCTCGACAAAAGTGAAGTAATCTTGAAAGGGCCGCAAAACCCTAACCAAAGAAAAAAAACACACAAAAAAAAAAAACAAAAACAAACTACAATGGCTCAAGCACCTTTGAGACAGAACAAATCCTCATCACAAAGGTAAATATTGGAGCCATTATGTTCAACTGTACCAACTAACATAGGTGTAATAGATCAAAAGGTCTTGTCTATTAGTCCAAGCCTAGTGGTTTTGGTGTAGGGTGTGATTGCAACACAGCATCTGTACCCCTGTTGTTCATTATGAAAACATTCCTATACAAATACATTGTAAATTTTACCTTCCAAAAAAAAAAAAAAGAAAAATGAAATATTAAGATGAAAAATTGTGATAATTTTCTTGTATCTACTCATAATATAGATTGTTAGTACATGTTAGAACTGCTGCCTCATTAAGTCAGTACTTTCACATTCTGGCGAAACTCGGTAAATAGCATCATTGCCTCCTTTGGTAACCTTAGCCAAATTTTACTGCCAAAATACGAAAATTTTAAGATGAAATATTGTGATAATTTTCTTATTTCTGCCCAAAGTATAGATTGTTTGTACATGTTAGAACCGCCTCATCGAGTCAGTACTTTCACATTCTGGTGAAACTTGATAAATAGCATCATTGCCTCCTTTGGTAACCTTAGCCCAATTTTCAAGATCATTGCCAATTAAGTTAAGAGGAATCAGAAAAAATGGCCTCACTACAGTAGCTCCGCATCCAGTTGATCAATTGTGGTGAATCCTTTGGTTCCCGTCAAGCGTATTTGGTACTTATCGCCTATGCGACCAGCGAAGGTTCAGGCGAAAATTGTAAATTTGCTTCAAATGCGAACTCTTCCTTAACCCTTGGGTCAATTTGATTCAAACTTCAAAGGACAGTGACATTCAGGTGAGCGAATCAGGGCCCTCTGGGTCCTCTTGTTTGCAAAGGGAGCAGTCATTATTCAGGTCGGGTATGAAATACCCTTCCCGATTCCGATCCCGATCCGAAAATCCCCGATCCAAAATTTTCTTTTCGCCCTAATTCATTAATAAGAGTATATTTTAAACACTTTTTGTGTTTATTTTATTATTTTTAAGTATTTTAATCATTATTTATGTATATTTTGTTTAAATGTGTCGCATTCGTGATTTTATCCTAAATTATTCCTATCTCAGGGGTATGAAAGACACTGCCGATTTTTCGTAAAAATATTGTATTCTTCCGCCTCTAATAAAAAAAAAAACCCAATAACTAAATGATAAAATCAACATAACGGAATTGTTTTATACTTTTATGGCTTTTCTAGAATAAAAGAACTGAAAAAGAGTTTCGGATGTGTTTTTTGCATATTTTTATCTTAAACGATTACCGATCACTATTGCTATTTATAAGTACGAAAAATGAACCGAATGTGAAATAAATGACTGGAAACGGACCGATTTTGAGTTTTCAAATGTCTCAAATATCGTATGTGTGACATATAATGTCCATTGTGCGAGTGATGGAAGTTTCGCGATGTCATATCCATCTATTTTTTATGTTTGAGACAATGTGAAACCCAGGATCGGTCCGTTTTCGGTCATTTCTCTCACATTCGGTTCAATGTTCGTAACTATAAATAGCAATAATGATCGGTAATCGCTTTGGATAAAAATATGCAAAAAAACACCTCCGAAATCTTTTTTTAAGTTCTCTTTTATTCCAGAAAAGCCATAAAAGTATATAACAATTTCGTTATATTGATTTTATCCTTTAGTTATTGTTTATTTTCTGAATAAGAGGCAGAAGAATACAATATTTTTCCGAAAAATCGGCAGGGTCTTTCATACCCCTGAGATAGGAATAATTTAGGATAAAATCACGAATTGGACACATTTAAACAAAATATATATAAATAATGATTAAAATACTTAAAAATAATAAAATAAACACAAAAAGTGTTTAAAATATACTCTTATTAATGAATTAGGGCAAAAAGAAAATTTTGGATCGGGGATTTTCGGATCGGGATCGGGATCGGGAAGGGTGTTTCATACCCGACCCATTATTCATTATGTTTATTTGCAGAGGAGAATTATGGATATCCATAATTCGATTTATGGATATCCATAAATCAGCCGAATAATGGATATCCATAATTCGAAATATCCTTAATTCGATTTATGGATATCCATATTCCGATCTAAATTAATGATATCCATAACTCGATTTATGGATATCCATAATTCGATTATGGATATCCATAAATCAGCCGAATAATGGATATCCATAATTCGATTTATGGATATCAATAAATCGAATAATGGATATCCATTATTCGATTTATGGATATCATTAATTCAGTTCGATTTATGGATATCCATAAATAATTATGGATATCCATAAAAAAATGGATATCCAAAATTCGAATTATGGATATCCATAATTCGAATTATGGATATCCATAAATAATTATGGATATCTATAAATATGGATTAAATAGTAAAACGGCGCCCCATTAAAACCGTGTTGGTTAAACAACAGTATTATGTCCAAACAAAAATATATAGAGGATATTTACTTTTTTGAGGTGGATACCGAAAATATTTCATCGAGTGTGTTGAAAAAAATCCAAATTTTCACGATAGTCCGGGCTGCTACTGTGAAAATAACAAGTTCATGTTATTTTTCACAGTGTGAAAATATCATATATTTCACAGTGTGAATATATCATTTTTATTTTAGCCCCCGCCAATTGGGGCTTGAAGAAATAAATCGGCTGCATGATGCTTCCACGCAGAGCTGAATCTGACCGCACACGAGTACTGGTAAACCGCTTAGAGGATCTAAGCCTGCCCAAGCAAAGAGGTGCGAGTCGGACCGTCCATGTTTATAAACCCTATTGGTTGCATTGGGCGACAGGGCTTGAGATGTCATTTCATCTCAATATCGGGTAAAAGTCCCACAAAATTGGAAGCAACGTCTCCAAAATGACCTTTATAGTGTTGACGTTTACACTGCAAATGTAAAAAATGAGATGCTAGGAATGTATGTGTTTGTTTTTAACGTCCCCGTCAACACACTATTTAGGTCATTTTGGAGGCGTTGCTTCCAGCTTTATGGACATCTCAAGCCCAGTCACCCAATGAAACCAAAAAGGTTTATGTGCCTGGACGCTCCGGTCTAATTCGCACCACTTTGCCTAGGCAAGGCTTAGACCTTTCTACCACTACTTATGTGCGGTCAGTTTCTGCTCTGCGTGAAAGCACGTACCATGCAACCTAGCCCCGATGGCGGGGGTCGACATATGGGTTAAGTCGGCTCAGCTCGATTGTTCACGTAAATATTTGGCCGAGATACAGGTCAGACCGATTCTGACAATGTAAGCCGTGTTTGAACATGTAAGGTGTTCAAGTGTTTGAACAAGTAAAATGGCATGTAAGTTTATCTGAGCTATGTCGCATGGTGGTAAGTGTATCAGTAAATACGATGTCATCGCTGTGCTCAGTATTTCCACTCATTCACCTTGTTTGCATTATCTGCTGGTTCCAAGTCTGAAGGTTATCAGTGTTGGAAAAACAGGCAACCAGACCCCCCCCCCCCTGACCTTGAAAGGTCAGTGGGGTCTGGTTACCTGTTTTTCCAGCATTGACAATGTGCAAGCTGGGAGCCAGCAAATAATGCAAATATGGGGAATATTTGGGCACGTTGAGAGATTAGCTTCAGACTAAGATGTTTGATCATGTGTATTACTGAAATGTTTGTGACCAGGTTGAATTCTAAATTGAAACACGACAGAAAACGATCCTTTTTCCTCACTGTACACCACACTGTAAGTTCCATTCTCGAGCGGTATTTCATGAGTGTATGATAGATTTTGTACGTGTGTTTTGAACCAAAAATTGTGAGGAACATGTTGTCCAAGTTATGTATAAATCTAATTAAATTTATTACTCTTAATACGTGACTGTTTAAAGTTAGAGGCCATGATTGCGATCAGTTATAAAAAGATCTCACCCCAAACCCCCATCCAGTTATCAGTTATATGCGTAACATATTCATTCGGCATTTTGTCAACTATTCCATCTATTTGGCCTGAAGACAGTAGATAGCTATTGCAAAAGTCAAGATATTGCAAGTCCTACGGACGTTGTTCTGGAAAAAGTAATTCCTACTATGTATTTGGTATTCCTGAATCCTGAATAATAGGTGGGATGCAATCACATTTTATAGCGTTTGCCATGATTTGCGTTCTTCATTACTCGAAGTTCCCACCAATGCGCCGGGCGAATGGGACAACCACTGGGCGTAAAATTTGGTCTACGTAACGCTGGCCAGTCAAGTTACCTTGAACGATCATGGTAACTTGACTGGCTAGCGTTATGTAGACCACATTCCAAGACGACAACGCACGGCCACATCGAGCCCGTGTTGCCGTCGAATTTCTGAGACAACAAGGTGTAAGGACACTGCCGTGGCCAGCCAAATCCCCCGATATGTCGCCGATTGAGCACATTTGGGATGCCTTGGGTCGCCGAGTGCCAACTTCACACAAATGTTGGGTATGATGACATCTCGAGTGACTTTGACTTTCAGGGCCCGGGCTCAAGATCACGGTCAGTGCTTTCAGGGTGCGCGGGGGGGGGGGGGGGGGGGTCAAGGTCACCATGGCTTTTTTCATAAACATTTGATCACTCTTGCACCTTCATTTATCTATGGATTTTAATATAACTTCACACAAATGTTCGGTATAATGATATCTCGAGCGACTTTGATTTTCAGGGTCGGGGGTTCAAGGTAAAGGTCACTGTGGCTATTTTTAGAAAAAAAAACTTTGTCATTGCTCTAGTGTCCAAATTTATTGATGGATTTTAAGATAACTTTACACAAATGATGGTTATGATGATATCTCGAGTGAGTTCTTTTAGGGTCTGGGGCACAAGGTCAAGTCACTCTGGCTATTTTTAGAAAAACTTCGTCATCGCTCTAGTGGCTGCAATTATGGGTGGATTTTAATATAACTTCAAACAAATGTTGGATATGGTGGCTATTTTTAGGAAAAAAAAAATGTCACGTTCTTGGGTCTTCATTTATTAATGGATTTTAATATAACTTCACACAAATGTTGGGTGTGATGATATCTCTAGCAACGTTGATTTTCCGGGTCCGGGACTGAAGGTCAAGGTCACTGTGGCTATTTTTTTAAACAAACTTGGTCATTGCTCTAATGTAAACCATACTGATGGATTAAAAGGTAACTTCATACAAATGTTGTGTATGATGATATCTCGAGCGAGTCGGACTTTCAGAATCTGGGGCTCAAGGTCAAAGTCACTGTGGCTTTAAAAAAAAACTGTCATCCCTCTAGCAAACTACATTTTTGATGGATTTTAAAATGTTGCGGATGATAATATCTCGAACGAGTTCTACTTTCAGGGTCCTGGCCTCAAGGTCAAGGTCACTGTGGCTATTTTTAGAAAGCTGTCATCGCATTTATTTATGTATCTTTAAGTCACACAAATGTTGCGTTTGATAATACCTCGAGCACGTTCGACTTTTAGGGTCCAACGCTCTTTTTTGTTTTTTTTTGAAAAACTTTGTCACTCTAGCAATTACATTTATTGATGGATTTAATGTAACTAAATGGTAGGCTAGGCTTTTTATACGTTTCTTGTGCATGGGGATTTGTATCGCCTTGGTCTGGACTTGTGCTGTTTGCCTTTATAAACATGGATCAGACTGTCGTTCGAGTGGTCTTATCTGTGGCTGTACACAGTACTACACACACAGTCTTCACATGTCCGGAAATTTTGACCTCTGTGGAAGCTATGGTGACAACATAGTAACCAGGTATTTATGTGTGGATTTCTAATCAAATGGACACTAAACTACTAGTCAAATGGACACTTAACTACTGGTCATATGACCAGTTGAAAAACCATAACATTCAGTATTAATGTCAATGGTGTTATAGTTTGTCTTTGAGTGTGTGTATTGCTTATATTTTTGTTTTCTTTTGGACAGCCAATTGGCCATTTTGTGGGAAAGTAACTGTCTTTTTGGCTTTCCGCTATTGATGTTTCCGTTAGGGTCTAGTTATTTCAAGCTTGTGTTTCTTTCCCTTTGGTGTCTCTGATGGGAGCTGTGGGTTAATTGTATCGATTTCTGATCATTGCCTTCACTTCTATGTTGTCATTGGACCATGCTCTTGTTCACATGCATGTGGTAATAGGGGTTCGCAACTTTCCTGAGAAGTGTTTGTATTTCATTTGTTGAATGTTTTTACTCATGCCCCAGTTGAAGAACTTTACAGTCGATGATAAAATCTTGAAATCTTGAAATGCTAATACATCTCTATTTGCTTATGAAGGAAATTTAACTTGACAGAGACCCCCAACCGGGGTCAGAATGTTTTTGAAGACCCCGGTCAGAGTCCTGTGTACCCCGATCGGGGTCATGAAAGTTGTTGACAGTAAAGAGTTAATCAATCAACTTCGGGGATAAATAACTTTTTAACACAATCATTAAAAAAATCTGAACGGTAAAAAGTTCGACCCTTATGTCTGTTAAAAGTTTGTGTTTTAAGCTATTTGATTGGATGACTAACTTTTTGCACAGACTGATTTCTGTGAACATACCCAAAAATGGCCCTTTAGTCCCCCGATCTGGGTACAAGTTATTAAATATGGAAACAAAATGTAACTGTAAAAGGGGATTCCCCTGATTCCGATCGGGCGAGGGTGGAGGAGGGGGGTTCACTTCTACTGAATTACATGGACTCAAATGGATCCAGTTGCTGGAGTTGTCAATAGTTTTGTACCAAATGGAATTTTCCTCCTTATATATGGCAGAGTCCATTTAGGGGTGTGAGGTTGTGTTTTCTGCAAACATTTATTTGGAAAATGACTGAACTTTTAGCAAACAGTGGAGGCCCGGATCAGACGCCGCATTTGCGGCGTCTGATCTGGGCCTGCACTGTTTGCCAGGGTACCCCTTTAGGGGTTCCCGGCCTGAAATGGGTAAAGCACAAAATGGGTTAAGCACAAAACAGGGATAAATAAATTAATAAAATAATGAATAAATAAAATAAATGATAAATAAAAATTACAAACCTTAAAATAATCAATTAAAAGCCATTATGCTGTTTGTAATACTGTCACAGACTGCGGTTATCAGTGAGACAATGACAGCTGTCATAGGTAAACCACTACCACCATTATCCTTACACTTCACAACAAAACTGTTTTAAAAAAATCAGCAAAAACTAAAACAAACCCAAAACAAATGTTAACCCATTTTAAACTCATTAAAATCTTCCTCAATACAAACATGTATAGCATGGGTGCATTTCATAATTTACGGGTGTTGGATAGATTGAACTATTTTTAGATTGTTTTTGTATATTTCCCTTATTTTTGCTCAAAACATAGATTTTGGGTTCTTGTTGTTAAGACAACAAATAAAAAAAAAAGTGTTCTGGAGGTTTGAAAAACACCATTTTAGTACACGGGCGTGTTATTATTATGTTTAGGAAATACCTGAACGTACAGACACAACCCGCACATCGGGGCTTGAAGAAATATTTGGGGTAAAAGTCCCACAAAATTGGAAGCAACGTCTCCAAAATGACATTTACAGTGTTGACGGGGACGTTAAACCTCAAATCAAACAAACAAAAACAAAAACAAAAGAAATATTTGGGCTGCATGATGCTTCCACGCAGAGCTGAATCTGACCCAAACACGAGTACTGGTAAACCGCTTAGAGGATCTAAGCCTGCCCAGGCAAAGCGGTGTGTCAGACCGTCCATGCTTATAAACCGTATTGGTTTCATTGGGCGACAGGGCTTGAGATGTCATTTCATCTCAATGTCGGATAAAAGTCCCACAAAATTGGAAGCAACGTCTCCAAAATGACCTTTACAGTGTAGACGGGGACGTTAAACCTCAAATCAAACAAACAAAACAGACATAATCATGCCTTTACAAGGGAAACTTAAAATTTTCAAAAGTGTCATTTGAGGAGGTAAGTCGGCAGTTTTTACGGTCAGAAATTTCGTTTTACGGCGACGCGTTCACGATGCTGCGAAAGTAAAACGAACGATTTTTATATGCCTCCCTATATGACAATTTTAAATACAGTTCATATCACGAAAACATGCCTAAATAATTATGATACCCGTGAACTCTGTATACTTTAATATAGTAAAACGGGGGTTTACAGGGGTAAACCTTATTTTTTTTTTATTTCTGCTCTAAAATGTAGATTCTGGGTACTCGTTAGAACCGCCTCGATGAGGCGGTTCTAACGTGTACCCACAATCTATATTTTGAGCAGAAATAAGAAAAAAAATCACAATTTTACATCTTTAATTTTTCTTTTTTTTCCGGCGGTAAAACTTACAATGTATTTGTATAGGCATGTTTTCGTAATGATTACATATGCACATGCATTAGAGCTATATGTTCGTCCTTCTAAATAGCGGCCTACTTTTGAAGGGGAGAATTTTCTCCTTGGGATCAGTAATGTGATGTTTGGAAAAAGTAACCGCCCCTTACATGTTTGTTTACTTTGATACATGTTTCAAATACAGTGGAACTTCGATGGCTCGAACACCGATGGCTCGTTTACCATGGCTGAGTCGAACCCGTCCTTGAGTTTCTATGTATAAGAAATAGGGAGGGTAAAAATTAGGATATTTTCGTCTTTTATCTTGCAAATGTATGCTATGTGTACTCATTAGGATGAGGCGATTCTAATGAGTACATACAGCACACATTTTTTCATTAATGAACACAGAAAAAGATGTCCTAAAGTATGTCGTTATGCCTCCTGGCATTAGCTCTCAGTGGCTCGAACTACCCCTGTCTCGAACATATTTTCATGGTCCAAAAGGTGTTCGAGCCATTGAAGTTCGACTGTAGTTTTATTAACCCATGTGGTATGGAATGGAATATTCCGCCTTATATGTAGCAGGAGTTCCTTTCAAAATTTAGGGGTGTCAGGTTGGGTTATTTTGAGCATTTAATTTTGAAAATGGCAGAACTGTTTTGCGTAAAGTGAAGGCTCTGATCAGACGCTGAATCTTTGGGTTTAATGGACGTTTTAAAATTATTTCACTAATTTCGGGCCGATCGTTAATCTGAGGTGGGTGCGCCTGACATTCCGTTGGAGAATTTGGTATCTAATAGGTGACCTGAGCCATGCTTGAACCCACGAAGGAATGTAGACGCCGGTTCTAGAAAACACAGCTTGGCATTTCATGGCATAGCGGACAATTTATATGTAACGATAAGCCGCTTATTTTCTCTGAAAAATAAGAACACAAAAACAACAACTTCAAATGTCATTTTCTATTCACGATTAGCACTAGAAGAGTTAAGGCTGTCCATAGATATAACCCCCACACCATCACCGTACATGTAGTTTGCCCCCCCCCCCCCCCCATATGGGCTTGAAGAAATATATGGGCTGCATGATGTTTCCACGCAGAGCTGAATCCGGCCCGCACATTAATACTGGTAAACCGCTTAGAGGATCTAAGCCTGTCCAGAAATCGCGGAGCGAGGCGGACCGTCCATACTAATAAACCCTATTGGTTTCATTGGGCGACAGGGCTTGAGATGTCATTTCATCTCAATGTCGGGCAAAAGTCCCACAAAATTGGAAGCAACGTCTCCAAAATGACCTTTACAGTGTTGACGGGGACCTTAAACCTCAAATCAAACAAACAAACATGTAGTTATTTTATTCAAATGTTTAGGATAAATACCATAACTGTGCCTGATGTCACCATACTGTGCTATCAAATTACTGCTTATGTTCAATGGTGAATTTGGATAAAAGAAACTATCAGAAAAATTATGATCTATAGCGCCTGATAACTTGTCTATCATTCAATACTGAGAAGTCTCATGGCCTAACCATTAAGGCGCCAAGAAAAACGGCATCTGTTTATGTCACATGCGGCAAAAATTTTAAAATATTTTTGCACATAGACAAACAGAGTGGACTCTGATGAGACTGATCCTTGAACAGCCGTCTGGCCTGGGTCCACACTATTTGCAAAAATGACTTTTAAAGTAACTAGTAGACGACAAATCAGAATCAATTGTTGTGATTTGCGTTTAAGGGGAATGAATACACCTTCAGGGGAGGCAACCTCTGCAAAAGTATTTTTGTCTCCCATGTCTATAGGGGTCAACTTTTAAAGAAAAGAATTTGCTCCTCAGGAGCAAATTCTTTCCTTTAAGAGTGGACCCCTTTTCCCATGGGACTTGCCTTATAGAAAGGCGAACAGGAAGTCCCGAAAGTTGTCTCCTTTTGAAAAATGGCAGAAAAATCTGCCAGGTGTTCCCATTTCCCTTAAAAAGTTACCATGCTGAGAGGCTTGCAGTTGATTATAAAACTCTGTTGCTTATATACAGATAATTTACGCACCCTCGCCCATTGGGGCTTGGATAAATAGATCGAGCTGAAACCGACGGAAATACTGGTAAATGGAAAGTGAAGTGACGAGAGTCGGACCGCTCTTTAAACCCTAGCGGTTTCTATGGGCAGTAGGGCTTGAGAAGTCATTTCATCTCGGTGTCGGGTAAAAGTAAAAAAAAAGATTGGAAGCAACATGTCCAAAATGACCCAGATAGTGTTGACGGGGACCATGAATCAGGACCACAGCTACATGTAAATGTTTAGTCACTTTGTTAATAATTTTCTCTGGAAATGTCTTCAGCATCCATCCTATTTGTCTCTTTTCTATCAGCCTGCCTCTATTTCTTCTATTAGCCTTCCTTTCTCTTGTATAAAATCGGGGCTTGAAGAAATAGATGGACTGCACGATGCACGAGGCGTAGACCTTCTAAGCGGATTACTACTGCTAATGTGCAGTCGGTATCAACTCTACGCGGAAGCATCGTACAGCCCAATCTATTTCTCCAAGCCCCAATGGACGGGGGCGATCTGTGTGGAAGCATCATGCAGCCCATATATTTCTTCAAGCCCCGATGGGCGGGGGCCTTTTGGTGCGAGTCGGACCGTCCATGCTTGTAAACCCTATTGGTTTCATTGGTCGACAGGGCTTGAGATGTCAATGACGGAACTCATGCGCTAAAATGTATATATTGTTTTCTTATTTTTAGTCTAAATATAGATTGTGGGCAATCGTGGTAATTGCTTAAAATACGTACATTTTTATACAACTTACCTCAAACAAAACAAACCTGACTCCATTTTTGGAAATGAACCGCTCCAAACTTATTAGATGGAAGATTTCTTTGTCATATATGGGTTAAGCATTAAAAAAGTATATAACCTTTGGTCCAGATTAAGGGTGATATCTGGATGCCTCCCTCTCCAACAGACACATAACACATAGGCAACGTCATATCAACTTCGATGCGACGTCATGATTTTGCATCGGCATTGCTTAAAACGCCATGCATGTGTCACCAGTAAATCAATTAAAGTTATTCAGTGGTATGATTATGATGGATACAACGAAATATTCTTCCCAAGTATAACGTTTACTTTTAGCAATTTTCAACCATTTTCTCTCGCGTTTTGCAAACCATGTTCTTCGAAATAAGAGGAAGACTATATAACTAGATTTAATTACTTTTCTCATTACTTTCTATAATTGAAAATAAGCCTCAAGGCATTAAACTCAAATTGCAATTATTGGAAAATTTAAACTACACATTCTAATAATTGATATTATACATTTATATCAATAATATTGTCTTTAGATGACATTTTAAGAATAAAATACATGTATCTACTTGTCCCCAAGAACAAAACATTAAAACTAGAACCCCATGGGCATGGGTGGTTGTATTGTCAAAGGAGGCAAATATGATCAAAATCCATCATTTGGTTTGGAAATAATGTTCTTAAAAACTTTAACGTAAATGTGGACGCCGACGCCGATTCAACGCCAACACCGACGGGGGAGTGGTGGGGTTGGGGGAGGGTCCAGGACTTCGTCCAGGCGAACTAAAAAGGTCAACCAAGCCACTCGATCATGTCAATTCAACTGCAAAATAAACAAAGCTGTGGTGTACATGGTTAGTTGCAAAAAAGCATACAAAAGACACTCTACAGAATCTTCTTGTGGACTAAGCGAACCAAACATATTTTGACAGCACCTGAGCTGCCCCTCTCTGCATATCTTTTCTGCAATTACTATATATACATATACTGAAGAATTTCAAGATGGCCGCCATATTGGAAATCGGAATGAAACAATTTTAGCAATAATGAATCGCTATATCACCCAAATGCCTCCCACCAAATTTCATCTCGATGTGACTGGCCATTTTGGAGATGTTCAAGATGGTCACCGTGGCAGCAATCCGGGATATCAGAACAAAATGGTTCTAACAAGTCTGAATCTCCATGTCGCCCAATGAGTCCCATCAAGTTTCGGCTCAATTAAACTGATTTGAAGGTTTACAAGATGACCACCGTGGTAGCCATCCTTGACAACGGAACAGAATAATTTTAGCAATTCTGAATCGGCATGTTGCCCCGATGCCCCCAATCATGTTTCACATCGCTTCGACCACTGGTTCGAAAGGAGATATCGTTAGAAGAATTTCAATGGCAGCCATCTTGGATATGGGAACAAAATGATTTTTGCAAATCCGAATCTCCATGTCAACCCGATACCTCCAATCAACGAAGATTCAGCAGGATCTGACGTTTGGTACGGGAGGAGTTGTCATTTGAAGAATTTCAAAATTGCCACCATGGCAGCCATCTTGACTATTGAAATGGAACGATTTTAGCAAATCTGAATCTCCATGTCACCCCGATGCCTGCCACCAAGTTCAGCTCAATCCCACCCATTGTTCAGGAGCAGATGTCATTCGAAGAATTTCAGGATAGTCGCAATGGCGGCCATCTTGGATATCGGAACAAAACGAATTTAGCAAATCTGTTTCTACATGTCACACGATACTTCCCATTAAATTTCAGCTCAATCAAACCTTTGCTTGTGGAGATGTCGCGTGAAGAATTTCAAGATGGCCACCATGGTAGCCATTTTTGATAACTGAACGACTTTAGCTCATCTGAATATTTATATCACCTTGATGCCTCCCGTCAAGTTTCAGCTCAATCAGACCTTTGGTTCGGGAGATGTCGTTTGAAGAATTTCAAAATGGCCACCAAGGAACGAGATGCCGTTTGAAGAATTTCAAGACGGCCATCTTGGATATAAGAATGGAACGATTCTAGCAAATCTGAATCTCAGCTCAAACTGACCTTCGATTCGGGAGATGTCGTTTGAAGAAATCGGAACTTGCGGAACCATTTATAATCTCCTTGTCGTCCCTATGCTTCCTATCAAGTTTCAGCTCAATCTGACCTTTGGTTCGAGAGATGTCGGAGAATTTCAAGACAGCCTCCATGGCGGCCATCTTGGATATCGGAACGGTATGAGTTGGTCATATCTGGATCTCCATGTCACCCCGATGCCTCCTATAAAGTTTCAGCTCAATCCGACCTTTGGTTCTGGAGGAGATGTCGTTTGAAACATTTCAAGATGGCCGCCATGGTAACCAGCTTGGATATCAGAACGGAACCATTTTAGTAAATCTGAATCTCCACGTCACCCTGATGCCCACCGACAAATCTCCACGTCACCCTGATGCCCACCGACAAATCTCCACGTCACCCTGATGCCCACCGACAAATCTCCACGTCACCCTGATGCCCACCGACAAATCTCCACGTCACCCTGATGCCCACCGACAAATCTCCACGTCACCCTGATGCCCACCGACAAATCTCCACGTCACCCTGATGCCCACCGACAAATCTCCACGTCACCCTGATGCCCACCGACAAATCTCCACGTCACCCTGATGCCCACCGACAAATCTCCACGTCACCCTGATGCCCACCGACAAATCTCCACGTCACCCTGATGCCCACCGACAAATCTCCACGTCACCCTGGTGCCCACCGACAAATCTCCACGTCACCCTGATGCCCACCGACAAATATCAGCTTAATCCTACTTCCGGTTTTGGAAGAGATGTCGAAAATGTGAAACGAACAGACGATGGACAACAGGCCATAGCATAAGCTGACCTGGACATATATACACTTTATACAATACACGAGTTTAATGAAAATAATTTTGTCTAGAAGAAATTATTAAAATTTTGTCAGCTATTGTGACAACTCGCAAATACACAGAAATCAGACAAACCACCCTTTCGACACTAGTCCCGCTTCTCGCTCAACCCAGTATCATCACACAGAGGGTTGGGTAGTGCAGCAGGCTAGTTCCGATTATGAAGTCGCCCCCCCCCCCACCCCACCCCAACCTATGTTTAGCAAGCTCCAGCCCCTACCCAGTCACATTTTGTTTGGTTCACTTGCATTCAATTCGAAGATGGAAAACCATCACAAGTCGAAGATCACAGATTAACCCTTATCTTGCTGAATATTCATTTAAGCTACACCCATTTCTGTCAATCAACAAATCAAATTACTTGATGTAATTTATTGCTACAAATTCATAAATTGAATGCCAAACCATGTAGATCCTGATCAGATGGTCTGATCTGGATCTACACTGTTTGCAAAGATAGGGGTTGTCGTGAACAACAAGATTAAGGTGGAAGAATAAGAAGTTATTTACCCATCTTGTTTATATTAAAGATGGAGAGCCATCTTGAAAACCAAGAATTTTTTTTTTATCTGTCATTTTGAGGAAGGAAATAACATTGAATAGTTGGATGGAAATCCATCTTGTGCGATACAGAGGAGTCCTCAAATATAATTTGACAAAACCCGTACCTATAGATACCTATTTTTTCATACTTCGATTTTCTCTTTTTAGCAATGAGAAATTATTTTTTTTTATAAGGGAGATGCAAATTTTAAAGCCCATACTACCTTGTAAATATCAAAAGCCTCATTGGAGTAGTGGTTGTGTTACACACCTCATAAACCAGGGGTCGTGGGTTCGATCCCGGGCTTCTCCAGACTTTAGGACGAGTCCTTAAGCCGGGATCCTCTGTTTGTTTGTGTGTATTGGCGTTTGAGCTTTATGGCAGTCAATTCGATTTGGTTTCGGAATTCGGTGTTTGTTTGTTTTGTTGTTAAACGGCCCAGTCAACACTATTTAGGTCATTTTTCAGCAGGTCAGTTTACATGATATCAACACTTATCCTGGGCAGGCTTAAACATGTACATAAGCTGTTAACCAGTACAGCGCACATTCTTTCGCCAGAAACTGACAACTGCCCTTCTTGAATCAGCGGAAGGGAGAGAATGACCGTAGAAAAGATTTCATGTTCAATCTCCACGAAAGAATATCGAAATTCGGAGTGTCTGTTTGAGGCTGGCTTTTGTGTAGACTAAGTATGGGTTCAAGCATAATATGCGTGCAGTGTTTTTGGTGCTCAGTTGCGAGGGGTCGTTCTTCGATGTATGAAGATTGAGAGCTGCAAGGGTGTGGTACGTCGGGCTGAGTGCATGGTGATTAACCTAGTCGCGGTTGACGGCTTTGCTTCTCTGTTTGGTTGTGGACAGGCGGGTCGAGCTCTTTAGCGGCTCAGACCTGGTATTTTCTAAGTCTGGACAGTGCTCTCTGGTAGTACCCGGTGGAGTTCGACTGTTGATTTTCTTTTGACTTGCTGTTTTAGTTGTGCATCTCTAGTGTTCTCGGTGATGTTGCGCTGAGTTGGAAACCACGGACTGAATGAACTGCCTGTGTGTACCACAATAGAACTCAGTCCACGTAACAGTGTGGGCCACACAGTAACATTACTTTTACTAATTGTTCCAAGGCGGGTGCTACTGTTAGGGCTTATTATTGCCATTGTGCGTCTTTGCATATATGTCTGTTAATATTTTTGTTTTGGATACCGCTTGGCCGTTTTATACACCCCCACCCCCACTCCGCCACCAACGGCATAGTGTCCGCCGACCATCTGTCTGTATCCCAGATGGAGTTAGCAATGTGCGTTTAAGTTCGCTAAATTGTGTTACCATGCGGGGCAGTCAATGCCCTTTAAGAGGGGAAGGGATCTGTCACTTTGGCTTTCTGCTTGTGTTTGTGGTACCGTTGCTTCGTGTACATCCTATGTGTAAAATGAAGAGCGAGGGTTGTGGGCGTGTACAATTTACAGTAAAATCCCTCTATTAAGACCACCTTTGGGACTGTTCAAAAGTGGTCTTGAAGACCACTTTTGAACAGATCCAAATGTGGTCCCTCACCAGAGGATACTGTGACCAGAAAAGATAACGAAATGTTAAGTGCACCCTTCAAAAAGCAGATTTAGTCTTAATTTTAGGTGGTCTTAATAGCGGAATTTTACTGTAGTTCCCCAAATAAAATATTTACTGACTGTTCCAAGGCAGTGCGGTGCTTCTGTTGTGGTTTCTTAGTGTCAGAGTGTCTTTGCATGTATACCCTAGTATTTCTTTGTTACTTTGGAAAGCCATTTGACAATTCTGGGGAAAGAAACTGTCCTTTTGGCTTTTGACTTGCAATGTTTAACCCATTTAGTACCAGAAGCCGCAAAATGGTTCCCAGGCAAACAGTGCAGACCCAGATCAGATGCCACAGAATGTGGTGTCTGATCAGGGCCTCCACTGTTTGCTAAAAGTTCAGTCATTTTCCAAATAAATTTTGATAAAAACACAACCTGACACCTCCAAATTTGGAAATGAACTCCTGCTATATATACCACTCAAAGTTTGATAGGGATCACTTTTTTAATGCAAAATAATTTTTGGATGAATTAATCAGCTGAATCCAAATTTGATACATAATGATAGAACACGTATCCTTCACAAAACCTTGTGAATAATTTTGTCAGCTGGTGCTGCATTCAAGCGTGACAACAGCAACCGTCTTGGCACTCCCAAAATTTTCCGTAACACGAAGGGATTTGGACAACTGATTTTTCACAAATTTCCAAATGTGTTTAGACAAACGTGCCTAATAACGTGTATGGCGTCCACGGGCATCAATTACAGTACGACATCGCCTGCGCATGCTCGTAATCCGAGTCTGTATCCGGTTTTGTTGAATCAGCTTTCATTCAGCAACCAATGCATCTTTGAGCTCACGGGTCGGGCTGACACAGCACGCTGAAGCATGCACTGCGCATGCTCAATCGGATTTAAGTCCGGTGACCGAGTAGGCCAGTCCATACGAACGATTGTCTAACGTTCCAGATAGGAATCAGCGACGTTGGCACGGTTGGGACGGGCATTATCGTCCATCAGAATAAAGTCCGGGCCGATAGCATCTGCATATGGTCTCACAAACTCATCAAGAATCTCATTACAGTACCTCACTGCAATTAACGTTCCGTTTTCAACGACGTACAAGTCAGTGTGAACATTCTTTCGTGGAGATTGATCATGAAATCTTTTCTACGGTCATTCTCTCCCTTCCGCTGATTCAAGAAGGGCAGTTGTCAGTTTCTGGCGAAAGAATGTGCACTGTACTGGTTAACCGCTTACGTATAAGCCTGCCCAGGAAAGTGTTGATAGGTAAACTGACCGGCTCAAAAATGACCTAAATAGTGTTGACTGGGCCGTAAAACTCCAAAACAAACAAACAAAAACAAGTCAGTGTTACCGTTCACGCTTATCCCAGCCCAAACCATGACTGACCCCTTTCCATAGCGATCATGCTCTGCCACATCCAAGTCATCGAATCGCTCTTTAGACATTCGCCACACTAATTGACGTTTATAAGTGAAGTTTAGACAGAATCTGGACTCCTCAGGAAACAGTACTGGCGTCAAGTCATGAACTTTCCACCTGACGTTAGTTCTGGCAAAGTCCAACCGGTCTAGCACGTGCTGTCTCGTCAACGGAACACGTACAGCAGGCCTCATGGCATTAAGTCCGAACTCGTGGAGCCCGTTTCTGACAGTTTGTGCAGAAATTCGTACTCCAGTTCCGTTCCTAAGCTCGTTATACAAACACGTAGCGTTTGACGTCGAGACTGAATCAACAAGAAACGGTCCCGACGTTGAGTTGTAGCCCTTTTTCGACCCCTCCGTGTCTGTGTGAAGGATTTCCATGGGTAAGATGCCGACTCCATATTCGGGAAACCACGCTCTGAGACACATTCAGAATCCAAGCAACACGACGTAAAAAGACGCCAGATTCCAACATTCCGACGCCACGATTCATTTCTTCGGGGCTCAGACGGTTTCTTAATTGTCCTCTAGGCATTGAGTCAGTCTTATTACCCCAGGACACCGGAAGACACCGGAGGACACCGGAAGACACCGGAAGACACCGGAGGACACCTTTTATTAGAAGTTTTAAATGGTTTTACATGATTTTATCAACTTTGAAAAAGTATAATTATGTAAAGAAAGACGTGTATGTGTACTGTGCATGATGAATTTATCGGTTCTTTCTTCCACGCAATCCCCACGATGAGGTTTTGTTCTAGTTTGAATATCCCTCAAATGGTGATACCGGAGGACACTTTTATTTATACTTCTTACATGTTTTTTTTTTTTTTTTTTTTTTTTTTTTTTTTGCGATTGGACACGTATAATTAGTTTATGCACTTATAATGATTATCTATCCATCTATCTATCTATCGCCCTGTCATGTTAGCCCAAGGATAAAATTTTATCCTTAGTTTCCAGCTGGTACCGCGCAATATTTTTTTGCAGAATTGCGACTCGTGGAGGTGTGACTAGGACTTGCTGTCATTCTTATTAAGAATTAAATGACTGAAAGCCGTTAACCAGCCTTTTTTTTTCTTTTATGTACATGTGTTATCTTTTTTTTTTCTTATTCTTTTTTTTTGGAATACATATTTTTTCTTCTTGTTTTTTTTTTCTTTTTTTTTATTAATACATATTTTTTCTTCTTTTTTTTTCTTATATATATATATATATATATATATATATATATATATATATATATATATATATATATATATATATATATTTTCGTAATGTGATAAAGGCTTAGTGTTCTTATATATGCTTAAAACTCAGGAAGAAAATGTGGATACTCCATCTAAGTTTCAAACATAAACAGAACGGTTTATTGCAGAGCCTTGTTTATACAACATGAAAACACGCCTTTTTAAATCTTACACATTGGAAGCAACCCAAATGGCGTCAACGGGGATAAACCTTGTTTTTCTTATCTTTGTTCCGAAATATTGATTGTGGTTACTCGTTATAACCGCTTCTATGCGATTAGGCGGTTCTAACGAGTATCTACAATCTATGTTTAGAGAAGCAAAATTATGTAGTAAAACTCGGATCCACAGGGTACAGATTATGGGTACTCGTTAGAAGCGCTTGGATGCCATTAGGCAGTTCTAACGAGTACCCACAATCTATGTTTGGAGGAGAAATATGATTTTTCTTCGTTCGTTATTCATTCATTCACTCATTCATTCAGGTAAGAACGAGTAAGTAAAACATTTGAGCCAGGTCAAAACCTTCAATTAGACATGTGCGCCCAATGAAGAATTGGCGCAGTCTTATCGGAGTCGTCGTTGTGCACGCTTATCTAATTATTCGCGGGGACGCACATATAACTTGTAGGAAATGCTGTGACGCGGCTCAAGTTATATAAAATGCATGCAGCAAGAGAAGTCTCTGGTTAGGCTATATGCATGCGCAAGCTGATTTAATTCTTCATGTAAGTTGTAGAAGGCTGTGACGCGGCTCATTTCATATAAAATGCATGCAGCAAAAGAAAGCTGTGACGCGGCTCAAGTTATATAAATGCATTCAGCAAGAGAAGTCTCTGGTCAGGCTATATGCATGCGCAAGCTGATTTAATTTTTCTTCATGTAGGTTGTAGGAAAGGTTGTGACGCGGCTCATTTCATATAAAATGCACGTCGATACAGAAATGTTAAAATTGTAAAACCGTTCAGCCAGCGCAGGACAAAACCAACAATTAGACATGTGCGCCCATTGAAGACTCCGCGCAATCGTATCAGAGTCTTCGTTGTGCAAGCTTATCTAATTCTTCGCTGGACGCACATATAACTTTTAGGAAATGTTGTGACGCGGCTCATGTCATATAAAATGCATGCAGCAAGAAAATGCTGTGACGCGGCTCATATTATATAAAATGCATGCAGCAAGAGAAGTCTCTGGTTAGGCTAATTGCATGCGCAAGCTGATTTAATTTTTCTTCATGTAAGTTGTAGGAAAGGTTGTGACGCGGCTCATTTCATATAAAATGCACTCCGATTCAAGGCTGCAAGATGCTTCCACGCAGAGCTGAAACCGACGTTGAACTGAAAATCAACCAAACAAAACAAACAAATTAATTAATAGTGTTCAATGGGCGATTAATGTGAAAGATCACCCCGTTAACAAGGTGCGCGCGGATGTGAAGCATCGTGCAGCCAAATCTATTTCTCCGAGCCCCGATGGGCAGGGGGCGGTTGAATTAAGGTTTAACGTTCCCGTTAACACTGTTTAGGTCATTTTGGAGACGTTGCTTCCAATGTTGTGGGACTTTTGCTCGATATTGAGGTGAAATGAAATACAAAGCCCTTCCGCCCAACGAAGCCAGAAAGCGTTCATTCTTGCAAATAATGCCAGTACTTATTAGAACCACTTCGCCGAGGCGGTTATAACGTATACCCGCGATCTATATTTAGGGAGAAACAAAAGAAAAACATAATATTTTTTCATCAGAATTTTTTTTTGGGCGGTAAACTTTTCCAGTATATTTAGAATTGCGTGTTTTCGTATTGATAATAAGTTTATTAACTGACTACTAGTTTAATGCATTGATAAATTGAAAAGTTAAAATTGCTAAAATTGAATAAAAAGAATAATGATCATAAAAAAAACATAAATCTGCATTGAATACACATTATTGTTGTCAACTATGCGGTGTCAAACTATTAAAAAGCACGCGTTTGATTGTTAACTAGGTGTTGAATGGATTAAGTGCCGTGAAGGATTTAGCGGTATTTAATTAATCAGTTAACAGGCAGGTGTAAGCACAGGTAGCATTCATTACTGGTAACTGACAGGTATTAATTAGATTATATACTCGGAACCTTTTATCTCAAGTTCTGAAAAAATGGACGGATGGATGGATAAATGGATGAATGGATGGATATATTTAGATACAATGATATAAAATGTCAGTTAATTGTATCCGGTTCTGATACTTTCATGAGAAATGATGATGTATACTTTACATTACATTAGCGTTGTTACAACGGTTTTGGAGTATGGAAATTCTTAATTTGGTTAACTTTTAACTATTTATGTAAAGTTAGGCATTTATTTCTTACACTAAAAAGTTTTAAACTTATAATAAAATGTGTCCTCCGGTGTGTCCTACGGTGTCTTCCGGTGTCCTCCGGTGTTCTCCAGTGTCCTGGGGTAATCAGACTGACCGTCTAGGCATTTTAGTGTTTCACAAACTTAAATGAAGTCCATTTTACGTTTGGTAAAAAGTAACACTGACAAGTTTGATTGGTCTGTTGGAAAGCAGTGCTCCGCAAGATTTTGGGGGTGCATGAATTCATTTGCGATGTGTGAGAAGTGTGCACTTTTATGAGTACTGAACTGCACGTGAGGTTCTGTTTCAGATATTTACCAATATACCGAGTACAAATTCTGTCAAGAAATTTTAAATTTTCAGTGCAAAATTTGGTATATAAAAAGTGATCCCTATCAAACTTTGAGTAGTATATAAGGAGGAAGATTCCATTTGGTACAAAAAGGTGTTAAATTATGAAAACAATCCTTTATGTGCCATTGCTTTATTTGCACTATTTCCCTGGGTGTAAGGTTATTGTATATAGTTAAATTCCTAAATCAAGACCACCACTGGGACTGTTCAAAAGTGGTCTTTAAGACCACTTTTGAACAGTCCCAAAAGTGGTCTCTTATAAGGAGAGACACTGGGTGTAGAAAACACGAAGAAACAATAACTGAAACATTCTCAATAAGCTCTTAAAAGCAGATTTAGTCTTCATCAGGTTAACAAGTCCGTGAAATGAAGACCCCCCCACCTAAAACCCACTTTATATAGAGAAAACTAGGGTTTTCAGGGGTATACATTATTTTTCTTATTTCTGCTCCAAGACATGGGTTGTGGGTACTCGTTAGAACTGCCTCATTGAGGCGGTTCTAACGAGTACCCACAACCTTTGTTTGCAGTATAAATAAGAAAAAATATCACAGATTTTCATGAGAAAAGTAGCAATTTTGAAGAGGTGAAAAATTCACTATGTAGCACAGGTTTGTTATCATAAGGCAATTTTCGGTGGTCTTAATAGCGGAATTTTACTGTATATTCCTGATCATTGCATTCTCTTCTTTTTTCAAAAGGTCTGCAAGCTTATAAATGCGGAGGCAACAATGAGGCCAATATTCAAAATGAAATAGAGGATATTTGATTTTTTCAGTGTAAGATCGAATTTTATTTCATCGAATGAACACCAAAACTGTTATTTTCACGAGTGGCGTAGCCACGAGTGAAAATAGCAGTTTTGGTGTTCATGAGTGAAATAAAATTTGATCTTGCACTGAAAAAATCAAATTTTCTGTTTCTTACATGCTTCAAAAGGCAATATTTCGCGTCTTTAATGGTGTCGCTCACATTCGGAGAAAATTATCTTTGTTCCTGTTCGTTTCGCGTCAATTTAGTGGTGTCCATCGTGTTTAGTGGGTATACTATTGGGTGTAAACTGAAAGTTTGCACCTGAGAAATGGCCTGGGATGGTATTATTATGAATGATTAATGAAATAATTGGGAGAGTAGTTTTCCAAAGAAGTTGCTGACAAGTCTAACGTCGCGCGACAAAAGACGTGACGTCAGCGTCATAAATGACGTCAGTAACGTCCCCGTCACACATGAACGGGCTATGCGTCAATTAGAACACATTTCAGTATTGTTCAGTTATCTGACAAAGATAAAATTGAAATTAGAGTTAGATTTGAAGAAAAAAGTAGTCCCAAACAGACAAAAAAAATATAGTATTTTCACTGTTTGAAACAGTGAAAATATTGATTTATATTTCACTGATAAATCTCTATCATTCATTGAAAAGCATGTAAGAAACATTGTGTACATTCATCTTGCTATGACCTAGATTTGTGACTGGTGGTCTGGAGTGGTCGAACTCCTGGTGCATAAAGAAACACAGATATGAATTTGGCTGATGTTTAAAAGAAGATAACTGTGATTAAGGGTTGTTGGTGTAAACTGTGGACAACACACCCATGTGGTGTAATGTTTTCTTTCATAGTTGTAGAAATGCAATTATTTCTGCTTCAAATATAAGAATGTGGTTATTCGTTAGAACCACTTCATTGAGGTGGTTCTAACGAGTACCCACAGTCTATGTTTTGAGGAAAATAAGGAAACAAGAGGACCATGATGGTCCTGTATCACTATACTGAGCTTAGAGATTTGGAGATTTACATACTTAATATTGCAGTTTCACAAAGAAGAAACTTGCCAAATGTTATGTTCAAGAATTTAGCCCCAGAGCTATAATTTGAACCTTCTTGGTAGAGGTCTACTAGATGTAGCTATGTACAAAATATCAAAGGCTTGGGCTTTCTGGTAAAAGAAAAAAAAAATTAAAGTTTTCCCTATGTTGGTCAATGTTTGTTTGATTTGGGGTTTAACGTCCCAGTCAACATTTAAGTCATTTTTGTGATGTTGCTTCCCAATTTTGTGAGACTTTTACCCGACATTGAGATGCAATGACATCTCAATGCCTGCCAACCAAAACAATAGGGTTTATATGTATGGACAGGCCGACTGGCACCACTTTGCCTGGCACACCTTCTAAGCGATTTACCAGTATTCATGTGCGGTCTGTTTCAGCTCTGCGTGGAAGCATCATGTAGCCTAATATATTTCTCCAAGCCCCCATGGGCTGGGGCCATATTGGTCTATGTAAAAAAGTGACCCTTTGGTGGGCTATCTTTGACTCAGGGGCATCATTTGAACAATCTTGGTAGAGATCCACTAGAAGAAGCTACATGCCAAATATTAAACACTAGGGTCGTCTGGTTTTAGAACAGAAGGTTTTTCCCACATAAGTCTTTGTAAAATAAGTTGGGCCATGATTGGTCACAAAACTACAATTTGAACACTTTTAGCAGAAGGGCAATAGATGAAACTAAGTACCAAATATCAAAGGCCAGGGCCTTCTGGTTTCTGACAAGAAGATTTTTAAAGATTGACCCTCTTTCAGTTGTCCCCCCCCCCACACACACCCAAGGCTATTATATGAACAATCTTGGCAGAGGTCCACTAGATACAGCTGTGTACAAAATATCAAAGTCCTGAGCCTTCTGGTTTTAGAAAAGAAGATGTGTTATGACCTGAGAACCATAGGAGTTTGGAAAGAAGTACACAGAGACTGACAGATGTACATGTACAAAGAAATGGCTGGTTTGATTGTTTGATTGTTTTGGATTTAATTTAACTAACATGGTCCAGCTAACACTATTTAGGTCACATCAAGCCATCAAGTCAGTCAGTTTATCTCACCACATGCTGACTTTGCAGGTCATGATTTAAGCGGTGAACCAATACAGTGCACAAACTTTTGCCAGATATCTATATCAGTGCATTATGATAACCCACAAGTGTGCTAAAATGGCGTCTTTTTTACCTCCAGGACCAGCATTTTTCAGATGGAATTGTTTGCTATTTTCCTTAATTCTAGCCCAAATATAGATTGTTGGTGCTTGTAGAACTGCCCCACAATCTATGTTTTTAAGAAAAAATAAGGAAAGTAACAATTCCCCCTTAAGGGGAATGGATACAACTTCAGGGGAGGCAACCCCTACAAAAGTATTTTTGTCCCCCATGTCAACAGGGGTCATCTCTTGAAGGAAAGAATTTGCTCCTTAGGAGCAAATTCTTTCCTTTAAGAGTAGACCCATTTTTCAGTGGGACTGAGCCTATAGAAAAGCAAACAGGAAGTCCCAAAAGTTGTCATCCTTTGAAAAATGATGAAACAATGTGCTAGGTGTTACCATTCCCCTTTACATGGGCTAGTTAACAAGATGGAAATGTAGAGAATGACTGCAAAAACTAATTCATAATCTTAGATAGTTCCATTGTAGAAGTAGATCATACAGGCTAAAACATTGATTCCTGAACTGTGGCAAACTTAAAATGGACAAATAGGCTGAAAACAAATAAAGACTCACCTATTATTATGCATGTTTTATTTTATTATTTATCAATAACATACTGTTTAAAGACTTGAACAATTAAAGTCTTTTAAAATCACAGTTGCTTTAAACATGATCATAAAAATGCAGACTTCATACAACATGAGACATGCAAATGAGAGTAAAACAAACAAATACATCACAACCACTTTATAACACTGTTGTTTGGATCCTAAGTGGAAACTACATGCATGTTAAGCAACTGTTTTACAGCCAAACAAATATGTAGATTGACCATTTTATGTTAATTTTTCTACAAAATCTATCATATTTGCCATATGCATTCAGACAGTCAGGCCTGAGCCGTGTAGACCCAGATGAGATGCCACAGAACGCGGCATCTCATCAGGCCTACACTGTTGGCCACTCATCGTGCAATTCTTAGACACAACAACGGGTAGTAACTTGTTCAAATTTTAGAACACGTATCATAAGGAGTTGAGGTGTCCGAAAATATCCGGTAAATACGTTATGTATTTTAGGGTTCAAGGTTTAAACTGCGTTATATCCAAAACAGTTTTATAATGAACAGTGTTATAAAGAGGTTTATGTGTAGTATCTTTAAGGTGAGTGAATACATCCAGGGGATCTGTTATTTTTCAAAGGGAGACAACTTGATGTTATTGGTATATAGAAATAAAATTCTCCTGGCAAGTACACTGTTTGGCACAGTGGCATTTTGATAAAAAAATGTGAGTAGCTTTTGCAATAACAAAGGCTACCCATTTTTTTCTGCAAAAATATAAGTGTATACAAATTAAATAGTTTTAACAAAATGTGTAAAAATGCTTTAATTAACTCTGATAACTAGACATAGAAATTTACTTTGTCGCACATGAATGAGCTGAGGTGTGACAATGGTGCTATGAGACTTGATTCTATACACAGTGAGCTAAGTCTTACCTTCATGTGTAGGTCTAATGTAGAACAGGGCTTTTGTCTACAAGAGTTCTATTCCTTTGAACATGGCAGCTATTAATTAAATTTAATTGATGTAATACCATTCACTTTAACCCATTGTACGCTGGTGGACTCTTCCATTGTTATATATTGGACAAGTCCATTTGTCCTTTAAGGGGTGTCAAATCCATTTTTTGTTTTTATTCTATGTCTGACGGAAAATCCTGTTAGCAAACAGTGTAGACCCTGATTAGATGCTGCATCATGCAGTGCTGATCCAGGTATGCACTGTTTGCCTGTCATTTTTACGGGTTTCAAGATAAGAATGGGTTATGGGAATGAAATCACTGTGCACTTTTGCCATCATTTTTTACAAGGAACACAACTTTTTGACTTGCTGTTCATTATCCCATAAAGTGACCCCCACTCTAAAAACAGAGTGTACCATAAACTTCCTAAAAATTCAAACACCTTTAGGACTTGCTGTAATTCTCAAAAAAAAAAAAAAATCAACAAATTTGTTTCATGATCCAGCAAGGAGTCCAAAAGGTGCAGACAGAATGGCAAACAGTGTAGACCCTGATAAGACTGCTCCTTCAGGAGCAGACTGATCTGGGTATGCACTGTTTGCTTTGGCCTATCTGTACCAATAGTTAGGATCTTAAAATTTAATCATCTATAACCACTGTCTTTAACCCATTGAATCCAGTTATATGTTGGATAAACCACATTTTATTTTCTTACGTTTCTTACGTTTCTTACGTTGTCGACGTCATTCCAGGCCCGGAGACCTCTGTAGACGCATTCTGGTAGGTTGGACGATATCTGGTTCTGTCGCCCGGGGAGTAACACCATGGGTTGAATTTATGTGGGTGCCCCTTCCAACACTCATTTAGTCATGATTTGAAACTATTTACAGAGGGTGCGTTTACAACTTCAGCTGGTAAATCATTCCAGCTGTCCACGATTCTATTACTGAAGAAATGTTGTCTGATTCTTAATCTGTGCCTCTGTTTAAAGAGTTTATGTGAATGTCCTCTTGTAGCCGAGTATGTTGATAATTGAAAAAGAGTGTCCTTATCCATCTTGTCTATGTTATGTAGAATCTTGTATACATGCATCATATCAGCTCTCTCGCGGCGGTACTCCAACGTTGGAAGACCCAGAGTTTTCAGACGTTCCGAATAAGGTAAGTCCTTCAGACCACTGACAAGTCGAGTAGCTCGTCTTTGGATATTCTCAATTTGAATAATATCTTTTTTGTATACTGGTGACCATATACATGTGGCATACTCTACATGGGGACGTACTAGAGATTTGTAAAGATTTAGGAATATATCATAATCCATAAATGTGAAGGTTCTGAATATAAGTCCTAGTATCTGGTTAGCTTTTGCCACTTTACTACTATGTTCTCTAAAATTCATGTGAGTGTCAAAGGTGACACCCAGATCTTTCTCACAGTCTACTTTTTCCACCTTTATTGGTCCTTCTGGTGACTCCATAATATATTCTGTATCAGGGAATTTCTTCCCAATATGTAAATGGTGGCATTTTTTAAAGTTGTAGAACATGTTCCACGTGTCTGCCCAAATGACAGAGTTATTTAGACTGGCCTGTATTCGATTTACATGCTCAGCAGCCTTTACTCTTCCTATCAGTTTAGAATCGTCGGCATACAGCCTCGTGACAACTTGGATAGCTTCAGGTAGGTCATTTATAAATACAACAAACAAAATTGGGCCAAGAACACTACCTTGAGGAATTCCGGAAGTTACTTTCTCATACTTTGAGAAGCACCCATCAACGGCAACTCTCTGTGTTCTGTTGTTTAAGAATTCTTTAATCCACTGATATACTTTGCCTCGTATTCCATATGCCCAAAGTTTTTTCATAAGGCGGCGGTGCGGTATCTTGTCAAATGCCTTACAGAAATCCAGATAGAGAATATCTACATCATAGCCTTGTTCGATGGCATCTGTTATTTCATCAAGAGTCTCAAGAAGCTGGGTTACACAGGACTTTCCTGGTATAAATCCATGTTGAAAGGGACTAAAAAATTATTAGTTGTCATATGATCTAGCAGTTTATCCCGAATCAGCCTTTCCATCAGTTTACAAGCTACGGACGTCAAGCTTATGGGTCTGTAATTTTCAGGGGCTGTTTTTTCACCACTTTTGTAAATCGCGGTTACATTTGCTTGTTTCCATATATTTGGTAACGTGGACTCATTATTTAAGGATTTATTAAATATATGTTTCAATGGGCAGATTAGTTGATCAGAGCATTCTTTGATAAATTTTGGGTGCAGACCGTCTGGTCCCTGAGACTTGGATGGCTTTAACTTTGAAATAGCTATCTTGAAATTGTCATTGGTTATTTCAATTGTTGTTAAAGCATCAGCATAATTTCTATCGTGGAATTCTGGCAGCAGACCTGGTCCTTCTATTTCAAAAACACTGGCAAAGTATTTGTTTAGCAATTCAGCTTTTTCTTTGTTATCACTGGTCAGGGTCCCACAAGATTGTTTCAATTGACTCAAAGTAGTTTTGGTTTTCAATTTTGATCTAACATAGCTCCAGAATAACTTTGGATCCGTTTTTATCTTGGAAGCAAGATCTTTCTCTCATAATAGTATTTACTATTTCTCATTTCAGAAGTAACTTGGTTTCTTGCCTGTTTATACATACTGTAGTTTATATCTGTTTTACAGTATTGGTATTTCTTCCACTTTGTATGCTTACGCTTTATGGCTTCAAGACACTGTTGGTTAACGTATGGATTTTTTTTGCCTTGTCCTGATGAGACCTTACTCACTGGTACGTATTTCTCTACTAATCTGGTAATTTTCTCTGTAAGGACCTCCCAAGAGTTGGTCAAGTCAAGCCCATCGAAGACCAAATCCCAATTTACTTCTGCTAAATCAGTTGCCATACTAGCATAATTTCCCTTGAAGAAATTGTACTTCTTAAAAGAATGTCTATTCACGTCTATATAACAGTTAAAAACAAAACTAAGTAAATAAATGGTCACTTTTTCCCAGGCCGGGCATATGATTAATATTGGTGACCATATTTTCCTCATTTGTCAGAACTAAGTCTAAAACTGATGGATTTCCCCCTTCCCTTAAACGCGTTGGTTCAGTGATATGTTGACACAAAAAGCAGTCACCTATACATTCTAAGAGCAGTGATGAGACATGTTCTTCATTAACACTGGTGCACTGTAGTTTCCAGTCTATTTCTTTACAATTGAAATCTCCAGTTATCAGCAGATGTGAGTATTGCTTATCTTTGACGGTTTCTAACATTTTAAACAGCTCCAAATTATTTTCAGGGGTACTATTTGGACTTCTATAGATACATCCCACTAAGAGCTTGTCATTATTTTTCAAACTCAGCTGGCACCAAACAGACTCATTAAAATTGTTATTAAAGGTCACTTTTATTGCTGAGTACCTTTGTGTTACGTATATAGCACATCCGCGACCAAGTGTTAGGTCTGAAGTAAATAAATCAAACCCTTCTATGCAGTAATTTTGTGCTTCTGGTTGAAAGATAGTTCTTAGGTAATATTTCTGTGATAGCTATTATGTCCACACTGTTCTGTTCACACCAATTAATTAATTCCACCAGTTTTGTTTGAGACAGGCAGTCTGAGTTTGTCGTTAAAACTGTGATAAAACTATTTATATGTACATTGCTGCTAAGATTTTCTTGGTTTTGTGGTGCAGCATTATTTACATTAAAACTTAAATCCTAGTCAAACAAGTCTCCCACAGTCTGTGAGGAACTTCCTTGCGATAAACTAAAACCACCTTCTATGGTCACATCTTGCATGAGGGTGGTATCATTATAGGGGTCTCTTTGGCTCTGGTCAGTAGGCGGGAACTGCGAGTCGGTTACTTCATTAATATTTGGCAAGCGTCGAATTGGACTTGGAACAGGCCTTCCCGTTTCCATGGCAACTGGGGATCTTGGGGTTTCATTACTATTTCGCTGTGTCTCTCTTTTTTGTCTTCTATGTAATTTTCTCTCCGCTCTTTGTGTTGTCGTCATGTCTCTGCTTATTACTACTATTTGACACTGTTAGCAAACAGTGTGGCTGCATCATGCTGTGCTGACCTGGGTATGCACAATGTTTGCTCTGGTACTTTTATGGGTTTCAAGATAAGAATGGGTTAATCGTTATAGAATAATTTGGCACTTTTCCCACCATTTTTTTTAAAGGGACACAACCTTTGGGACTTGCTGTTCAATATCCAATAAATTGACCCCCACTCTTAAAACAGAGTGTACCATAACTATCCTAAGGTTACCGACACCTCAACTCCTTTAATACCATACTTGGTCTAAAATTTGAACATGTACAATTTACTACCCGGTGTGTCCAAGAATTGCAGGATGAGTGGCAAACTGTGAAGACCTTGATGAGATGCAGCATTCTGGGTCTACACTGTTTTCTCTGGCTTGTTTTTCCGAAATACTATATAGGTTCTTTTTCTTGCATACCGCCCACTTTTTAGCGTGTGTGTGTGAATTCGGGTTTAACATCGCTTTCAACAATTTTTCAGTCATATCACGACAGTGTGTGGTTGCGACAGGGAGCTCAATGCTCACTTTTATAGTGCTGCCTCACTGAAGTATCATGTCCCAGACACATTACATGATACCACACCCAGTTACATTATCCTAACACTGGGTCGACCAGTCCTAGCTCTACCCCGTAAATCTGAGTGCCAAGCGAGGAGCAACTAGTACCATTTTTAACAACTTTGGTATGTCGCGGCCCGGGATCGAACCCGTGACCTCCCGTTCCCCGGAGCGGACACTCTACCAACTGAGCTATAGGGGCCGGTTCACTTCTTAGCGTGGATTTTTAATGCTGCAGTCACTTCCGTTACGGAAGTCCGCCATATTGTGATGACACTACAGAAATGATTAGTGACATCATGTAACATGCTGTGACGTCAACCTTAATGATGGCGCAAACAAGGTCGTATTCAACCAGTGCATTTATCAAAAATGCGATTAAATTCGATTTTTGGTCTTAACACCAGGGTAGAGTAAATAAATTTCTATCCCAGGGTAAAATCACGGATTTCCTTGTCTGGTGTGCAAGAAAGTATAATCATTCCCTTAATTACTCCCTGTTCCACCTGGGCACAGTTGTTCAAAGTGCCCACTCCAAATGGAGTTGGAGTAATAAATTGTGCTGCATGGTGTTTCTGCACAGAGCTGAAACCGCTTGAAATTGAAGTATTGGTAAACCGCTTAAGTCTAAGTCTGCCCATGAAAAGTGATGCGAGTCTGACCATCCCTTAAACTCTAGCTGTTTCTTTGGGCAGTAGGGCTTGAGATGTTATTTAATAGGGTAAAAGTCTCATCAAAGTGGAAGTAATGTCTCCAAAATTACATCTTTAGTGCTGATGGGTACACAAAACCTCAACACAAACAAGAAAAAAAACTTAATAGTTGTTCAAAACTAACATAGTAAACAGGGTCCTGGAATTCTATAGTGACTGCCTCAATACTACATGTTACTAAGTACAACAAGTCAATGATAAACATCTTAATGATCTACTAATTGTAAACTATTTATTTATTTGTCAAACTGCTCATTTCTTGTACAAGCCCAACTTCTGTTTGTTTGTGTTGAGGTTTGACACCCACATCAACACTATTTAGGTCATTTTGGAGACACTGCTTCCAATTTTGTGGGACAATTACCCAATGAAATAACATCTGAAGCCCTACCACCAACCAAATTTTGTCTTTGAGCTTCTTGTAATCCTGACATGCTAATGATTTTTAACAATGTTATCAAATAAGCAGGGATAGAGAGGATATTTTAGTGTTAATTGTCCTTATTTCTCTCCAGATACCTATGTTATGGGTACTTGTAAGAATCCCCTCATTGAGGCAACATTAACCCTCAATATTCTTTTTTATGAAGAAGAAAAAATATCATTTAAGGGGAATGGGAACACCTGGCAGATTTTTTCATCATTTTTCAAAGGGAGACAACTTTAGGAACTACCTGTTTGCCTTTCTGTAAGCTCTGTCCCGCAGAAAAAGGGGTAAACTCTTAAAGGAAAGAAGGAGCAGTCTCTATAAGGCTGTTTTCATGGCCACAACCGATTTTCTTTAAACCTTGTAGCTTCAAATTGGTACATATTGACTTTCTAATGGTGTATTGTTAGACTCTTTGGTCCACTGGTTTTTGCTGTATACACTATTAAAGTGGGTGGGGTAATATCAACCCATCAAGGGTATACCAACAAAAATGCTATTATTTTTGTTCAAAGTGCATGACTGGAGGCGATGTTTGCCGTATGCTTACTACCCTTTTAGGCATAACAGCCGGTGATAACAGTCTTATAAATATGAAACAAGAGAAGAGTTTATACGCGCTTGTAAGTTGTACCCAAATATCAGTAATTTTTATTCCCCAACTTTACAAAAAACCACAACACCTTTACAGTTTTCAACTTATTTCAAAGATCTTTCATTAATATAATGTTGATGTAATAGTCATTCTAGGTATATGTCAGAATTATTGTTAGTTCATAAAACTTAATGAGTTACCTGCCCCTGAAATTGGATTTTACCCATTTTTAAATCGGAGTGCATTTATCAGTTTGTAGTACTCACAACTTCATTTGAAAGTGAATTAACCGATTCCATGCAAATATTATTAAATAGATGTGGACAAGGAAGTCATTTGATTTAATAGTGCATGTTAGTATTTCTTTTTTTTTTTTTTTTGGTTATTTATGAACTCTTAATTTCCAGGTGCAAATGGAACATTTGTCAACTGTCAAACATTTTTGACCACCAAAGCAGGCTTTGCTCATGTTGTGGAACCTCATTGTAGACTGATACTGTGCTTAAATATAAGCTTGTATGGTCTCACGACATGTTTAAGAATTTGTTAATTTACTGATCTTCCTCTGAATCGCTAGAAGTGTTCCATGTGTTAACAGCAGCATCATAAACAAAATCAATATGTTCCCGGCTTGGTTTTGCTTCACTATTTTCTGTTTTGTTCTGGTAATATCCCAAATACCAGAGAACAGAAGCCACATGTGCGCAACATCCCACGGTACGAGCTCCACTTCTGCACCCACAATACCACCCAGTGATTGGGTTCCGTCCTTATGTATATTCAACCCACATGTTATTTTTTTATTAGACGTGTGGCGATAACGTATCTATGCTTTGAGAACACCATCTTCTTCTTTGTGTGTCATTATCTCATATGATCCATTGTCGTAAAAATTTTCATCTGTGTAGGATTTGGCTTGTTTCAGCTGGTATATAACAAGTTTCAAATCCCTGAGTTCATCCACAGTCATCTCTGGGAAATTCTCAAGTTTCTCATCATCGATCTTTTTCCATATAACCCGTTTTTTATCTCAGCCATTTTTTGTTGCGCCTGCTATTAGCATGGCGCGATATAGGCGCCCGGTTTTCCGTCCGTCCGTTCGTCAAGGCGTCAACATTTGCGACCACCCAAGCGTTCACCCTAATGGTCAAGTTTATTTCTAAAGAACTATAAGAGCTTCATTAATGATACTTGGTACAAACTTTTATCTGGGGATGACAACTTAAATGCAAGCATCCATATTTGACCTTGACCTACATTTCATGGTTCACTGACTTTGTAAAACATTGCGACCACCCTAGCTTTCACCCTAATGGTCAAGTTTATTTCTCAAGAATTTTAAGAGCTTTATTAATGATACTTGGTACAAACTTGTATCTGGGGATGGTAACTTAAATGCAAGCATCCGTATTTAACCTTGACCTATATTTCATGGTTCACTGACTTTGTAAAATATTGCGACCACCCTAGCGTTCACCCTAATGGTCAAGTTTATTTCTCAAGATTTATAAGAGCTTCATTAATGATATTTGGTGCAAGCTTGAATCTGGGGATGGCAATTTAAATGCAAGCATCCATATTTGACCTTGACCTAAATTTCATGGTTCACTGACTTTGTAAAATATTGTGACCACCCTAGCGTTCACCGTAATGGTTAAGTTCATTTCTCAAGAATAATGAGAGCTTCATTAATGATACTTAGTACAAGCTTGCATTTGAGAATGGGTTCTTTTGAGCAAGCATCTATGTTTGACCTTGACCTACATATCATGGTTCGATGACTTTGCGCCCCCACAGGCGGGACATAGCCTTCGGCGGAATTCTTGTTACAACCTTATCCTGCAGCTTATTTGGAGTTTTTGCTAGGGCCATCATTCTTCTAGCAATCACTTTGCCTGAATCTTTGCTTGTTACCAAAGGTGGTCTTAATGCATTGCACAATGAGCAAACAATCCTTACATAGTCGCCAACATATGGTATTTGACTATTGGGCATTGTGTTGCTAAGGGCTTTCCACTTTTTAATTCTCCCATTAGCTGATTAGACAACCCCTATCACCTTTGTAACTAGCCTTGACTTACTCTCCTCTTCAGTCGTATGTTGCTTCTTAGATTTGTTTAGGAAGTGAGGCATATGAGAATTGATTCCAAAATCCTTTAGTATATCTATAGCATCCCTGAAGCCGCGGTCTACAACGAGAACATCATCTTCTTCAAATCAGTCAGTAATATTTTCTGCATTAGTCTTTAACATGTGTTCGGTAATCTTAGCATCTGTCTTTTTCCCATCTGCAAGATATGAACCCATCACAGTCAAAATATAGCCATCAGTGGCCACAAGCATCATAGGTTTCAGCAAAGGCTGTCCTTTATGTACGGAATAAGATCTTCTCTGAAATGAGTAGTTTCCACTCTTCTCAATATATATGTATGTTCCATCAGCCACTGCGATTGCAACATCAGAATTTGAATAGGACATTTGCAAAAGTTGATGTATGATTCAGGGATGTTAGAGAAATACTAAAGGGTTATGAAATCAATTCTCATATGCTTCACTTCCTAACCAAATCTCAGAAGCAATATACGACTGAAGAGGCGAATGATTCAAGGCTAGGTACAAGGTGAGATAGGTTGTCAAATCAGCTAATGGGAGAATTACAAAGTGGAAAACAAAATATCCAATAGTAAAATACCATATGTTGGCGACTATGTAAGAATTGTTTGCTCGTTTTGCAATGTGTTTAGACCACAAGGACTAAACCCAATCACTGGATGGTACTGTTGGTGAAGAAGTGGTGCTTGTACCGTGGGATGCTGTGCTCATGTGCTTGCTAGCATGCACTATTAAATCAAATGACTTCTTTGTCCACATCTATTTAATTATATTTGCATGGAAACGGTTCATTCACTTCCAAATGAAGTTGTGAGTACTACAAACGGATAAATGCACTCTGATTTAAAAAAAATGGGTAAAATCGAATTTCAGGGGCAGGTAACTCATTAAGTTTTATGAACTAACAATAATTCTGACATATACCTAGAATGACTATTACATCAACATTATATTTATGAAAGATCTTTGAAATAAGTTGAAAACTGTAAAGGTGTTGTGGTTTTTCGTAAAGTTGGGGAATAAAAATTACTGATATTTGGGTACAACGTACAAGCACGTATAAACACTTCTCTTGTTTGATATTTATAAGACTGTTATCACCGGCTGTTATGCTTAAAAGGGTAGTAAGCATGCGGCAAACATCGCCTCCAGTCATGCACTTTGAACAAAAATAATAGCATTTTTGTTGGTATACCCTTGATGGGGTGACATTACCCCACCCACTTTAATAGTGTATACAGCAAAAACCAGTGGACCAAAGAGTCTAAAATTTCACCATTAGACAGCCAATATGTACCAATTTGAAGCTACAAAGTTTAAAGGAAATCGGTTGTGGCCATGAAAATAGCCTTATAGAGACTGCTCCTTTGCTCCTCAGGAGCAAATTCTTTCCTTCAAGAGTTGATCCCTATAGACATGGGAGACAAAAATACTTTTGTGGAAGTTACCTCCCCTGAAGATGTACCCATTTCCCTTAATTATCCTTGTTACAGTTCCTGAGTTGAAGCTATGTTTTTAACGAGTACCCATTGAAACGAACGGCCCTCGCTGAAGAAATAGATGGGCTGCATGATGCTTCCACGCAGAGCTGAAAAAGACCACACACAAGTACTGGTAAACCACTTGGAGGATCTATGCCTGCCCAGGCAAAGTGGTAAGAGTCGGTCCATCCATGCATATAAACCCTGTTGGTTTCATTGGGCGACAGGGCTTGAGATGTCATTTCATCTCTTTGTCGGGTAAATGTCCCACAAAATTGGAAGCAATGTCTCCAAAATGACTATACTGTGTTGAGGGGGACGTTAAACCTAAAATCAAACAAACAAACATTGTAACAAAATTATACAATTCCAATTCGAAGTATAGTGTTTTTAATGAGTGACTCTGAGAGTCACTAAAATATTTTGGCATTTGTATAATATCCATAGGATAAGAATTATTTATTCATCATATATAAACATTTAACATTCATTCTCAATTCTTTAATTGCTCTTCTGCAATAACACATTCCTAAGTTATAGTCCATGAAATCAAATGTAAGGTAGCACCAAAATGTGTCTGAATTAAAGAGAAATAATTGAAAATGTGGCACAATAAAATCTGATTGAACTGAACAGAGTACATTTAATGTCATTACAATATATCACATCCCCATAGGCCCCTGCCCATCGGGGCTTGAAGAAATAGATGGGCTGCATGATGCTTCCATGCAGAGCTGAAACCAGACGCACACGAGTACTGGTAAACCTCTTAGAGGATCTTAGCCTACCCAGGCAAAGCTGTGCGAGTGGGAGCTTATAAACCCTATTGGTTTCATTGGGTGACAGGGCTGGAGATGTCATTTCATCTCAATATCGGGTAAAAGTCCCACAAAATTTGAAGCAGCGTCTCCAAAATGACCTATACAGTGTTGACAGGGATGTTAAACCTCAAATCAAACAAAAATAAACATCCGGGTAACATATAGTGAATGCTATCATATCTCCAAAACGGATATTTTTCTGATAAAATTTTTTGATATTTTTCTTAGTAATGCTCCATACATAGGTTGTGGGTGCTCGTTAGAACTGCCTAATTGAGGCAGTTCTAACGAGTACCCACAACCTATGTTTTGGAGCAGAAATAAGAAAAATAATGTACACCCTTGTAACACCCAGTTTTCTCTATATAAAAATGAGGTTTACAGGGGTCTTCATTACATTAATGTGATGTGAGGCAAAACAAATTTTGACTGAATTAAAGAGCAGTAAATCAAATGTGTAACAAAACAGACTATGAATGAATCAGAAAGAAATAAATGTAATGTATTGAAAAATGAAATTTGATTGAAATTAAAAAGAAATAATACTGATGGCTGGCAAAATGAAAAACAGTGTCTTTATCAAATACAGAAACTGCAATGGCCCAGCCAACACTAAACAGGATATAGAAAGCAGTCCCTGTTAGAGGTTTCCTTGCCTGCATATTCAGCAATTTGAGCTAAAAAATGCTACACATCATGTGAACAAGTCCGCGAAATAAAGACCCCCCCCCAACCCCACTTTATATAGAGAAAACTGGGGTTTACGGGGGTATATATTATTTTTCTTATTTCTGCTCCCAGACATAGGTTGTGGGTACTCGTTAGAACCGCCTCAATGAGGCGGTTCTAACGAGCACCCAAAACCTATGTTTGGAGTATAAATAAGAAAAAAATTCGGGATTTTCATGAGAAAAGTAGCCACTTTGGAGATGCGAAAAACTGCACTATGTCGCACGGGTGTGTTATCGTAATGAGCCAGACTGGAAGATTCAGCTTTAGTAAGTTGCTGAGCATGCAGTGTTTAATGACCTGATTATGTTGGCAAGTCTTATCATAATTCCGCCGACGTAAGTTTTCATCATCTGTCATTAAAAGTAACATGGATTGGTGCATCTGGAACCATCAAAATTTGAAACTTCTGTGACAGGTCAGGAAACTTCCATTCTAATCTAAAATTCTGTAAAACTTTTGATATCACAACATACATTTCCTGTTCAGCAAATCTTCTCCCTAAAAATAGATTATTAGACAATATGATTTACATTTAAATGCCAATACCATATTTCCTACAGAACCTATTAGAAACCATATTATACAGTCAACTTTCATTGGCTCAAAACCCTTTGGGAATATCAAAATTTGTTTGAAAAAGCCATTTAACCAAATACAAATCATGTTCATCACATACTATGGAAAATTTGAGGTCTTTAACTTAAACTTTAACATAAAAATTCTCTAAGTCTCTAACCTTGACCATGAGGCCATGGGCAAGGGTGCTAGTACTTTTGGGAAAAGCTCTGGATTTACATCCATCATCAAACTGAATATGAATCAAATCCATTGTATGTTTTGGAAAATATGAGCTCTCAAAAGACTAATAATGTAAATCTTCAAAATAAAATTTCAAAGTCTGTGACCTTGACTTTATGGTCAAAAACATGGGTGGTGGTATTGCTGAATAAAATTTTGGACCTACATCTATCAGCATACTAAATACAAGCCATCTCCATCAATGGTTTGGAAAATATGACCTCTAAAAATCTTTCACTCAAATGGACTCTGACATCAATGCCACTAAGAGTAGTGCAATGGTTCTTCCTAAAAGATTCTTTCTAAATTATAAATCATTCTAAATATCAATTTATGGTAAAATTTGCCTGCAGACTCAAAAACAAGTTTGAAACAGCTGGTAAACATCAGTCTTTGAGTCATCAACATTTCAGGATGTTGTGGAGCCCTGTGGTGCAGTGGTAAAGCATCAGATTTGAGACTGAAAGGGAACCAGTTCGAACCCAGCGAGTGCCAAGTATTGTTTCCTTGAGCAAGAGACTTTGTCCACATTCCTTAGTATTGAAGAGGAAGAAAAGAGGGCCACATGGAAGATTAGTACTAGTTCACTAAATGTGTTATCCTCCATAAGTGAAGTCGGTTATTATTATTATAAAGTTGATTATTATTATTATCATTATTATGCTATATTCTTTGTTTCAAAAGGCAATCTTTAGAAAATTTATGATATAGACTGCTCCTTTATTCTGACTTAGCTACATTTTTGCAGAAATATATGCAAGATATTATACCTGCACACATTCTAGGTCCATGCCCAAATGGTGTGAGGATATAAGGATGTATGTCTTTGGCTGAACCATCCCTCAGCCATCTCTCTGGCATGAATCTCTCCGGTTCATCAAAATACTGAGGATCTTGAAACATTACGAAGTTGTTTAGTTCTAGGTGAGTCTGAAAAAGATATTGAAATTTTAACAATTTCAATAGCTTGAATACAGTAAAAACCTTCAAATTCGGGCACCTTGAAGACTTGATGTACAGGTAATTTTCAAAAATTTTTAACAAATTTGTTACATAATCAAGCAAGGAGTCCAAAAAGTGCAGATGGAATGGCAAACAGCATAAACCCAGATCTGATCTGGGTTTGCACTGTTTGCTTTAACCTGTCTGTTAATTGAGATTTAACATCCCGTTCAACACATTATAGGTCATTTTGGAGACATTGCTTCCAATTTTGTGGGATTTTCACCTAATATTGATATGAAATGACATCTCAAGCCCTGCCAAGCAATGAAACCAATAGGGTTTATATGCATGGAGGGTCTGACTCGCACCACTCTTCCTAGGCAGGCTTAGAACCACTAAGTATTTTACCAGTACTCATGTGTGGTCGTTTTCAACTCTGCGTGGAAGCATCATGCAGCCAGATCGATTTCTTCAAGCCTCGATGGGCCAGGGTGGGCTTGTCTGTTCCAATATTTAGAATCATTAGGGTACCTTTGGGACCATGAGAATTTGTTTGAGATATGGACAGTTAAACTACTGATGGTCAATCATGACACCTGGTCATAAGGCAAAATGGGTAGAGCTTAAGGGGAATGGGAACACCTGGCAGGGTTTTCCGCCATTTTCCAACTTTCTGAACTTCCTGTTCGCTTTTCTATAAGCCCTGTCCCACGGAAAAAGGGGTCTACTCTTAAAGGAAAGAATTTTCTCCTCAGGAGCCAATGTTCTCCTTTAAGAGTTGACCCCTATTGACATGGGAGACAATAATACTTTTGCAGGAGCTGCCTCCTCTGAAGGTGTTCCCATTCGCCTTAAAAATACAGCATTCAGCAATTTCATTTTCTAAATTATTTTGAAGACAGAGGATTCACATGAAATTTCAAGCCTTATTTTTCTCCGATAAATAGGAAAAAAAAAATTGACAAGAGGGCCCATAGGGCCCTGGTTCGCTCACCTGTCTGTCACTGTCTCGAGTACATTCTATTTTTAGCTATGGTGGCCATCAGCAGTGATTTTAGCTTATTTGGTAGGGAGTAACATAGGTAGCATTCCTGTGAAGTTTGAATCAAATTGGCCTTAGGGTTTAGGAGGGGTTCACGTTTGAATCAGATTTACAATATTTTTCTATTTTTAGCTCCAGTGGCCATTTTTTTCATCAGAGCGGGATTGTTTTAGCCTTTTTGGTAGAGGGTCATCTAAGCAACATTACTTCAAAGTTTGAATGAAATTGGCCCAAGAGTACAGTAGGAATTGTCATTTGAAGATTTTTTTTTATTTTTAGCTCTGGCAGCCATCTTGTTCATTGGAGTGGAATAAGGTTTAACTATCTTGGTAGGGAGTCACCTAGGCAACATTCCTGTGAAGTTTAAAATCCAATTGGCCCAAAGGTTTAGAAGGAGTTCGCATTTGAAGCAAATTCACAATGTTTTTTCTATTTTTAGCTCTTGTGACCATTTGTTAATCGTTATGCTATTTTCCTAGAGGGTCATCTACACAACATTCCAATGAAGTTTAGAAGCCTTCATGGTACTGTGGTCATGTTACTTGCCTTGTAAACCAGGGGTAGCAGTATCGATCCCAAGCTTCTCCAGACTTTCAGATTGGTTTTTAAACAGAGGTCCCATCACTGTATGACCTTAGCTTTCGGTGAGACTTCAACTCAAACACTCACTCCTATGAAGGGACCTTTATGCCAAATATGAAGGCAGTATCTTAAATGCTCCAAAAGTTATGACAAAGTAGGTCAAAGGTCAAGGTCATGGCTAAAAAAATTTGAATGATTGGGAAAACTTTGTCACAGGGAACATACATGCCAAATATGAAGGCTCTATCTCATATGGTTCAAAAGTTATGATAAAGTAGGTCACAGGTCAAATCTTTATATGAGTGGGAAGCCCTTGTCACAAGGAACCTACATGCCAAATATGAAGGCTCTATCTCAAACGGTTCTAAAGTTATGACAAAATAACCTACTGATCTACTTTTTGATTTGACATGACCCATATTCGAACTGAACTGAGATATTGTCCAGATGATCATTCTGAGCAAGTTTTATGATGATTTGATTAAAACTGTGGCCTCTAAGAGTGTTCAAAACTTTTTCTATGATTTGACCTGCTGACCTACTTTTTGACCCGACATGACCCATATTCAAACTTGACCCAGATATTGTCAAGATGATCATTCTGAGCAAGTTTGATGATGATCGGACCAAAACTGGGGTCTCTAGTGTGAACACAAGGTTTTTCAGCAATCTGACCTACTGACCTACTTACTGGCCAGATATGACCCACATTCAAAATTAACTGAGATATTGTCAAATGATCATTTTTAGCAAGTTTGATGATGATCAGACCAAAACTGTGGCCTCTAGTGTGTTCAGAGGGTTTTTCTATGATTTTATCTACTGACCTACTTTTTGGACCGACATGACCAATATTTGAACATGACTCAGATATTGTCAAGATGATCATTCTGGGCATGTTTGATGATGATCAGACCTAATCTGTGGCCTCTAGTCTGTTCACAAGGTTTTTCTATGATTTGACCTACTGACCTACTTCTTGACCTGAAATGACCCATATTCGAACTTGACCCAGATATTGTCAAGACTATCATTCTGAGCAAGTTTGATGATGATTGGACCAAAATGTGGCCTCTAGTGTGTTCACAAGGTTTTTCTATGATTTGACCTACTGACCTACTTTTTGAACCAACATGACTCACATTCGAACGTGACTATGATATTATCAAGATGATCATTCTGAGCAAGTTTGATGATGATTGGACATAAATTGTGGCCTCTAGTGTGTTCAGAAGGTTTTTCTATGATTTGACCTAATGACCTACTTTTTGACCCAACAACACCTATATTCGAACTTGACTGAGATATTCTCAAGATGATCATTCTGGGCTAGTTTGATGATGATTGGACCAAAACTGTGGCCTCTAGTGTCTTCACAAGGTTTTTTTCCTGATTTGACCTACTGACCTACTTTTTGACCCAACATGACCAATATTCGATCTTGACCGAGATATTTTGTGGTGGTACAAAATGTGTGCAAGTTAAGTTAAAATCAAATCATAAATGAAACAGATATCATGCAGACAAGACCAAAATAGACAATTTTTGCCCTTTCAGGGGCCGTAACTCCGTAACACATAATGGGGTATGGCTGGTTCAAGAAAGGAACCCAGATCCCATGATGGTACAAGTTGTGTGCAAGTCTGGTTAAAATCAAATCATAAATGAAGATGCTATCATGCGGACAAGACCAAAATAGGCAATTTTTGCCCTTTCAGTGGCCTTAACTCAAAAGCACATGATGGGATATGGCTGATTCAAGAAAGGAACCCAGATCCCATGGTGGTACAAGTTGTGTGCAAGTCTGGTTAAAATCCAATCATTAATGAAGATGCTATCGTGCGGACAAGACCAAAATAGGCAATTTTTGCCCTTTCAGGGGCCGTAACTCCGAAGCACATGATGGGATATGGCTGATTCAAGAAAGGAACCCAGATCTCATGGGGGTACAAGTTGTGTGCAAGTCTGGTTAAAATCAAATCATAAATGAAGATGCTATCATGCGGACAAGACCAAAATAGGCAATTTTTGCCTTTTCAGGGGCCGTAACTCAGTAACACATGATGGGATATGGCTGGTTCAAGAAAGGAACCTAGATCTCATGGGGGTACAGGTTGTGTGCAAGTCTGGTTAAAATCAAATCATAAATGAAGATGCTATCGTGCGGACAAAGCCAAAATAGGCAATTTTTGCCCTTTCAGGGGCCGTAACTCTGTAGCACATGATGGGATATGGCTGGTTCAAGAAAGGAACCCAGATCTCATGGTGGTACAAGTTGTGTGCAAGTCTAGTTAAAATCAAATCATAAATGAAGATGCTATCCTGCGGACAAGACCAAAATAGGCAATTTTTGCCCTTTCAGGGGCCATAACTCAGTAACACATGATGGGATATGGCTGGTTCAAGAAAGGAACCTAGATCTCATGGGGGTACAAGTTGTGTGCAAGTCTGGTTAAAATCAAATCATAAATGAAGATGCTATCGTGCGGACAACAAATTGTTTACGGATGCACGCACGCACGGACGACGGACAACGGACAAAATGTGATCACAAAAGCTCACCTTGTCACTACGTGACAGGTGAGCTAAATATGACACCTGCAAATGTCGTGATTGGCTATGTGACTGGCTATTTAAGTATTAAGAGAATAAAATATGGGTTACTTGTAAAACTGTATGCTATATAGATACTTACTCCTGCAGGTATTTGGTATCCACCAATTACTAAATTTTGCTGTGGTATTCTAGCAACATCTAGACCTATTGGAAAGAATCTGAAAGAGGCAAAACAACATCTTCGAGTCAACTCTACTGTTCCAGTTGCTCAAAACACTTATAGTGCACAATTTGGGTGACAAAATTGGTAGTTCAATTTCAAGAGCGTCTCCGGATCCCCTTTCATAGTATTCTTTGTCCTGTCTGTTAAAAAATTCAGAGGCCAATTTTTAATTGCAGCTAGTTGGTAGGGAAGTGCTGCAATATTTCTGATTGTGAATTTTGAGCGGTGGCTTTGACAAAGTCACAAATAGCTATCAAAACTTAACCCTAATCATGCTGAGCTCGTATATGTCTTATCTTTCAAACAATGCAGATCCAGATCAGATGGCTTCTTCAGAAGCCATCCGATCTGGATCTTCATTGTTTGTCATTCAAATCAATAATTTGCATCAAGTAATCTGATTGGTTGTTAATCAGTGGTGGGTGTGTCATATTTAAATATTCAGCAGGACAAGGGTTAATGTGTGCAATGTTTCCAAACTGTAGTGTATATGTTTTCAAGATGCTGCATTCTACAATGTATGCCAATATCCCATTTTTGGGATGCTTGGCATATACCGTATTCGGGCGTGTATTACCCGCAGTTTTTTTCCCTCAAATTACAGGCCTAAGTTTAGGGTGCGGGTAATCCGCCCGAATTATTTTTGGACCATTTTATTTTTACTTTGTCAGCTGAAAATACGATGTATCTCATTGTTATGCTCTATCCTTTTACGATTCCCGACATAAATAACGTTTAATTGTCCACTCAATTCTACTTACACATGAGTAATATAACAATCTCCATTACTTTACTTGCAAGCCCGATTTTGTGAGTATTAATCCTAAAAATCTGATTTTAAACAAAATAAACAAGCAAGTTCAATGCGAACATCAAAGTTTTCCGGCATCCAAACTGCCGCCCACAAATCACCGCTAGTTTTTTTCTACACGCGATCGGTAAATGACGTCATCGGACCCCAGCAACCCCACACGTGTCTATTGTTTTATCTTAATGGGGCGTATCTCTCTCATAAAAATGTTTGGAAACGGTAAAAAAAATCTCGATAGCAAAACGGTTGTGGAAAACTGCGCATTCCGTAAGCTCCGTGTCAATAACCAACAACCGCATACAAATGTGTTAACACATATTAAAGAGTTCAACTTTTCTCGCCAAGCGTCTGCTATTTGGCGCCAAAACATAACCATTCACGAGATAGTAGAATAGTCGTAGCAACTCGTCTTAGGAGCAATTAAATAATTTTCACACTGATTGCGGATTAAATTTTATGATAGGGGAATAAACGCAAATTAGAGTCATAACTTTACCATATTTTCACACCTTATCGACACGCACTGCAGGGTGGCAATTATATGACAGGGATTAAGAATAGTGTCATAATTGAACCGTTATAAATCAATAAACAGTGTAAATCCAAATCAGACATCTGCGGCGTCTTTCTGAGGTGTCTGATCTGGGACTGCACTGTTTGCCGATGTCCCAAAAAAAGAAACGCATGCAGCGTCTTTCTTAGGTGTCTGATCTGGGACTGCACTGTTTGCCGATGTCCCAAAAAGTGCCGCGGGCATATGAGGATTAATAAATAAATAAAAATGGTGAACAGGTAAAGTTTTTTCAACATTTTAATGCAAAACACATGCTTTCTGGTGATACTCGCACGCACGTGCATTTTCCCGCCTTTTGAAGACGATCGCGCGTTCCGTTATGTGTTACAAAAACTGGCCAAATTCTTACTTTTTCTCGCTTACGCATCCACCAAAATTTCAGCAAATGTTCCATGCGGGTAATACAACAGAATAACAGTTTTCCCACAGATTTTGGCAAAAAAAGGGGGTGCGGGTAGTACGCAAATGCGGGTTATACACACCCGAATACGGTACCGGTTAAAGAAAAACCTTGCTCATCAGACAGCAATGTTTTTCCTTCAAAAGTAATAACCAGTTTACTTTAACATGACCAAATAATAGTTAGTCATTGCTGACAATGACATATCTTGGTTAAATGTGTGAGGTGCTTCTGTTTGTGTATTTAAGATGGCTTATGAAACCAATCTTAGCTCTAAATTGCCTGTTGCAGATAGAGCAAGAGAGGTCTGGGGAAGTTTTATTGGTGATGCCTTATTTTTTGCTTTCAGGTAAGCATGTTTCCTTCTTAGATTATGTTTGCTTCACATTCACCAGCATCCTTTATTAATATGAGGCCTCACCACTTTGCTCTGTCCTGTGCAATTTGTTTCCACTATGCATATGGCTATTTGGTATTCAAAAATATAAAGAAGCAAATTACCTGAAAGCTTCTTTGACAAATGCTTTAAGATATGACATGCTGTTGATCATTTCTGGTGATATAGGCCCCGATCTTGGAAGAACTCTGTCAACTTCCTCATAAACCTTCTTCTGAACATCAGGGTATCTAGCCAGGCAGTACAGATTGCTGGCTAGGGTTGGGGATGTCTAGAAACATGAAAATATGATGATTGTAAAAACAGCTAGAAATGCATGGTAAACGTATGTGTGTACTTATTAACCCATTGTATACATAGAGGATCTTACATGAGTGCTCATGTATTATTGAATTTATTAAACGAGTTGAGGAAAAGGGATAAAATGCGAGGCTGTGCCGAGCATTTTATCCCTTTTCCTCAACGAGTTTAATAAATTCAATAATATGTGAGCATGAATGCAAGATTCTATTTATCATATGACATTTAAAATGCATTTTATTCACGTTTGTTAACAAAAATGTCAATATTCCACCAGTAGTAAATTCAACGTGGTTAAGGACGTCGTACATGTAATGTTACGGGACGTATCTAGCTAATTTGCATATTTAATCCACTAGTGGATTATCGAAAATATTACATGGCGTTATTACACTCTCAGACGCGATGTCATATCATAAAGGTGGATTCTTCCATTGTTATATGCTGGACAAGTCCTCTTGTGATTTATGGGGTGTCAGCTCTATGCTTTCATTTTTAGTCTATTTTTGATGGAAAGGGTGTTGACCCAGATCAGTTACTGCATTATGTGATGTCTGATCTAGACCTACACTGTTTGCATTTGTCCATTTAACAGGTTTCTAGGTAAGATTTTATCTACAGTCTACAATGTATGTTTACTGTTTAGGCTTGCATCTACCCACCATGTTTATTTTCCTAAGTTAACTCCAGTAAGGATGCCATGTCGGATACAGAAAAATGTACAGAAATTTGCCCTTAAGGTACCAAGAAAAACTACATTGGAAAAGGTCATCTGCTTATGTAGTCTGCAGATTTTTTTTTTGCAAACTTTTTATGCCCCCACCCAGAGAATCTTTGATTCAGGGGGCATATAGTATTTGCCCTGTCTGTTTGTTTGTTTGTTTGTTTGTCTGTCTGTCCGTCACAAAAACTTTAACCTTCATCATAACTTCAAAAGTATTTGATCTAGCCCCATGTAACTTCACACACTATTCACCATCACAAGGGCTACATTCTGACCAAGGGCCATAGCTCTGTTGTCATTTTTGGCTGAATTATCTCCCTTTGAAATTTTGCAAAAACTCAGAAATTGGCTCCCACAGGGCGGCATTGGTCACCTATAGTGACAGCTCTTGTTTTAAAATATTTTTCCATATAGGCAAACAGTGTGGGCCCAGATCAGACTGCTCCGACATGAGCAGTCTGATCTTGGTCCACACCGTTTGCAGAAAAGTACTTTTAAGGTAACCGGCAGACGGCAAAGCAGACAGCAATTGGTGATTGGTATTTTATGGTTTAGGATGAAATGATCATTTTGACTCATTTTGTAGTGAAAGTAATCTTCCACCTTCTATAAAGCAGAAATCCATTTTGATATCTAGTGGTGTCAGGTTGAGTCATGATTACAAATCAGGGGCCAGTTGTTCAAAACTAACAACGTCGTTAGTTAACGTATCGTTAAAACTTTGATCATTAAATATGGCAAATAAGCTGAAATTTTTGCTGAAAAAATGTGAGCAGCTTTTGCATCTGCAAAAGCTGCTCACATTTTTTCAGCAAAAATACCAAAATTTTCGATATTTTTCTTGCTAGAACAGTTAACAATTTGACCACTAACGAGCTCGTTAAGCTAACGATGCTTTGAACAACTGGCCGCAGAAATCTATCCATTAAAGGTGCATTATTGAGCTACCGGGTCTCAAATTTTTTTTTTCTGGTTTTTATCTTCAATGCATACTCCTTTGTCATGTGTACACTTTTGGAGCCAAATACAGCTTCAGAACTTTGTGAAAATGGTCGTTTTCATTCGTTTTTACCCTTCGCTCTGAACATGTGTTCAAAATTTCTGTTCAAAAAATAAATCTGTCACTTTACACATACATGGCGACAGTATCGTCTCTGAGTGTTGTTACTCATGGCATGGTATTCAGCGTCATATTTTTTCCAATTAATGCATGGCCTAAGCAAACAAGGCCAAAAATGAATGTCACATAACATCATATATGGGGATTCTATTTTTGTCACGAACTAAAAATAGATCTAAGTAGTGTTCGAAACCTAGTTAGGGAATCCCTCTCAAACTCGTTTACCTGTCATCATAATTGTTCGGATTTTTGCATAAAATGCATTCATTTGTATTGTTTTAAAGACACATTTTTCGATTACATAACATTCTAATGACCGTTTATTAAAGAATCCAGCATTGAGATAAAATACACTTGGTATTCAGGCTGCCATACAGGTAGGGGACCAAGAGAGGGTAATGAATTACCTAGGGATATGGCTTTGACAAATGACATCTATTCATTTACACTTATGTCCTTATTCTGATTTGCATGGAAGAAACAACAGCACTTTTTTCCGATTTTATATTTAGTAGCCATTATTTATAATCATTACAGAAAATGCCAATTCATATATTGGTAAACTTTTTCCACCAAAAATGATTTTTTTTTTTCAGATAAAATCCTGATAACTTTATTATTTCTGCTCTAAGCATTTATTGTGGGTACTTATTAGAACCACCTCGGCGAAGCGGTTCGACGAGTACCCACAATTTGTTTTTTACAGTGTGACTGCTCCATGAGGCGGTTCAAACGAGGAAACACAATACATAGTGTATATGTTTTTGAGGAAAAGGAACATTCCCTAAGCCCCACTTTCTATAGAGAAAATGGGGGTTTAAGGGGGTATACATTATTTTCCTTATTTCTGCTCCAAGTCATAGGTTGCGGGTGCTCGTTAGAATCGTCTCATTGAGTCATAGGTTGTGGGTACTCGTTTGAACCGCCTCAATGAGGCGGCTCTAACGAGCACCCACAACCTATGTTTGCAATATAAATAAGAAAAATAAATTTAATTGTGTTTGTTACTTCAGGTTTGAACTTGAAAAGGTGAAAAATAAAATCTTAAAAAAAAATCTTTTTTTCTCTCTCTTTTCTGATATGATTGTGTCTAAAACAAAGAACATTTTATAGTGCGATCTTGACTGAAACTATACATGCTAATGTTTTAGACATTATATGATTTGTGTATCACATACTTTCAACCAAAATAAAATAAATAAATAAATGAATAAATAAATAAAGGTAAATTGATTGATAAAATTTGGAGGTTAATCAATTCATTTACCTTGTTTGTTTACTTCTAGGCACTTTTGAGTAAAGTGGATGGATATCAGTGTTTTTCTTTACTTTATTTTAAAATAAAAAAGAAGTAATTTAAACAATATGTTGTTGGAAACAATCTCAGTAAATTATACTATCACTCAAGTACCCTTATTGAGCCCCCTATTAAACAAGAAATCTGCTCACAATCACCTCATAATCACTTAGATAAGATAAGCCTTTGATGTCCACTATGGTCCGAAGGAAATGTTTATTGAAGATCATTAGACAGGCCACCCCTTTTATATAAGGAAAAAAATGTGTCTTTAAACAAAAATACTGGCTATATGTATTTTATTTTTGGAAGCATTTTTTCCAGATAGCTCAATAATGCACCTTTAAAATGGCAGTTCAGAACTTTTCTTAGCCAGCAGTGAAGGCCCAGATCAGACGCAGCATATTTCCAGCTAAATGGATTAAGAAGAACAAAATTAAACCACCTACTTTGTATTTTCAGACATTGTAAATGTTCTATTAAAAACTCTCATTTGAATCTTGATTCCATATTGTTTTATCTATTTTTTTTATTCCTATATTTAGTTTCTAAATCCGTTTTGCTGCCTTTGCTGTTGTTTTGTTTCCTGACATAAATAATGTTTAATTGTCCACTCAATTTTGCTTACACATGAGTAATATAACAATCTCCATTACTCATCCTACCAACAACTTGGTAATAAATGTGTATTGAACCTTTATCATACCAGAGGGATTTTAGAAGTTTTACTGGTTTACAATGTGAAAAGGTTTTCCATCAAACCGGTGCTGTTGTTTTGGTGTTTTTTTGTGTTTTTTTTTGGTTTGGGTTTTACGGCCCTTTCAAGATTATTTCACTCATATCGAGCCGATCATTAATCATAGGTGGGCGAAAACCGGAGTACCCGGAGAAAAACCACCTGACCTTCCGTTGCAGAACTTGGCGTCTCACACGTGACCCGAGTGAGGCTCGAACCAATGGCGGTGAGTTTTGGTGTTTCATCCTACCAACAACTTGGTAATAAATGTGTATTGAACCTTGATCATACCAGAGGGATTTTAGAAGTTTTACTGGTTTACAATGTGAAAAGGTTTTTCATCAAACCGAAGCCCTAGCTCCAGATTAGGTGTAACAAGGATAATTAACCTGCTGAATAAATAAATTAATGCAGTCACACCCATTTCTGACCATAAGCCAATCAAGTAATGCAGTCACACCCATTTCTGACCATAAGCCAATCAAGTAATGCAGTCACACCCATTTCTGACCATAAGCCAATCAAGTAATTTGATATAAAGATTTGTTCCATTCACAAACTGCATGACAAACAGTGTAGATCCTGTTCAGATGGCTTCTTCAGAAGCCATCTGATCTGGATATACACTGTTAGCAAAGGTAGTTGTTATGTTCAGAAGGAAAAGTTTGTTTTTTTTTGGTTTTAGTTTTACAGCCCTTTGAAGATTATTTCACTCATATCAAACCAATCCTTAATCAGAGGTGGGCAAAAACCGGAGTACCGAGAGAAAAACCACCTGACCTTCCGTTGCAGAACTTATCATCTCACATGTGACCAGAGTCAGGCTCGAACCACAGCGGTGAGAGACCTAATGATTAAGAGTCAGCGCTCTTATCCACTAGGCTACAGGGGTTACGAGATAATTTTAGAAATATACAGTCAAACTTCAACTGCTCGAACACCAAAGCATCATTAGCTTAACACTTGTTAATAGTCAAAATGTTAGCTGTTCAAGCAAATACAACATCTGATATACATGTAGTATTATTTTTGCTGAAAAAAAAAAATGACAGAAGCTTTTGCAGAAGGTGTTCAAGCAGTTGAAGTTTGACTGTATATTTCTAAAATTATGTCTTAACCCTTTTCCTAAGGGCCCCCGTGGCCTAGTAGATACGAACGCTGGCTCTTAATCATTACGTTTCTCACGGCTGTGGTTCAAGCCTCACTCAGGCCACATTTTGTCTATAAAACTACAGTCGAACTTCGATGGCTCGAACAGCGATGGCTTGTTTACCATGGATGTGTCGAACCCATTCTTGAGCCCTAGCGAAATCCTGTACATAAGAAATGGCGGGGGATAATTAAGGAGATTTTAGTCTTTTATCGTGCAAATGTATGCTGTGTGTACTCATTAGAATCGCCTCAATGAGGCGATTCTAATGAGTTCACACAGTATACATTTTCATTATAGTACACCGAAAAGATGTCTAAAAGTATCTCGTTATGCCTCCTGACAGTAAATTCAGTGGCTCGAACTACCCCTGTTCGAACGGATTTTCGAGGTCCCAAAGGTGTTCAAGCCATTGAGGTTCGACTGTATAACTATATTTGCCATATTAAATGATCCAAGTTTTAATGATAAATTAACTATCAACATCATATCATTAGTGTTTTGAACAACTGGATCCTGGATCATAAAAGCTTGTTTTAGACGGGGCCAGTTGAGCCATTGAGGGTTGATGATAGCGCCAGATCAAGAGGCCAAGTGGTTATAATATTTCTCTTTCATAAAATAAAGCTATTTTGATTGTATCCATTATACCAATTGAGGCGATTCTAAAGGGGACACACAATATAATGTTTTAAGAAGAAATCCTTAAATCATGCTGAATGTTTTGATATCTGGCGCGTTGGGCTGAATTTTCTGTAGACAAAATACCGTATTTGACCTATTTACCGCACATGCTCCTATAAGGGCACACCCAAGCTTTTTCTGGAAAAAATACACAAGCGTACACTTTACAGTAACCTCCCAACAAATTCATATTGAGTTTTGCTGCATCTTTGACCCAGACAATCATATGTATATGTGGTGAATTCCTATGCTGAAATTCAACTCTATTAATTAATAATCATATCACAAGCTTTTTTATCCCAACACTTTTCAAAGAAAATGTGGGGATATTGTAATGGTCTTCGTCGTCCGTCCGTCCGTCCGTCTTACCGGATAACTCCTCCTAGACAGTTATAGGTAGAAACTTGAAACTTTGGGAACTGATAGATCTTTGGTCTGGGGAGTGCATGACACTTTCGGAATTTTGATCACACCCCTAAGGGTTGGCCCAGGGGGTGGGGCCCACGGGGGTCAAAAATCAACATTTCCAGAACATGGTTGTGTCATATACCAAAGTGAACGGCATGATGAGTAGAAAACATTACAACCAAAATTTGACCCCTGGGACCAATTTTGAAGTCACCAGAGGTCAAAAACTGATTTTGACCCCTTTACCGGATAACTCCTCCTAGACGGTTATAGATAGAAACTTGAAACTTTGGGAACTGACAGATCTTTGGTCTGGGGAGTGCATGACATTTTCGGAATTTTGATCACACCCCTAAGGGTGGGCCCAGGGGATGGGGCCCGCGGGGGTCAAAAATCAAAATTTCCAGAACATGGTTGTGTAATATATCAAAGCGAACGGCATAATGAGTAGAAAACATTACAACCAAAATTTGACCCCTGGGGCCAATTTTGAGGTCACCAGAGGTCAAAAACTGATTTTGACCCCTTTACCGGATAACTCCTCCTATAGGTTATAGATAGAAACTTGAAACTTTGGGAACTGACAGATCTTTGGTCTGGGGAGTGCATGACATTTTCGAAATTTTGATCACACCCCTACGGGTGGGCCCAGGGGGTGGGGCCCACGGGGGTCAAAAATAAAAATTTCCAGAACATGGTTGTGTAATATATCAAAGGGAAGGGCATAATGAGTAGAAAACATTACAACCAAAATTTGACCCCTGGGGTCAATTTTGAGGTCACCAGAGGTCAAAAACTGATTTTGACCACTTTACCCCCATACATTACTGTTACCGGATAACTCCTTCTAGACAGTTATAGATAGAAACTTGAAACTTTGGGAACTGATAAAACTTTGGTCTGGGGAGTGCATAACACTTTTGGAATTTTGATCCTACCCCTGGGAGTGGGGCCAGGGGTGGGGCACCTTGGGGATAAAAAATCAAAGTTTTCAGAACATGGTTGTGTAGCATATTAAATCGAACGGCATGATGACTAGAATACATCACAATCAAAATTTTACCCAGCGGGTCAAACACCCCTAGGTGATGGCCCAGGAGAAGGGGCCCACGGGGAAGCGTGGGGATATGCGATGGCTTGCCATCGACTGCGCGATTCTAGTTTTCGTATTTTTTTCGTATTGAGTCTGCGCTTAATAGGTAGATTTTTCACCACAATATTTTCATTCAATTTTGAAAAAAACTAAGCGCACAGTGCGGTAAATAGGTCGAATACGGTAACCATGGTGGACGAGCTATTGGTGTTAGAGCCATTTACGTTTCACTACATACTGAAACGTATATTGATAAACAGAGAAAAATGTTTTGTGGGAACTTTCCAGAATTGCTTCAAGATTTCTTTGAGGAGAAGAGCAACCTGATCGGGGAATGTACATTATGTCAAATTTCATTATGTCAGGCAAGTTCTTTTTTTCTGTTGGTCATGAATTGTCACATGAAAAAAAGGCCCCTTAGCATAGTGTATTGATCCTAAGTATTGGGACAGATAGACCTAAGCAAACAGAGCAGACCCAGATCAGACTGCTCCTGATGGAGCAGTCTGATCTGGGTCTACACTGTTTGCCATTCCGTCTGCACTTTTTGCACTCGTTGCTCGATTGTGAAACAATTTTGTTAAAATTTTAGGAGAACTACAGCAAGTCCTAAAGATGTCCAAACTTTTAGGATTTTTACACTACTCAAGTTATTCTTCTTTATAGAGGATCTTACATGAGTGCTCATCTATTATTGAATTTATTAAACAAGTTGTGGAAAAAGGGATAAAATGTGAGGCTTTACAGAATATAAAACACATTTAATTTCCAATTTTTGTCCAACAAGAATGATCAAAGTTTACAAAACAAATAAGGATATTCCCTTGTAAACCACAATCATGAAAACATGCCTGTAAAATTTTGACCCCACTTTTATATCGTAAAACGGGTTTACAGGGGTAAACCTTATTATTCTTATTTCTGCCTTAAATATTGATTGTGGGCATTTGTTAGAACCGCCTCATCTAGAACCGCCTATTGAGGCGGTCCTAACGTGCACCCACAATCTATATTTTGATCATAAATAAGAAAAATACCACAATTTTATATCTTAAAATTTTAGTTTTATTTTGGCAGTAAAGTTTGCACTGTATTTGTATAGGTGTGTTTTTGTAATGATTCCTATATCAAGAAAGGTTCTGAAGAGTGTTTATTACAGGGACATATTACCCTTATCCTGCTGAAAAATTTTATTAGCCACATCCATTTCTGACTATTAGCACATCAGATAACTTGATAAAATGTTTTTGTTCAAATTCACGAAACAAATGACAAACAGTGTAGATCCAGATCAGATGGCTTCTTCATGACAAACAGAGTTAATCCAGATCAGATGGCTTCTAGAAGCCATCTGATCTGGATCTACACTGTTTGCAAAGGAAGCGGTTGTCGTGAACAGCAGGATATAATGATTTAAAATGTAAAGCTACTTACAGTTGCAAGACCATCCCCAAAGAGAGAGAGACAAATAATGGAGATATCTTTCTGTGTAAGTTCCTTTCTTGACAGCAAGTAGTAGAGGAATTTGAAACTGTCTTCACTTAGTTCTTCTTTGTCTAACAACCCTCTCATCTTCACGATTGTCTCATCAAGGTAATGTTGACTAGTTCTGCAAGAAAAATAAACAGTTGTAACAAAGAAATAATTTGGACATAGTTTTTCGAAGCTAATAGTGTCATTTGTTTGTTTGTTTGATTTAAGGTTTAATGTCCCCATCATCACTGTAAAGGTCATTTTGGAGACATTGCTTCCAATTTTGTGGGACTTTACCTGACATTGAGATGAAATGACATCTCAAGCCCTGTCGCCCAATGAATCCAATAGGGTTTAAAAGTATGGACGGGCCAACTCGCAACACTTTGCCTGGGCAGGCTTAGATTCTCTAAGCTGTTTACCAGTACTTGTGTGAGGGTCAGTTTCAGCTGTGCATGGAAGCATCATGCAGCCCATATCTAATAGTGTCATTAGTAAACATTTCGTTGAATTTTGATGATTTGATATTGCTTAACCCATTGTATGCTAGTGGACTCTTCTATTGCTATATGTTGGACGAGTCCATTTGTCATATAAGGGATGTCAGGCATATATTTTCGTTTTTATTCTATTATTGATGGAAAATTCTGTTAGCAAAAAGTGCAGGCCCTGATCAGACGCCGTGTTTTGTGGCTTCTGATCTGGGCTTGCACTGTTTGCCAAGGTACTCCTTTAGGGGTATTGTGCATACAACGCATACAATTGGTTAAATGCTAATATTTTTGCTGAAAAATGTGAGTAACTTTTGCAATGCTAAAGCTACCGTAAAAAAATCCTAAACAAAAGGCCCATGGGCCACAATGCTCACCAGAGCTCAGGCGGGCACTGCCCACTGGCAGCTATGTATGGTTTTAGGTTTTAATTTATTGATTATAAAGTCTCCCAAACAAACCCCCATTTCCAAATGAGCACCAATGTGGACTGTGTATCTGAAAATTAGGCCTTTCACGAGGAGGAGGGATGAGACATGGTTAGTATTACTGAATCCATCTTATCATAAGGAACAAGAATATATATGGTTTAGGGGTTTGGGATGTGTACAATTCCTGAGATATAAGGCCCTTTAAGCTGTGGAGGGGTTGAAGCATGGCCCTTGCAGACCCCAGGAAAGCCAAGAATGTTGCTGCTGAATGTGTCTTATCATAAGGACCAAGAAAATATATTGTTTAGGGGTGGGGGGATCTGAATAGTTTCCAAGATATGAGGCCCTCTTAAGAGGAGGAATGGCCCCTGAGGACCACCAAGTTGGTGTGACTGAATGTGTCTTATCACAAGGAACAAGAATATACATGTATATGATTACGAGGTGGTATCATAATGGTGTCTGAGATATATGGCCTTTTATGAAGTGGAGGGGCAGGCCATGGTATCAGCATGTTGCCCTAGTACATAGAGACCCAAGGCTGATGTGAGTGAATGAGTCTTATTCTTGAGAACACAAATATACACATTTTAGGGGTGGGGATCTGAACAGTTTCTGAGTTATATGGCATTTTATGAAGTGGAAAGGTGGGGCATGGCCCCCAGCACACCCCCAGAGACCGCTAGGTTGGTATCACTGAATGTGTTTAATCATAAGGAACAAGAACATATATGGTTTAGGGGTTGGGGATCTGAATGGTTTCTGAGATATTGGGCCTTTTACGAAGTGTAGTTTGTTGAGCATGGCCTGGGCACATCCCAGGGGGACCCCCAGGTTGGTGTCAATGAATGCGTCTTATCATAAGAAACAAGAATATATATGGTTTGGGGGTGTGGATCTGAATGGTTTCCGAGATATATTGCCTTATATGAAGTGGAGGGATGGGGCAAAGTCCCCGTGCGGCCCGGGAGACCCTTAAGTTGGTATCACTGAATGCGTCTTATCATAATGAACAAGAATTTATATGGTTTAGGGTTGGGATCTGAACAGTTTCTGAGATATTGGGCCTTTTACGAAGTAGAGGGGATGGGGCATGGCCCCGGTACATCCTAGGGGATCCCCAGATTGGTGTCCCTGAATGCATCTTATGATAAGAAACAAGAATATATATAGTTTAGGGGTGGAGATCTGAATGGTTTCTGAGATATAGGACATTCTGTGAAGTGGAGGGGTGGGGCATGGCCCCAGCGCACCCCAAGGTTGGTATCACTGAATGTGTCTTATCATAAGGAACAAGAATATATATGGTTTAGGGGTGGGGATCTGAATGGTTTCTGAGATATTGGGCCTTTTGAAAGTGTGTGTGTGTGTGGGGGGGATGGGGCAAAGTCCCCGTGCGGCCCGGGAGACCCTTAAGTTGGTATCACTGAATGCGTCTTATCATAATGAACAAGAATTTATATGGTTTAGGGGTGGGGATCTGAACAATTTCTGAGATATTGCCCCTTTTACAAAGTGAAGGGGTTGGGGCATGGCCCTGGCACATCCCAGGGGACCCCCAGGTTGGTGTCCCTGAATGTGTAGTATCATAAACAAGAGGGCCATGATGGCCCTGGATCACTCACCTGATCCATAGTGTAACAAGTGGGCCCCAGAGAGGGCCTTTATTGGCCCCAGGGCTTTAATGTGCATAATGTTGAGGGAGGTCTTAAAGGTGAAGTTTCATACCAAACATCAACAAAGGCTATAATTTGAACAATCTTGGCAAAGGTCCACTAGATGAAGCTACACATCAAATATCAAAGACCTGGGCCTAGCGGTTTCAGAGAAGAAGATTTTTAAAGATTTTCCCTATATAAGCCTATGTAAAACCAAAGGGCCCCGGGACGGGGGCATTTTTTGCCCCAGCACTATAATTTGAACAATCTTGGTAGGGGTCCACTAGATGAAGCCTCATACCAAATATCAAAGTCCTGGGCCTTGTGGTTTCAGAGAAGAAGATTTTTAAAGATTTTCCCTATATAAGCCTATGTAAAACCAAAAGGCCCCGGGGCAAGGGCATTTTTGGCCCCAGCACTATAATTTGAACAATCTTGGTAGGGGTCCACTAGATGAAGCTTCATACCAAATATCAAAGACCCGGGCCTTGTGGTTTCTAAGAAGAAGATTTTTAAAGATTTTCCCTATATAAGCCAATGTAAAACCAAAGGGCCCGTGGCGGGGGCATTTTTTGTCCCAGCACTATAATTTGCACAATCTTGGTAGGGGTCCACTAGATGAAGCTTCATACCAAATATCAAAGTCATGGGCCTTGTGGTTTCAGAGAAGAAGATTTTTAAAGATTTTCCCTATATAAGCCTATGTAAAACCAAAGGGCAGGAGGGTGGGGGCATTTTTGGCCCCAACACTATGATTTGAACAATCTTGGTAGGGGTCCACTAGATGAAGCTTCATACCAAATATCAATGACCTGGGCCTTGTGGTTTCAGAGAAGAAGATTTTTAAAGATTTTCCCGATATAAGCCAATGTAAAACCAAAGGGCCCCGTGGCGGGGGCATTTTTTGTCCCAGCACTATAATTTGAACAATCTTGGTAGGGGTCCACTAGATGAAGCTTCATACCAAATATCAAAGGTGGGGGGGGGGGGGGGGGGGCATGGCCCGGGCACATCCCAGGTGACCCCAGGTTGGTTCACTGAATACATCTTATCATGTGGAACAAGAACATATATGGTTTAGGGGTGGGGATCTGAACAATTTCTGAGATATTGCCCCTTTTACAAAGTGAAGGGGTTGGGGCATGGCCCTGGCACATCCCAGGGGACCCCCAGGTTGGTGTCCCTGAATGTGTCGTATCATAAACAAGAGGGCCATGATGGCCCTGGATCGCTCACCTGATCCATAGTGTAACAAGTGGGCCCCAGAGAGGGCATTATTGGCCCCAGGGCTTTAATGTGCATAATGTTGAGGGAGGTCTTAAAGGTGAAGTTTCATACCAAACATCAACAAAGGCTATAATTTGAACAATCTTGGCAAAGATCCACTAGATGAAGCTACACATCAAATATCAAAGACCTGGGCCTAGCGGTTTCAGAGAAGAAGATTTTTAAAGATTTTCCCTATATAAGCCTATGTAAAACCAAAGGGCCCCGGGATGGGGGCATTTTTTGCCCCAGCACTATAATTTGAACAATCTTGGTAGGGGTCCACTAGATGAAGCTTCATACCAAATATCAAAGTCCTGGGCCTTGTGGTTTCAGAGAAGAAGATTTTTAAAGATTTTCCCTATATAAGCCTATGTAAAACCAAAAGGCCCCGGGGCAAGGGCATTTTTGCACTATAATTTGCACAATCTTGGTAGGGGTCCACTAGATGAAGCTTCATACCAAATATCAAAGTCATGGGCCTTGTGGTTTCAGAGAAGAAGATTTTTAAAGATTTTCCCTATATAAGCCTATGTAAAACCAAAGGGCAGGGGGGGTGGGGGCATTTTTGGCTCCAACACTATGATTTGAACAATCTTGGTAGGGGTCCACTAGATGAAGCTTCATACCAAATATCAATGACCTGGGCCTTGTGGTTTCAGAGAAGAAGATTTTTAAAGATTTTCCCGATATAAGCCAATGTAAAACCAAAGGGCCCCGTGGCGGGGGCATTTTTTGTCCTAGCACTATAATTTGAACAATCTTGGTAGGGGTCCACTAGATGAAGCTTCATACCAAATATCAAAGGCCTGGGCCTTGAGGTTTCAGAGAAGAAGATTTTTAAAGATTTTCCCTATATATGCCTATGTAAAACCAAAGGGCCCTGGGGCAGGGGCATTTTTGGCCCCAGCACTATAATTTGAACAATCTTGGTAGGGTTCCACTAGATGAAGCTTCATACCAAATACTAAAGACCTGGGCCTTGTGGTTTCAGAGAAGAAGATTTTTAAAGATTTTCCCTATATAAGCCAATGTAAAACCAAAGGGCCCCGTGGCGGGGGCATTTTTTGTCCCAGCACTATAATTTGAACAATCTTGGTAGGGGTCCACTAGATGAAGCTTCATACCAAATATCAAAGTCCTGGGCCTTGTGGTTTCAGAGAAGAAGATTTTTAAAGATTTTCCCTATATTAGCCTATGTAAAACCAAAGGGCCCCGTGGCGGGGGCATTTTTTGTCCCAGCACTATAATTTGAACAATCTTGGTAGGGTCCACTAGATGAAGCTTCATACAAAATATCAAAGTCCTGGGCCTTGTGGTTTCAGAGAAGAAGATTTTTAAAGATTTTCCCTATATAAGCCTATGTAAAACCAAAGGGCCCCGGGGCGGGGCATTTTTGGCCCCAGCACTATAATTTGAACAATCTTGGTAGGGGTCCACTAGATGAAGTTTCATACCAAATATCAAAGACCTGGGACTTGTGGTTTCAGAGAAGAAGATTTTTAAAGATTTTCCCTATATAAGCCCATTTAAAACCAAAGGGCCCCAGGGCGGGGGCATTTTTGGCCCCAGCACTATAATTTGAACAATCTTGGTAGGGATCCACTAGATGAAGCTTCATACCAAATATCAAAGACCTGGGCCTTGTGGTTTCAGAGAAGAAGATTTTTAAAGATTTTCCCTATATAAGCCTATGTAAAACCAAAGGGCCCCAGGGCGGGGGCATTTTTGGCCCCAGCACTATAATTTGAACAATCTTGGTAGGGGTCCACTAGATGAAGCTTCATACCAAATATCAAAGCCCTGGGCCTTGTGGTTTCAGAGAAGAAGATTTTTTAAGTTTTTGGTGAAAAAAATCTATTTTTGGCTCCTGTGACCTAGATGTGCAACGGACCGGAACCATTTGAACAACTTTGAAAGGGGACCACCTAAGGATCATTCCTGTGAAGTTTGGTCAAAATCCAATCAGTGGTTTAGGAGGAGATGTCGTTTACAGAAATTGTTTACGCACGCACGCACGGATGGACGGACGGACGCACGCACGCACGACGGACGAAAAGTGATCCCAAAAGCTCACCTCGTCACTACGTGACGGGGAGCTAAAAACAAGAATATATATACTTTAGGGGTGGGGATCTGAATGGTTTCTGAGATATAGGGTCTTTTATGCACTGGAGGGGGTGGGGCATGGCCCCAGCACACCCCTGGGGACTCCCAGGTTGGACATGGTGGCAAACAGTGAACATGTAGACTCTGGTGAGACGTACTACTACGTGCCGTCTCATCAGGATCTGCAAGGTTTGCATAGATTCAGTGTATTTCTACCTCGGCGTCTGCACTGCTCTACAGGGTTAAAAGAGTTAGCTGGCTTTGTTATGCATAAGAATTTATTTTTCTGATTCCCACTTTCACCCCACTGTGACCTAATAGTGCTATAAATATCTTGTTAATCTTCTTATAGAAGATTCTAGAAAAATGAGTCACAGATTAATTTTATTTTTGTAAACAACATGTTTACAAGGAAAAGTACTTCAGAACCTTCCAGAAAGTTCAGGTTTGCATTATTTTTAGAAAATTACCTCATCTTATTCCACAGCCCTCTGGAATGTTCTAGAGAAATCTTAGGGTCTATAAAAGTGCTTGATTTTTCTCATTGAGTCAGACTTTGGAGTTTGATGTTTGGGCATTTAAGAAAAGTTATTTCTAAATTCTGTGTTTGATTGTTAAAGGATATTACTTTTCATTTTGGACTGTGAATTCTGTGGGATCAAGGAAAATAGATTCATTCAGGATATTTCATAACAGAGCTAAGTACATTTAATTTTCTTACTTCTACAGGTTTAAGTTAACTTGTAAACAAATTTTGTTAAATTTTTCCAAAAGGCTTGTTTGCTTTTTCTTTCTGCTATGCCTGGCTCGTAACAGAAATTGGGGGCTCGTCCGGGATAAAACCATTTGAGCATTTTAAAACCGACATTTCATGTGACGGCAGGTAATTGTCATTTCTTATTAAATAGATTTGGCAGTTGCTTCACAAGATTGGTATTTCCCTATAGGCATATAGGGGATTGTCATTTCATGTGAACTGGCATTTCAGGTGAAATAGTACTTGTCATTTCATGTGAAATTTTTGTTGGGCTTGTCATTTCAAAAAAAAAAAAAAAAAAACTTTGTCAAATTAACCTCAATCTATATTTCCATAAACACTTTATAAAACAAACAAAAAGCAAACATGTCGTTTGATTTGAGAAGCTTTTTGGCTCAGCCTACTCAGGAGTTGTTTAATCTGGCCAAAAGGACAGATTTGCTAGAAATTGCTTCCCATTATGGGGTCACTGCTGTCAAAACAAGCATGAAGAAGCATGAAATTAAGAATATTTTGGTACAATTTTTTGTTGATGAAGAACTTTTCGATCCATCTGCTTTGTCTCTCATTATGGTTTCACATACTGAATTGCAAATGAGACAAATTGAAATAGGAAGGCAAATAGAATTAGAGAAGTTAAGATTAGAAATGGAAGAAAGAGAGAAGGAAAAAGAAAGAGAAATGCAGAGACGAATGCAGATGGAAAGATTAGAAATGGAGGAACGCCTTCAGAAAGAAAAATTCGAAAAAGAAGAGCGACTAGAAATAGAAAGAGAAAAATGGCATTTTCAATTAAAGATGAAGGAATTGGAACTCCAGGGTCAAGATAGGGTGAAATCTACCCCTGTTTTTGACTCTGGTAGTTACTTTGATGCCACAAAGCACATCAGATTAGTTCCGCCATTTCAGGAAAAAGAGGTAGATAAGTATTTTTTGCATTTTGAAAAAGTTGCAGAAAATTTAAAATGGCCAAAAGAGCATTGGACCTTACTTTTGCAAAGCGTTGTTGTCGGAAAGGCTCGAGACATTTACACTCAGCTAACTGTCGAGCAAAGCTCAGACTATGATCTGGTTAAGGAGCTTATTCTTAAGGCATATGAGTTGGTCCCTGAGGCTTACAGGCAGAAATTTAGGAACTGTAAAAAAGAAATTTCCCAGACCCATGTAGAATTTGCTCGAACTAAAGAACAATTATTTGATAGGTGGTGTTCTTCTAAAAAAGTAGGCTCTGATCATGACAAACTTAGACAGCTTGTCCTTGTTGAAGAGTTCAAACGGTGTATAAATTCAGACATTAAATCTTTTCTCGATGAGAGACAGGTTGAAACTTTGGAGGAAGCTTCTCGTTTGGCAGATGATTATGCTTTGACTCATAAAGTCTCATTTGTGAACAGGCCTTATCCTCGAAAACCTTATAATCCACAGACAGGTCCAAGATTCTATCCCAGTAATCCTTCTGGTAGTTATAGCCATACATCTAGTACTATGCCCAAACTTTCTGGTGAAAATAAAAGCCAGAATCCTTCCAAACCTTCTGGTGAAAACAAAAGTCAGAATTTTTCCAAACCTTCTGGTGAAAACAAAGACCAGAATCCCTTATCTCAACCTCAAGTAGTTTGTTATTATTGTAAAAATACAGGTCATTTGATCTCTGAGTGTTTAAAATTAAAGAGAAGGAAAGAACGAGAAAGACAAGAGGAACTTAAGCCTACAGGCTTGACTTCTATAAGGCCAAAACCACAGTCTTGTGTAAGGGAGGAAACTCTTTCTGATATCAAATTATCTGAGACTGATTCAGTTATGGAGATTTATGAACCATTCTTATCAGATGGTTTTGTGTCACTAAATGGTGACAGTTATGCCCATCCTACCCCTATTAAAATCTTACGAGATACTGGAGCTTCTCAATCTCTTATTCTAGCAGATACTCTGCCTTTTTCCGAGAAGACTTCATTGGGCCAAAGTGTCCTTATTCAGGGTGTGGAATGTGGATTTGTTAATGTTCCGCTTCATAACGTTTATTTGTCATCAGACTTGGTATCCAGTTCAGTGGCTGTTGGTATTAGACCTTCTTTACCTTTTAAATGTGTTCATTTGTTGCTAGGCAATGACTTAGCTGGAGATAAGGTTGTGGTAAACCCACTTTTGACTACTAATCCTTGCATAGACCAACCGCCTGATCCCATTGAGCAGGAAATTCCTGATCTTCATCCGTCTTGTGCAGTCACAAGGGCTATGGCACGTAAGGCCAAGCAAATTGATGGGAAACAGGATTTTGATTTCACTGATACCTTTTTGGGTCAGTCTTTTAATGACGAGATAACAAGGTCTCTGTCTTCAAACCTGCCTGATAAGCAGACAGATTTTCATGAGAATAACTCACCTTTAGATCTAGGCCACGACATAATGTCTGGGTCTCAACTAGCTATAGAACAGCATAAGGATCCTGAAATTTCGCCTTTATTTGAAAGGGCCTTAGATGAGCAGGAAGTATCTCAGGTCCCAGTCTGTTATTATGTCAAAAATGACATTCTGATGAGAAAATGGCGTCCACCAGACGTCTCAGCAGAAGACGAGTGGACTGTCAACCACCAGATAGTGGTTCCACGGTTTTACCGTCCCGAAATATTAAACTTGGCACATGAAACTCCCATGTCAGGACATTTAGGTGTAAATAAAACCTATCACAAGATTCTTAATCATTTTTACTGGCCTGGGTTAAAATCAGATGTTTCTCAGCATTGTAGGTCCTGCCATACATGCCAAATGGTAGGAAAACCCAATCAGACTATACCTAAGGCTCATTTGCAGCCTATACCTGCTTTTGATGAACCTTTCAGTCGAATAATTATAGACTGTGTGGGTCCCTTGCCCAGAACTAAGTCTGGCTGTGAATATCTTTTGACCATTATGTGTGCTTCCACACGTTTTCCTGAAGCCATTCCTTTAAGAAATATCAAAACTAAGACAATCGTCAAGGCCTTGGTGAAGTTTTTCACATTTGTTGGGCTTCCTAAATCTATTCAGTCAGACCAAGGCTCAAATTTTATGTCTGGAATATTTCAACAAGTAATGCATGAACTTGGCATTGTACAGTATAAGTCATCGGCCTATCATCCTGAAAGTCAGGGCGCCCTTGAAAGATTCCATCAAACATTGAAAAACATGATAAGATCATATTGCTTTGACACAGAGAAGGATTGGGATGAAGGCATCCATCTCCTTTTATTTGCTGTCAGAGAATCTGTGCAAGAATCTCTTGGCTTCAGTCCATTTGAATTAGTATTTGGCCATACTGTTCGTGGTACTTTGAAACTTCTCAAAGAGAAATTTCTCTCCAATGATGACACCTCCCTGAATTTACTTCAGTATGTGTCTGATTTCAAAACTAGACTTTCAAAAGCTTGTGAGGCTGCTCGGACCAATCTTCAGTCAGCCCAAAGGAAAATGAAACAGCTATATGACATAGGGACAAAAGAAAGGAATTTTAAACCAGGTGATAAGGTACTAGCTCTTTTGCCTATTCCAGGAAAATCGTTGCAGGCCAGGTATTATGGTCCATACACTGTAGACAAGAAGATCAGTGACGTAAATTACATAATAAACACTCCTGGGAGGCGCAAGCTAAAGCAGCTATGTCATATTAACATGCTTAAGGAATACATAGATAGGGACAATACATCTTTAACATCAGTCAATCTAGTTAGCTCTGTTCCACTTAATTCATGTGACAATGACTGTGAGGATATTAATTCAGTGAAGTCGGATCCCACATCATCAAAACTTCAGAATTCTGACATTCTACGGAATCTTGACCAGAAACTGTCACATCTAGAGCCAAATCAGCGGAATGAACTGAAACAGCTGATTTTTGAATATGAACACTTATTTCCTGACATTCCAACACGGACAGACCAAATATTTCATGATGTGGACATAAATGGTTCTAAACCTGTAAAACAACACCCATACAGGATGAATCCTGTGAAACAAAAATATCTTAAAGAAGAAGTTCAGTATCTATTAGACAATGACTTTATTGAACCAAGCCAAAGTGAATGGAGTTCTCCTTGTATTCTTGTACCAAAACCTGATGGGACATATCGTATGTGTACAGATTTTAGGAAAGTTAATTCCTTAAGTAAAACAGATAGCTTTCCTATTCCAAGAATGGATGACTGCATTGATAACATCGGGAATGCCAAATACATAACGAAATTCGACCTTCTGAAAGGATTTTGGCAAATTCCACTTACAGATAGAGCAAAGGAGGTTTTGGCATTCACAACTCCAGACGGATTATTTAACTATAAAGTCATGCCATTTGGAACGAAAAACTCTCCGGCAACATTTCAGCGCTTAATAAACATGGTAATTGCGGGGCTGGAAGGATGCAGTGCTTATATCGATGATGCTATCATATACAACGACCAGTGGAATCAACATCTTGGGACTATTCGAGCATTCTTTGATAGACTGAGTAATGCCAAATTGACAATCAATCTTGCTAAAAGTGAATTCTGCCATGCAAGTTTGACATTTCTAGGTCATGTTGTAGGTCAAGGTCATGTGAAACCCATTGATGCTAAAGTTGGGGCTATCTCAAATTTTCCCGTTCCCACGTGCAAAAGACAGCTGATGCGATTTCTTGGTATGGCTGGTTATTACAGAAAGTTCTGTAATAATTTCTCTGTCATTGCTGAGCCTTTGACAAATTTGCTCAGCAAAAGAACAAAATTCCATTGGAATGCAATATGCCAAAATGCTTTTGATAAACTTAAAGCCATACTCAAGAGTGAACCAGTTCTCTTGGCACCAAACTTTGAAAAGGAGTTTAAGCTAGCTGTAGATGCTAGTGACGTAGGTGCAGGTAGTGTTTTGTTGCAGGAAGATGAAAATGGTGTGGATCATCCAGTTTGCTACTTTTCCAAAAAGTTTAATAAGCATCAGAGAAATTACTCTACCATAGAGAAAGAGTGCTTGTCTCTGATTCTTGCTCTGCAACATTTCGAAGTTTATCTTACCCCTACTACTGCACCGATTGTTGTTTTCAGTGATCACAATCCACCTACTTTCATACATAAAATGAAAAACAAAAATCAGCGGTTGCTCAGGTGGAGTCTTATGCTACAAGAGTATAATTTAGACATAAGACATATCAGAGGGAGAGATAACATTATCCCTGATGCCCTTTCAAGAGCTTGAGCAGTGTCAGGAGTTGTGTTTTTCTTTCCTATTAAAGTGGATTGTAGATACATGTAATTTTATATGCTATGCTCAATATTTTATTATTCTTAAAGCAAAAGAAAGCTTTATTACATAAATCTTTCTTTTCCTCGAAGAGGGGGAGTGTTATGCATAAGAATTTATTTTTCTGATTCCCACTTTCACCCCACTGTGACCTAATAGTGCTATAAATATCTTGTTAATCTTCTTATAGAAGATTCTAGAAAAATGAGTCACAGATTAATTTTATTTTTGTAAACAACATGTTTACAAGGAAAAGTACTTCAGAACCTTCCAGAAAGTTCAGGTTTGCATTATTTTTAGAAAATTACCTCATCTTATTCCACAGCCCTCTGGAATGTTCTAGAGAAATCTTAGGGTCTATAAAAGTGCTTGATTTTTCTCATTGAGTCAGACTTTGGAGTTTGATGTTTGGGCATTTAAGAAAAGTTATTTCTAAATTCTGTGTTTGATTGTTAAAGGATATTACTTTTCATTTTGGACTGTGAATTCTGTGGGATCAAGGAAAATAGATTCATTCAGGATATTTCATAACAGAGCTAAGTACATTTAATTTTCTTACTTCTACAGGTTTAAGTTAACTTGTAAATAAATTTTGTTAAATTTTTCCAAAAGGCTTGTTTGCTTTTTCTTTCTGCTACGCCTGGCTCGTAACAGCTTCTACTAAACAACCCTTTACCGGCCGACATCGAACACAGTTATTCACCTGCTTTCGAGAACTCTAATTACAAAACGTGTTGTAAGCTGTGAGTTTTAAATCAAACTCCGTACTTTTAGTAAAAAGTGAAGACACTGATCAGGCGCTACATTCTGTGGCCTCTTATCTGTCCTAACTGTTTCTAAATGTCCCAGTATTGAAACATTGAAACAATTGGCATTTATGGGTTAATTTTTTTAGGTTTGGTAGTCGAAGTTTCGCTAAATGCGGCACCTGATCAGAGTTATATGTAATGTCTAAATCAAATGGTTTAAAAATAATCTTTTTTTTTTCGTCAAGTTATTCTCCTTTTTATGTCCCGACGGCCAAAGGAACATAGCTCTAAGCGGTTGCACAACGTATGTGCATCGTCATATCAACGCGACGTTGCTAAGACGTCATGTGCTCGCCAGGAGAACTTCTCTGTAAGATTATTAGCAGATGGGACAAGCACAGAATTTACTGAGCTAATTTAGAAATTTATGGTTTTTACCATGAAGAAATTAGCAGACACGTTTTATTTATTTCTTCCTTTTTTTTCTTCGTGGGGATAGTTGGGTGAGGCAAGGGTGATGTGTATCTTGGGTCACTGGGGAGTCCAGCTGATATTGACTAACAGCTGGGCAAGGCCTGCTGTCCTTGTAGCAGGTAACGGTGGGGGGGGGGGGGGGGCGTGTTGTTATTTCTTCCATTCATTTTCCTCTTTCTCCTCTGTCCATCACTTTCATCTCCTCTACTATATCTTTTATCTCTTTTCTCCCTTTCTCTTGGAGAAGACAAAAATGATCCACAGGGTTGACCTGTCGTTATACTCAAAACAATAGATGAATCTTTTTTTTTTCTTCGTCGAATTTTTTAATCCTCTGGGACCATGTCAACAAAATATCTAGATAACTGCTTGATCTACGACTGGCATTGTTATCATAATAATTATTCCTCATAAATCATCTTTCCTCAGTACTTTCAGTACTTTGATTCTGTATAATCTATACATTTTTGATTGGATATAACATGGTTGTTTAACTAACAGGATTTCTGCTGTGGACCCAATTAAAAGTGTTATTTTTTGTTTGATTTGAGGTTTAACGTCCCCGTCAACACTGTAAAGGTCATTTTGGAGACGTTGCTTCCAATTTTGTGGGACTTTTACCCGACATTGAGATGAAATGACATCTCAAGTCCTGTCGCCCAATGAAACCAAAAGGGTTTATTAGCATGGACGGTCCGCCTCGCACCGCGGTTCCTGGACAGGCTTAGATCCTCTAAGCGGTTTACCAGTACTAGTGTGCGGGCCGGATTCAGCTCTGCGTGGAAGCATCATGCAGCCCATATATTTCTTCAAGCCCCTATGGGTGGGGGCAGTTAAAAGTGTTATAAAGGGTTTGTGGTGCACCTACAATCTATGTTCTAGAAGCACAGAATGAGCATGCTTTTCATGAGTGTCTGAGGTTGTTCTAAAAAGTACCTAAGATTGAGTTTGCCAACATTCAGAACTGTTTTCATTCATAACTACATGGCTAAACAACATCATCTGTCTAAAATTACTAGAAAGAATGAAGAACTCTGCAGGAAAGGCGTGAGCAGGCCTCTCTGACTCTATTCTATAAAATCCACAATAACTCAGCCATTATAGATAAGAGTAGGTACCTATCTGAAGTCGGTGGAGGATGTAGGCGAACCAGGTCCCATCCCTTTCAGTATCACCATCCTAATGCTTACACGGATGGTTTTAAGAGTTCTTTTTTCCCCAGGACAATTGCAACTTGGAATCGCCTTACAATCGAAACTGTCTCCTCTGAGACAGTTGATGGGTTTAAGGCCAAAATATAATATCATAGGGTTGGGCAGGGGATAGGTATGGATTCCTTCCCCTGATGACTTCTTGTAAATAGTTTTAATCTGCTAGTGGCTGTGTCAAAAAGCTCTTTTTTGGGGGTGGGGATTGAAATTTTTTTGTGCCACACCCCAAACCTGTTATCATGGTCAGAGTTGACCGAAAACAGTACCGGGAGAAAGAAAGAAAAGAAAGAAAGAAAGAAACATTGTGTTGGGACAGATAGGCCTAAGCAAACAGTGCAGACCCAGATCAGACTGCTCCTGAAGGAGCAGTCTGATCAGGGTCTACACTATTTGCCCAAATAATGACAGTATCTATGGTTACCTAACGATTGTTTCTTCAGCTTCTACAAGCCGTGTCCAGGTGGGTGTTGAGAACCACTTGTGAAATGGTATTCTGAACTTCAGGTAGGCTGTGAGCTCGAACATCTGGGTGTTAGCATCAATCATTTTCTGGACCTCCGAGGTTGGTCCTTCGTCTAGACAGTCCAGGTCCATCTCAAACACTGTGGCAGCAGCAGCTATAATACATGTGGTTTCTATAATTAAGCCATTCTGTACCTGAATTAGAATTTCCTCCTTATATACAGGAAGCTTTCATTTTGAAATGAAGGGGAATGGGAACACCTTCAGGGGAGGCAACTCCTGCAAAAGTATTTTTGTTTCCCATGTCAATAAGGGTCAACTCTTAAAGGAAAGAATTTGCTCCTGAGGAGCAAATTCTTTCCTTTAAGAGTAGACCCCTTTTTCCATGGAGAGAGCTTATAGAAAAGCGAACAGGAAGTCCCGAAATGTTCCCATTCCTCTTCAGGGGTGTCAGAATGGGTTATTTTTAGAAATTCATTTCTAAAACGCCTGAACATTTTGCAAACAGTGAAGGCCCTGATCAAAGGCTGTGTTCTACAGTGTATGAGTTAGAAGTGCAGTCAGCACTGCTTGCCCATGTCCTGTTTTGGGATTTCTTATATGAAATGGTTTGTTCTGCAACCTGAGACACTTTGGTTGTTGTAGTTGTCAACTGCGTTATAAACACATCAACACTTGAATTAAATAAAGGTATTTTGTGTGTGCCAATTGGGATCATCTACCTATATGAAGTCATACATGTGTCCTAATAAGGAATGCATACCTATTGGAAGTGATTTTGTTGAGCTAAAAATACAAATCAAAGCACTGAAAGTACTGCCAAGTCCATTGTATCTGAGCTTAGGCTGGGAAAATAATCCTGAACTGAGCTTCAGACTGCTTTCATTTAACCCTAAAATTCTAGCATTCTGAGCAAACAGTGCCGACTCTGATCAAATGCCGCTTCTGCAGCATCTGATCTTGGTTTGCACTGTTTGCCTATGTCAAAGTACACAATCCCAGACCAGATTTTACAGGTAATCAACTCTTTTTACACAGCACTCTTGTGATTTCACAGGGATTAGAATAGTGAAGCTTATAAATAACCGTTACCTGAATTATGTACATGGTCAGCAATAGTCACATAGACAACAGCAGGCAGGAAACTCTATACAGTCAAACTTCGATGGCTCGAACACCTTTGGGACCATGAAAATCTGTTCGAGACAGGAGTAGTTCGAGCCAATGAGGGCTAACGCCAGGAGGCATAACGACATACTTCAGGACATTTTTCTGTGTTCTATAATGAAAAATGTATGCTGTGTGTACTCATTAGAATCGCCTCATCGAGGCGATTCTAATGAGTACACACAGCATACATTTGCAAGATAAAAGACTTAAATATCCTAATTTTTACTCTCCCTATTTCTTACGTACAGAAATTCCCTAGGGACTCAAGAACGGGTTCAACTCAGCCATGGTAAACGAGCCATCGGTGTTCGAGCCATCGAAGTTCTACTGTAGTTAGTAACTTTGTGTTGATTGATAAACAATTGACCCAAGAAGAAAAACCACATTATCCTTCTGGAGCTAACAGAAAAATTCTAAGGAACTCTAGAACAAGTTTGAATCAGTCATAGCAAAGGAACCATCAGTGTAAATCTGGCCACACCCTTTTCTGATAATCAACCAATCAAATTACTTGCTATACCGGTAATGCATTAGTTCAGTTCACTTACCGCATGACAAACAGAGTAGATCCTGATCAGATGGCTTCTTCAGAAGCACTGATAAACCTCTTAGAAGGACTAAGCGTGCCCAGGCAAAGTGGTTTTAGTCGGACCGTCCAATGCATATAAGCCTTTTGGTGTCATTGGGTGGCAGGGCTTGAGATGTCTTTTCGTCTCTATGTCGGGTACCAGTCCCACAAAATTGGAAGCAATGTTAAACCTCAAATGAAACAACTCTTCAAAAGCCCTCTGATCTGGATTTACAGTTTTTTAAAGTAGGTGGTGTTGAGTTCAGCAGGATAAGGGATAACGCCAACTGTGGAGACCCAGACCAGATGACATTTTCTGATATGGGTAAACACATATTTGCCATGTCCCAAGGTATAAATGGCAAACACTGAATACCCTGTTCAGACACCACATACTGTGGCCTCTCCTGATCAGACACCACATACTGTGGCCTCTCCTGATCAGACACCATATACTGTGGCCTCTCCTGATCAGACACCATATACTGTGGCCTCTCCTGATCAGACACCACATACTGTGGCCTCTCCTGATCAGACACCACATACTGTGGCCTCTGATTTTGGTATAAAGTTATAAACTATGTGCTAGTGTCCTAAATTGGGACTCCAGGCAAAAATCAGTCAATCACATAATTATAACATACACTTCACATTCCATTTGGAAATCTCATTGCGAAGATTTGGCACAAGTTTGTTCTCCACTCGTATTTTCTTTAATCTTTGCACAAAATCATCAGCAACTTTTTCAACCAAAGGGAGATAAACTGTGACAGCTTTTGGCCTCATCATCATCTGTTGCACTGCACTGCGTAACCTATACCACTCCTCCCCATTTCTGTAACAAAGGAAAGCAAAAATAAAGCTCTACAGTAAAACCAGATAAAGAGGCCTAATGCAAATACTTAGGGTACTACTTGTTAGAATCCCCCTCATCAAATAGATTCAAACAACTTCCCATGACATATGTTTCTAACCAGCAAACAAGAGGGCCCAGTGGGCCCTGGTTCGCTCACCTGATCCAATGTATAATAAGTGGGCCCTGGGCAGGGTTAATTTTGGCCCGAGGGCTATAATTTGAACAATCTTGGTAGAGGTCCACAAGCTGAAGCTTCATATCGAATATGAAAGACCTGGGCTTTGTGGTTTCAGAGAAGAAGATTTTAAAGGTTTACCCTGCATAAAGAAGTTTATGTAAAACAAGATTTTCCCTAAATGAGTCTATGTAAAACCAAAGGGCCCCGAAGCGAGGTATTTGGCCCCAGGGCTATAATTTGAACAATCTTGGTAGAAGTCCACTAGCTGAAGCTGCATAACAAATATCAAAGACCTAAGCATTGTGGTTTCATAGAAGAAGATTTTTCAAGATTTTCCCTATATAAGTCTATGTAAAACCAAAGGGCCCCGGAGCGAGGGCATTTTTGGCCCCAGGTCTGTAATCTCAACAATCTTGGTAGAGGTCCACAAATGAAGCTTCATATCAAATCAAAGACCTGGGCCTTGCAGTTTCAGAAAAGAAGATTTTTAAAGATTTTACCTATATAAGCCTATGTAAAACCAAAGGGCCCTGGGGCGGGGGCATTTTTGGCCCCAGCACTATAATTTGAACAATCTTGGTAGGGGTCCAGTAGATGAAGTTTCATACCAAATAGCAAAGACCTGGGCCTTGCAGTTTCAGAGAAGAAGATTTTTAAAGATTTTCCCTATATAAGCCCATGTAAAACAAAAGGGCCCCCGGGCGGGGGCATTTTTGGCTCCAGCACTATAATTTGGACAATTTGTAGGGGTCCACTAGATGAAGCTTTATACCAAATATCAAAGACTTGGGCCTTGTGGTTTCAGAGAAGAAGATTTTTAAAGATTTTCCCTATATAAGCCTATGTAAAACCAAAGGGCCCCGATGCGGGGGCTTTTTTAGCTCCAGCACTATAATTTGAACAATCTTGGTAGGGGTCCACTAGATGAAGCTACATACCAATTATCAAAGACCTGGGCCTTGGGGTTTCAGAGAAGAAGATTTTTAAAGATTTTCCCTATATAAGCCCATGTAAAACCAAAGGGCCCCAGTGCGGGGGGTATTTTCGGCCACAGCACAATAATTTGAACAATCTTGGTAGGGGTCCACTAGATGAAGCTTAATACCAAATATCAATGTCCTGGGCCTTGCGGTTTCAGAGTAGAAGATTTTTTAAGTTTTCGAGGAAAAAAATCTATTTTTGGCTCCTGTGACCTATATGTGCAATGGAACGGAACCATTTGAACAACTTTGAAAGGGGACCACCACCTAAGGATCATTCCTGTGAAGTTTGGTCAAAATCTGATCAGTGGTTTAGGAGGAGATGTCGTTTGAAGAAAAAGTTTACAGATGCACGCAAACACGGACGCACGCACACACCACAGACAAAAAGTGATCCCAAAAGCTCACCTTGTCACTACGTGACAGGTGAGCTAAAGAGGAAAAGTATCACTTTTTGTAAAAATTTTATACTCAGGAGTGAATTCAATGCATATCTGAAACAAGTAAATATGATATTTTCACAGTGTGAAATATGTATGATATTTTCACATTGGGGAAAAATAAAATGACCATGTTATTTTCACATTAGGCAGCTCGGACTACATTGTGGTCTGGTCTGCTTTTCGTATAAAATAAAAGAAAATTTACTTTTTTTCTAAAAATACCAATATTTTATCGAATGTGTTGAAATCAAATTTCTTTGAGCGTGTTGAAAAGAACTGAAATTTTCACGGGTCTGAAGCATGTTACAAAAGCTGTTAAATTAAAGTACATGTACATTGCCACGTACATTATAAAGTCACAAATACAATATAAAGAAAATTTACTTTTTCAATAGACACCAAAAATATTTCATCTTGTGTGTTGAACACATTGGAATGTTCACTCATGCTTCGCACTCATGAAAATTCTGATGTTCTCCACACACCCGATGAAATATTTTTGGTATTCATCTGAAAAAAGTAAATACCCTCTATATTATCCACAGTACACCTCATTACCTAGATCTAAGATTATTTTAATAGAAAGTACACATAGTATTGTAGATTAGTATTTAGTACTTCTTTCTCTGTCAAAATGTATTTTATATTTTTCAGACCTGACAACACTGCATAACTGGTAGTTTGACATGCTCACTTTCATACCTTTATAAATTAAAAGTCACCCTGTGTTGGTATGGTCAGTTTGGATTTTTTTTTTTTTGTCATTTTATTGAAGGACAAACCTTCAAAAACATGATCCATGTGTCAGTTTTTTTTTCTTCAAATATGACTCAAATATGCCATTTTTAATTGTATATGAATAGTAAAAATATGTAAAATATCAAGAAAATTTTCTACTTACGTGTTTCCTAGACCAAGAGCTAGTCCCCTCTGTTGCCGGTACATCTGTGTTGTCTCCATTAGTGGAGCCACATGTGGTAGTTTACCCTCACTCTGGAATACTGTGCGGATATAGTCGGGGTCAAACAAATGGACTATTGTGGTTCCTGCTATGTTTTCCTTCATTATTTTACCATATTTCCGGTACCTGTCCAGCACTGCATCCTGGAATCTGTCAGTGTCATACTTTCTAAATGGCCCTGCGAAAGTTACCACACAGAAATCTCCCTAACAATATCATGGTAATGGATAAAACTCACTTTAAAGATGGCTATAAAAATGTATAGATTATATAGTAAAATGACCATAAATGGTCATTTTTCTATATAATCTATACATTTTTTTATTATAACACTGTTGTTTTAACTAACATACATGGTTTTTGCTTTTGATCCCATCAACAGTGTCGCAGAGAGGTTGTGATGCGTTTACATGTATTGTACAGAATACCAAATGGGACAGCCAAGTCTTAGCAAACAATGCAGACCCAGATCAGAATGCTCCTTTAGACTGCTCCTAAACTTTGATCCGGCTCTGTACTGTTTGCTATTATGTCTACACTTTTTGTACTCCTTGCTGGACCGTGCTAAAATGTTTAGGAGAAATACAACATGTGCTCAATGTGTCCCAATTTTTAGGATTTTTACAGTACCCATTGTAAACTTTCTTGAAACTTCACTGTTCAATTAAAATTATATGTAACAAAGAGCTTCATGAAGAATTCTAGCTCCACCCATTGTCATCATCATATCAAGACAGCCGAAAAATTAAACTTAAATTTTTAAGTTTACAGCCTGGCTCAGGTTACATGTTAGACACTAAGTTCTACAACACAAGGTCAGGTGATTTTTCTCTGAATACCCCGTTTTCACCCATCTCTGATTAACGATCACCTCAAAATAATTAAGTGAAATAATCCTGAAAGGGCCATGTAACCAAATCCATAAAAACAATGAAGAAAAAAAAATGAAACAGGCCATGAAACCAAACCAAAGAAAAAAAAATTAGTTTATTCCATGTGATTGTTTGTTTGTTTGTATTGGAGTTTAACAGCCCAGCAACACTATTGCACAACCCGCAGAAAAAGCGACCGACTGAAGTTGGTTGATTTTCTAAGAGTGCCTTAAAATCACCGTGTCATTCTGTCAGTCTGTCCGTCCGTAACCCATTTGTGAAAATTGGTGATAGTGACTTAACCGCTTGGAATATTTAAACAATTTTTGGCATACTGATAGATATCAATAAGATCTAACCAAAGAACTTGCGAAATATTACATTCCATTTAGTATAGCCTCGCCGAGGCGAAAAATGTGAAAATTTTCGAACTGCTTCTTCTCAGAAACCATTGGGCTGATTGAAGTCAAATTTCATATGGAGCCTCTCTGGGATGGGGAACCAAAATTTGCTTATGGGGTCCAGGTCACATGACCAAAATGGCCGCCAAGCCATATATGGTCTGTCTGTCTGTCCGTCCGTAACCCGTTTGTGAAAATTGGTGATAGTGACTTAACTGCTTGGAATATTTAAACAATTTTTGGCATACTGATAGATATCAATGAGATCTAACCCATTAACTTGCGAAATATTACATTCCATTTAGTATAGCCTCGCCGAGGCGAAAAATGTGAAAATTTTCATACTGCTTCTCCTCGGAAACCGCTGCGCCGATTGAAGTCAAATTTCATATGGAGCCTCTATGGGATGGGGGAAACCAAATTTGCGCATGGGGTCCAGGTCACATGACCAAAATGGCCGCCAAGCCATATATGGTAAAATCCCTTCAAAAATAGTCTTTTCCAGAACCACTGGGCAGATTTCCACGAAACTTGATAAATAGCATCTGGGACGTAGGCCCATCATAAATTGCTAAAATGGTGACCCTGGGTTGACCTTGACCTTCTTTGTGCCTAGGTCAAACTTTGACACATATGCTTTTGTATTGGAAAAGTGAGAATGCAATTTATCCTGCAAACGATTAAGATTACAGTACTAAAGTACAAGATATATTTTTGCTCCTTACGATAAGGCGCATTTATTGGGGGAACCGTTTTAGGTCCAGGTCACATGACCAAAATGGCCACCATACCCATATATGGTAACACTCATAAAGCTAAAAGCGTCCGGCGGGTCGTGCACTTCAGCTGAAGCACTGGTTTTAGATCATTTTTGAGCTGGTCAGTTTACCTATTCACACTGTTCCTTGGCAGGCTTACACCGTCCAAGGCGGTTCTTCTGCCGCGGTTTATTTTTGCTATGGTTTGTCTTTGGGTGTTTGTGTTGCTTATATTATTTTATTTTGAATAGCCTTTTGGCCATTTTGTGGAAAAGTAACTGTCCTTTTGGCTTTCCGCTGTCGGTGTTTTCCTTGGGGTCTTGCTTCATGTTTGTATTTCTTTCCCTTTGGTGTCTCTGATGGGAGCTGTGAGTTAATTGTATCGATTCCTGATCATTGCCGCTACTTCTGTTATACATAAGCAGTTAACCAGTACAATGCACATTCTTTCGCCAGAAACTGCCCTTCTTGAATCAGAAGAAGGCAGAGAATGACTGTAGAAAAGATTTCATAATCAATCTCCACGAAAGAATGTAGTCGAACCTGTGTCCTCCTGATCACCAGCCAGACACACGTATCCGACTGAACTACCGAGGCCGGCTTATTCCTTGTGTGATTTATAATATAACATGATCAGATCAATTGTCGGCCTCAGTAGTTCAGTCTGATGCGCATCTGACTGGTGGTCAGAGGGGTGTGGGTTGGATACCTGCCGGGATCGGCAACATTCTTTCGTGGAGATTGATCATAAAATCTTTACTATGGCCAGTCTCTCCCTTCCGCTGATTCAAGATGTCAGTTTCTGGCGAAAAATGTGCACTGTACTGGTTAACAACTTATGTATTAGCCGGCCCAGGAAAAGTGTGGATAGGTATACTGACCGGCTCAAAAATTCCCTAAATAGTGTTGACTGGGCCATTAAACTCAAATACAAACAAACAAACAAATCAGGTCAATTATCCTTCATTGGCCTGGAAAGACAGTCTGCATGGTACGGTTTACCTAAGAAAAGTAAGTGGCAAGTAGAAATATATACCATAATGATCCTAAGTATTGGGACAGACAGGAGCAGTCTGATCAGGGTCTACAGTGTTTGACAATCTGTCTGCAATTTTTGGAGTCCTTGCTGGATTGTGAAACAAATTTGTTAAAATTTTAGAAGAAATACAGCAAGATCTTAAGGTGTCCAATTTTTTTAGGATTTTTAGTTTTATGGCAGCGGACCTTCAATGGCCTGAAAACCTTTGGGACCATGAACATTTGTTTGAACCACTGAGAATTAACCACAGCACCGTGTCAGGAGACTTAACCCTTATCCTGCTGAATAAATTAACTCTGTCAAACCCATTTTTGCCTATCAACCAATCCGTTTACTTGATATATAATGATTCATAATAGTGTAGATCTTAATCAGACAGATTCTTCAGTTTGCAAAGACATTACGCAAACACGCCTATACAAATACATTGCCACCTTTATCGCCGAAAAAATGAAAATTTTATGATGAAAAAATGTGATATTTTTCTTATTTCAGCTCAAAATATAGATTGTGGGCACTCGTTAGAACCGCCTCATCGAGGCAGTTCTAACGAGTACCCACAATCTATATTTTAGAGCAGAAATAAGAAAAATAAGGTTTACCCCCCGGAAACCCCAGTTTTACTATATAAAAGTGGGGTTCAAGGGGGTCAAAATTATATTGGCGTGTTTTCGTGATGTAGAGGTTGTTGTGATCAGCAGGATAAAGGATAATGGAGATAATCTAAGGCTTTTTTTATCTTCTATGAAATAAAGGTATATTGTTTGTACTCATTATAATAGCCTCACTGATTCGTGACTTTTTAGCAATAAATTACATCAAGTAATCTGATTTGCTGAAAGTTAGAAATGGCATACCTGTGATACCGCCCTCATTAGGAGGGAGACTCACTCATTTTGATGCTAATTTTTGCCCAATTTATACTAAATTTTAGTAAAATTTTGGAGTTTCCCTCATTTGAACTGAGAATTTCCCCATATATTATTTACATCTCCCACATTACAATGGCGAATCTGCCTCATACAGATTTTGTTTGTTTGATTTGAGGTTTAACATCCCGTCAACACTGTATAGGTCATTTTGGAGATGTTGCTTCCAATTTTGTGGGACTTTTACCTGACATTGAGATGAAATGACATCTCAAGCCCTGTAGCCCAATGAAACCAATAGGCTTTATAAGCATGGATGGTCTGACTCGTGCGCACTGCTTTGCCTGGGCAGGCTTAGATCCTCTAAACGGTTTCAGTGTACAGGATAATTACAACATCTTGATTTCACATCTTACAGATAAGTTATAATGAAATAGTTGTTTCACTTAAGAATGGCAGGTGGAGCTATCATTCACACCTACCCTTTTCTACATATGTATTAACAAAAAGTTGAATAAAATTATCTGATAATCAGACTGATTATGCGAATGTATAATCCAACGGACAAAAGCATGCTCATTCTTCTCTTTCCATTTTGAATAAATTGCACAATTTTCACAGAACACTCTCATCCCGTGAACTCAGTAAAGGTTGGTTTGAGTCAAAGCTTCTGAAGTATTTTAGAACTGACCTGCAATGACCAGCTTATCTTATAGCTGTGGCTAGTAGCCTAGTATACCTTGTCTATACTGTAACATAGTGCCCAAGTATGGAAGACCTCTGGGGCCAGGAATTTTATCAAAAGGTTTAGCATTATCATAGTCTGTATAAACGTGTGGCTCTTGTTCTACAGCTGCTACAGTAGATCTGTGACACCTTGGGGAGCAACAAGTTCTCACTACTGGTCTGATGTGCTGCAGCATGTTCTTTTCCCAATAATCCTGAAAGAAACAACACATTTTATACGGGGAAATCCATAGATACTTGGGGCCTAGACTCAGGTGTGTGATCATGGGCCTGTACGACCTCTTGAAAATCGTTTTTGCACAGTTCAGTAAACATTGCTGAGCAATAGCCCAGCCTTTTTAAAAATTGTAATCATGGCTAGAAAGCTAATAAGTAAAAGTAGTTGTGATGTCTTTTAATTATTAGCTTTCTAGACATGATTAAACTTTTTGGACAGGTTAGGCTAGTGCTCAGCCATGTTTAAATGGGGAAAAACAGTGCAAAAACAATTTTCATGAGGTCAGTTGGGCCCATGATCACTCACCTGAGTCCAGACCCTAAGTATCTGAGGGGAAACCCCAAACAGGACACTGGCAAACAGTGCAGGCCCAGATCAAATGCTGCATAATGCAGCATCTGATCAGGGCAAGCACAGTTTGAAACAAGATGTGTTTGTGAAACACTGATGCCCCCAGACAGCACATGTTAAATATGAAAGCAGTATCACTAAGCAATCGAAAGGTATGGCTAATGTTCAAGTCCTAAAAAAAGTAGGTCAAGGTCACAACGTAAAAAATTACGGGATTGTTGAAAAGGTCTTGTGACATAGTATGCACATGTGAAATATGAAAGCTCTATCACTTACCAATTGAAAGTTATGGCCAATGTTAAAGTTTTTAAAAAGTAGGTCAAACGTCAAGGTCACGAGGTTTAAAAATATGGTACCACTGGAAAGGTCTGTGAAAAAGAATGCACATGTGAAATATGAAAGCCCAATCACTTACCAATCAAAAGTTATGGACTATGTTAAAGTTTTTAAAAAGTAGGTCAAACATCAAGGTCACGAGGTAAAAAATTATGGTACCATTAGAAAGGTCTTGTGACAAGAAATGTACATGTGAAATATGAAAGCCCTACCACTTACCAATCGAAAGTTATGGCCAATGTTTAAGTTTTTAAAAAGTAGGTCAAATGTCAAGGTCAAGGTCACAAGGTCAAAAATTATGGTACCACTAGAAAGGTCTTGTAACCAATGGCCAATGTTTAAGTTTTTTAAAAAGTATCTCAAACATCAAGGTCAAGGTCACAAGGTCAAAAATTATGGTACCACTAGAAAGGTCTTGTGACAAGGAATGCACATGTGAAATATGAAAGCCCTATCACTTACCAATCAAAAATTATGACCAATGTTAATGTTTTTAAAAATTTTGAAAAAAGTAGTTAAAAGGTCAAGTTCAAAGTCACGAGATAAAAAACTAGATTTGCGCAGTCGATGGCAAGCCATCGCATATCCCCACACTTCCCCGCGGGCCCCACCCCCTGGGTCATTTCCTAGGGGTGTTTGACCCGACGGGTAAAATTTTGATTGTGATGTATTCTACTCATCATGCCGTTTGATTTAATAAATATGCTACCCGACCATGTTCTGAAAACTTTGATTATTTATCCCCAAGGTGCCCCAACCCCTTGCCCCACTCCCAGGGGTAGGATCAAAATTTGGAAAGTGTTATGCACTCCCCAGACCAAAGTTTTATCAGTTCCCAAAGTTTCAAGTTTCTATCTATAACGGTCTAGGAGGAGTTATCCGGTAACAGTAATGTACAGTATGGGGGTAAAGGGGTCAAAATCAGTTTTTGACCTCTGGTGACCTCAAAATTGACCCCAGGGGTCAAATTTTGGTTGTTATGTTTTCTACTCATCATGCGGTTTGCTTTGATATATTACAGGACCATGTTCTGGAAATTTTTATTTTTGACCCCTGCGGGCCCCACCCCCTTGGCCCACCCGTAGGGGTGTGATCAAAATTCCGAAAGTGTCATGCACTCCCCAGACTAAAGATCTATCAGTTCCCAAAGTTTCAAGATTCTATCTATAACCGTCTAGGAGGAGTTATCCGGTAAGACGGACGTACAGACGGATGACGAAGACCATTACAATATCCCCACTTTTTCTTCGAAAAGCGTGGGGATAAGTATGGTACCACTGGAAAGGTCTTGTGGTAAGGTATACACATGTGAAATATGAAAGCTCTATCTATTTCCATTCAAAAGTTATGCCCAGTGTTAAGGTTTTTGTAGACAGACAAACGGACAAACAGCCAAACAGGGACAAAAACTATATCCCCCCCCCCATCTAGATTCTGGGGGCATAAAAATGAATAAATTTCTAAAACTTATTCAACCTGACACCCCTTTTAAAATGTTCCAAACATTTTTTTTTATGAAAGAGATACATGCAATGACATTAAACACATGTGGGGAAATGGCGTTGGATGACGTCAGTTACCGATCGCGTGCAGAAAAATCGTAGAGGTGGTTTGTGGGCAGCGATTTATATCAATTCAAAAATCACCGATCAGACATTGCCGGAAAAAAGCCTGCAGTCCAAGACCTCGGCTATAAGACGGGGTCATTTTTTTGGGCTCATTTTGGATGGAAAAATCCTCGTCTTATAGCCGAATTTTAACGGTACTTGTGAAAGATTATACTTGTGAGTTATCTCGGCCAGTAGAATTTAAGGCTTTGAAATGAAACACTTTGGTCAGCTTGAGGCTCAAACCTGCAACCTCTCGATCACATATCTGATGCACTCCACTGCACCAAAGCACTCCACTGAGTCGGTCAGTTATTTTGTGAAATCGATTTGATTTCGTGAACTCTATCTATCTTCATATACTGAGTCGGTCAAACTTGGCCATTACCTCAGTTGGGTGGTGCGCTAAATTTAGAATTTAGCAAAAAAAAAAAAAAAAAAAAAAACACACCCACTGGATGAGTTCTTAAAACTATTTACAATCTGCTTTCAGAGGTGTACTAAAACGCACACCTCTGGATCCCAATCTACACCATGCGGGCTTTGAACTCCTCTGCAGTTTTGGCATTTACCACAGAGGAGGGAAGACTATTCCACTGAGGAATAGTTCTAGGGAAGAAAGAATTCTTCAGGGCATCACTATAGGCCTGGTACCTACGATATTAGCCCGCACACTAGTACTGGTAAACCGCTTAGAGGATATAAGCCTGTCCAGGAACGGGGTGCAAGGTGGACAGTCCATGCTAATAAATCCTATTGGTTTCATTGGGCAACAGGGCTTGAGATGTCATTTCATCTCAATGTCGGGTAAAAGTCCCACAAAATTGGAAGCAACGTCTCCAAAATGACCTTTACAGTGTTGACGGGGACGTTAAACCTCAAATCAAACAAACAAAAACCTACGATATTGACTGTTGTTTAGTTTTGATGCCCTTGTTTGAGTTGAAGTAGTCACAGGGGTCAAGTATTTATCTTTATTAAGAGACACTGTGTCAGAGTGTATCTTATAAAAGAAGGTTAAAGAGGACTGCTCGCGACGGGCCTCCAAGGATGGCCACTCCAGCTCATCGAGCATATCACCAACACTGCTTCTGTTCCGCCATCGCCTGCAGGTCCATCGGGCAGCCGTCCTCTGAACCTTCTCAACCTGCTGAACCTGAGTTTTAACATGGGGATGCCAAACAGGTGATGCATACTCTAATTGAGGTCTAACCAAGGTTTTGTATGCAACACCCTTTGTCTGCCTAGGTGCAAAAGCCAAATTACATCTAAGAAACCCTAATGTCCTAGTTGCTTTAGAGGTAATCTCAGAAATATGTTGACCCCAATCAAGATTATCAGTAATGGTGATACCAAGATATTTTGCGGGTTGGACATGTTCCAAAGTATGCTGATGTAATGAGTAGTTGAATTTAATCTGCTTGTCTGGAGGGTGCCGTGACACCCTCATTGAATGACATTTGGCCACATTGAACTTCATTTGCCAATCGGCCTCCCAACGTGCTAGGCTATCCAGGTCATCTTGTAAGATAAGACAGTCAGAAGTAGTATATATGTTCCTGTACAAAACACAATCATCAGCAAACAAGCGAACAGATGACCTGATATTATCAGGAAGATCATTAATAAATATCAAGAAAAGGACCGGTCCAAGTACCGAACCTTGTGGGACACCGGACAAAACAGGGACTGGATCCGACGCCTGGCCGTCAAGTACAACTTGTTGAGTGCGTCCAGAGAGCCATGAGCTAACCCACTTAAGTGTGGATCCTCTAATCCCATAATGATCTAGTTTGTACAATAGCCTCCTGTGAGGTACCTTGTCGAAGGCCTTGGCAAAATCCATGATAATCAGGTCAGTCTGTTTGTGGCCACGATTAATGGCCCCATCCAGATTGCTCACTATGTCATGGTAGAACTGAACTAATTGAGTTTCACAAGACCTTCGACTTCGGAAACCATGCTGGCAGTCAGCAAGAATGCTTTCAAAGGCTAGGTGCTTGTTAATGTTGCTAACTAATATATGCTCCAGGGTTTTGCAACAGATGCATGTGAGCGACACCGGTCTTTAATTCGCAGCATCATATTTTTCTCCTTTCTTAAAGACCGGGGTTACGTTTGCTTGTCGCCAGTCATCTGGTACAGTGCCCCGAGCAAGTGATTCATTGAAAATAAAGGCCAGCAGGGGAGATACTTCAGCACTACATTCCTTAAGCACCCTGGCATGCAGACCGTCAGGCCCAGATGCCTTATGTATGTTGAGCTTGTCCAACAGTTTTGCGACCCCTTTGGGGTCAACTGTTATGTCCCCCATAGAGGGGAACGGACTTGTACCTTTTGATGGTAGCTCACCGTCAGCTTCACGTGTAAACGCCGATTGAAACTGCTTATTACATAATTATATTTGCCTTTTCGCGCGATTCAGTTTTCAAAATTCTATTTTCCCTAAGTGAAGTGATCCCACATGATTCTTTTTTCAGGGACTTTACAAATGACCAAAATTTCTTAATTTTTCCATTCTTCTGGGGGCCCTCGGGATCAATATTTTCATCATCAAAGGTAAAGATGCTGGAAACATGCTTCCAATATGCATCTCTAATTACCTTTTGTACATGTGCTCTGAACCTTTTGTAATGGTTCTTCACGCCGGGATTGCTAGACTTACGAGCAGGAAAGTACATTCTGTCACGTCTTCTGATTAGGTGTTTGATCGTGTTATCGATCCATGGTACACTATGCTTTGTTTTGGTCATTTTTATTGGTATGTACCTTTCCATGGCCGTCATAAGTTCGGTCTTAAAACTGACCCACAAGTCATTTACTGACATGCGAGGTCAGAGGAAAGGAAGGAATCCTTAAATCCATATGGTCTCGCAGACCATCCATATCCGCACGCTTATATAAATATATTTTACGCGGGACCTGTCGGATTCGCTTTGCTTTTATGTCATACTCAATATAAACTATATCATGATCGGCCTTGCCGATCGGGGGCATCCCTTTGACACGACTAACTGGGGATGGAGAATTTGTAAATAGCAAATCTAGGGGTTTTTCTTACCGGGTGGGTATATTTACGACTTGAGAGAGGCAATGTTCTTTTACTATATCCAAAAGCTGTTGTTGTGTTTGCCTTTTAGACACCCCATGGGGTACCTGCTGGTTGCTCCATTCAATATCACCACAATTGAAGTCCCCTCCTACCAATATGTGGGCATTTCCATTTGACATTATCCTAGCCAAGGATGTATTGAAAGCCTCAAGATAATCTGGGTCAATCTGATCTGGTGGACGATAAAAAGATCCAAGGTACAGAGTCCTACACCCAATAATGTTCAACTTACACCAAACTATTTCACAGTCGGTGTCCAACTCCGGAGTTTCTGTGCAGAGCAGGTCTCTTTTAAATGCCACGAAGACACCACCATGGGCATCTCCAACTCTGTCTTTCCGGATGGCCTCAAATGAATCTGGGAAAATTTCCGAGTTTTTGATATCTGGGGTTAACCAAGACTCATTCCTGTATTCATTACATGCTTGTACTCAATGGACTAGTATAAATGCGGGTGTCAGATTTTTGTTATACATAGTTGAAGACATGCCTTGACAGCCTATATGATACCAGACATTACAAGTACTGGTTGTAACATTTTTGGCACGTCGGTTTCATGTTACGTCCGAATTGTAAATATTTGCGGACACAGGAATCCCGTTTTTCCTGCATATTTCAAACAAATAAAACGTTATAAAAGAAGCAAGCGTCTTCAAAACTTAAGTAATATGACCATACATTCATATACCCACGGATTATTCTAATATTCAACGAATACAGAAATTAATCATCTTCTTCAAATCCAATTCTACCGGTGCTTTCAGTGCTTCTACATGACATAGGTTGCTGAGTTCTGGCAGTTACCTCCCTTCGCTCGATCTGTTACTGGTATGTGACCAGGGAGAGTAAATTTCGTTGCAAAACAAGCATTGGAGATGAGCCACAAGTTCTCACAATATTATCAGAATTGTTACAGGTAGTAGTAGTAGTAGTTTATTTTGATAAAAATTACATAGCACATAAAACAAACATAAAATGTACAAAACATACATAAAATGAAGGTAAAATGTCATGTAATCAGTACCAGGGATGGCATAAAAAGTAAATGAAAAATCATTCAACTTATTTCCATTGTGGTCCCATGTGGACCGATCGCACGACATCCGGCGGAAAGGCATTTATTACCCATTCTGACTAGAACCAATCATTGATATGCTTATCAATAATAAAACATAAAAACTATTAAATCTTTTAAGACACGTTAAGTGCAATAAGAAAACAACTATTCACATTAAAATAGGAATAGATTGTCCTTTGACACCCCCTTTCTAAAATATATTTAAAAATACTGGAAGTCAGACTTGTCACAAAGTTCCATTTTATCATATAGGTAGCTTTTAACCTCACCTTTAAACCTACGTTCTTTAGTTATAGCTTTTATGTTCTTAGGCAATTCATTCCAATGTTTAATGGCTGTGTACATAAAAGTAGATTTCCCTGCACTTTTTACAGTCGGGACACAAAGAGATGATTCGCTATGGCGAGTGGAGTACCTATGCACTTGACTGACATGATTAAAGTCTTTTTGTAAATAATCAGGAGCTGAACCATTGACAATCCTGAAAACTAATGACAATTTTATTTGAGCAACCCTATGTTCAACAGGCAACCACTTGATTTCCTTGAATTCAGTAGTTCCTATATGTGAACGATTGTGCTTACCCATCACAAAACGAATGATTTTGTTTTGAGTCGTTTGCAACTTTGATTTTAATTTACATGACAAACCTGAAACCCAGAAGGTGCACCCGTAGTCAAAATGACACTGGATTAAAGACGACGCTAACATTCTTTTAACATATACTTATTCAGAAACCTTGCATTTCTATATAGAAATTTTAACAGGCAATTTGCTTTTTGAATAACACCCAAAGCCATCGAATCACCGCTCAGAGAATTGTCAATCGTAGCGCCTAGATATTTCACGGAAGATTTAGACTCAATATCAGTCCCATTACAAGACACATTCAGAGTTGCACTATTGGAGAGTTTTCGTTTCGTTCCAAATAAAATAGATTCAGTCTTGCCCAGATGAAGTGATAGTTTGTTGTCTATGAGCCAGACACTTATAGATTCAAGGGCAGATCCAAGTTTTGCTTCAATCGTATTCGCATGTTTATCAGAGACCAAAATGGCTGTATCATCCGCATACAATAAGATCTTTTCATTGATAGCACCGGCCATGTCATTCACATATATGAGGAATAACAATGGTCCCAATATGGAACCCTGTGGTACACCACAAGTTACATTAGCAAATGAAGAACAGGTACCATGTACATCAACCAGTTGTGTTCTGCCAGATAAATATGACCGAAACCACCCCAGACCATCAGCATCTAGACCAACTGCTTCAAAGTAGAAGTAAAACAAAGATCAGGAATTGATACAATTAACTTACTCCACCCATAAAAGACACCAAAGGGAAAGAAATACAAACATTAAGCGACCAGACCATAATGGAAACCTAAACAAGGGAAGGCCATAAGGACAGTTACTTTCCCACAAAATGGCCATATGGCCATCCAAAACCAAAGACACAAGTGATACACACAGTAAGTAACAAACAACAACATAAATAAATCGCCACAGAAGAGCCGCCTTGGAACGGTCAGTGGAAGATATCCACTGGGGGGCTTAAATCGATTTTACGTGGCCACAATCCTCGCCCTTACTTCCGTCGCGATTTAGACAAATAATTTGTTCAGTCCGCATGAAGGCCTCCTAACTCATCAGTGCAACATCTCCGTGAACACAAAAATCAAAGAACCACAGAGGTGAGACAACGGTGAGGACTCGACAGCAAGAAACCACTGAAATGCTGGAGCAAAAGAAAACCAACAGTTAGACTCCGATGAGCCCGACCAGAGACAGAGCATCAGGCACCAACCGACATTATTTCTCTAATTTTCAATAAGCCTTTACGTTGGAGCCGTCATAGAATCTGAGGCCTGACCCACCGGCGTGCAATTAAAGAGGGAAGCAAAGTTGCCAACCGTGATTGGGTTAACTACCATGCATGCAGTCTGTCGTATAATATCCATGTTGTACCCAATCTTTTTATATCGAAGAATGATTTTACGAAATTGGGTGCTGAAGTCATTGCGGTTATATATTTTTCTGAATTTATATGCCAAGTCACCATAAAATTCGGGTTCCGAAAGACCTTGTTGCAGAAGAGATTTAAGTCCAATATTGAATTTTGAAATTAAATCAGAATGGCTTCTATAAAATTTTGAAAAGGTTTTGCGTAGTTTATGGTACCGATAACCCTGATTAAGGAGTTTAGCCGTTAATAATTTATTACGAGTGTTGAAGTCAGTTACATGACTACACACTCTAGCAAATCGAATTAATTGCGAAATATAAACGCCATAGGATGGCGCACGAGGAACATCACCATCCAAAAAAAGGAAAATTTACAATCTCAAAATCAAAGTCATCGCGTTTATCATAAATTTTGCACGAAACAAATCCATCTACAATAGACAGATGTAAATCCAAAAACGGGGCCTCGGTATCAGAAGAATTTGCTTTATTTAACTGAAGTTCTAGGGGGTAAATCTGACTGATCAAACCATCAAAATAGGTATTATCAATATTTAATAAATCATCTAAATATCTAGAAGTAGAGCTAAAAGCTTCAATAATTTCAGATTGGTTATCAATGGAAAGCGACAAAATGAAGTCTCTTTCATAACAATACAAGAACAGATCAGCCACAAGAGGTGCGCAATTAGTACCCATCGGAATACCCACAATTTGTCTAAATAACTTAGTACCGAATCTAATATAAATATTGTCAAGTAGAAAGGTGAGGGCATCACACACTTTCTGACATGACCAAAGTGTATAATTCTTATGCTCTTTAGAAGTGAAAAATGCATTTCTGACATTACATGCAAGATAGAGAGAATCTTCTCTGTGAAAAGTCCATTCAATTAAATCATTAAGCTTTTCTTTTATAAGATTATGAGGAAGTGTAGTGTAAAGAGTGGAAAAATCGTAGGTAGACAGACTAGAAGCACGAAAATGTCTAGATTTCAATTTATTTAAAACCTCATTCGAATTTTTTATAGACCAAAACAGATTTCTTCCTGATCTTTCAAAGACTTTATCACAATATCTAATTACATGCGTTTTTATAGCAGTAAGACAGGAAGTTAATAATTTAGAAAGTTCAGTGGTAGTGCAAGAGCTAGAATTTGCAATAAACCGTGCTTTGTAAGGTTGTTTATGAAGTTTTGGTAACCAGTATAGCGTAGGAAGCTTGTCTTGGCCTTCGTTAACACACACAGCAAACTTGGTGGCTGAAAGACAAACATGTTTATCTACTATAGCTCTCTCTTCATCTAAAGGCTGAAGTTCATAGGCCATAGTACCACCAAGCTCCTGCTTAAGCGTGTTAACATAGTGGAGCCGTCACACAACGACGACGTTGTTAGCGGCCTTGTCTGCAGGGGCCAAAACAAACTTCTTATGAAATTCTTGAATACCTAGTTTAAGATGACGTAAAGACGTCTTGGGCTTAGGAGGTAATAAGTTAGTATTTTGAGAATAGAAAGAAATGCGTTTATTTACTAGTTTTAAAATGCTAAGTTTCCAGTCCTTAAGGGCTTTATGCTCAACATACTCTCGCTTACACCATCGATTACCGAATTCATTCAAGGAAGCAGCGATTTCATCTCTACATTTACTGAAATCAATATTAGAAGGAAACCTTAGAAATTATATTCCTTATCCTAGAATCAGGAATAATTTTCAAATTACCAGTAATTACATGACCAGCAGCAGGATAGCAATACTTTGAGTTTTTACAATCACATGAATCAGGAGAATTAGTATCAATATCAAGATCTGAAACAAGTTTATTGAAATTAAAAATGATAGATCTAACAGGTTTGTTATATTTATAGCAAATTATAGGTGTTTCAGTATTTTGAAAATAAGCAGGAATGGAAGAAAGCACCGATCTCTCACGGAAGATACTGGGCAAATCTATAAAATCCATACCCTTATTAATGAAGGACATTTTGAAGAAATGGCGTTTATGATTAATTTCAGAATCAATGTAAGGACGGAGAGTATGCTGAGTATAGCCTCTAGTTAAGAGAGCCGCATCATATAACTGATGAGAACTATCGTAGAATTTATTCGCCTCGGTGTCCAGAAGACGTAAAACAGAAACGGGTAATGAACTTAAAAATGAAAGCATAGAGTGGCGTCCATGATTTAATAATATATGATTTAATAATATAATTGACAGTCACTTCAGTCTAGTAGTGTTACGTTTAAACGCACGTGTTTTACGTTTAAAGTTACCATTTTTCCTGGTGCCGTGAGATCTAGTTCTGCGTTTTCGACATTCCAGGAGTGAGAAAATATCAAAGTCCGGCATTCTGGAAATATTACCCTCATGATAAATGTTGTCATTAAATCCCAGTGGAAAAGGGGTCTGTAAAAATTTAATCCATTTCAGTTCAGCTTCATGTCTTTTGATTATTTTGAATCTAGATGTAGAATTTGCATCGTAATAAAGTTTTTCCACTGGTTGTATAACAATGTTATTTACAGAATGACCTGTACGTCGAAAGTGACGGTACAAGAAAGTGTCAGTTTTCTTAGGCTTACTCATTCTACGATAATGCTCGTTCAATCTAGTTTTAAGCATGCGGTTAGTTTGACCGACGTACTGCATATTACAGTTTGTAGCACGTCAAGTAATTAGATAAATTAAATCTGTAGACTGTCATGTCAAATCAGACATGTTAACTACAGAGAAGCGTCTACCGTTTACAGATGAAGTAACGGTAGACGCAGTGCTTAAATGCGAACAGCATCTGCACCTCTTGGCATTGCACTTAGAAATACTGGGATACATTCCACTTCTTTTCCACGGATTAGTATATTTTCGAAGGATGGGCGATTTGAGAGGAGATAGTCTTATACGAAGACTACTCCCAAAAACATTGGTATTGCCTGCTCCTTTGAGATTAACTGAAGTTACAGAAGACAAATTTAAGGGTCTAACCAATACCGAAGGCAACATAGTATTAAAGTTCTTAATAGAATGGGGAATCCGTACAGAAGAAGCAGAGTGTAACCTAAGGGGTGATATTGATATTTTAAATGTATTTGTAATACTCATTTTGGTTAGTAAGGTTGTGATACCGTCAATACTAAAGCGATGTTCATACCGGTTATTAAATAAATAATAATCAAGTTTCATTAAAAGAACAACATGGTCAACCGTGTCAAACGCCTTCTGTAAGTCCAAAAGTACCATACCAGTAAAATTGCTTTTATCCATTTGAAAGCGAATATGATCAGATAAATGAGTAAGACATGTACTGGTGGAAAAACCTCTCCGAAAACCAGACTGGTATTCAAATATCAACTTATTTTGTAGCAAGTAACTTTCAAACTGGTCATAAACAACTCTTTCTAAAACCTTTAACACTATATTCAAAATTGACACCGGTCTGTAGTTCCCAGTTTCAGTATTATCATTTTTCTTAAACAACGGAACCACGCGTGCTGATTTTAAATCATCAGGCACAACACCAGTAATAATAGACAGATTTATGATATGTGCTATGGGTACAGTGACAATATCAGCACTATCTTTGATAAATCTGGATGGAATGCCATCCAACCCAGTGGCTTTATTAACACCAAGCTTCAAAAGATACTTAAGTACCTTCTCTTCTGACACAAGCGAAAACCCAAAGGCATTTTTGCGGGCTCCAAGTTTCTGGTAAAACTCTGTCACGAAGTTTTTGCCAAACCTGCCAGAACAATTGGGAAGTTTTTCAATCAGAGATGAAGCAACTGTTGAGAAAAAAGTATTAAACTTTTCCGCTACTTGCAGAGGGTCAAAACATATCTCGCCATTAATTTTTAAACCAATTGATTTTGGCGATTCAGATTTCTTCGAAGGCAAACCCATAGTTTTCAAAGTTTTCCAAAGAGACTTAGAGTCATGTTTGTTTTCCATTAATTTATCTTTGAAATAATTTGTTTTTGACTTGTTGATTAAATACTGTGCTTTATTTCTCCCACGTCAAGTGATGTGATGTGAAAGAAACAGCATACAGGGGACTTGTTCGCCCAATCTTGGAATATGGTAGTTGCATCTGGGACCCAAGCGGAGTGGTCCTAAATGAAGAAATTGAAAAAGTTCAGAATAGAGCTGCTAGATTTGTAACTGGAAATTATTGCTTTGAAACTGGGAGCATGACTGGAATTCTAGGAACATTAAGATGGGAGTCTCTCAAGAAAAGGAGAAGAGACAGTAGGCTCATACTCTTATACAAAGGTCTAAAGGGTGCTGCCAGCATTCCAACAGATGACCTTGTTCCCCCAGCTAGGCATTGTAGAAAACACCATTCAATGACGTTTCAGACCCTTACTGGAAGAACGGATATTTATAAAGAATCGTTTTTCCCCCGAACCATTAGAGATTGGAATGCCCTTCCCGATTCTATTATTCTGACGGCTGAAGGTGCTGAGGATTGTGTAGCTAAGTTTACATCTTTGGTTAGAGCTAGGGACTAACTTCCCATATCACAGGTCCTGGTGTATGAATGTCATTTGACGTGTCACCAGTAACAATTCTGATTCTGATTCTGAAGTGGCATTCATTCACCACCATTTACAAAACTGGGTAAATAAAAAACAAGAGGGCCAACTGGCCCTGTAGCGCTCACTTGTGCACCAGAAAATCATGAGTGATGTTTAGAATACACATCGGGACTTGAAGAAATAGATTGGGCTAGCTACAATGTGCTTCCATGCAGAACTGGAACCGAACGCAGATGAGTAATGGTAAACAGCTTAGAGGTTCTAAGCCTGCCCAGGAAAAGTGGTGCCAGTTGAACCGTCTATGCATTTAAACCATATTGGTTTCATTGGGCAGCAGAGCTTAAGATGTCATTTCATCTCAATGTAGGGTAAAAGTCCCACAAATCTGGAAGCAACGTCTCCAAAATGACCTACACAGTGTTGACGGGGATGTTAAACCTTAAATCAATTAAAAAATCGGGGCCCTGTGGTTTCAGAAAAGAAGGTTTTTGAAGTTGATCCATTATAAGTCTATTGGAGTTAAGGAGCCCTGGTGAATGGCCAATTCAGACTCCAGGGGCATGGTTGGCAGGATTTATGTAGGAGACTACTTGACATTACTACATACTAAATATCTAAGCTCGCGCCCTCATGGTTTCGGAGAAGAGAATTTTTGAAGTTTTTTTCCAGTATAAGTCTATAGGTGCTAATGATCCCTGGGGCATGACAAATTTTGACCCAAAGGACATGGTTGGCATGATTTATGTGAGTGACCATTTTATGTTGCTATATACTAAATATCTAAGGTCTGTACTTCATGGTTTCAGAAAAGAAGATTTTCGAAGCTTATTTTCCATTATTTCATTATTAGTTTATCTGAGTTACGGGGTCACAAGATTTGGCCAATTTAGACGCTAGGGGCATGATTGGCAGGATTCATGTTGGCGACCACTCGACGTTGCTACATGCTAAATACCTAAGCTCTCGGCCTTATGTTTTCAGAGAAGAAGATTTTTGAAGTTTGTTTTTCAGTTTAAGTTGTACATTTCAAGTCTATGGTAGGTAATGTGCCCATGGGCGTGGCCAATTTTAACACAAGGGGCATTTTTGACAGGATTTATTAAGGTGACCATTTCATGTGGCTACATACTAAAGATCTAACATCTGGGACTTATGGTTTCAGAGGAGAAGATTGTTTAAGTTTTTTTATTCATTATAAGTCTATGGGAGCTATTGAGCCCATGGGCGCGGCCAATTTTGACCCTAAGAGCATGGTTCGCAGGATTTATGTAGGTGACCACTTGACGTTGCTACATGCTACATATTTAAGCTCTGGGCCCTGTGGTTTCAGAGAAGAAGATTTTTTTAAGTTTTTCCAGTTGTAAGTCTATGGGAGCTAAAGAGCCCTGGGGTGTGGCCTCTTTGGATCCCAGGGGCATAATTCGCAGGATTTATGTCGGTGACCACTTGACGTTGCTTCAAACTAAATATCTAAGCTCTGGGCCTTATGGTTTCATTGAAGAAGATTTATGAAGTTTCTTCCATTATAAGTCTATAGTAGCTGATGAGCACGGGCGTGGCCAATTTTGACCCCAGTGGCAGGGTTAGCAGGATTTATGTAGGTGACTATTTTATGTTGCTACATACTAAATATATAAGTCCTGCGCTTCACAGTTTCAGAGAAGAAGATTTTGAAGATTTTTTTTTCCATTATGAGTCTATTGGAGCTAAGGGGCCCCGGGACGAGGCCCATTTGGACCCAAGGGGAATGATTGGCAGGATTTATGTAGGTGACCACTTGCCATTGCTCCATGCTAAATATATTAGCTCTGGGCCCTGTGGTTTCAGAGAAGAATATTTTTGAAGCTTTTTCCATTATGAGTTTATGGGAGCTAAGGGGCCCGGGGTAGGGGCCCATTTGGACCCCAGGGGCATGATTGGCATGATTTATGTAGGTGAGCACTTGCCATTGCTACATGCTAAATATCTAAGCTCTGGGCCCTGTGGTTTCAGAGAAGAAGATTTTTTTAAGCTTTTTTCCATTATGAGTCAATGGGAGCTTAGGTACCCGGAGAGTGGCCCAATTGGACCCCAGGGGCATGATTGGCAGGATTTATTTAGGTGACCACTTGCCTTTGCTACATGCTAAATATCTAAGCCCTGGGCCCTGCGGTTTCAGAGAAGAAGATTTTTGAAGTTTTTTTCAATTATGAGTCTATAGGAGATAAGGGGCCCCGGGGCGTGGCCCATTTGGACCCCAGAGGCATGATTGGCAGGATTTATGTAGGTGACTTCTTGCCATTGCTACATGCTAAATATCTTAGCTTTGAGTCCTGTGGTTTCAGAGAAGAAGATTTTTGATTTTTTTTCATTATAAGTCTATGGGAGCTAAGGGGGGCCCAGGGTGTGGCCAATTTGGACCTTAGGGTTGTGATTGGCAGGATTTGTGTAGGTGACCACTTGACATTGTTGCAGGATAAATATCTAAGCTCTGGGCCCTGTGGTTTCAGAGAAGAAGATTTTTGAAGCTTTTTCCATTATGAGTCTATGGGAGCTAAGGTGGTCCCAGGGTGTGGCCCATTTGGACCCCAGGGGCATGATTTATGTAGGTGACCACTTATCATTGCCATATGCTTAATATCTAAGCTCTGGGCCCTGTGGTTTCAGAGAAGAAGATATTTGAAGCTTTTTCCATTATGGGTTTATAGGCTAAGGGGCCCCGGGGTAGGTTTTTTTTTCATTATGAGTCAATGATAGCAAAGGGGCCCCGGGGCGTGGCCCATTTGGACCCCAGGGGCATGATTGGCAGGATTTATGTAGGTAAACACTCGCCGTTGCTACATGCTAAATATCTAAGCTCTGGGCCCTGTGGTTTCAGAGAAGAAGATTTTTGAAGTTTTTTTTCATTATGAGTCAATGATAGCAAAGGGGCCCCGGGGCGTGGCCCATTTGGAATACAGGGGCATGATTGGCAGGAATTATGTAGGTGACCACTTACCGTTGCTACATGCTAAATATCTAAGCTCTGGGCCCTGTGGTTTCAGAGAAGATTTTTGAAGCTTTTTTCCATTATGTGTCTATGGGAGACAAGGGGCCCCGGGGCGTGGCCCATTTGGATCCCAGGGGCATGATAGGCAGGATTTATGTAGGTGACCACATGCCGTTGCTACATGCTAAATATCTCAGCTCTGGGCCCTGTGGTTTCAGAGAAGAATCTTTTTTGAAGCTTTATTCAATTATGAGCCTATATGAGCTAAAGGGCCCGGCGGTGGCCCGTTTGGACCCCAGGGGCATGATTGACAAGAATTATGTAGGTGACCACTTGCCGTTGCTACATGCTAAATATCAAAGCTCTGGGCCCTGTGGTTTCAGAGAAGAAGCTTTTTGAAGCTTTTCTCCATTATGAGTCTATGGGAGCGAAGGGGCCCCGGAGTGTGGCCCAACTGGACCCCAGGGGTATGAATGGCAGAATTTATTTAGGTGACCACTTACCGTTGCTACATGGTAAATGTCAAGATCTGGGCCCTGTGGTTTCAGAGAAGAAGATTTTTGAAGCTTTTTTCCATTATGTGGCCCATTTGGATCCCAGGGGCATGATTGGCAGGATTTATGTAGGTGACCACTTGCCGTTGCTACATGCTAAATATCTCAGCTCTGGGCCCTGTAGTTTCAGAGAATAAGATTTTTGAAGCTTTTTCCATTATGAGTCTATGGGAGCTAAGGTGGTCCAAGGGTGTGGCCCATTTGGACCCCAGGGGCATGATTTATGTAGGTGACATGGTAAATATCTAAGATCTGGGCCCTGTGGTTTCAGAGAAGAAGATTTTTGAAGTTTTTTTCCATTATGTGGCCCATTTGGATCCCAGGGGCATGATTGGCAGGATTTATGTAGGTGACCACTTGCCGTTGCTACATGCTAAATATCTCAGCTCTGGGCCCTGTAGTTTCAGAGAAGAAGATTTTTGAAGCTTTTTCCATTATGAGTCTATGGGAGCTAAGGTGGTCCAAGGGTGTGGCCCATTTGGACCCCAGGGGCATGATTTATGTAGGTGACCACTTGTCATTGCCATATGCTAAATATCTAAGCTCTGGGCCCTGTGGTTTCAGAGAAGAAGATATTTGAAGCTTTTTCCATTATGGGTTTATGGGAGCTAAGGGGCCCCGGGGTAGGGGCCCATTTGGACCCCAGGGGCATGATTGGCAGGATTTATGTAGGTAAACACTCGCCGTTGCTACATGCTAAATATCTAAGCTCTGGGCCCTGTGGTTTCAGAGAAGATTTTTGAATTTTTTTTCATTATGAGTCAATGATAGCAAAGGGGCCCCGGGGCGTGGCCCATTTGGAATACAGGGGCATGATTGGCAGGAATTATGTAGGTTACCACTTACCGTTGCTACATGCTAAATATCTAAGCTCTGGGCCCTGTGGTTTCAGAGAAGAAGATTTTTGAAGCTTTTTTTCCATTATGTGTCTATGGGAGACAAGGGGCCCCGGGGCGTGGCCCAATTGGATCCCAGGGTCATGATTGGCAGGATTTGTGTAGGGGACCACTTGCCGTTGCTACATGCTAAATATCTCAGCTCTGGGCCCTGTGGTTTCAGAAAAGAATCGTTTTTGAAGCTTTATTCAATTATGAGCCTATATGAGCTAAAGGGCCCGGCGGTGGCCCGTTTGGACCCCAGGGGCATGATTGACAAGAATTATGTAGGTGACCACTTGCCGTTGCTACATGCTAAATATCAAAGCTCTGGGCCCTGTGGTTTCAGAGAAGAAACGTTTTGAAGCTTTTCTCCATTATGAGTCTATGGGAGCGAAGGGACCCCGGAGTGTGGCCCAACTGGACCCCAGGGGCATGAATGGCAGAATTTATTTAGGTGACCACTTGCCTTTGCTACATGGTAAATATCTAAGATCTGGGCCCTGTGGTTTCAGAGAAGAAGATTTTTGAAGCGTTTTTCCATTATGTGTCTATGGGAGACAAGGGGCCCCGGGGCGTGGCCCATTTGGATCCCAGGGGCATGATTGGCAGGATTTATGTAGGTGACCACTTGCCGTTGCTACATGCTAAATATCTCAGCTCTGGGCCCTGTGGTTTCAGAGAAGAAGATTTTTGAAGCTTTTGTTCCATTATGAGTCTATGGGAGCTAAGGTGGTCCCAGGCTGTGGCCCATTTGGAACCATGAGGCATGATTTATGTAGGTGACCAATTGTCATTGCCATATGCTAAATATCTAAGCTCTGGGCCCTGTGGTTTCAGAGAAGAAAATATTTGAAACTTTTTCCATTATGGGTTTATGGGAGCTAAGGGGCCCCGGGGTAGGGGCCCATTTAGACCCCAGGGGCATGATTGGCAGGATTTATGTAGGTAAACACTCGCCGTTGCTACATGTTAAATATCTAAGATCTGGGCCCTGTGGTTTCAGAGAAGAAGATTTTTGAAGTTTTTTCCATTATGAGTCAATGATAGCAAAGGGGCCCCGGGGCGTGGCCCATTTGGATTACAGGGGCATGATTGGCAGGAATTATGTAGGTGACCACTTACCGTTGCTACATGCTAAATATCTAAGCTCTGGGCCCTGTGGTTTCAGAGAAGAAGATTTTTGAAGCTTTTTTCCATTATGTGTCTATGGGAGACAAGGGGCCCCGGGGCGTGGCCCATTTGGATCCCAGGGTCATGATTGGCAGGATTTATGTAGGTGACCACTTGCCGTTGCTACATGCTAAATATCTCAGCTCTGGGCCCTGTGGTTTCAGAGAAGAATCTTTTTTGAAGCTTTATTCAATTATGAGCCTATATGAGCTAAAGGGCCCGGCGGTGGCCCGTTTGGACCCCAGGGGCATGATTGACAAGAATTATGTAGGTGACCACTTGCCGTTGCTACATGCTAAATATCAAAGCTCTGGGCCCTGTGGTTTCAGAGAAGAAGCTTTTTGAAGCTTTTCTCCATTATGAGTCTATGGGAGCGAAGGGCCCCGGAGTGTGGCCCAACTGGACCCCTGGGGCATGAATGGCAGAATTTATTTAGGTGACCACTTGCCTTTGCTACATGGTAAATATCTAAGATCTGGGCCCTGTGGTTTCAGAGAAGAAGATTTTTGAAGCTTTATTCCATTATGAGTCTATAGGAGACAAGGGGCCCCGGGGCGTGACCCATTTGGACCCCGGGGCTTGATTGGCAGGATTTATATAGATGGCGACTTGCCGTTGCTACATGCTAAATATCTTAGCTCTGGGCCCTGGGGTTTCAGAGAAGAAGATTTTTGAAGCTTTTTTTCCCCCTATAAGTCTATGGAAGCTATGGGGCCCAAGGGTGTGGCCAATTTGGACCCCAGGGGCATAATTGGCAGGATTTATGTAGGTGATCAGTTGACATTGTTATAAGCTAAATATCTAAGCTCTCGGCCCTGTGGTTTCAGAGAAGAAGCTTTTTTTTCAATTATGAGCCTATGGGAGCTAAGGGGGTCGCAGGGTGTGGCTCATTTGGACCCCAGTGGCATGATTTATATAAGTGACCACTTGTCATTGCCATATGCTAAATATCTAAGCTCTGGGCCCTGTGGTTTCAGAGAAGACGATTTTTGAAGCTTTTTCCAGTAAGAGTCAATGGGAGGTAAGGGGCCCCGGGGCGTGGCCCATTTGGACCCGAGGGGCATGATTGACAGGATTTATGTAGGTGACCACTTGCCGTTGCTACATACTAACTATCTAAGCTCTGGGGCCTGTGGTTTCAGAGAAGAAGATTTTTGAAACTTGTTTTTCCATTATGAGTCTATAGGAGTTAAGGGGCCCGGGGCGTGGTCCGTTTGGACCCCAGGGGCATGATTGGCAGGATTTATGTAGGTTACAACTTTCCGTTGCTACATGCTAAATATCGTAGCTGTGGGCCCTGTTGTTTCAGAGAAGAAGATTTTTGAAGCTTTTTTTCCAATTATGAGTCTATGGGAGGGAAGGGGCCCAGGGGCGTTTCCCATTTGGATCCCAGGGGCATGATTGGCAGGATTTATGTAGGTGACCACTTGCCGTTGCTACATGCTAAATATCTCAGCTCTGGGCCCTGTGGTTTCAGAGGAGAAGCTTTTTGAAGCTTTTTTCAATTATGAGCCTTTAGGAGATAAGGGGCACCGGGGCATGGCCCGTTTGGACCACAGGGTCATGATTTGCAGGAATTATGTAGGTGACCACTTGTCGTTGCTGCATGCTAAATATAAAAGCTCTGGGCCCTGTGGTTTTAGAGAAGAAGCTTTTTGAAGCTTTTTCCATTATGAGTCTATGGGAGGCAAGGGGCCCCGGGGCGTGGCCCATTTGGATCCCAGGGGCATGAGTGGCAGGAGTTATGTAGGTGACCACTTGCCGTTGCTAAATGCTAAATATCTAAGCTGTGGGCCCTGTGGTTTCAGAGAAGAAGATTTTTTAAGCTTTTGTTCCATTATGAGTCTATAGGAGCTAAGGGGCCCCGGGGTGTGGCCAATTTGGACCCCAGGGGCATGATTGGCAGGAATTATGTAGGTGACCACTTGCGGTTGTTACATGCTAAATACCTAAGCTCTGGGCCCTGTGGTTTCAGAGAAGGAGATTTTTAAGCTTTTTTCCATTATGAGTCTATAGGAGCGAAGGGGCCCCGGGGTGTGGCCAATTTTGCGCCAGGGGCATGATTGGCAGGAATTATGTAGGTTACCACTTACCGTTGCTACATGCTAAATATCGTAGCTGTGGGCCCTGTGGTTTCAGAGAAGAAGATTTTTGAAGCTTTTTTTTCCAATTATGAGTCCATGGGAGGGAAGGGGCCCAGGGGCGTGTCCCATTTGGATCCCAGGGGCATGATTGGCAGGATTTAAGTAGGTGACCACTTGCCGTTGCTACATGCTACATATCTAAGCTCTGGGCCCTGTGGTTTCAGGGAAGAAGATTTTTGAAGCTTTTTTTCCATTATGAGTCTATAGGAGCTAAGGGGTCCCGGGGTTTGGCCAATTTGGACCCTAGGGGCATGATTGGCAGGATTTATGTAGGTGACTACTTAACATTTTTACAAGCTAAATATCTAAGCTCTGGGCCCTGTGGTTTCAGAGAAGAAGATTTTTTTAATATATTTTTTTCTTCATTATAAGTCTATGGGAGCTATATGTTGCCATGGCAACCAGAATTCCAATCTGATCAGCCCAAAAACCTTATGCAGCCTTTCCCCCTACCTGTTGATGCTTCACATGGAATTTGATCAAGATTGGCCATGGGGTATTAGAGATATACTTATTTTAAATTGTTTACGTACGCACGGGCGCACGCACGCACGCACGCACGCACGGACGCACGCACGCACGCACGGACGGACGCACGCACGCACGACGGACAACGGACAAAATGTGATCACAAAAGCTCACCTTGTCACTACGTGACAGGTGAGCTAAAAATAGAAATGAAATAAAAAAAAATAAGTAAATAAACAAATAAATTAACTCACTTATCAGTAAATAAATAAATCTACTATCAATCAACCAATTAATCAATTAACCAATAAATCAATTAACAAACAAGTCAATCAATCAACCAACTAAGTAAGAATTAGAAGCATTTATTCTTGATTATTGAGGACTATCATCTCATTTCATAGTACTATGTATACGGGCCTCCGTGGCCTAGTGGATAAGAGCGCTGACTCTTAGTCATTAGGTCTCTCACCGCCGTAGGTTCGAGCCTCGCTCGGGCCACGTGTGAGACGCCAAGTTCTGCAACGGAAGGTCAGGTGGTTTTTCTCCGGCTACTCCGGTTTTCGCCCACCTCTGATTAACGATAGGCTCGATATGAGTGAAATAATCTTGAAAGGGCCGTAAAACCCAAACCAAAAAAAAAAAAAAATAGTACTATGTAGCCTGCAGCGCTGATTGAAGAGAAATTCTCTATTTTAGGATACCTCTATGCAGATTGTTTTAAGGATGCATTTTTTTTTTTTCAGCTAAATTTAGCCGCCCATTCAACTGAGGTAATGGCCAAATATGACCGACTCAGTATAAGAAGTAGTTTAGGTCGTAGTACCAAAGCGTTAATCCAAAATCATTAATCCACAGACAAATGGCAAATATCAATGTTCAGATCAACAAACATGGACTCCAGAAGAGTGTAATCAGGCGGATAGTAAGCATTACTTGGTAAGCAAGCTTCGCCCACCATGCCTATCGACCCGAACGAAGAAAAGGAGTAAATGCCGAGAAGGGTATGTCCGAGATTTTGGAAGTCTTCCTATGACTTTCCATTGGCAAACACATCAGAAATAATTCTGGAAATGGCCACATTGTACTGAACAACAAGATCATGGTGCCTTCCATAGAACTTCTTTAGTGTTGATACCAGTTTGGTTTTTTGATACCCCTGGCATAACAACCTGGTAGTGAGCACCTTCCCACGTTCCATAAAGTCCTGATACTTGGAACAGGCTCTAGCATAACGGATTAACTGTGAAACGTAAACTCCATATGCGGGTGCAGACGGGATATCACTGTTCAGGAAGGGAAAGTTCACAATGGGAAAATTGAAGTCATCGCGTTTATCGTACAGCCTAGTAGTAAGCTTCCCGTTGTCAATATAGAGATAAAAATCCAAGTATGAAGAGGAGGTTGCAGTCTCTGTTGTTTCCTTAATTTCAAGTTCACGTGGATAGATGAATTCTAAGTAATCTGCGAATTTAGAATTTTTCAGAGACAATAAATCATCTATATATCTGTAGGTGAAATTGAATTGTTGTGCAAGGCGTTTCTTGCCTGCTTTGAGGAGACCTTGTACAAACTCCGTCTCATACGAGTACAAGAACAAGCCGGCAAGCAACGGTGCACAATCAGTACCCATTGGTATGCCGATTGTTTGCTGAAATATTAGGCCACGGGACTCCACGAAAATATTGTCAATTAGATATTCCAGCATCTTTATGACATCTGCGTCAGTGTACTTTTGTGGTGCACCAGAGTGATCTCGAACGAAGTATGTGTCTTTATAGCCAAGGTCAACATACGGGTAGAGACGATTACCATTCTTGTGGAAAAACATTGATTTATAATTTCCTTGAGTTTAGATTTCAATTTATCATGAGGAATAGTTGTGTACGAAAGATTTTATGCTGTTTACTGAGAGAAAAGATTGTGACTGAAGATGTTCTAGAAGCTCTTTGGAGTTTTTCAAGATCCACATCTGATAGATAGCTAGATCTGTCTTCAGCAGGTGAGGGGCCTCCTTTCGTAAAATCAATAGTTTAGAGAAACAGATAAAATGAATATTTTATCATAACTGATGTGATGATGTTCTTTTGTCTCTTACTTATCCATCACATAATGAATTCTGAAAAGTTAGATCCTTTGGAAGCAAAGAATACACCAAATAAACGAAAATAGCAGACTCGGTTTTATTGAGTCTGTTCATGACTAGTGCTGAAATGTGCAACACCAACCACGCCCTCTAGCACCGGCTTAAACAGAACTCAAGTCCATGTGATTATCACCAGTCTAAACCCCACTTTGAATAGAGAAAACTGATGCTTAGGTGTATACTTAAGTTTTCATTTGTCCGCTCAACAACATAGATTGAAGGTTCTTGTTAGTGTCGCCTCATTGGGGTGGTTCTAACAAGCACCCATTACCTATGTTCAGAGTAAAAATACGACAAACATCAGAAAAACAACTGTTTTGGAGAAATGAAAGGATGTGCAACGTCACACTAATGTACTACCTTGGTCTCATTTAATTATAATTAAAAAGAATAGGGACGTTGATTGATTGTTTTGACTTTGATGACACTCCAACCCTTGTGGCTCATTGTGTGTCATCTCACAGAGAAAGGGAGTGAGGAAATAAAATACATAACAGTGGAGATGAGCTGTAATTCAATATCAGCTAAAAAGAGTGGAAGGAAAAATACACAGGCTTAGCAGGTCAATAATAATAATAATAATAATAATAATAATAATTATTATTATTTTTATTATTATTATTTTTATTATTGATTACACTTGGTCTATGAAAGAGGTTTTATAATCAGTTTTGCTATTTTTATCTCAAAATATTTTACATACCATGCTTATACCACGCTTAAAATGAAAATATAATAAACATGCACATTATATTTCAATTTTTCTTATTAATCAGTTTTGCTATTATTATCTCAAAATATTTTAAATACCATGCATATACTATGCTTTAAATGAAAATATAATAAACATGCACATTATATTTCAATTTTTCTTATTAATTTTATTACTTTTTCAAAATATAAAATTTTATTTAGTGGTATAAATTTGAATCTACTTTTTCATGTACATTATTGATTTTCCCCTGTAGTGCCTCAGCCAGGGGATTCAACAAGAGCCACTAATCACCTATTCAGGGCCTTCCTTTGATCTGCTGAGGACAGTGTATCACAGAGGGCAATAGCGCCGTGTGTGCTACTGTTGCAAGAAAAAATGCCTTTAATCAACCGATCAATCAACAGGAGATCTCGATCTTTTAAGGTTCAATTTTACCAACACATTGTGAGCAATCTGGATGGGATCCTTACATAGGTAGATTAGCTCATGGCTCTCAGGGCACTCAAAACAAGTTGTACTTGATGGCCAAGGGTCTGATCCAGTCCTTGGTTTATCTGGTGTCCCCCAAGGTTCGGCCCTTGGACCGGTCCTTTTCTTGGTATTCATTACTGATCTCACTGATCATATCAGGTCATCTGTCCGTTTGTTTGCTGATGATTGTGTCCTTTATAGGAATATATATTCTCCTTCTGACTGTCTTATTTTACAAGATAACCTGAATCGACTAGCACATTGGGAGGTAGGCCGATTGACAGATGAAGTTCAATGTGGCCAAAATGTCTTTCAATGAGGGTATCACGACACCCTCCAGACAAGCAAATAAAGCCTTATTACACCAGCAAATTTTGGAACAGGTTCAATCCGCCAAATACCTTGGTATCAAAATCACTGATGATCTTGATTGGGGTCAACAAATTTAAAACATAACACCGATAGCAACTAGGACTTAAGGATTTCTTAGACGTAACTTTGCTTTTGTACCTAGGCAGACAAAGGATGTTGCACAGAAACATTGGTTCGCCCTCAACTTGAATATGCATCGCCCATTTGGCATCCCTGTGTTAAAACTCAGATTCAGCAGGTGGAGAAGGTGCAAAGGACAGCTGCTCGATGGACCTGCCGACGATGGCGAAATAGAAGCAGCGTCGGTGACATTCTTAACGAGCTAGAATGGCCGTCCCAAGAGGCCCGTCGTAAGCAGTCCTCTTTAACCTTCTTCTATAAGATACATATAGGTACAGTGCCCATTAATAAAGACGAATACTTGACCCCTGAGACAGTTTCAACACGAACAAGGGCATCAAAAGTAAACAACTCCCAATATCGTTGGTACCAATCCTATAGTGATGCCCTGAAAAATTCTTTTTTTCCGAGAACTTTTCCCCAGTGGAATAGTCTTCCCTCTTCTGTGCTGAATGCTAAGACGGCAGAGTAGTTCAAAGCCCGTACAGTGTCAGATTGAGACTCAGAGATATGCGTTTAAGTATACCTCTGTTATTCATATTGTAAAAAGTTTTAAATAGTGCCTCATCCAGTGACTTCTCTCCTCTCTCTCTCTCCCTCCCCCCTCTCTCTCTCTTGAGCTAAATTCTGCATTGCGCCTGGTTGAAAAAGTAGTGCACGTATGAATATATGCATAATGAAATGTGATGAGTATCCGCTTGTGACGTCGCGAGCAGACTAAAAAGCAAAGGGCTCTTTTAGGAATATGCGGTAAGTTTGACATGGCTTAAATCGTATACAGCAAAATCAAAGCACCAAAGGCACTGGAATGACAGACTCAGTCAGGAATTTCAGGAGTAAGGCCTTTATTTTGAAAAAAAGTATTTTTTTTTCTTCTTATTTTAAGGAAAAACAAAAAAAAAAAAAAAAAAAAAAAATCGTGGCGAACCGATTATATTTTATTATTAAAGACACTAATCATGTATTTAGTTTATACCGCAATTCAAAACAATCAAGGGTTTTGCAATGATTTAGCAAATTTGAGCAAAAAAGACAGCAGACAGGGTGGCATGTTAAACGACAATCAGTGCCATGGCGCGCACACGTAGTATAACGTGACGTCAAATAGTGCAAAGTTTCTGACGTCACCGCGCCACGGAGACGCAGGAAACAACATGGACGCTCGAATAAATGTTTCTCAGCGCTTAACATTCTGTATAAAAATCTGCAAATAAATAGTTTATTTTAGCTTAAGAAAATATTTTCGAGGTTGAGACGCAACCGCAGTAGCAGTGCGCAATTATTCCAACGGGCCATTCAAACCAGGAAAGCCCGAGAAGGTAAGAATATAGCTGAAATTTCTGAAAATCTATTTAAATAAATATTGCAAAGATTATAACTTGCAGTTTCGTTGTTTTCTCGTGTATAAAAGGTTGCCTGTTATTGTTTACGCTTGCAAATTAGGGACCTGAAAAGTAGGTCCGGTCTATAATCGGTCACTAGACGTATTATAGGTCAGTAGAAGGTATTGTAGGTCACTACCGATTATAGCGTGCAGTTATTCGACCCCTTTTTTTAGGTTACTAGAATGCCTGATTGCGGTATAAAAAAAAAACAGTACTACAAAATTCCATTTATGAAATGTTTGTAAATGTTTAGACCGTACTATGAAGTTGCGTTCATTGCTTCGAATTCAGATGAAACATTGCGTACGTTAGAAAAGTTTGACTAAAATGTAGTTTTCAAAAGAATTACAGTATGTCATGACAAAACGAAAGATTTTGCAGAATGAATTGGTGTAGTTCCGTAATTTGCAAGATCAAGTAATTAAAATTTTTAAAGTTTTAATATTTTACAAGACATTTAACATATAACGACCTATATAACATACAGAAAGATGTAAACATGCATCCCAAATGTCTTATGACGCTGAAGGAAAAAACGTTGTATTCCGGTGTTGGAGTTGGAGTCGGCGTCGGCGTCCGCATTTACGTAAGTGTTTTTAAGAGTTCATATTTTCGAAACCATACGATAGATTTAATGATCTTGCAAATTAAGAAAAGCTTAATGATTTAATTGAATGGACTTTTCACAGAGAAGATTCTCTCTATCTTGCATGTAATGTCAGAAATGCATTTTTCACTTCTAAAGAGCATAAGAATTATACACTTTGGTCATGTCAGAAAGTGTGTGATGCCCTCACCTTTCTACTTGACAATATTTATATTAGATTCGGTACTAAGTTATTTAGACAAATTGTGGGTATTCCGATGGGTACTAATTGCGCACCTCTTGTGGCTGATCTGTTCTTGTATTGTTATGAAAGAGACTTCATTTTGTCGCTTTCCATTGATAACCAATCTGAAATTATTGAAGCTTTTAGCTCTACTTCTAGATTTTTAGATGATTTATTAAATATTGATAATACCTATTTTGATGGTTTGATCAGTCAGATTTACCCCCTAGAACTTCAGTTAAATAAAGCAAATTCTTCTGATACCGAGGCCCCGATTTTGGATTTACATCTGTCTATTGTAGATGGATTTGTTTCGTGCAAAATTTATGATAAACGCGATGACTTTGATTTTGAGATTGTAAATTTTCCTTTTTTGGATGGTGATGTTCCTCGTGCGCCATCCTATGGCGTTTATATTTCGCAATTAATTCGATTTGCTAGAGTGTGTAGTCATGTAACTGACTTCAACACTCGTAATAAATTATTAACGGCTAAACTCCTTAATCAGGGTTATCGGTACCATAAACTACGCAAAGCCTTTTCAAAATTTTATAGACGCCATTCTGATTTAATTTCAAAATTCAATATTGGACTTAAATCTCTTCTGCAACAAGGTCTATCGGAACCCGAATTTTATGGTGACTTAGCATATAAATTCAGAAAAATATATAACCGCAATGACTTCAGCACCCAATTTCGTAAAATCATTCTTCGATATAAAAAGATTGGGTACAACATGGATATTATACGACAGACTGCATGCATGGTAGTTAACCCAATCACGGTTGGCAACTTTGCTTCCCTCTTTAATTGCACACCGGTGGGTCAGGCCTCAGATTCTATGACGGCTCCAACGTAAAGGCTTATTGAAAATTAGAGAGATAATGTCGGTTGATGCCTGATGCTCTGTCTCTGGTCGGGCTCATCGGAGTCTAACTGTTGGTTTTCTTTTGCTCCAGCATTTCAGTGGTTTCTTGCTGTCGAGTCCTCACCGTTGTCTCACCTCTGTGGTTCTTTGATTTTTGTGTTCACGGAGATGTTGCACTGATGAGTTAGGAGGCCTTCATGCGGACTGAACAAATTATTTGTCTAAATCGCGACGGAAGTAAGGGCGAGGATTGTGGCCACGTAAAATCGATTTAAGCCCCCCAGTGGAAATCTTCCACGGACCGTTCCAAGGCGGCTCTTCTGTGGCGATTCATTTATGTTGTTGTTTGTTACTTACTGTGTGTATCACTTGTGTCTTTTGGTTTTGGATGGCCATATGGCCATTTTGTGGGAAAGTAACTGTCTTTATGGCCTTCCTTTGTTTAGGTTTCCATTATGGTCTGGTCGCTTAATGTTTGTATTTCTTTCCCTTTGGTGTCTTTTATGGGTGGAGTAAGTTAATTGTATCAATTCCTGATCTTTGTTTTACTTCTACTTTGGTTCATGCTTGGTAAGATGATAGATAAAGGTCCAAAGTTTTGTTCGGCAATAGCCCAGCCCACGCCATTGGCCATAAGGTCAATGTAATGGACTTAGAATTTTTATGGTAAAGTTTTTTTTTTTTCGAATTTTTTATATTAAATTACTTTACTGCTCATATTTTACAAACCATAGTACGAATTTGGGTCATGTTTGGCATGATGATAGGCACAACCGGCTTTTTATTTAGCCATATATTACAAACCATAGTACGAATATGGGTAATGTTTGGCATGATGATAGGCATAATCAACTTTCTATTTAGCAATGCCCAAGGGCTCAATGTCAAGGTCACAGACTTAGAATTTTTTAATTTTATAGTTTTTTTAACAGCTCATATTTGTCAACCAATATGATGGATTTGGCTCATATTTTGTATGATTATAGGTATAGGTCAAGGCCATGGACTTGGTATTTAATGTTAACAGGCCATACTTTCCCAACCATATGATGAATTTGGTTCATATTTGGACTGATGATAATATTGGTCCAATCTTTTATTCAGCAATACCCTCACCCATAACCTCAAGGTCAAGTTAACAGACTTAGAATTTTTTATGTTAAAGCTCATATTTTCCAAACAATACGATCGATTTGGTTCATATTTGGTGTGATAAGATATAGGTCTAAAGTTTTATTAGAAATTCTTGTACATGCCCATGACCTCAAGGTCAAGGTCACGGACTTAGGAATTTTATGTTAAGTTTTTCTTCACTATGTGATGGATTAGGGTCATATTTGGTATGATGATAGATATAGCCAGTTTGATAGGATGATAGGTCTATTAGCCAATATTCCACCTATGCCCATGGCATCAAAGACACTTTTCAAGGCGACCCATACTGTCTGATGACAACTCTTGTTTGATTTTTACTGTTTGTGAATTCGATGTATAATCGAAAAACAGTTGAACACATTTACTGTGTTTATTCGATGTCAATAAGCTTTACGTAAATAGTTTGTGTCAGAAATTTCAAAGCTCTTTTCAGGGTGCAAATATTTAGTTTACAAACCAATAATTTTTACCCTGTACATCCGTTGAACCTCTAAATCGACGCGAAATCGCCATGGAAAAAGTTTGTTTTCTCCGGTGACGGCTAACGCACGGTGAAATAAAAAACATTGATCTTACACCGAAAAAATAAAATGTCCTCTATTTCTTGTGCCACGTATTAAGTCCATTGATATGTAAAACTGCCCGTTACGACTGTAGCGGAGATGCCATTTGTATTTTTTCTTACATTTTTTTCAGAGAAAATCAGACTTCAGATTTCAAGCGAATCATCATCTACCTGGTTTTGTCTGAAAATTGAGAAAAAAATGGCTGTCGGCTGCTTTAAAACATGCATAGCGCTTTAAGGATTAATGGGCTTTTGTGTCTCTGATGGGAGCTGTGGGTTGATTGTATCGATTCCTGATCATTGCCTCCACTTCTATTTTATTAATGAAACATTTGTAAACAGACAGTCAATTTGAATTTTTAAACGGCATTTATCTAATGATTATTCAAGGCATTTTCTGACTTAAACGAAAACATGTATACAAATATGCGCGAGAAAATGTTAAAGCAAATGTAATAAATATGGTTTGAGCGAAACTGTGCCAGAAACTGAAAACAAACTGATTTCTGGCCGGACTACGTTTTTTGTGCGGACTCATATTTCAGTGCAGCTGATGTAAGCCGGATGTAGAAAAGTAAATGTCTCAGCCAGCTAGAAATGACAGATAAACCTGTCATTAAAAGGTAGCAAACAGCGGCTCCTGCTAAACACGACAACATATAACTTTGCAGACAGTTCAGATCTGATGGCTTCTGATTCAGGATCGGCACTTTTTGTCATGCAGTTTATGAATGGAACGAATACATTTTTATCAAATAATGTGATTGGTTGATAGTCAGAAATAGTGTGGTTAAATAAATTTATTCAGCAGGATAAGGGTTATGTAACGCTGAGCCCGGTTGGTACACGTATGGGTGACCGCTAAACATTACGGAATAGTGTTTATTTTTTTTATTAAATAAGTTCCAGTATAAGGCTTAAAAATAGTCGTGTTTCAGCTAACCTGACCGACACTGATTTTGTTTATTTTCTCACCCACCGACCTTAATTTTTTCTAGCATTTTGATGGAAATTCATGAAACTGTCAAAAAACCTAAACTAATACTTGAAACCCTGTTCTTTTGCCTCCGTGAAGTTTTAACCTCGTTATTTGAATGCTTTCAGGTAATATAGTTTAAATTTAGTCGTTTTAATGTTTTTTTTTTGTTTTTTTTTGTTGTTGTTGTTTTGCTTTTTTCCAGCGAATCAAATTTTGACAAAAATTAAACAGTTTTTGCGACCTGCCGACCCATACCCGTTTTCGGCATGTTAGTGGAAATACAACTAATTTTAGGTCTTAAATTAAGTTCTGTAGTGTAATTAAATTATTTAATTTTGATTTTTTTCCTTCTTTTTTACTCATTTATTCTTTTAAGGGTAACGAATGTTACATAGCTGTTTTAGGGATCCAGAGTGCGAAAGCGTGTCAGTTTGAAGCTTATATTGTTTGGTTTCAGAAAAACATAGTGTTAAACGTTCTACCTTGGTGTCTATAATCAGTGATGCTGTTCACATTTTATCATGATACTTTTTATTCGTTTTGTCAATGTTTCTAAAATAACTAGTGATTTAATTTATATACTATTCGCAGGACATTTAAAATTTCTACTCGCCATACATGATCTTCATCTCGATCATGGTTAACCTCCACAAATGCCTTGAAATAATACTTCTGCTGCTACTGCTGTTGATATTTGTATGGGACCCTAAGGGGCTCGTACGGCCCCCGTCCATCGGGGCTTGAAGAAATAGATGGACTGCATGATGCTTCCGCGCAGAGCTGAAACAGACCGCACACGAGTACTGGTAAACCACTTAGAGGATTTAAGCCTGCCCACGCTAAGCGGTGCGAGTCGACCCGCCCATGCTTAAAAACCCTATTGGTTAAATTGGGTGACAGGGTTTGAGATGTCATTTCATCTCAATGTCGGGTAAAAGTCCAACAAAATTGGAATCAACATCTCCAAAACTATTTTTACAGTGTTTACGGGGACGTTAAACCTGAAATCAAACAAACAAATCAAGGGGCTCGTCCTTCAATGATAGAATATAGCTGCTACATTTGTAACAAGGGTTACTGTTTTGTTACAAAGGGTATGACTGGAATACTGGAAAAAAACGAGCATGAAGTCTCTCAACAAAAGAAGATACAGCAAGCGTATACTATTGAAATAAGACGTGCCTCAGTATTCCAACAGATGAAAATCATTCATTGGGATTTCAACCCTCTTCTGCTAGGAGAGACATTTTCAGATGATCTTTTTTTCCTCCCTTCTTCCAGAATCGAGTATTTCAACAGTAGACTGTGCAGAAGATAGATACGAGGGCCGATAGATATGTTGTGGGCCTCGTATTGAAGGAGGTTCGCAGGGATGTTCTTTTTAAGCCCTACATTTCTCTGACTATATAGGGCCGTGTACCCAAGTACTGGGCTCATTTGGTCAGTTATTATCGACGAACTGGAACTCTAAAGTAAACAAGACAAGCAGCTTTTGCAAAATGGACGATCCGATATTTGCATAAAAAAGGTTTAACGCCTAAGGATGGTAGCAACACTAGGGAAAGATGCCTCTTTATATAATACAGTGAAAAAGGAGGGTGGCGGAATTGAAGCGCGACAGACGCTCTGTTTGAGGATGACCCCCGTCCTGGAAGGCCTGTCAATGGTTAACCCCAGAAATGGTCAATAAAATCCACGGTATTGTTTTGACCGACAGACGAGTCACAGAAAGATATATAGCCAGCACGGAAAAGAGTACATTCCATTCTGGCAGAGGATCTTGCAATGAGAAAGCTTTCGGCCCCGTGGGTACCAAGACTTCTGACAGTTGATCAGAAGCACACCAGGCGCACATTATCGCGTGCTTATTTTAACCTTTTTGGGAAAGGTCCTGCCAACTTTCTTCAGAGATTTGTCACTGTGGATGAAACATGGGTCTACCAGAGGCCAAACAAATTGAAACAATGGAAGCACCCTGACTCACCCCCCGCCAAAGAAGGCAATGTCTATTCCATCAGCTGGGAAGGTTATGGCCTCGGTTTTCCGGGATGCAGATGATATTCGTCAAATAGACCATCTCCAAAAGGGACAAACAATCAATGGCACATACTAGGCTTCACTTCTGACGCAGTTACGGGAACATGTTAAACTTAAGCGCCGCGGAAGCTCACTAAAGGTGTGTTGTTCCATTAGGACAAATCTCCTGTTCACAAGTCTGTCATTACTATGGCTGCCATTCACGACTGTGGCTTTAAATTGATTTAGCATTCGCCATATTCACCTGATCTGGCTCCATCAGACTTTCATATATTTCCAAAACTGGAAACGGCTTTTACAGGCACCCACTTTCAGTCCAATGATGACGTCGTATATGCAGTTGATGACTTTCTGAACAGCCAAGAAAAAGAGTCCTATAAAAGTGGCATTGAGGCCCTTAAACACCGCTGGCAAAAGTGTATAGATACTGAGAGGGATTATGTTGAAAAATAATACAATATGTCCGACAAAATTAAAATCCTTCAATATGAGGCTCACGACAAACCAGTCAGCCCTCGTAGCTAAGTTTACCTCTTTGGTTAGATCTAGAGATTATGTACCATCCCATATCGCAGGTCCTGATGAATGTCATTTGACGTATCAACAGTAACAATTCTGAATCTGACGGTTTGAGTGTTTTGAGTTTTACGTCCCACCAACAGCTAAGGTCATACGGAGACGGGTCCTCGGTTTAAAGACTCATCCGAATGTCTGGAGAAGCCCGGGATCGATCCTGCGATCCCTGGTTTACAAGGCGAGTAGTGTAACCACTGCACCACGGAGGCTTCTCTGAATCTGACGGTAACCTTCACATTCTTCATAGGTATCTACCCAATAAGCGTGTAAGGCATAAAATATAGTTGTGTTTCTACTAACATCCTGAAAAAGAAAACTGGTCGGTAGGTAGGAGAATTGTTTTTATTTTTTTTATTTTTTCTCCCGATAAAAACAAACAGGGTCGGGCCTGTTGTTAATACAACGTTTTTGAGTAGGGTATATTTGCAACACACAACATGATGTCGCTCGTGGGAACAGTCGTTCGCCGGAACAAAGTGTCCGTGGTGGGGACACTGGAAATTAGCAGTTGTAGATACAGAAAACCGTAAAATTTGGGTTATCTTTGCATATTAATTTAAATGTATCGTGTTCTATTCTCTTCATTTGGGTCAAGCGAATAACAGTCGTCGTTTATTAAAAGTTATTTATTTTTATGACTGTTATGAAATTTAATAACGCCTCGCATTTTTGTTGAATAGTTGGCGTGTCATACTAAGTTATTTATAAGACTTTCAAGGGGCGTAACAAATCAAAACAAACAAAAAAAAATCAACACTCTGCATATTTTGCAATAGTTTGGTTAATCACTTTAATTTTGATTAAAGGATTTCAATTAAAAAATACATAAAAATATGCCTAACATAAAGTTTTATGAATCTATCCCAGTTTGTATTGGTGACAAAATATTTGCTGGTAATGAACCTTTTCATAGTTGAAATTATTTTGATACTAATAGTAAGTTGCGGTCCTCCGCGAACGGCCCCGCTAGGAGGGAACTAAAACTGACAGCACTAGGATACCAAGGGGAGATAAACGCGATTGCTTTGCTCAATCTAATGTCACAGGAAATGAGGGACGCGGTTTTCAATTTCTTTGAGAAAACAAACTACCTGGACAAATATAGGGGAAAGCTAAGGGCGCAGACTAAATTTATTGCACTGTTACGAGAGACACACCCCGTACGAGGTTACACACAAGCATGCCTGAAACCAAAACCGTTACAGATCCGATTTCAGAAACAATAAATGATTTAACCGCACCTTAGACGCTACCAACCAAAAAGGAGCGTAGTGATCAAAGGGCGGCCGTCTCACGGCAAAAAGGGGAACAAAGTCAACGGTAGGCACTGTGGTTTGCGGCCTCGACTTTGCACTTAGGAGTGCCTAACGGTGACAGCGATCCCTGGATCACTGTGAGAAGACCATAACAGAACGGGGCATGGACCCACCACAAGGAAAATCCATAGCCCCGACCCACCCTCCAAAGGGGTGTGGCAAGCGAGAGGTTAAGACGAGGTGTAGCGTTGTGGTTGCGGCCCACTGGCTTTGCACTTATGAGCGCTGCACCAAAATCCTAGCTGATCGGGAGCCACACTGCCCGAAATAGGATCACACGAGAACACGCCGGAACTGGGCATGGATCCATCACAAGGAAAATAAATCGCCCGGCCTCTCCGGAGGGGGGAAGGCAAACGGGAAATCAGGACCTGATGTAACGCTGGGGTTTGCGGTCTTAGGACTTTGGCACTGAGCAGCGTTGCGTCAAAATCCTGGCTGATCGAGAGCCACACAACCCAAAGGAGAACGGCACACCAACACACTAGCAAACAAAAGGCTCTCCTTCAGGAATGCACATAGATTAGTGGGACAGAAATAAGAAACAATAGGCCTTATCACATCTCTTTGTTTTTCTTTTTTTTTTTTCGCTTTCGAATAAAGGATGTACATTATAAGGTTACCCAAACGGAATGATCTGGGGGCCACAAAAGGACCCTTTTATAAACACCTGACTAGCAGAAAAATCACAGGAAGGCTCTCTCTAAGCACACATGGTATTGCTTCTGTCCCTCTCTTGACAAATGAATACGGTCCCTATAATAGTGCCTGTGGAGGCGGCCATCGCTGTCCCAACTTGCCTTCGGAAAATATGAAACGCTGTCCCACAAGTCAACATCATAGCTCGCCACGCGCATACCACCATGGCCGAAAAACCGAACCTCGCCTGGTACATCAAACAGCCCTCGGTACTGCCCTTGTCGTTTAACATAAGAATCACCAAAAAACAGCAAATCGCGCCATGACCGTAATTAAAACGGACGGTCAAGACGACCATATATTTATACAGATAAGGGAAATAAACTAACTAACTAGGGCATGACTTAGCGCGACCCTGAAGGAGGGCATCAACACACAACCACCCACGCAAAACTAAAACAACATACATCCACCCACGCAATGCTCAATTAGGTAGATAAAGCGATAGTTGTAGAATAGTTGTAGAGTAGGAATCCCGTAGAGAGGATAGTATAGGAAAAGAGAGATCAAAAATCTGGAGATAGAAGAAGAAGAAGAAGAGTTTAGTTCCCAAAAAGCGATTTCAAACATTGTTAACTGTAAATATGACACATAAAAACAAGATCGCATAGGAGTGCTCGACTGCGCACATGCGCAGGCGGACGCTTGTAAGCGACCTATGAAATTGTACTAACTGCATTGCTAACGAGATCGGCACACGATATCTCGGGCCCTCAAAGGACTAGGTAGGAATACAATTCCTCCTATGGTGCCTTCCTTCAAGTAGGATGCGATAATGACATGTAAACATGGCGACTCAGAATGACCCACTTACGGTCCCACAGATTATGACATCCTACGTGGAGGAGGGCACCACATTTTCCTAACTTTAACAAAAAAATGCAGAAAAGGAGATTGACCTACTTCCACATCCTCCGCGATAGAGGTCACCCACAAACTAAAATAAACACGAACTTGGGCCCGAGACGGCGGAGGCCGTCACACTATACTATATGTTGTATGTACAGAATAAACAAAAATCACAAAATATAATCTACAAGCACAACCTTGCAGGTACAAAACTGTCCTACCCAGCATAAGAGAGCGGGTGGGCTTGCCCCAAAACGGACAACACCATCTTTAAAGCACAAGAAAAACAAACACGACAGGTCCGTGGCGGGGCGAGCACATCCGCCCGCATATATACTCATTAAGCTGGGGGCACAGACCAAATAATGTAAAAATGTACATACGTTACAATAATATGCAAAAATCAAACAAAACAAAAAATATAAAAAAAAAATACCAATATCAAAATTGATACAAAAAGCGTAGACGACATCCATAGACATGGTGCTGGCGTGAGGGTGTAGATGCGGCTGAAGCTACAAGCTAGAAGAAAGAAATGGATGGACTCTACAATTTTGTGGTGCTATATGCACCACAAAATGGCTAAAAAACTTTGTCTCGAATCTCCTGATTGAATATAAGGTGCATAACACGTAACATGGAAACGTGTATAGCAATCTTTAGAAACGTCTTCCAAATCGCAATGAAACTTTCAAACAAAATTAACTGCTAAACGATCCCCTTAATGATAAGTTCAAACTCGGAGCCTACCCTGTTACACAAAACAACCCACACCCCTTTGCGGCAAACCGCAAAAACCCAAGGCACAGCACTGCTATAACTTAAACGCAGTGCAATCACGCAGCCAAACCTTTAGAATGGAGTTCCAAATTACTACAACTAAACTATGTTGCACAAAAACAAAGGCTCACATTGGAACTGTGCAACATATCCACAGCCCTTGAAATATGAAGCACGCCTAGCCCAGAAACTCTTACATTTAAAGATGCCCTTTAGCGACAGGACACATGTACTCCTGAAGCAAACGGGAAGACAAAATATAAGCCCCACCGAGACCTGGAAAGGTCACGGCACCGTTTCACAAACCTCTCAGGACGGAGCTCGGCGATTGGCTACAGGGCAAGGGGATGCCCGTGGGCTCGGAGACACCTGAGACGTGAGACGACAAACATGGACGGACGGGACTGGAGCCGAGCGATTGTCTCCCTGTTCACCGGCAACGGGGAATAGGGGTACCACCGAACGGCTACGGTGTAGTGCCAGCATGGATTCGTTCCCTGGGACCCCACCAGCTGACGACCCGCGACGCGGGGAAACTGGAAAACAACAACAATCCGCGAATGAAGTCACCTAACTCCCAATCGGCTAGCTGATAACTGTCAAGCAGACAGGAGTCAGCATATTGGCAGCCTAGGGAAAAGAGCAGTACCTCCAACTAATCCCAGCTGGCGAACTGGGGGTAGCCCCTATGTGCCCTTGGTGCCCGGTTACCTTAAAAACATCCGTCAGTCATCTATTTATTTTGCATCAGGACAAAGAAGAAGAACAACGTTGAATTCGAAGGGATGTTTTTATTGTATCGTGATCCCAAATGAATATCAAAGGAGTCATTAAAATGTCCATTTAAAGAAGCATTTAACCCAGCTAATTAAAAATCAATTAGTCCTTACAAAAGAAACATTCTGACTAAAAGACAAAAATTATTCTATTGTGGAAGCAGGCTACAAACCGCATACAAATCCATGCACTTTCCACTTGTCTGGAGCAAAATAATCCGTAAACAAAATTTTCTGACGTAACGTCAACTTTCAACGTAATTTTCCACGTTTTACGCTGATACTCGTAACCGCTGATACTCGTTTTCAGCATTTCTTTTAGGGCTACTGATGAGGCCTTGATGGCCGAAACAAGCTTGTCTGGCCCAAACAACAAATGGATTCTGCTATTTTCGTTTTTGAATGCGTTCATGGTTCATGGTTCTCAAAGGGCATCCCTTTTAGCCTTAATTTAATACACATGGTTTAAAGCAAACTAGACATTTGAACAATTTCTTGCAATTGTTTTTAGCGATTGGTTGATTCCATACATGGACTCCTTTAATAGATTGTTCCCAGCAAGGACAATTTATATAGGTATGTTTAATAGACTGTTCCCACCAAGGACACTTTCTGTAGGTATGTTTTATAGACTGTTCCAAGCATAGACACTTCATGTAGCTATGTTTAATAGACTGTTCCCAGCATGGACACTCCATGTAGCTATGTTTAATAGACTGTTCCCACCAAGGTCACTTTTCGTAGTTATGGTTAGTAGACATTTTCCAGCACGGACACGTTCTAAAGCTATCATTAAAAGACTGGTCCTAGCATGGACACTTTCTGTAGGTATATTTAAAAGACTGTTCCCACCACGGACACTTTCTGTAGTACGCTTCATAGTCTGTTCCCAGCAAGGACACTTTCTGTAGCTATGTTTAATAGACTGTTCCCATCAAGGACACTTTCTGTAGGTATGTTTAATATATTGTTCCCAGCACGGATACTTCTGTTGGTATGTTTAATAGACTGTTTCCAACAAGGACACTTTCTATACGTATGTTTAATAAGAAGTTCCCACCAAGCACACTTTCTGTAGCTATGTTTAATAGACTGTTCCCAGCATGGACACTTTTTGTAGCTATGTTTAATAGGCTGTTTCCAGCACGGACACTTCTGTATATATGTTTAATAGACTGTTTCCAACAAGGTCTCTTTCTATACGTATGTTTAATAAACTGTTCCCACCAAGGACACTTTCTGTAGCTATGTTTAATAGAATGTTCCCACCAAGGACACTTTCTGTAGCCATTTTTAACAGACTGTTCCCACTAAGGACACTTTTTGTAGCTATGTTTAATAGGCTGTTTCCAGCACGGACACTTCTGTATATATGTTTAATAGACTGTTTCCAACAAGGACTCTTTCTATACGTATGTTTAATAAACTGTTCCCACCAAGGACACTTTCTGTAGCTATGTTTAATAGAATGTCCGCACCAAGGACACTTTCTGTAGCCGTTTTTAACAGACTGTTCCCACCAAGGACACTTCATGTAGCTATGTTTAATAGACTGTTCCCAGCATGGACACTTTTTGTAGTTATGTTTAATAGAATGTTCCCACCAAGGACACTTTCTGTAGACATTTTTAACAGTCTGTTCCCACCAAGGACACTTCATGTAGCTATGTTTAATAGACTGTTCCCAGCATGGACACTTCATGTAGCTATGTTTAATAGACTGTTCCCAGCATGGAAACTTTTTGTAGCTATGTTTAATAGAATGTTCCCACCAAGGACACTTTCTGTAGCCGTTTTTAACAGACTGTTCCCACCAAGGACACTTCATGTAGCTATGTTTAATAGACTGTTCCCAGCATGGACACTTTTTGTAGCTATGTTTAATAGAATGTTCCCACCAAGGACAATTTCTGTAGCCATTTTTAACAGACTGTTCCCACCAAAGACACTTCATGTAGCTATGTTTAATAGGCTGTTCCCAGCATGGACACTTTTTGTAGCTATGTTTAATAGGCTGTTTCCAGCACGGACACTTCTGTATATATGTTTAATAGACTGTTTCCAACAAGGTCTCTTTCTATACGTATGTTTAATAAACTGTTCCCAACAAGGACACTTTCTGTAGCTATGTTTAATAGAATGTCCCCACCAAGGACACTTTCTGTAGCCGTTATTAACAGACTGTTCCCACCAAGGACACTTCATGTAGGTATGTTTAATAGACTGTTCCCAGCATGGACACTTTTTGTAGTTATGTTTAATAGAATGTTCCCACCAAGGACACTTTCTGTAGACATTTTTAACAGACTGTTCCCACCAAGGACACTTCATGTAGCTATGTTTAATAGACTGTTCCCAGCATGGACACTTCATGTAGCCATGTTTAATAGACTGTTCCCAGCATGGACACGTTTTGTAGCTATGTTTAATAGAATGTTCCCACCAAGGACACTTTCTGTAGCCGTTTTTAACAGACTGTTCCCACCAAGTACACTTCATGTAGCTATGTTTAATAAACTGTTCCAAGCATGGACACTTTTTGTAGCTATGTTTAATAGAATGTTCCCACCAAGGACACTTTCTGTGGCCATTTTTAACAGACTGTTCCCACCAAGGACACTTCATGTAGCTATGTTTAATAGACTGTTCCCAGCAGGGACACTTTTTGTAGCTATGTTTAATAGGCTGTTTCCAGCACGGACACTTCTGTATATATGTTTAATAGACTGTTTCCAACAAGGACTCTTTGTATACGTATGTTTAATAAACTGTTCCCACCAAGGACACTTTCTGTAGCTATGTTTAATAGAATGTCCCCACCAAGGACACTTTCTGTAGCCGTTTTTAACAGACTGTTCCAACCAAGGACACTTCATGTAGCTATGTTAAATAGACTGTTCCCAGCATGGACACATTTTGTAGTTATGTTTAATAGAATGTTCCCACCAAGGACACTTTCTGTAGACATTTTTAACAGACTGTTCCCACCAAGGACACTTCATGTAGCTATGTTTAATAGACTGTTCCCAGCATGGACACTTCATGTAGCTATGTTTAATAGACTGTTCCCAGCATGGACACTTTTTGTAGCTATGTTTAATAGAATGTTCCCACCAAGGACACTTTCTATAGCCGTTTTAAACAGACTGTTCCCACCAAGGACACTTCATGTAGCTATGTTTAATAGACTGTTCCCAGCATGAACACGTTTTGTAGCTATGTTTAATAGAATGTTCCCACCAAGGACACTTTCTGTAGCCATTTTTAACAGACTGTTCCCACCAAGGACACTTCATGTAGCTATGTTTAATAGACTGTTCCCAGCATGGACACTTTTTGTAGCTATGTTTAATAGGCTGTTTCCAGCACAGACACTTCTGTATATATGTTTAATAGACTGTTTCCAACAAGGACTCTTTCTATACGTATGTTTAATAAACTGTTCCCACCAAGGACACTTTCTGTAGCTATGTTTAATAGAATGTCACCACCAAGGACACTTTCTGTAGCCGTTTTTAACAGACTGTTCCCACCAAGGACACTTCATGTAGCTATGTTTAATAGACTGTTCCCAGCATGGACACTTTTTGTAGTTATGTTTAATAGAATGTTCCCACCAAGGACACTTTATGTAGACATTTTTAACAGACTGTTCCCACCAAGGACACTTCATGTAGCTATGTTTAACAGACTGTTCCCACCAAGTACACTTCATGTAGCTATGTTTAATAAACTGTTCCCAGCATGGACACTTTTTGTAGCTATGTTTAATAGAATGTTCCCACCAAGGACACTTTCTGTGGCCATTTTTAACAGACTGTTCCCACCAAGGACACTTCATGTAGCTATGTTTAATAGACTGTTCCCACCAAGGACACTTTCTGTAGCCGTTTTTAACAGACTGTTCCCACCATGGACACTTCATGTAGCTATGTTTAATAGACTGTTCCCACCAAGGACACTTCATATAGCTATGTTTAATAGACTGTTCCCAGCATGGACACTTCATGTAGCTATGTTTAATAGACTGTTCCCAGCACGGACACTTATTTAGGTATGTTTAATAGACTGTTTCCAGCACAGACACTTCTTTACGTATGTTTTATAAACTGTTCCTACCAAGGACACTTTCTGTAGTTATGTTTAATAGACTTTTCCCAGCATGGACACTTCTTTAGGTATGTTTAATAGACTGTTCCCACCAAGGACACTTTCTGTAGTTATGTTTGAGAGATTGTTCCCAACACGGACACTTCTTTAGGTATTTTTAACGGACTGTTCCCACCAAGGACACTTCTGTAGGTATGCTTTATAGACTGTTCCCAGCACGGACACTTCTTTAGGTCTGTTTAATAGACTGTTCCCACCAAGGACACTTTCTGTAGTTATGTTTAATAGACTGTTCCCGACAAGGACACTTTCTCTTGCTTCGACGGACACTGCTGTAGGTATGTTTAATAGACGGTTCCCATCACAGACACTGCTGTAGTTATGTGTAGGAGAAAGTCCAAATAAGTGCACATTCCTGAAAACGGAGCTGAGGCCATCCATTAAAAAAATGTTTGCTTGCTGTCCCCCGAACAACCCACTATTTTTCACCCAGACTCCAAAAAATTTATTGAGATCTGGTAAGATTATTTTTTTGAGCACAAACTTTTTTACTAAGAAAAATCTTAAGGATTCAATGTTTATGTTCCCACCAAGGACACTTTCTGCAGCTCTGTTTAATAGACTGTTCCAAGCATGGACACTTACTGTTGCTATGTTTAATAGACTGTTCCCACCAAGAACACTTTCTGTAGCTATGTTTGATAGAATGTTCCCACCAAGGACACTTTTTGTAGTTATTATCTCACCTGAGCCGAAAGCTCATTGGTGAACTTATAGGGTGGTCAGAGTTTGTCTGTCGTGTGCCTGTGTGTCCACATTTTTAAATGTCTTCTCCTCTGGAACCGCTGGGCTGACTGACGTCAGGTGAGCGATTCAGGACCAATGGTCCTGTGGTGTTTAATAGACTATTCCCAGCACGGACACTTCTTAAAGTATGTTTAATAGACTGTTCCAAGCACGGACACTTATTTAGGTATGTTTAATAGACTGTTCCCACCATAGACACTTCTTTAGGTATGTTTAATAGACTGTTCCTACCAAGGACACTTTCTGTAGTTATGTTTAATAGACTGCTCCCAGCACGGATACTTCTTTAGGTATGTTTAATAGACTGTTCCCACCAAGGACACTTTCTGTAGTTATGTTTAATAGACTGTTCCCAACACGGACACTTCTTTAGGTATTTTTAATGGACTGTTCCCACCAAGGACACTTCTTTAGGTATGCTTTATAGACTGTTCCCAGCACGGACACTTTTTTAGGTCTGTTTAATAGACTGTTCCCGACAAGGACACTTTCTCTTCCTACGACGGAGACTGCTGTAGGTATGTTTAATAGACGGTTCCAAGTTTGATCCAATTCTGTTCATCCATTAAAGAGAATCAGCAGTTTAAAATTTTTCATGATGTCGGCCATTATCACATAGTTATGCATTGGAGTGGAACCATTTGAATAAATCTGATACAGGTTGATGTAAGGATCTTTCTGACCAAGTTTGATCAAATTCCGTTCAGCCATTAATGAGAATCAGCAATTTTATGTTTTTCACGATGTCAGCCATTATGACTTACTTATGCATCGGAGTGGAACCATTCGAATAAATCTGATACAGGTTGATGTAAGGATGCTTCTGACCATGTTTAATCAAATTCTGTTCATCCATTCACGAGAATCAGCGGTTTGAAGTTTTCCCGATATCGACCATTTTGACCTACTTATGCATCGGAGTGGAACCATTTGAATATATCTAATACTGGTTGATGCATGGATGCTTCTGACCATGTCTGATCAAATCCCTTTCACCAGTTCACGAGAATAAGCAGTTTGAAGTTTTTCCATTATGACCTACTTATGCATCGAGGCGGAACCATTTGTACAAATCTGAGAAATGCTGATATCAGAATGCTTCAGATCAAGTTTGGTCAAAATCTGAGCATTGGTTTTCGAGGAGATGCCATTTGAACAAAATATATGGCGTAAATATAAAGTAGGTCACCGTGACCTAATTCCACTACAGAGTTTTTGTATATTAATTTGAGAACCTAGTGCCCATCGAAGCTCAATACCAAAAATCAGCCAATTATACCATGCGGTTCTAGAGAAAAGTCGATTTAGTTGTTTTTGCTATTTTTAGTAACGGCGGCCATCTTGGATTGTCGACCCGGATAATTTTCGCAAACTTGTAAGTCTCGAGTCTGATCATGCTGCATATAAATTTTGAGAGTCGTAGGTGCAGTGGTTTCGGAGAAGAAGTCGTTTGAACAAGTGTTTACGGACGACGGACGGACGGACAGACAAAAAGTGATCACAATAGCTACACTGAGACTTCGTCTCAGTGAGCTAGAAATAGCAAAACAACTAAATTGACTTAGTATCCGAAAAAGCTTGGTATAGTTGACTCAAAATTGGTATGAGACATCGTTGGGACCTTGGTTCTCAAGATTATTCATATCATCCAAATCTGTAGTGAAATTAGGTCACAGTGACATAGTTTGTATTTACGAAGTGTATTTTGTTCAAACAACAGCTCTTCAAAAACTAATGTCCAAACTTGACCTGAAGCATCCTGGCATCAACCTTTCTCAGTTGTATTCAAATGAGCCCTCTCCAATGAATAAGTAGGTCATTATGGCCGCCATCTTGAAATAACTTTACATGGCTTTTTCTCATGAACAGATCAAACTTGGTCAGAAGCATCCTTATTTGGACCAGTCTCAAATTTATGCAAATGGTTCACTTTACTGCATAAGTAGGTCAAAATGGCTGTCACCTTGAAAAAAATAAAATGGCCTTTTCTCATGAACAGATAAACAGAATTTGATGAAACTTGGTCAGAAGCATCCATATAATTATGGACCAGTCTCAAATTTATGCAAATTTATCCAGTGCATAAGTAGGTCAAAATGGCTGACATCATAAAAAACTTCAAACAACTTCTCATGAACCTTTGATTGGAATTTGATCAAACTTGGTCATTAGCATCCTGACATTGATCTTTCTCAGATTTGTTCAAATGTTTCTGCTCCAGTTCATAAGCAGGTCATATTATGGCTGACATGGTGGAAATTTTCAAACGGATTTTTCTCATGGATTTTGATCACACTCGGTCAGATACATCCTGACATCGACCTTGTTCAGATTCGTTCACCTGGTTCCACTATGTAGGTCATAATGGCCAATTGCGGAAAACTTCAAATTGTTTATTCTGAGGAAGTGTTGAACAGACTTGTACTCAGGTTAGCGATACAGGGCCATAATGGTCCTCTTGTTGTTTTTTATTGCACCCCTTACTCGTTTAGTGCAGTATGGTCACGAAACAGTGACAGAATTAATGGAACATCCTATAGACTATATTATATTCTTGTTCCTTATGATAAACCACATATACTGACATAGATCTTGGTTCCCAAGGGGTCACCCGTGGGCATGTCCTACCCCTTCATTTCATAAAATGTGCAATAACTCGGAAACTGCATATGATCCCCACCCATAAACAGTGTATTCTTGTTTCTTATGGTAAGATGCATTTAATCACATTGACCTTGGATACACCGGGGTCCCCTGGGGCATGACCCACCCCTCTTATCATGAAAGTCCTTATATAAGAAACCGTTCGGATCCTCAACCTTAAATCATATATTCTCCTGTTCCTTAAGACGCATTCATTGACACGGACCTTAGGTCCCTCTGGGCTCTTCCGAGCCTGATCAGCCTGGCAGAGGGCATGCCTATCCTTTCTTCAAACAATGCGTTCTCTCGGGGTCAGAAAATGTTGCGATATTGTGGGCGGGATTTAGCCCGTTGTTTTATTGTTTTACAACTTCATGTCCATACGTGCTAACATGAAGCACAAAAAAGCAAAACTACAAATGGCATTTGCACTCTGTCAATGTTAAACGTCGAATAGCACGTAATACAGGCTACAGTATATAATTGCAACACGCAACACTATGACCTTGTCCGGAACAGTCCTTCGTGGGCGCCCACTGTCCGTGTTGGAGACATTGCAGTTACACTTATAGAATATCAACATTGCAGCCTGAATCGCTCACCTGACGTCAATCATTGATATGAGGCATTGTTGATATAAGGCATCGTTAATATGAGGCAGCGTTGATATAAGACAACGGTGATACGAGGCATCAGTGATATGAGACATCAGTGATATGAGGCAGTGATGATATGGATGATGAGTATAGAATGATGTAAAGGGGTTTATGTGTCCCCCACCCCTGTTACTACATTTTATTCTGCGGTGAGCAGCTATAGATGTAATCGCCACGGTATAACACAGAGGCAAAAACTGGTTGGTGAAACAGTCATTACTGTGAATATACTGGTTAATGTAAAGTTTATATAAAACATTATGGTGCCATAAACACTCATCAGGTCCTTATCATCAACAGGAAGGGAGAAAGAACAATATGTTAAGTATTTGAGGGTGTGAATGAGTGTGTGTACTTCATGTGTAATTCAAGTGTGATTCAAGTGTATTCCACTTGTATTAAGACAGAAATTTAATTGGGCCCAGACTAATTTTCATTCTGTCTTAACCTAAGTGGAATAGATTGCAAGTCAACTGTCCCTTTAAGTTTGTCTTTGTAAAATTATGTAACCAGTGTTGTTTATAAATATTAGACTTATTCCATATAAATATTGTAAAGGATTCTAAGTATCTTAGAATTTCCTTTGCGTTAGTGCCCCACAAGTGGACATAGATTCGAGGTTCCCTCGTGTTGTCCCGTCACATATACGTTTTGCCAGCCCCCGACATATGAAACAAGTGTCTTTGGTGGGAACAGTGTATTGAACATAGCTTCAGAAACCGTCCGTGCTGGGAACAGTCTATTAAACATACCTACAGAAGTGTACGTGATGGGAACAGTCTATAAATCATAGCTCCAGTGAGTTTCCGTGATGGGAACACTCTACCTGACATAGGTTCAGACAGTGTCCTTGGTGGGAACAGTCTATTAAACATACCTACAGGAGTGTCCGTCCGTCTATTGAACATACCGTCAGAAGTGTCCGTGCTGCGAAGAGACTAATATTCATAGCTACAGAAAGTATCCTTGTCGGGAACAGTCTATTAAACATAATTACAGAAAATGTCCTTGGTGCCAACAGTCTATTAAACATGGCTACAGAAAGTGTCCTTGGTGGGGACATTCTATTAAACATGGCTACAGAAAGTGTCCTTGGTGGGAACAGTTTATTAAACATACGTATAGAAAGAGTCCTTGTTGGAAATAGTCTATTAAACATATATACAGAAGTGTCCTAGCTGGAAACAGCCTATTAAACATAGCTACAAAAGATGTCCATGCTGGGAACAGTCTATTAAACATAGCTACATGAAGTGTCCTTTGTTGGAACAGTCTTTTAAAAACGGCTACAGAAAGAGTCCTTGGTGGGGACATTCTATTAAACATAGCTACAGAAAGTGACCTTGGTGGGAACAGTTTATTAAACATACGTATAGAAAGAGCGCTTGTTGGAAACAGTCTATTAAACATATATACAGAAGTGTCCGTGCTGGAAACAGCCTATTAAACATAGCTACAAAATGTGTCCATGCTGGGAACAGTCTATTAAACAGAGCTACATGGAGTGTCCTTGTTGGGAACAGTCTGTTAAAAACGGCTACAGAAAGTGTCCTTGGTGGGGACATTCTATTAAACATAGCTACAGAAAGTGTCCTTGGTGGGAACAGTTTATTAAACATACGTATAGAAAGAGTCCTTGTTGGAAACAGTCTATTAAACATATATACAGAAGTGTCCGTGCTGGAAACAGTCTATTAAACATAGCTACAAAAAGTGTCCTTAGTGGGAACATTCTATTAAACATAGCTACAGAAAGTGTCCTTGGTGGGAACAGTTTATTAAACATACGTATAGAAAGAGACCTTGTTGGAAACAGTCTATTAAACATATATACAGAAGTGTCCGTGCTGGAAACAGCCTATTAAACATAGCTACAAAAAGTGTCCATGCTGGGAACAGTCTATTAAACATAGCTATATGAAGTGTCCTTGGTGGGAACAGTCTGTTAAAAATGGCTACAGAAAGTGTCCTTGGTGGGAACATTCTATTAAACATAGTTACAAAAAGTGTCCATGCTGGGAACAGTCTATTAAACATAGCTACATGAAGTGTCCTTGGTGGGAACAGATTGTTAATAACGGCTACAGAAAGTGTCCTTGGTGGGGACATTCTATTAAACATAGCTACAGAAAGTGTCCTTGGTGGGAACTGTTTATTAAACATACGTATAGAAAGAGTCCTTGTTGGAAACAGTCTATTAAACATATATACAAAAGTGTTCGTACTGGAAACAGCCTATTAAACATAGCTACAAAAAGTGTCCATGCTGGGAGCAGTCTATTAAACATAGCTACATGAAGTGTCCTTGGTGGGAACAGTCTGTTTAAAAATGGCTACAGAAAGTGTCCTTGGTGGGAACATTCTATTAAACATAGCTACAAAAAGTGTCCATGCTGAGAACTTTCTATTAAACATAGCTACATGAAGTGTCCTTGGTGGGAACAGTATGTTAAAAACGGCTACAGAAAGTGTCCTTGGTGGGGACATTCTATTAAACATAGCTACAGAAAGTGTCCTTGGTGGGAACAGTTTATTAAACATACGTATAGAAAGAGTCCTTGTTGGAAACAGTCTATTAAACATATATACAGAAGTGTCCGTGCTGGAAACAGCCTATTAAACATAGCTACAAAAAGTGTCCATGCTGGGAACAGTCTATTAAACATAGCTACATGAAGTTTCCTTGGTGGGAACAGTCTGTTAAAAACGGCTATAGAAAGTGTCCTTGGTGGGGACATTCTATTAAACATAGCTACAGAGAGTGTCCTTGGTGGCTAACATTTTATTAAACATAGGTATAGAAAGAGTCCTTGTTGGAAACAGTCTATTAAACATACATACAGAAGTGTCCGTGCTGGAAACAGCCTATTAAACATAGCTACAAAAAGTGTCCATGCTGGAAACAGTCTATTAAACATAGCTACATGAAGTGTCCTTGGTGGGAACAGTCTGTTAAAAATGGCTACAGAAAGTGTCCTTAGTGGGAACATTCTATTAAATATAGCTACAAAAAGTGTCCATGCTGGGAACATTCTATTAAACATAGCTACATGAAGTGTCCTTGGTGGGAACAGTCTGTTAAAAACGGCTACAGAAAGTGTCCATGGTGGGGACATTCTATTAAACATAGCTACAGAGAGTGTCTTTGGTGGGAACAGTTTATTAAACATACGTATAGAAAGAGTCCTTGTTGGAAACAGTCTATTAAACATATATACAGAAGTGTCCGTGCTGGAAACAGCCTATTAAACATAGCTACAAAAAGTGTCCATGCTCTGAACAGTCTATTAAACATAGCTACAAGAAGTGTCGTTTGTGGGAACAGTCTGTTAAAAACGGCTACAGAAAGTGTCCTTGGTGGGGACATTCTGTTAAACATAGCTACAGAAAGTGTCCTTGGTGGGAACAGTTTATTAAACATACGTATAGAAAGAGTCCTTGTTGGAAACAGTCTATTAAACATATATACAGAAGTGTCCGTGCTGGAAACAGCCTATTAAACATAGCTACAAAAAGTGTCCATGCTGGGAACAGTCTATTAAACATAGCTACATGAGTGTCCTTGGTGGGAACAATCTGTTAAAAACGGCTACAGAAAGTGTCCTTGGTGGGGACATTCTATTAAACATAGCTACAGAAAATGTCCTTGGTGGGAACAGTTTATTAAACATATGTATAGAAAGAGTCCTTGTTGGAAACAGTCTATTAAACATATATACAGAAGTGTCCGTACTGGAAACAGCCTATTAAACATAGCTACAAAAAGTGTCCATGCTGGGAACAGTCTATTAAACATAGCTACATGAAGTGTCCTTGGTGGGAACAGTCTGTTTAAAAATGGCTACAGAAAGTGTTCTTGGTGGGAACATTCTATTAAACATAGCTACAAAAAGTGTCCATGCTGGGAACTTTCTATTAAACATAGCTACATGAAGTGTCCTTGGGGGGAACAGTCTGTTAAAAACGGCTACAGAAAGTGTCCTTTGTGGGGACATTCTATTAAACATAGCTACAGAAAGTGTCCATGCTGGGAACAGTCTATTAAACATAGCTACATGAAGTGTCCTTGGTGGGAACAGATTGTTAAAAACGGCTACAGAAAGTGTCTTTGGTGGGGACATTCTATTAAACACAGCTACAGAGAGTGTCCTTGGTGGCTAACAGTTTATTAAACATATGTATAGAAAGAGGCCTTGTTGGAAACAGTCTATTAAACATATATACAGAAGTGTCCGTGCTGGAAACAGCCTATTAAACATAGCTACAAAAAGTGTCCATGCTGGGAACAGTCTATTAAACATAGCTACATGAAGTGTCCTTGGTGGGCACAGTCTGTTAAAAATGGCTACAGAAAGTGTCCTTGGTGGGGACATTCTATTAAACATAGCTACAGAAAGTGTTCTTGGTGGGAACAGTTTATTAAACATACGTATAGAAAGAGTCCTTGTTGGAAACAGTCTATTAAACATATATAAAAAAGTGTCCGTGCTGGAAACAGCCTATTAAACATAGCTACAAAAAGTGTCCATGCTGGGAACAGTCTATTAAACAGTCTACATGAAGTGTCCTTGGTGGGAACAGTCTGTTTAAAAATGGCTACAGAAAGTGTCCTTGGTGGGAACATTCTATTAAACATAGCTACAAAAAGTGTCCATGCTGAGAACTTTCTATTAATCATAGCTACATGAAGTGTCCTTGGGGGGAACAGTCTGTTAAAAACGGCTACAGAAAGTTATCTTTGTGGGGACATTCTATTAAACATAGCTACAGAAAGTGTCCTTGGTGGGAACAGTTTATTAAACATACGTATAGAAAGAGTCCTTGTTGGAAACAGTCTATTAAACATATATACAGAAGTGTCCGTGCTGGAAACAGCCTATTAAACATAGCTACAAAAAGTGTCCATGCTGGGAACAGTCTATTAAACATAGCTACATGAAGTTTCCTTGGTGGGAACAGTCTGTTAAAAACGGCTATAGAAAGTGTCCTTGGTGGGGACATTCTATTAAACATAGCTACAGAGAGTGTCCTTGGTGGCTAACATTTTATTAAACATAGGTATAGAAAGAGTCCTTGTTGGAAACAGTCTATTAAACATATATACAGAAGTGTCCGTGCTGGAAACAGCCTATTAAACATAGCTACAAAAAGTGACCATGCTGGGAACAGTCTATTAAACATAGCTACATGAAGTGTCCTTGGTGGGAACAGTCTGTTAAAAATGGCTACAGAAAGTGTCCTTGGTGGGAACATTCTATTAAACATAGCTACAAAAAGTGTCCATGCTGGGAACGTTCTATTAAACATAGCTACATGAAGTGTCCTTGGTGGGAACAGTATGTTAAAAACGGCTACAGAAAGTGTCCTTGGTGGGGACATTCTATTAAACATAGCTACAGAAAGTGTCCTTGGTGGGAACAGTTTATTAAACATACGTATAGAAAGAGTCCTTGTTGGAAACAGTCTATTAAACATATATACAGAAGTGTCCGTGCTGGAAACAGCCTATTAAACATAGCTACAAAAAAGTGTCCATGCTGGAAACAGTCTATTAAACATAGCTACATGAAGTGTCCTTGGTGGGAACAGTCTGTTAAAAATGGCTACAGAAAGTGTCCTTGGTGGGAACATTCTATTAAACATAGCTACAAAAAGTGTCCATGCTGGTCACATTCTATTAAACATAGCTACATGAAGTGTCCTTGGTGGGAACAGTCTGTTAAAAACGGCTACAGAAAGTGTCCATGGTGGGTACATTCTATTAAACATAGCTACAGAGACTGTCCTTGGTGGAAACAGTTTATTAAACATACGTACAGAAAGAGTCCTTGTTGGAAACAGTCTATTAAACATATATACAGAAGTGTCCGTGCTGGAAACAGCCTATTAAACATAGCTACAAAAAGTGTCCATACTGGGAACAGTCTATTTAACATAGCTACAAGAAGTGTCGTTTGTGGGAACAGTCTGTTAAAAACGGCTACAGAAAGTGTCCTTGGTGGGGACATTCTATTAAACATAGCTACAGAAAGTGTCCTTGGTGGGAACAGTTTATTAAACATACGTATAGAAAGAGTCCTTGTTGGAAACAGTCTATTAAACATATATACAGAAGTGTCCGTGCTGGAAACAGCCTATTAAACATAGCTACAAAAAGTGTCCATGCTGGGAACAGTCTATTAAACATAGCTACAAGAAGTGTCGGTTGTGGGAACAGTCTGTTAAAAACGGCTACAGAAAGTGTCCTTGGTGGGGACATTCTATTAAACATAGCTACAGAAAGTGTCCTTGGTGGGAACAGTTTATTAAACATATGTATAGAAAGAGTCCTTGTTGGAAACAGTCTATCAAACATATATACAGAAGTGTCCGTACTGGAAACAGCCTATTAAACATAGCTACAAAAAGTGTCCATGCTGGGAACAGTCTATTAAACATAGCTACATGAAGTGTCCTTGGTGGGAACAGTCTGTTTAAAAATGGCTACAGAAAGTGTCATTGGTGGGAACATTTTATTAAACATAGCTACAAAAAGTGTCCATGCTGGGAACTTTCTATTAAACATAGCTACATGAAGTGTCCTTGGGGGGAACAGTCTGTTAAAAACGGCTACAGAAAGTGTCCTTGGTGGGGACATTCTATTAAACATAGCTACAGAAAGTGTCCTTGGTGGGAACAGTTTATTAAACATACGTATAGAAAGAGTCCTTGTTGGAAACGGTCTATTAAACATATATACAGAAGTGTCCGTGCTGGAAACAGCCTATTAAACATAGCTACAAAAAGTGTCCATGCTGGGAACAGTCTATTAAACATAGCTACATGAAGTGTCCTTGGTGGGAACAATCTGTTAAAAATGGCTACAGAAAGTGTCCTTGGTGGGAACATTCTATTAAACATAGCTACAAAAAGTGTCCATGCTGGGAACATTCTATAAAACATAGCTACATGAAGTGTCCTTGGTGGGAACAGTATGTTAAAAACGGCTACAGAAAGTGTCCTTGGTGGGGACATTCTATTAAACATAGCTACAGAAAGTGTCCTTGGTGGGAACAGTTTATTAAACATACGTATAGAAAGAGTCCTTGTTGGAAACAGTCTATTAAACATATATACAGAAGTGTCCGTGCTAGAAACAGCCTATTAAACATAGCTACAAAAAGTGTCCATACTGGGAACAGTCTATTAAACATAGCTACATGAAGTGTCCTTGGTGGGAACAATCTGTTATAAATGGCTACAGAAAGTGTCCTTGGTGGGAACATTCTATTAAACATAGCTACAGAAAGTGTCCTTGGTGAGAATAGTCTATTAAACATAGCAACAGTAAGTGTCCATGCTTGGAACAGTCTATTAAACATAGCTACAGAAAGTGTGCTTGGTGGGAACTTCTTATTAAACATACGTATAGAAAGTGTCCTTGTTGGAAACAGTCTATTAAATATACCAAAAGAAGTATCCGTGCTGCAAACAATCTATTAAAATACCTTCAGAAAGTGTCCTTGGTGTGAACAGTCTATTAACCATATCTACAGAAATGTCCGTGCTGGGAACAATCTATCAAACATACCTACAGAAAGTGTCCTTGATGGGAACAGTCTATTAAACATAGCTTCAGAAAGTGTCCGTGCTGGGAACAGACTATGAAGCGTACTACAGAAAGTGTCCGTGGTGGGAACAGTCTTTTAAATATACCTACAGAGATTGTCCATGCTGGGACCAGTCTTTTAATGAAAGCTTTAGAAAGTGTCCGTGCTGGAAAATGTCTACTAACCATAACTACGAAAAGTGTCCTTGGTGGTAACAGTCTATTTAACATACCTATATAATTGTCCGGGCTGGGAACAGTCTATAAACATACCCACAGAAGTGTCTGTGCTTGGAACAGTCTATAAAACATACCTACAGAAAGTGTCCTTGGTGGGAACAGTCTATTAAACATACCTATATAAATTGTCCTTGCTGGGAACAATCTATTAAAGGAGTCCATGTATAGAATCCACCAATCGCTAAAAACAATTGCAGGAAATTGTTCAAATGTCTAGTTTGCTTTAAATCATGTGTATTAAATAAGGCTAAAAGGGATGCCCTTTGAGAACCATGAACGCATTCAAAAACGAAAATAGCAGAATCCATTTGTTGTTTGGGCCAGACAAGCTTGTTTCGGCCATCAAGGCCTCATCAGTAGCCCTAAAAGAAATGTTGAAAACGAGTATCAGCGGTTACCAGTATCAGCGTAAAACGCGGAAAATGACTTTGGAAGTTGACGTTTCGCCAGAAGAAATTTCCAGTTTAATTTAACGTCATACGGCAAATTTTGATTACGGATTATTTTGCTCCAGACAAGTGGAAAGTGTATGGATTTGTATGCGGTTTGTAGCCTGCTTCCACAATAGAATAATTTTTGTCTTTTAGTCAGAATGTTTCTTTTGTAAGGACTAATTGATTCTTAATTAGCTGGGTTAAATGCTTCTTTAAATGGACATTTTACTGACTCCTTTGATATTCATTTGGGATCACGATACAATAAAAAACATCCCTTCGAATTCAACGTTGTTCTTCTTCTTTGTCCTGATGCAAAATAAATAGATGACTTGACGGATGTTTTAAGGTAACCGGGCGCCAAGGGCACACAGGGGCTACCCCCAGTTCGCCAGCTGGGATTAGTTGTAGGTCTTCTCCCTAGGCTGCCAATATGCTGACTCCTGTATGCTTGACAGTTATCAGATAGCCGATTGGGAGTTAGGTGACTTCTTTCGCGGAGGACCGCAACTTACTATTAGTATCAAAATAATTTCAACTATGAAAAGGTTTATTACCAGCAAATATTTTGTCACCAATACAAACTGGAATAGATTCATAAAACTTTATGTTAGGCATATTTTTATGTATTTTTTAATTGAAATCCTTTAATCAAAATTAAAGTGATTAACCAAACTATTGCAAAATATGCAGAGTGTTGATTTTTTTGTTTGTTTTGATTTGTTACGCCCCTTGAAAGTCTTATAAATAACTTAGTATGACACGCCAACTATTCAACAGAAATGCAATGTCCCCAACACGGACAGTATGTGCCCACGAAGGACTGTTCCGGACAAGGTCATAGTGTTGCGTGTTGCAATTATATACTGTAGACGTTTTTCCTGAAGTTTATAAATACGAGTATTTCTCTTTAAAGGAAGCGGTTCAGACAGATGCATTGCAATGTATGAAACGTCGTATGAACATCCATGCATCGACGTTGCATCGACGTTGATACGACGTTGCTTAGACGTCGGTCGAGAATTGTGTCTTCTTACAAAGTATCTATTTATCTATCTGTCAGTCTTTAAGTGAGTCGGTGGTTTTGGCCATTTTCTCAGTCTGGCATCTGAACAATCTGATCAGTGTACACACATTAGCTTGCATCGGTGTAGACATACTAGCTTGCGTTGAATAGAGGTTGTATTCTTACAGGATGCATACGATGGTTTTGAGTCTTCACAAAACTCACGTGCTCGTTTGATGTGTTTCAAATATACATTTCGGTAACACTTTCGTGTGCTGACATCATAAAAACACGCCTGAATAAATTTGACCGCCTTATACCCCACTTTAATATAGTAAAATTCGGAAGGGTATACATTATTTTTATAATTTTTGCTCTAAAACATAGATTTCGTTAGAACCGCCTCGGCGAGGCGGTTCGAACGAGTACTAACAATGTATGTTTTGAGCAGAAATGTGAAAAAAATATCAGATTTTTTTATCGGATTTATTTTCATGAATATACATGTATTTGAATAGGCGTGTTTTCGTAATGAATGGTCCAGAACTAACATTTTACAGATGAAAATCTGTGATTTTTTTTTTCTAGTCTAAATATAGATTGTTGGTTAGAACCGCGGCAATGAGGCGGCTCTACTGACTATGTATAATCTATGGTTTGAGCAAAAATACGGGTAAGGCCGTTGTGTTTCCATTAACATGGCAATAAGTTAAGGGTCGGTAAGTCGCAAAGAAAAGGTCTCATTTTTGGGGGGCTAAAATCTAACCATAATACCAGAACACATCCAAATATTGAGGTTAGCAACATAATTTTGACAGTTTTATTATTATTATTATTATTATTAATAAATTATTATTATTATTAATGAAAATTTCAATCTAGCTATAGCTATGTAGCTAATGCAATTTGACATGAGACTGATGACCTCTTTTACCATAATTTCACACCTGACTGAATGCGCCGTTTTTCGAAGAGGTCGATATTGGTATTCAATACATAGCGATCGGTAATTAAATAGGTCGCCATTCACGAGATGCCGAAAATTCACGAGAAGTTTACGAAAACCGACCTTTGACTAATTTGTTCTTTACATTGAGGTCAGTATCATGTCAAAGCACTTTTAACCTCACCACAGACGGTGTTAAGGGAATGTGTGGCGGCTGTGAAATATCTCCGTGCCCTTTACCATCGTGTGGGTTATATTTGCTAGTCCTTTGAAGTAGAAAGTAGAGTGCTGTGGAGGTTTGAAAACTATTTGGCCGAAATCAGTTAGTTTGCGGGCCCAGCCTGAAAAACTTGCACCTTTGTACTCCAGCCTGTACACATAACATCGGGCCGACGTTGACCCAACATTCTTGTTGTCCTTGCTTCCAAAGGATTGGCCTTTTTATAGAACATTTAAAAGGGATGTTCATTACACAAACTTGGTTAACGTGTAGATATATATTGAATTTGTAAAGCTATTAAAATCCCATTGTCGTGAGCGTGACACAACGTTAATCAATAGACCCATACTTACACGATATATGTGTACTTTAATCGGATACATGACATGTAAGTACATGTATAATATGTATGCAAATTACAACATGTGTATCTGTGTATAATAAACAGTATACACATAGGCTATATTATGAATACCGCAAATATATAATGAGATGAAATGTTTGTTGCATATTTATCGCAAACAAAAAGTAAATTTTCTTTTTTATTTTTTATTGGAAAAATTAGTCTGTAAATCAAAGGCTTGAGAAGCCTCAAAGACGGTGAATTACAGGGTATTTGATCTGGATCTAAACTATTTGCCAGTGTCCAACATGTAGGTGAAGAAACACCACTATAGCTATAACATTTGAAATTATTATCTGATTTTCGTCTAAGATGTCTCTCTGACAAAACAGTTGCAGGAATGATTCTGGACTGTTACATGTATTTGTGCTACTAACATACATCGATTGTAGGTGCCCATTAGAACTGCGTCAATGAAGAGGTTCTAAAGAGAACCCACAATCCTTGTTTTTAGAGGGGAAATAAGAAGAATAAAGTTTGCCCTGCAGACCCTATTTTTCTCTGAAAAAGGTGGGCATATGGGGATGTCATTACGAAAACACACCTGTGCGAAGTAGTGCATTTTTCAGATCTTCAAAATGGCTACTTTTCTGATGAAAATCCGTGATGTTTTCCGATTTATACTGCAAACATAGGTTTTGGGTGCTCGTTAGGACCGCCTCATTGAGGCGGTTCTAACGAGTACCCACAACCTATGTCTTGGAGCAGAAATAAGCAAAATAATGTATACCCCTGTAAACTCTAGTTTTCTCTATATAAAGTGTGGTTTAGGGGGTGGGGGTGTTCATTTCACGGACTTGTTCCCGTTATGTTAATTACATAGGCTTGTTGACCTTATGAGTCTTTGTTCTTTAAATTGAGATCTTGTAAACCACAAGAATGATGCTGGATTACATGTTACGAGCTGCCACATTTAATCAGATTACCGTGTCATTCATACTAGGATATTGTACTTTCTCTTTCAGCAGACATAACACAGCTGTGTATATACTATTTATCAATGGTTTCATGACCTACAATCTGTGATTAGGCAGGTACTACAATTTTGCGCGGAGGATTTCAGTAATCCTGAGGCATATACCAAAAGCGACAGCTTTTATACTTCTAAAAAACCACTCAATAGATTGTGGATGAGAAGGGTCATCGAGCGATGACTACAGTCGGTGATTTCACCGACTAAAAACATGGTCATGTTATGTTTCACAATGTAAAAATATATCTTTTCACAATTTGAAAATATCATTTTAGGTCGTTTGAGGTGTTTAATAATCGACTCAAAGTTACAAAGCACAGAATCTCTTACAATGCTGGAGTCCAATGGCTATCCTATTACTGATAAGGCTGGCACGATTAATAGGATAATCGATTAATCGATCGATAACTTCCACAAAAATGATTAGCATTACTGATTTGCTTGATAAGTACAATTTACTGCCCAAAGTTGAGTGAGTGTTTGAGTTTTACGTCCCACCAACAGCTAAGGTCATACGGAGACGGGACCTCGCTTTACAGACTCATCCGAAAGTCTGGAGAAGCCCGGGATCGATCCTGCGACCCCTGGTTTACAAGGCGAGTAGCGTAACAACTACACCACGGAGGCTTCTCTGCCCAAAATTGTGCCCAGTGGATGAGTGGCAAACAGTACAGACCCTGACGGCTTCTCACCTGGGTCAGGCCTATCTGTTTAAATACATATTGTATAGTACAACACATGGTAGGAGTCATGCTCAGACAGAAAATCAGACAGGTAAAATTAAGACCAAATCTTCAGTGAATACTAATCGATTATCGATCACAATGGCACGATTGATAATCAGTTATCTTTTCAGCTCAGATTAGCCAGCCCTAATTACTGATTTGGGGAAACCCAGGCCACGGTTATTAAAAGAAAATTTTAGCCCGTTGACGGAACTTACCGGGCGACTAACGAAAAATCTGCTCAGTTGGCTATACAAGGCTTGAAGCCACATGAATGTCACCGTCACCATGTTAATTAAAGCCAAATTTATTTCTCCAAGCCCCGATGGGCGGGGCCCGTAAACACACACAAAAAAAGGTATGACATCTGACCCCATTTGAACTCAGACTAGTAATTGGTTTCTCTGTCCGGCAGATTCGTTTTAGTTTAATCTTGCAATAGAGACTTCCAGGAAATAACTTTGAACAGGTCCATTTAAATTTAATGGGTGTCTGGTTTATTAAACTGTCGCATGGCCCCCGCCCATCGGGGCTTGGAGAAATAGATAGGTTGCATGTTGCTTCCACGCAGAGCTGATACGATCGCACACGAGTACTGGTAAACCGCTTCAAGGATCTAAGCCTGCCCAGGCAAAACGGTGCGAGTCGGACAGTCCATGCTTATAAACCCTAATGGTTTCTTTGGGCGACAGGGCTTAAGATGTCATTTCATCTCAATGTAAAAGTCCCACAAAATTGGAAACAACGTCTCCAAATTAACTTATACAGTGTTGACGGGGACGTTGAACCTCAAATCAAACAGACTGTCGCAAGTCTTACATTAAACACATAGTGAAGCCACTGATCAAGCGCATCGTTCTTCACTGATTGCAAGGCCTCAAAATTATGGACATGCAGTAAGAAGGCAGGAATGTGAAGTGTGCAAAGTGTTTTAACATAAAAACATCCAGCAGAGCTTGTTTTGCATATGCCCTTGACATATAGTAAATGCAGGAAGATGAATCTGTTGTGCTGGTCCAAAGTTGAAAAGATTCTGGGCTAGCGGAAGAAAATCTGGGACGTTCTTAGTTGAGCTGTTTCGGCACGTCTTGACCTTAACAGCATGCTGAAATGTTTTTGACGATTCCTTACAGAAGAAGGGTCTGAATGACTTCTGAATGAAACCAGTGCTTCAGCTGAAGTGCACGACCCGCCGGATGTTTTTAGCTTTATGAGTGTTACCATATATGGGTATGGCGGCCATTTTGGTCATGTGACCTGGACCTAAAACGGTTCCCCCAATAAATGCGCCTTATCATAAGGAGCATAAATATATCTTATACTTTAGTACTGTATTCTGAATCTTTTGCAGGATAAAATGCATTCTCACTTTTTCAATACAAAAGCATATGTGTAAAAGTTGACCTAGGCACAAAGAAGGTCAAGGTCAACCCAGGGTCACCATTTTAGCAATTTATGATGGATCTACGTCCCAGATGCTATTTACCAAGTTTCGTGGAAATCTGCCCAGTGGTTCTGAGAAGACTATGTTTGAAGGGTTTTTTTTACCAAATATGGCTTGGCGGCCATTTTGGTCATGTGACCTGGACCCTATGAGCAAATTTTGGTTTCCCCCATCCCATAGAGGCTCCATATGAAATTTGACTTCAGTCGGCCCAACGGTTTCCGAGGAGAAGCAGTTCGAAAATTTTCACATTTTTCGCCTCGGCGAGGCTATACTAAATGAACTGTAATATTTCGCAAATTCATTGGTTAGATCTCATTGATATCTATCAGTATGCCAAAAATTGTTAAATTATTCCAAGCGGTTAAGTCACTATATCACCAATTTTCACAAACGGGTTACGGACGGACAGACACACAGACCATATATGGCTTGGCGGCCATTTTGGTCATGTGACCTGGACCCAATGAGCAAATTTTGGTTTCTCCCATCCCATAGAGGCTCCATATGAAATTTGACTTCAATCGGCCCAACGGTTTCCGAGGAGAAGCAGTTCGAAAATTTTCAAATTTTTCGCCTCGGCGAGGCTATTCTAAATGGAATGTAATATTTCGCAAGTTCATTGGTTAGATCTCATTGATATCTATCAGTATGCCAAAAATTGTTTAAATTATTCCAAGCGGTTAAGTCACTTTCACCAATTTTCACAAACGGGTTACGGACGGACAGACTGACAGAATGACAGAATGACACGGTGGTTTTAGGGCACTCTTAGAAATCAACCGACCGACTTCAGTCGGTCGCTTTTTCTGCGGGTCGTGCAATCGTCATTATGTCTAATGACGAAAAAAAAAAAAAAAAAAAAAAAAATGAAGTCTTTTGCTTTTCATGTATTTTGTGTCATTCACGAATAAAGCACTGACAGATACAAATTGTAACTGGTCCAAAACTTTATAGATTGAGTGTTGATGGATAGAAAAATGAAAGAAGAAAAGAAAGGAAGAAATTAATAAAGAAAGAAAGAAGTGTGTCATTCCTTTCGGGCTAATGCAAGCAGCAGTGAGAACACATTCTTACATGCTTTTCAATGAATGATGGAGATTTCTCATTGAAATCTAAATCGAAATATTCACTGTTTCCAAAAATGAAAATACGATTTTTATTTTTCACTGTTGTCCTAAAATAACATATTCTCTGTTTGTGAAAAGTCATTAGCTACACGTTTTTAATGTGTGACAGAAATTACGTCACGCACGTTTTTATGCCATTCCGACGTTGATGACGTCCCTTTTTGCACCTACGCAACGTACACAATGCACACAATGCCAGACAAGCTTAGCAACTGCGGACATTATTTAAATGCAAATTTAAGGTGAACCATTTCATAATGTTACATGTAAAGCTGTTTTCCAGGTGCAAACTTTCATTTTATACCCAATATTATACCCAGATAACACGCGTGACGCGAAGTCGCCCATGTAATTATGGCCCTGTCACACTATAACGTTTTAGCCAACTTATTCCGACGTATGAAAAATTTTCCGAACACGCTGGTGTACGCTGAAGTTGCCAAAAAAAATCAAGTGAAAGTCTCTTTTCAGACGTATGTATAACGTACTGCTAACGAGCTGAACCTATGTGTTACGTATGGGTAGCTTATTCATAACTTATTCCTAACGTATGTATATGATCTACAAACGTATGGCAAACGTCTACCCAGCGTTTCTCTAGCGTGCTCGACTGATAGCTAACGTTAGCTTAGCTTATGTCGAACTTACGCATGGCGTGTTGGAACGTACCGCGACGATCACGTGACAGCGTCTCTCTACACTCTACTCTCATTGCTGAAATTGACACGGAACCATTAACATGCCTCCAAAAAAGTCAAGAAAATTTGGAAGAAGGGGCCGACCAAAGCAAGCTGCACCTTCACCACCATTACGTCCTCCCTCGTCCCAATCTTCACCTGACCGTAATTCAGACGGGGATGACCAACGTCGCTCTCGTTCAGGCTCTAATGCCTCCTCAGTGGCATCCGGGGCGGTGTTTGTTGCGGCATCTGATGCCTCAACCTCCTCTCAAGCCCAGAAAGACAAACAAAAGCGGGCCAAGAAGACACCGTATTCATTAAATACAGAAGAGGAGATGTCCATGCTTGAATTCCTACAGGAAAACCCTATGATTTGGAACATCAAACTGACAGATTTCAGGATGACAGAAAAAAAGAACAGACTGTGGGCGGACCAGGCAGCAAGACTGGACAAGACAGCTGACTGTCTGAAGGGCTGGTTCAAGTCTCTCAGGGATATTTACACGCGGCTCGACAAAAAGAAAAGTGGAGATGGTGCCCCCGAACTGAGAGAGAGGGAGCAGTGGGTGAAGGACAAATTCAGTTTCTTGAAAGCGGCCACAAGACATCGACCTGAGCTGGTGAACAGTGTAAGTATTTTTCCCCTTTATGATGACAATTCAATTAGCCAAAGTTTAGCAAAAATTCCATCCACTGAGTTTCATAAGTCGGCTGCTGGACACAAATGCGCGCACGCACATACAAACACATATGCATGCACGCACGCAAACAAACAACAACAACAACAACAAAATAAACAGAAACAACAAACAAAACACAGCGTAAACAGTTATCAACGTGTGTCGCATGGCTTCTAGGCTCACCCACCTAGTATAGTCCGCCCTAGCACCGTCCCTGAGGACTGCATGGATGCAAATGCCAGCTGCAACCACACAAATGAACGCACATGTCAGTTCTAGCAAGACTGTGCTGAAGCACAGGCTCGCTCAACGTCTGCCGACTTCCGTCGAGCTTGCGCAGATCCGGAAAGTAGTCTTAACTCTACTAAATTACACAATGTCTGCCAAAATTGCCCTTACCAGACGGATGCCCAGAACCGCCCTAGTCTGCTTGCCATTCATTACGAAAACACGCCTATATAAATACATAGTAAAAATTATTTGGCCCAATATGGAAATTATACGATGAAAAATTACGATATTTTTTTTTCTGCTCATAACATAGATTGTGGGGACTCGTTAGAACCACCCAAAATCTATGTTTTTTAGAGCAAAAATAAGAAAAAGAATGTTTACCCCTGTAAAATCCAGTTTTACTATATAAAAATGGGTTTAAAGGGGGGGGGGGGGTCAAATTTTTATAGGCGTGTTTTCGTGATGTTGGTTTATATACTAGGACGAAAAAGAAACGCAGGGTAACATTCAGGGTAGTTTTGTGTATATAACTTAATTGAATATAAAATAATTATTTTATGTCTACTACAAATCATTTTTAATATTTTGGCGCAATTAAATTTCAGTGTTACTCATTGGAGTCTTATTGACAGTACCTATTAATTATTCAATTAAGTTATTCACCCAAAACTATCCTGAAAGGTAACCCTGCGTTTCTTTTTCGTCCTTATATATGTCATTTTTCCTTCTTGCAGGTGAAAGCCGTTATTGATGCTTACCCAGGAAACCTGGTAGCTGCAGAGGCTGCCTTTGAAGAGTTGGTTGACGTTGAGGATAGGGTCCCCTCTTCTACTCGATCCAGTAACACAGTTCGCAAGGACAAGAGGGCCAAAGAGGAAGACATCCTACAGTCACTCCAGAATAAAGTGCGCCAGTCCGGGGAACTACTTAAATGCCTCAACCAGCCACAGCCAATGAATGAGCGCACAGCATTTGCGAACTACGTCCGTGATAGCCTTTTGAAGATGAGCAAACCTAAGTTTAGGAAGGCAAGGTCTGCTATCAACAATGTTCTTACCACGGCGATGGAAGATGACACTGAATATGAAGAAGAACTGCCAACACCCTCTGATGTGCTGCATAATATGCCTCCTCCAGTGCGTCAAGTCTCGGCTTCAGCTGTCTTAAGTCCATCCCAATCTGAGATGTACCAGCCACCTCCCCACATGTGGAGACACAAGCCACCCCAGGCTTCGGTGTGGGCCTCGGCCTCCCCAGAATACGTGGAGCAGTATATGCAGCAGCCATTGCAGCCTCAGCAGCAGCCTCCTCAGCAGCAGCCTTCCCAGCAGCAGGAGCAAAACATATTGTCACCGCAGACATCCATGGGCTACTTATCAGCTGTTCTGGGTCCTGCGTCACAGGTCCTCAACCAGAGCCCTAACATCAAAAGTGTATAGATACTGAAAGGGTTTATGTTGAAAAATAGTAGAATATGTCCGACAAAATAAAATCCGTCAATATGAGACTCACGACATATCAGTCAGCCCTCGTAGCTAAGTTTACCTCTTTGGTTAGATCTAGAGATTATGTACCGTCCAATATCGCAGGTCCTGATGAATGTCATTTGACGTATCAACAGTTACAATTCTGAATCTGACGGTAACCTTCACATTCTTCATAGGTATCTACCTAAGCGTGTAAGGCGTAAAATATAGAATCTGATGTGTTTCTACTAACATCCTAAAAAAGAAAACTGGTCGGTGGGTAGGAGAATTGTTTTTATTATTTTATTTTTTCTCCCGATAAAAATAAACAGGGTCGGGCCTGTTGTTAACACAATTGTCATAGTTCATTTTAGATGCTCAGAAAAGCAAGTCAGCTCTGTATTTTGGAAGGTACTAAATGCTAAAAACTACAAAAATTGTACTTAAAATGCGAAATTACAATGGGCATATGCAAAGACGACACTTGGTAGGGTCGGAAGAAAAAGATAGGGCCGGTGTTTTAATTTTTTATTTTGTTCTAACAGTAGAGTCGTGGGGGAGGGGGTCTGAAGCAGGGTCGGTCGGATTAACGGAAACACGGCTATTTGTTAGGCCTAAAAGGGAGAATTTACTCTTCAAAAGAACACAAGTTTTTCCTTTATAATTACGAGTATGTCCCTTTAAAGGAAGTGGTTTAGACATATGTATTGCAATGTATGAAACGTCATATGAACGTCGATGCAACGACGTTGCATCGACGTTGATACGACGTTGCTTAGACGTCGGTCGAGAGTTGTGTCTTCTTACAAAGTATCTATTTATCTATCTGTCAGTCTTGTAGTGTCACGGTCGTTTTTGGCCATTTTCATAGTCTGGCATCCAAACAATCTGATCAGTGTACACACATTAGCTTGCATCGGTGTAGACATACTAGCTTGCGTTGAATAGAGGTTGTATTCTTACAGGATGCATACGATGGTTTTGAGTCTTCACATAGCTCAGGTGCTCGGTTGATGTGGTTCAAATATACATTTTGGTAACACGTTCGTGTGCTAACATCATGAAAACACGCCTGTGTAAATTTGACCCCCTTATACCCACTTAAGTATAGTAAAATTGGGTTTTGAAGGGTTATACATTATTTTTATAATTTCTGCTCTAAAAACATAAAGTGTTGGTACTCGTTAGAATCGCCCCGGCGAGGCGGTTCTAACGAGTACAACAATCTATGTTTTGGGCAAAAATGTGACAAAAAATATCAGAAATTATCTGAAAATCTTATTTTGTTTAGTGGTAAAATTTTCAATATATTTGAATAGGCGGGTTTTAGTAATGATTATTATCTCCAGAACTAGCATTTCACAGATGAAATTATATGATTTTTTATTTCTAGTTTAAGTATAGATTGTTGGTGCTCGTTAGAACCGCGGCAATGAAGCGGTTCTCAGGAGTATCTATAATCTATGTTTAGAGCAAAAATACGGGTAAGGCCGCTGTGTTTCCATTATCATGCCAAAAAGTTAAGGGTCGGTAAGTCGAATAAAAAGGTTTCCTTTTTTTCAAACTTCTAATATGATGAAAAAGGGGCTAAAATCTAACCGTAATACCGGAACACAGCCAAATATTGAGGTTAACAACATAATTTGACAGTTTTATTATTATTATTATTATTATTATTATTATTATTATTATTAATGAAAATTTCAATCTAGCTATAGCTATGTAGCAAATGTAATTTGACATGAGACTGATGCCCTCTTTTACCATAATTTCACACCCGATTGAATGCGCCGTTTTATCGAAGAGGTCGATATTGGTATTCAATGCATAGAGATCGGTAATTAAACAGGTCGCCATTCACGAGATGCCGAAAATTCACGATAAGTTTACGAAAATCGACCATTGACTAATTTATTCTTTGCATTGAGGTCAGTATCATGTCAAAGCATTTTTAACCTCACCACAGACGGTGGTAAGGGAATGTGTGGCGGCTGTAAAATGTCTCCGTGCCCTTCACCATCGTGTGGGTAATATTTGCTAGTCCTTTGGACAAGGTAGAGTGCTGTAAAGGTTTGAAAACATTTGGCCGAAATCTGTTAGTTTGCGGGCCCAGCCTGAAAAACTTGCACCTTTGTACTCCAGCCAGTACACATAACATCGAGCCGACGTTGGCCCGACATTCTTGTTGTCCTTCCCAGCAGGCACTCAACGTTGAAACGTTGTTTCAACGTTAGTTCAACGTTGAGTCAACGTTTTGTGCCCGCAGGGTTGCTTCTAAAGGATTGGCCTTTTTATAGAACATTTAAAAGGGATGTTCATTACACTAACTTGTTTACATGTAGATGTATATTGAATTCGTAAAGCTATTAAAATCCCATTGTCGTGAGCGTGACACAACGTTAATCAATAGACCCATACTTACACGATATATGTGTACTTTAATCGGATACATGACATGTAAGTACATGTTTAATAATTTATGTATGCAAATTACAACATGTGTATCTGTGTATAATAAACAGTATACACAGAGGCTATATTATGAATACCGCAAATATATAATAAGATGAAATGTTTGTTGCATATTTATCGAAAACAAAAAGTAAATTTCTTTTTTATTTTTTATGTGAAAAAGTAGTCTGGAAATCAAAGGCTTTGAGAATGATTCTGGACTGTTACATGTATTTCTGCTACTAACATAGATGTACACATAGTAGACGCATTCTTTTACAGCTCAAACACTGAGGTTTTCCTGGTAATGTTTTTATATCTGCTTCAAACATCGATTGTAGGTGCTCATTAGAACTGCGTCAATGAAAAGGTTCTAAAGAGAACCCACAATCCTTGTTTTTAGAGGGGAAATAAGAAAAATAAAGTTTGCCCTGCAGACCCTATTTTTCTCTGAAAAAGGTGGGCATATGGGAATGTCATTACGAAAACACACCTGTGCGAAGTAGTGCATTTTTCAGATCTTCAAAATGGCTACTTTTCTGATGAAAATCCGTGATATTTTTTTCCGATTTATACTGCAAACATAGGTTTTGGGTGCTCGTTTGGACCGCCTCATTGAGGCGGTTCTAACGAGTACCTACAACCCATGTCTTGGGGCAGAAATAAGCAAAATAATGTTTACCCCCGTAAACCCTAGTTTTCTCTATATAAAGTGGGGTTTAGGGGGTGTTCATTTCACGGACTTGTTCCTGTGATGTTAATTACATAGGCTTGTTGACCTTATGGGTCTTAATACGTTTGTTCTTTAAATTGAAATCTTGTAAACCACATGAATGATGCTGGATTACATGTTACGAGCCACATTTAATCAGATTACCGTGTCATTCATACTAGGATATTGTACTTTCTCTTTCAGCAGACATAACACAGCTGTGTATATACTATTTATCAATGGTTTCATGACCTACAATCTGTGATTGGGCAGGTACTACAATTTTGCGCCGATGATTTCTGTAATCCTGAGGCATATACCAAAAGCGATAGCTATTATGATTCTAAAAAACCACTCAATGGATTGTGGATGAGAAGGGTCATCGAGCGATGACTAAAGTCGGTGATTTCGCCGACTAAAAACATGGTCATGTTATGTTTCACATTGTAAAAATATATCTTTTCACAGTTTGAACATATCATTTTAGGTCGTTTTAGGTGTTTATCAATCGACTCAAAGTTACAAAGCACAGAATCTCTTACAATGCTGGAGTCCACGTGGCTATCCTATTACTGATAAGGCTGGCACGATTAATAGGATAATCGATTAATCGAGCGATAACTTCCACAAAAATGATTAGCATTACTGATTTGCTTGATAAGTACAATTTACTGCCCAAAGTTGAGTGAGTGTTTGAGTTTTACGTCCCACCAACAGCTAAGGTCATACGGAGACGGGACCTCGCTTTACAGACTCATCCGAAAGTCTGGAGAAGCCCGGGATCGATCCTGCGACCCCTGGTTTACAAGGCGAGTAGCGTAACAACTACACCACGGAGGCTTCTCTGCCCAAAATTGTGCCCAGTGGATGAGTGGCAAACAGTACAGACCCTGACGGCTTCTCACCTGGGTCAGGCCTATCTGTTTAAATACATATTGTATAGTACAACACATGGTAGGAGTCATGCTCAGACAGAAAATCAGACAGGTAAAATTAAGACCAAATCTTCAGTGAATACTAATCGATTATCGATCACAATGGCACGATTGATAATCAGTTATCTTTTCAGCTCAGATTAGCCAGCCCTAATTACTGATTTGGGGAAACCCAGGCCACGGTTATTAAAAGAAAATTTTAGCCCGTTGACGGAACTTACCGGGCGACTAACGAAAAATCTGCTCAGTTGGCTATACAAGGCTTGAAGCCACATGAATGTCACCGTCACCATGTTAATTAAAGCCAAATTTATTTCTCCAAGCCCCGATGGGCGGGGCCCGTAAACACACACAAAAAAGGTATGACATCTGACCCCATTTGAACTCAGACTAGTAATTGGTTTCTCTGTCCGGCAGATTCGTTTTAGTTTAATCTTGCAAAAGAGACTTCCAGGAAATAACTTTGAACAGGTCCATTTAAATTTAATGGGTGTCTGGTTTATTAAACTGTCGCATGGCCCCCGCCCATCGGGGCTTGGAGAAATAGATAGGTTGCATGTTGCTTCCACGCAGAGCTGATACGATCGCACACGAGTACTGGTAAACCGCTTCAAGGATCTAAGCCTGCCCAGGCAAAACGATGCGAGTCGGACAGTCCATGCTTATAAACCCTAATGGTTTCTTTGGGCGACAGGGCTTAAGATGTCATTTCATCTCAATGTAAAAGTCCCACAAAATTGGAAACAACGTCTCCAAATTAACTTATACAGTGTTGACGGGGACGTTGAACCTCAAATCAAACAGACTGTCGCAAGTCTTACATTAAACACATAGTGAAGCCACTGATCAAGCGCATCGTTCTTCACTGATTGCAAGGCCTCAAAATTATGGACATGCAGTAAGAAGGCAGGAATGTGAAGTGTGCAAAGTGTTTTAACATAAAAACATCCAGCAGAGCTTGTTTTGCATATGCCCTTGACATATAGTAAATGCAGGAAGATGAATCTGTTGTGCTGGTCCAAAGTTGAAAAGATTCTGGTCTAGCGGAAGAAAATCTGGGACGTTCTTAGTTGAGCTGTTTCGGCACGTCTTGACCTTAACAGCATGCTGAAATGTTTTTGACGATTCCTTACAGAAGAAGGGTCTGAATGACTTCTGAATGAAACCAGTGCTTCAGCTGAAGTGCACGACCCGCCGGATGTTTTTAGCTTTATGAGTGTTACCATATATGGGTATGGCGGCCATTTTGGTCATGTGACCTGGACCTAAAACGGTTCCCCCAATAAATGCGCCTTATCATAAGGAGCATAAATATATCTTATACTTTAGTACTGTATTCTGAATCTTTTGCAGGATAAAATGCATTCTCACTTTTTCAATACAAAAGCATATGTGTAAAAGTTTGACCTAGGCACAAAGAAGGTCAAGGTCAACCCAGGGTCACCATTTTAGCAATTTATGATGGACCTACGTCCCAGATGCTATTTACCAAGTTTCGTGGAAATCTGCCCAGTGGTTCTGAGAAGACTATGTTTGAAGGGTTTTTTTTACCAAATATGGCTTGGCGGCCATTTTGGTCATGTGACCTGGACCCTATGAGCAAATTTTGGTTTCCCTCATCCCATAGAGGCTCCATATGAAATTTGACTTCAGTCGGCCCAACGGTTTCCGAGGAGAAGCAGTTCGAAAATTTTCACATTTTTCGCCTCGGCGAGGCTATACTAAATGAACTGTAATATTTCGCAAATTCATTGGTTAGATCTCATTGATATCTATCAGTATGCCAAAAATTGTTAAATTATTCCAAGCGGTTAAGTCACTATATCACCAATTTTCACAAACGGGTTACGGACGGACAGACACACAGACCATATATGGCTTGGCGGCCATTTTGGTCATGTGACCTGGACCCAATGAGCAAATTTTGGTTTCTCCCATCCCATAGAGGCTCCATATGAAATTTGACTTCAATCGGCCCAACGGTTTCCGAGGAGAAGCAGTTCGAAAATTTTCAAATTTTTCGCCTCGGCGAGGCTATTCTAAATGGAATGTAATATTTCGCAAGTTCATTGGTTAGATCTCATTGATATCTATCAGTATGCCAAAAATTGTTTAAATTATTCCAAGCGGTTAAGTCACTTTCACCAATTTTCACAAACGGGTTACGGACGGACAGACTGACAGAATGACAGAATGACACGGTGGTTTTAGGGCACTCTTAGAAATCAACCGACCGACTTCAGTCGGTCGCTTTTTCTGCGGGTCGTGCAATCGTCATTATGTCTAATGACGAAAAAAAAAAAAAAAAAAAAAATGAAGTCTTTTGCTTTTCATGTATTTTGTGTCATTCACGAATAAAGCACTGACAGATACAAATTGTAACTGGTCCAAAACTTTATAGATTGAGTGTTGATGGATAGAAAAATGAAAGAAGGAAAGAAAGGAAGAAATTAATAAAGAAAGAAAGAAGTGTGTCATTCCTTTCGGGCTAATGCAAGCAGCAGTGAGAACACATTCTTACATGCTTTTCAATGAATGATGGAGATTTCTCATTGAAATCTAAATCGAAATATTCACTGTTTCCAAAAATGAAAATACGATTTTTATTTTTCACTGTTGTCCTAAAATAACATATTCTCTGTTTGTGAAAAGTCATTAGCTACACGTTTTTAATGTGTGACAGAAATTACGTCACGCACGTTTTCATGCCATTCCGACGTTGATGACGTCCCTTTTTGCACCTACGCAACGTACACAATGCACACAATACCAGACAAGCTTAGCAACTGCGGACATTATTTAAATGCAAATTTAAGGTGAACCATTTCATAATGTTACATGTAAAGCTGTTTTCCAGGTGCAAACTTTCATTTTATACCCAATATTATACCCAGATAACACGCGTGATGCGAAGTCGCCCATGTAATGGCCCTGTCACACTATAACGTTTTAGCCAACTTATTCCGACGTATGAAAAATTTTCCGAACACGCTGGTGTACGCTGAAGTTGCCAAAAAAAATCAAGTGAAAGTCTCTTTTCAGACGTATGTATAACGTACTGCTAACGAGCTGAACCTATGTGTTACGTATGGGTAGCTTATTCATAACTTATTCCTAACGTATGTATATGATCTACAAACGTATGGCAAACGTCTACCCAGCGTTTCTCTAGCGTGTTCGACTGATAGTTAACGTTAGCTTAGCTTATGTCGAACTTACGCATGGCGTGTTGGAACGTACCGCGACGATCACGTGACAGCGTCTCTCTACACTCTACTCTCATTGCTGAAATTGACACGGAACCATTAACATGCCTCCAAAAAAGTCAAGAAAATTTGGAAGACGGGGCCGACCAAAGCAAGCTGCACCTTCACCACCATTACGTCCTCCCTCGTCCCAATCTTCACCTGACCGTAATTCAGACGGGGATGACCAACGTCGCTCTCGTTCAGGCTCTAATGCCTCCTCAGTGGCATCCGGGGCGGTGTTTGTTGTGGCATCTGATGCCTCAACCTCCTCTCAAGCCCAGAAAGACAAACAAAAGCGGGCCAAGAAGACACCGTATTCATTAAATACAGAAGAGGAGATGTCCATGCTTGAATTCCTACAGGAAAACCCTATGATTTGGAACATCAAACTGACAGATTTCAGGATGACAGAAAAAAAGAACAGACTGTGGGCGGACCAGGCAGCAAGACTGGACAAGACAGCTGACTGTCTGAAGGGCTGGTTCAAGTCTCTCAGGGATATTTACACGCGGCTCGACAAAAAGAAAAGTGGAGATGGTGCCCCCGAACTGAGAGAGAGGGAGCAGTGGGTGAAGGACAACTTCAGTTTCTTGAAAGCGGCTACAAGACATCGACCTGAGCCGGTGAACAGTGTAAGTATTTTTCCCCTTTATGATGACAATTCAATTAGCCAAAGTTTAGCAAAAATTCCATCCACTGAGTTTCATAAGTCGGCTGCTGGACACAAATGCGCGCACGCACATACAAACACATATGCATGCACGCACGCAAACAAACAACAACAACAACAACAAAATAAACAGAAACAACAAACAAAACACAGCGTAAACAGTTATCAACGTGTGTCGCATGGCTTCTAGGCTCACCCACCTAGTATAGTCCGCCCTAGCACCGTCCCTGAGGACTGCATGGATGCAAATGCCAGCTGCAACCACACAAATGAACGCACATGTCAGTTCTAGCAAGACTGTGCTGAAGCACAGGCTCGCTCAACGTCTGCCGACTTCCGTCGAGCTTGCGCAGATCCGGAAAGTAGTCTTAACTCTACTAAATTACACAATGTCTGCCAAAATTGCCCTTACCAGACGGATGCCCAGAACCGCCCTAGTCTGCTTGCCATTCATTACGAAAACACGCCTATATAAATACATAGTAAAAATTATTTGGCCCAATATGGAAATTATACGATGAAAAATTACGATATTTTTTTCTGCTCATAACATAGATTGTGGGGACTCGTTAGAACCACCCAAAATCTATGTTTTTTAGAGCAAAAATAAGAAAAAGAATGTTTACCCCTGTAAACTCCAGTTTTACTATATAAAAATGGGTTTACAGGGGGGGGGGGGGTCAAATTTTTATAGGCGTGTTTTCGTGATGTTGGTTTATATACTAGGACGAAAAAGAAACGCAGGGTAACATTCAGGGTAGTTTTGTGTATATAACTTAATTGAATATAAAATAATTATTTTATGTCTACTACAAATCATTTTTAATATTTTGGCGCAATTAAATTTCAGTGTTACTCATTGGAGTCTTATTGACAGTACCTATTAATTATTCAATTAAGTTATTCACCCAAAACTATCCTGAAAGGTAACCCTGCGTTTCTTTTTCGTCCTTATATATGTCATTTTTCCTTCTTGCAGGTGAAAGCCGTTATTGATGCTTACCCAGGAAACCTGGTAGCTGCAGAGGCTGCCTTTGAAGAGTTGGTTGACGTTGAGGATAGGGCCCCCTCTTCTACTCGATCCAGTAACACAGTTCGCAAGGACAAGAGGGCCAAAGAGGAAGACATCCTACAGTCACTCCAGAATAAAGTGCGCCAGTCCGGGGAACTACTTAAATGCCTCATCCAGCCACAGCCAATGAATGAGCGCACAGCATTTGCGAACTACGTCCGTGATAGCCTTTTGAAGATGAGCAAACCTAAGTTTAGGAAGGCAAGGTCTGCTATCAACAATGTTCTTACCAAGGCGATGGAAGATGACACTGAATATGAAGAAGAACTGCCAACACCCTCTGATGTGCTGCATAATATGCCTCCTCCAGTGCGTCAAGTCTCGGCTTCAGCTGTCTTAAGTCCATCCCAATCTGAGATGTACCAGCCACCTCCCCACATGTGGAGACACAAGCCACCCCAGGCTTCGGTGTGGGCCTCGGCCTCCCCAGAATACGTGGAGCAGTATATGCAGCAGCCATTGCAGCCTCAGCAGCAGCCTCCTCAGCAGCAGCCTTCCCAGCAGCAGGAGCAAAACATATTGTCACCGCAGACATCCATGGGCTACTTATCAGCTGTTCTGGGTCCTGCGTCACAGGTCCTCAACCAGAGCCCTAACATCAAAAGTGTATAGATACTGAAAGGGTTTATGTTGAAAAATAGTAGAATATGTCCGACAAAATAAAATCCGTCAATATGAGACACACGACATATCAGTCAGCCCTCGTAGCTAAGTTTACCTCTTTGGTTAGATCTAGAGATTATGTACCGTCCAATATCGCAGGTCCTGATGAATGTCATTTGACGTATCAACAGTTACAATTCTGAATCTGACGGTAACCTTCACATTCTTCATAGGTATCTACCTAAGCGTGTAAGGCGTAAAATATAGAATCTGATGTGTTTCTACTAACATCCTAAAAAAGAAAACTGGTCGGTGGGTAGGAGAATTGTTTTTATTATTTTATTTTTTCTCCCGATAAAAATAAACAGGGTCGGGCCTGTTGTTAACACAATTGTCATAGTTCATTTTAGATGCTCAGAAAAGCAAGTCAGCTCTGTATTTTGGAAGGTACTAAATGCTAAAAACTACAAAAATTGTACTTAAAATGCGAAATTACAATGGGCATATGCAAAGACGACCCTTGGTAGGGTCGGAAGAAAAAGATAGGGCCGGTGTTTTAATTTTTTATTTTGTTCTAACAGTAGAGTCGTGGGGGAGGGGGTCTGAAGCAGGGTCGGTCGGATTAACGGAAACACGGCTATTTGTTAGGCCTAAAAGGGAGAATTTACTCTTCAAAAGAACACAAGTTTTTCCTTTATAATTACGAGTATGTCCCTTTAAAGGAAGTGGTTTAGACATATGTATTGCAATGTATGAAACGTCATATGAACGTCGATGCAACGACGTTGCATCGACGTTGATACGACGTTGCTTAGACGTCGGTCGAGAGTTGTGTCTTCTTACAAAGTATCTATTTATCTATCTGTCAGTCTTGTAGTGTCACGGTCGTTTTTGGCCATTTTCTCAGTCTGGCATCCAAACAATCTGATCAGTGTACACACATTAGCTTGCATCGGTGTAGACATACTAGCTTGCGTTGAATAGAGGTTGTATTCTTACAGGATGCATACGATGGTTTTGAGTCTTCACATAGCTCAGGTGCTCGGTTGATGTGGTTCAAATATACATTTTGGTAACACGTTCGTGTGCTAACATCATGAAAACACGCCTGTGTAAATTTGACCCCCTTATACCCACTTAAGTATAGTAAAATTGGGTTTTGAAGGGTTATACATTATTTTTATAATTTCTGCTCTAAAAACATAAAGTGTTGGTACTCGTTAGAATCGCCCCGGCGAGGCGGTTCTAACGAGTACAACAATCTATGTTTTGGGCAAAAATGTGAAAAAAATATCAGAAATTATCTGAAAATCTTATTTTGTTTAGTGGTAAAATTTTCAATATATTTGAATAGGCGGGTTTTAGTAATGATTATTATCTCCAGAACTAGCATTTCACAGATGAAATTATATGATTTTTTATTTCTAGTTTAAGTATAGATTGTTGGTGCTCGTTAGAACCGCGGCAATGAAGCGGTTCTCAGGAGTATCTATAATCAATGTTTAGAGCAAAAATACGGGTAAGGCCGCTGTGTTTCCATTATCATGCCAAAAAGTTAAGGGTCGGTAAGTCGAATAAAAAGGTTTCCTTTTTTTCAAACTTCTAATATGATGAAAAAGGGGCTAAAATCTAACCGTAATACCGGAACACAGCCAAATATTGAGGTTAACAACATAATTCGACAGTTTTATTATTATTATTATTATTATTTTTATTATTATTAATGAAAATTTCAATCTAGCTATAGCTATGTAGCAAATGTAATTTGACATGAGACTGATGCCCTCTTTTACCATAATTTCACACCCGATTGAATGCGCCGTTTTCCGAAGAGGTCGATATTGGTATTCAATGCATAGAGATCGGTAATTAAATAGGTCGCCATTCACGAGATGCCGAAAATTCACGATACGTTTACGAAAATCGACCATTGACTAATTTATTCTTTGCATTGAGGTCAGTATCATGTCAAAGCATTTTTAACCTCACCACAGACGGTGGTAAGGGAATGTGTGGCGGCTGTAAAATGTCTCCGTGCCCTTCACCATCGCGTGGGTAATATTTGCTAGTCCTTTGGACAAGGTAGAGTGCTGTAAAGGTTTGAAAACATTTGGCCGAAATCTGTTAGTTTGCGGGCCCAGCCTGAAAAACTTGCACCTTTGTACTCCAGCCAGTACACATAACATCGAGCCGACGTTGGCCCGACATTCTTGTTGTCCTTCCCAGCAGGCACTCAACGTTGAAACGTTGTTTCAACGTTAGTTCAACGTTGAGTCAACGTTTTGTGCCTGCAGGGTTGCTTCCAAAGGATTGGCCTTTTTATAGAACATTTAAAAGGGATGTTCATTACACTAACTTGTTTACATGTAGATGTATATTGAATTCGTAAAGCTATTAAAATCCCATTGTCGTGAGCGTGACACAACGTTAATCAATAGACCCATACTTACACGATATATGTGTACTTTAATCGGATACATGACATGTAAGTACATGTTTAATAATTTATGTATGCAAATTACAACATGTGTATCTGTGTATAATAAACAGTATACACAGAGGCTATATTATGAATACCGCAAATATATAATAAGATGAAATGTTTGTTGCATATTTATCGAAAACAAAAAGTAAATTTCTTTTTTATTTTTTATGTGAAAAAGTAGTCTGGAAATCAAAGGCTTTGAGAATGATTCTGGACTGTTACATGTATTTCTGCTACTAACATAGATGTACACATAGTAGACGCATTCTTTTACAGCTCAAACACTGAGGTTTTCCTGGTAATGTTTTTATATCTGCTTCAAACATCGATTGTAGGTGCTCATTAGAACTGCGTCAATGTAAAGGTTCTAAAGAGAACCCACAATCCTTGTTTTTAGAGGAAATAAGAAAAATAAAGTTTGCCCTGCAGACCCTATTTTTCTCTGAAAAAGGTGGGCATATGGGAATGTCATTACGAAAACACACCTGTGCGAAGTAGTGCATTTTTCAGATCTTCAAAATGGCTACTTTTCTGATGAAAATCCGTGATATTTTTTCCGATTTATACTGCAAACATAGGTTTTGGGTGCTCGTTTGGACCGCCTCATTGAGGCGGTTCTAACGAGTACCTACAACCCATGTCTTGGGGCAGAAATAAGCAAAATAATGTTTACCCCCGTAAACCCTAGTTTTCTCTATATAAAGTGGGGTTTAGGGGGTGTTCATTTCACGGACTTGTTCCTGTGATGTTAATTACATAGGCTTGTTGACCTTATGGGTCTTAATACGTTTGTTCTTTAAATTGAGATCTTGTAAACCACATGAATGATGCTGGATTACATGTTACGAGCCACATTTAATCAGATTACCGTGTCATTCATACTAGGATATTGTACTTTCTCTTTCAGCAGACATAACACAGCTGTGTATATACTATTTATCAATGGTTTCATGACCTACAATCTGTGATTGGGCAGGTACTACAATTTTGCGCCGATGATTTCTGTAATCCTGAGGCATATACCAAAAGCGATAGCTATTATGATTCTAAAAAACCACTCAATGGATTGTGGATGAGAAGGGTCATCGAGCGATGACTAAAGTCGGTGATTTCGCCGACTAAAAACATGGTCATGTTATGTTTCACATCGTAAAAATATATCTTTTCACAGTTTGAACATATCATTTTAGGTCGTTTTAGGTGTTTATCAATCGACTCAAAGTTACAAAGCACAGAATCTCTTACAATGCTGGAGTCCACGTGGCTATCCTATTACTGATAAGGCTGGCACGATTAATAGGATAATCGATTAATCGAGCGATAACTTCCACAAAAATGATTAGCATTACTGATTTGCTTGATAAGTACAATTTACTGCCCAAAGTTGAGTGAGTGTTTGAGTTTTACGTCCCACCAACAGCTAAGGTCATACGGAGACGGGACCTCGCTTTACAGACTCATCCGAAAGTCTGGAGAAGCCCGGGATCGATCCTGCGACCCCTGGTTTACAAGGCGAGTAGCGTAACAACTACACCACGGAGGCTTCTTTGCCCAAAATTGTGCCCAGTGGATGAGTGGCAAACAGTACAGACCCTGACGGCTTCTCACCTGGGTCAGGCCTATCTGTTTAAATACATATTGTATAGTACAACACATGGTAGGAGTCATGCTCAGACAGAAAATCAGACAGGTAAAATTAAGACCAAATCTTCAGTGAATACTAATCGATTATCGATCACAATGGCACGATTGATAATCAGTTATCTTTTCAGCTCAGATTAGCCAGCCCTAATTACTGATTTGGGGAAACCCAGGCCACGGTTATTAAAAGAAAATTTTAGCCCGTTGACGGAACTTACCGGGCGACTAACGAAAAATCTGCTCAGTTGGCTATACAAGGCTTGAAGCCACATGAATGTCACCGTCACCATGTTAATTAAAGCCAAATTTATTTCTCCAAGCCCCGATGGGCGGGGCCCGTAAACACACACAAAAAAAGGTATGACATCTGACCCCATTTGAACTCAGACTAGTAATTGGTTTCTCTGTCCGGCAGATTCGTTTTAGTTTAATCTTGCAATAGAGACTTCCAGGAAATAACTTTGAACAGGTCCATTTAAATTTAATGGGTGTCTGGTTTATTAAACTGTCGCATGGCCCCCGCCCATCGGGGCTTGGAGAAATAGATAGGTTGCATGTTGCTTCCACGCAGAGCTGATACGATCGCACACGAGTGCTGGTAAACCGCTTCAAGGATCTAAGCCTGCCCAGGCAAAACGGTGCGAGTCGGACAGTCCATGCTTATAAACCCTAATGGTTTCTTTGGGCGACAAGGCTTAAGATGTCATTTCATCTCAATGTAAAAGTCCCACAAAATTGGAAACAACGTCTCCAAATTAACTTATACAGTGTTGACGGGGACGTTGAACCTCAAATCAAACAGACTGTCGCAAGTCTTACATTAAACACATAGTGAAGCCACTGATCAAGCGCATCGTTCTTCACTGATTGCAAGGCCTCAAAATTATGGACATGCAGTAAGAAGGCAGGAATGTGAAGTGTGCAAAGTGTTTTAACATAAAAACATCCAGCAGAGCTTGTTTTGCATATGCCCTTGACATATAGTAAATGCAGGAAGATGAATCTGTTGTGCTGGTCCAAAGTTGAAAAGATTCTGGTCTTGCGGAAGAAAATCTGGGACGTTCTTAGTTGAGCTGTTTCGGCACGTCTTGACCTTAACAGCATGCTGAAATGTTTTTGACGATTCCTTACAGAAGAAGGGTCTGAATGACTTCTGAATGAAACCAGTGCTTCAGCTGAAGTGCACGACCCGCCGGATGTTTTTAGCTTTATGAGTGTTACCATATATGGGTATGGCGGCCATTTTGGTCATGTGACCTGGACCTAAAACGGTTCCCCCAATAAATGCGCCTTATCATAAGGAGCATAAATATATCTTATACTTTAGTACTGTATTCTGAATCTTTTGCAGGATAAAATGCATTCTCACTTTTTCAATACAAAAGCATATGTGTAAAAGTTTGACCTAGGCACAAAGAAGGTCAAGGTCAACCCAGGGTCACCATTTTAGCAATTTATGATGGACCTACGTCCCAGATGCTATTTACCAAGTTTCGTGGAAATCTGCCCAGTGGTTCTGAGAAGGCTATGTTTGAAGGTTTTTTTTTTACCAAATATGGCTTGGCGGCCATTTTGGTCATGTGACCTGGACCCTATGAGCAAATTTTGGTTTCCCCCATCCCATAGAGGCTCCATATGAAATTTGACTTCAGTCGGCCCAACGGTTTCCGAGGAGAAGCAGTTCGAAAATTTTCACATTTTTCGCCTCGGCGAGGCTATACTAAATGAACTGTAATATTTCGCAAATTCATTGGTTAGATCTCATTGATATCTATCAGTATGCCAAAAATTGTTAAATTATTCCAAGCGGTTAAGTCACTATATCACCAATTTTCACAAACGGGTTACGGACGGACAGACACACAGACCATATATGGCTTGGCGGCCATTTTGGTAATGTGACCTGGACCCAATGAGCAAATTTTGGTTTCTCCCATCCCATAGAGGCTCCATATGAAATTTGACTTCAACGGCCCAACGGTTTCCGAGGAGAAGCAGTTCGAAAATTTTCAAATTTTTCGCCTCGGCGAGGCTTTTCTAAATGGAATGTAATATTTCGCAAGTTCATTGGTTAGATCTCATTGATATCTATCAGTATGCCAAAAATTGTTTAAATTATTCCAAGCGGTTAAGTCACTTTCACCAATTTTCAAAAACGGGTTACGGACGGACAGAATGACACGGTGGTTTTAGGGCACTCTTAGAAATCAACCGACCGACTTCAGTCGGTCGCTTTTTCTGCGGGTCGTGCAATCGTCATTATGTCTAATGACGAAAAAAAAAAAAAAAAAAAAAAAAAATGAAGTCTTTTGCTTTTCATGTATTTTGTGTCATTCACGAATAAAGCACTGACAGATACAAATTGTAACTGGTCCAAAACTTTATAGATTGAGTGTTGATGGATAGAAAAATGAAAGAAGGAAAGAAAGGAAGAAATTAATAAAGAAAGAAAGAAGTGTGTCATTCCTTTCGGGCTAATGCAAGCAGCAGTGAGAACACATTCTTACATGCTTTTCAATGAATGATGGAGATTTCTCATTGAAATCTAAATCGAAATATTCACTGTTTCCAAAAATGAAAATACGATTTTTATTTTTCACTGTTGTCCTAAAATAACATATTCTCTGTTTGTGAAAAGTCATTAGCTACACGTTTTTAATGTGTGACAGAAATTACGTCACGCACGTTTTCATGCCATTCCGACGTTGATGACGTCCCTTTTTGCACCTACGCAACGTACACAATGCACACAATGCCAGACAAGCTTAGCAACTGCGGACATTATTTAAATGCAAATTTATGGTGAACCATTTCATAATGTTACATGTAAAGCTGTTTTCCAGGTGCAAACTTTCATTTTATACCCAATATTATACCCAGATAACACGCGTGATGCGAAGTCGCCCATGTAATGGCCCTGTCACACTATAACGTTTTAGCCAACTTATTCCGACGTATGAAAAATTTTCCGAACACGCTGGTGTACGCTGAAGTTGCCAAAAAAAATCAAGTGAAAGTCTCTTTTCAGACGTATGTATAACGTACTGCTAACGAGCTGAACCTATGTGTTACGTATGGGTAGCTTATTCATAACTTATTCCTAACGTATGTATATGATCTACAAACGTATGGCAAACGTCTACCCAGCGTTTCTCTAGCGTGCTCGACTGATAGTTAACGTTAGCTTAGCTTATGTCGAACTTACGCATGGCGTGTTGGAACGTACCGCGACGATCACGTGACAGCGTCTCTCTACACTCTACTCTCATTGCTGAAATTGACACGGAACCATTAACATGCCTCCAAAAAAGTCAAGAAAATTTGGAAGAAGGGGCCGACCAAAGCAAGCTGCACCTTCACCACCATTACGTCCTCCCTCGTCCCAATCTTCACCTGACCGTAATTCAGACGGGGATGACCAACGTCGCTCTCGTTCAGGCTCTAATGCCTCCTCAGTGGCATCCGGGGCGGTGTTTGTTGCGGCATCTGATGCCTCAACCTCCTCTCAAGCCCAGAAAGACAAACAAAAGCGGGCCAAGAAGACACCGTATTCATTAAATACAGAAGAGATGTCCATGCTTGAATTCCTACAGGAAAACCCTATGATTTGGAACATCAAACTGACAGATTTCAGGATGACAGAAAAAAAGAACAGACTGTGGGCGGACCAGGCAGCAAGACTGGACAAGACAGCTGACTGTCTGAAGGGCTGGTTCAAGTCTCTCAGGGATATTTACACGCGGCTCGACAAAAAGAAAAGTGGAGATGGTGCCCCCGAACTGAGAGAGAGGGAGCAGTGGGTGAAGGACAACTTCAGTTTCTTGAAAGCGGCTACAAGACATCGACCTGAGCCGGTGAACAGTGTAAGTATTTTTCCCCTTTATGATGACAATTCAATTAGCCAAAGTTTAGCAAAAATTCCATCCACTGAGTTTCATAAGTCGGCTGCTGGACACAAATGCGCGCACGCACATACAAACACATATGCATGCACGCACGCAAACAAACAACAACAACAACAACAACAACAAAATAAACAGAAACAACAAACAAAACACAGCGTAAACAGTTATCAACGTGTGTCGCATGGCTTCTAGGCTCACCCACCTAGTATAGTCCGCCCTAGCACCGTCCCTGAGGACTGCATGGATGCAAATGCCAGCTGCAACCACACAAATGAACGCACATGTCAGTTCTAGCAAGACTGTGCTGAAGCACAGGCTCGCTCAACGTCTGCCGACTTCCGTCGAGCTTGCGCAGATCCGGAAAGTAGTCTTAACTCTACTAAATTACACAATGTCTGCCAAAATTGCCCTTACCAGACGGATGCCCAGAACCGCCCTAGTCTGCTTGCCATTCATTACGAAAACACGCCTATATAAATACATAGTAAAAATTATTTGGCCCAATATGGAAATTATACGATGAAAAATTACGATATTTTTTTTTCTGCTCATAACATAGATTGTGGGGACTCGTTAGAACCACCCAAAATCTATGTTTTTTAGAGCAAAAATAAGAAAAAGAATGTTTACCCCTGTAAACTCCAGTTTTACTATATAAAAATGGGTTTACAGGGGGGGGGGGGGGGTCAAATTTTTATAGGCGTGTTTTCGTGATGTTGGTTTATATACTAGGACGAAAAAGAAACGCAGGGTAACATTCAGGGTAGTTTTGTGTATATAACTTAATTGAATATAAAATAATTATTTTATGTCTACTACAAATCATTTTTAATATTTTGGCGCAATTAAATTTCAGTGTTACTCATTGGAGTCTTATTGACAGTACCTATTAATTATTCAATTAAGTTATTCACCCAAAACTATCCTGAAAGGTAACCCTGCGTTTCTTTTTCGTCCTTATATTTGTCATTTTTCCTTCTTGCAGGTGAAAGCCGTTATTGATGCTTACCCAGGAAACCTGGTAGCTGCAGAGGCTGCCTTTGAAGAGTTGGTTGACGTTGAGGATAGGGCCCCCTCTTCTACTCGATCCAGTAACACAGTTCGCAAGGACAAGAGGGCCAAAGAGGAAGACATCCTACAGTCACTCCAGAATAAAGTGCGCCAGTCCGGGGAACTACTTAAATGCCTCAACCAGCCACAGCCAATGAATGAGCGCACAGCATTTGCGAACTACGTCCGTGATAACCTTTTGAAGATGAGCAAACCTAAGTTTAGGAAGGCAAGGTCTGCTATCAACAATGTTCTTACCAAGGCGATGGAAGATGACACTGAATATGAAGAAGAACTGCCAACACCCTCTGATGTGCTGCATAATATGCCTCCTCCAGTGCGTCAAGTCTCGGCTTCAGCTGTCTTAAGTCCATCCCAATCTGAGATGTACCAGCCACCTCCCCACATGTGGAGACACAAGCCACCCAGGCTTCGGTGTGGGCCTCGGCCTCCCCAGAATACGTGGAGCAGTATATGCAGCAGCCATTGCAGCCTCAGCAGCAGCCTCCTCAGCAGCAGCCTTCCCAGCAGCAGGAGCAAAACATATTGTCAACGCAGACATCCATGGACTACTTATCAGCTGTTCTGGGTCCTGCGTCACAGGTCCTCAACCAGAGCCCTAACATCTCTGACCTCTAATGAACCCCCAGCGTTTCTACTGACACAATGGATAAAGAGACTGCTCAAGACTAGGACACGAATCATCATATTCTTTTTGAGCCTGATAAAGTACATCATAGACAAATAACACCAAACAAGTGTACAAAATACACCGCACAAATTTCGTAGGTGGCAAAATACACCGTACTGTGGTATTAACCGAATGAATAATTTGATTGGGCTGCTTTCATATGTGGAAATTTATGGTGTATTTTGTCTATCTATAAAACATTTTTGGTGTTTTTATTCACTTATAACTATGTTTATAAGTGAATAAAATCACCAATAATATTCTAAACTATGGTAAATTTTGACCACCTAAAAAACTTCATTGTATCGTGTGTATCTGATCAAAAACCAACGTGGTGTATTTGAATGTGGTGTATTTGTCGCACACACTATTCTGCTTATTATCACCGATTTCCTTTTGACAGGTTGAGGACAACCTGAGACAGTAGTTGTGTTTCTTATTGCACAGTATTTATTTGGTTTGAGGTTTAACGGTCCCGTTAACACACTATAGGTCACTTTTAGACGTTGCTTCAAATTGTGTCGGACCTTTACCCGACATTGAGATGAAATGACTTCTCAAGCCTGCCAATCAGTCAAACTATGAAGAGTCATATACATGGGCGGTTAAACTCGCTTCACTTTTCCTGGGCAAGCTTAGAACCTCTCAGCGGTTCACCCGTACTCTATGACGGTTCCAGCGTAAAAACATGCTTAGAATTTATTACAAATTTTGTTACGTTGGTTGGTTCTTAATGCTCCGTTTTGGTCGGACCCCTCGGAGTCTCACTGTAGTTTTCTTTTGATCCAGCACTGCAGTGGTTTCATGCTGTCGAGTCCTCAACGTTGTTTCATCTCTGTTGCTGTTTTAATTTGTATATTCTCGGAGATGCTACACTGATGAGTAAGGAAAGTAGAAGTAAAACAAAGATCAGGAATCGATGCAATTAACTTACCCCCCCCCCCCCCCACCAAAGACACCACGGGGAAAGAAACACAAACACGAAGCGATCAGAGAAACCCAAACAGAGGAAGGCCAAAATGACAGTTACTTTCCCACAAAATGGCCTAATGGCCATCCAAAATAAAAAGACACATGTGTTACAATAAGCACGAACGATAACATTAATAAACCGCCACAGAAGAACCGCCTTGCAACGGTCAGTGGAAAGAATTCCACTGGGGGAGAGGGGGGGGGGGGGGGCTTAAATCGATTTTACGTGGCCACAATCCTCGTCCTTACTTCTGTCATGCTGACTAAACAAATTTATTGTCTAAACCGCAACAGAAGTAAGGGCGAGGATTACAGCTGCGTAAAATCGATTTAAGTGGAGTTCTTGTTACTGACCGTTCCGTGGCGGTTATTCTGTTGTGGGTTTTTTGTGTAATTCTTTGTCAGTAACTGTACGTATCTCTTATATATATATTTTTTTTTTTTTGGATAGCCAGTTGGCCATTTTGTAGGAAATTAACTGTCCTTTTGGCTTTCCTCTGTTATTGTTTCCATAAGGGTCCAGTCGCTTCATGTTTCTGCTTCTTTCCCTTTGGTGTCTCTGATGGGAGGCGTAAGTTAATTATATCGATTCCTGATCATTGCTTTACTTTTACTTTTCTGTACGGTTGATTCAGCTCTGCGTGAAAGCACCATGCAGCCGAATCTTATTTCTTCGAGCCCCGATGTGCGGGGAGTGCACAGATAGTGTATACATGATTTTTAGGTTTTGGGAATACAACCCATTCAAGAATAGTTCACTTATTTCGAACGAATGGGTGGCTGGGTTAGGCAAATATCTTGCCTCACTGGGCCATCCAACTGACAGTGGATTACAGTCGGGCAATGCCTGCTGTTCTTGCAGCAGGTACGGGTAGTTGGGGAGTGTTGTACTTTATTGTGTTTCTGTTCTTCCATTCATTTTCTCCTCCTCTTCTGTAACTCACTTTCATCTCTGCTGTCTATTCTATATCTGTTCTCCATTTCTCAAGCAGACGACACAAAAGTGGCCCACAAGTGTTATAGTGTTGACGTGTCGTTCAACCACAACAAATGAATCAATTTCGAACCGATGGTTAGCCGGAGGTAGCGAAAACCTTTGTTCCCAAAGGAAGTACAAAGAATTTACCGTCTTACTGACTACTGAGAACAAGACTCAGAATGCAGCGGTAAGGTAGCAAATGATTAACTCTTAGCCTGCTGAACACATTAACATAGTGTTGATCCAGATCAGAAGTTATCTGATCAGAATCAATTCTGTTCTGCATTTTGTGAATTTTGGATACATTATTGAGTTTTAGTTTCTAGTCAGCGATTATTGTGGCTAAATTAATTTATTCAGCAGGATAAGGGGTTAAATTTCGGTTCTATCCACAACTAGATTATAGAGGTCTGTAGCTTGTTGATGATGATGAAAGAAAATTAATATACCTTCTTATTTGATATATTTCTGTTTATTGCGTACACTTTAACAGTAGTACATCCCACTATAACAGTAAGTCCCGTTATATCGAGCATTCTTAATTCAAGACTATTGTTGAACTAAAATGAAAACAAACATTCAATAAACTGACCATGCGATTAATTATCTGCGTGTAATCAACGGAGGAAAGACGCTTGGCTTTACTGACTGGCAAAGCTCACACTAGCATTAAAGAGACAGATTTCAATTTGGACAGGCCAACAAAACATGTCAAACCAAAGGTGACAAATAACAGAAATGCCAGTTTTATAAAGTATAAAACTGGTTTGACTACCTTAATAATCTTTGGGTAACACTTGCTTTAACAAGGATCTTAAATATTTGCTCTGTTGTTACTGTTTTATTCCACTTAAATCTCGGGGGTGTCCATGGCGTTGTTCACAGAAACAAAGTCATTTATTTTAAATTGTAAGTAACCCATTGAGAAACAACATATAGCATCCCCATGGTCAAATCATTCTGTCTTGCCACGAACAGAACCTGCTGGGGAATTCACCCAGTGTTTGATGAGATTCCTCTGCTTTTTTCCTTCCTTTGAAGCTGTGTTAAAGTAGAAGTAAAACAAAGATCAGGAATTGATACAATTAACTTACTCCACCCATAAAAGACACCAAAGGGAAAAAAATACACACAATAAGCGACCAGACCATAATGGAAACCTAAACAAAGGAAGGCCATAAGGACAGTTACTTTCCCACAAAATGGCCATATGGTCATCCAAAACCAAAAGACACAAGTGATACACACAGTAAGTAACAAACAACAACATAAATAAATCGCCACAGAAGAGCCGCCTTGGAACGGTCAGTGGAAGATTTCCACTGGGGGGCTTAAATCGATTTTACGTGGCCACAATCCTCGCCCTTACTTCCGTCGCGATTTAGACAAATAATTTGTTCAGTCCGCATGAAGGCCTCCTAACTCATCAGTGCAACATCTCCGTGAACACAAAAATCAAAGAACCACAGAGGTGAGACAACGGTGAGGACTCGACAGCAAGAAACCACTGAAATGCTGGAGCAAAAGAAAACCAACAGTTAGACTCCGATGAGCCCGACCAGAGACAGAGCATCAGGCACCAACCGACATTAAAGCCTGTAGCTCTCTGTGTGTCCTCGAGGTTACGACCCTCTCTCCAGGCTCCAGGAACAAACTCGCGATTCGCATTCTCTTCAGTGTCAAGATGCTGGTTCTGTAGTCCTGGATATCTGATCCTCATTAGGTTGTGGAGGATCAGGCATGCTTTGACGATGAGTTTCACTGTTGAGGGATCGTGTTGCATGGTTGTTAACAGAACCTGGAAACGATTAGCTAGAATGCCGAACGCATTTTACACAACCCTTCTGGCTCTTGAAATAAAAATCAAAAATGAGTTCCTTTAAGAGCAATGAAAACATTCATAAGAAAGAAGATGGGTCATACTACGAAGTTTCGGCTAATAAAGCCTCATCAGTGACCCTTTAATGATCCGGCATCGAAAGCCAGAGGAAACATACTGCAATTTTGCGAATTTCAAATAGGCAGTCGATGCAAAGACTGATATAAATCGAAATGGGGTCCAAATAATTAAAAACCTGTCTAGAATATGAGTCTAAACCAATTTTTTTCTGATTTCTTAGAATATTTACGCTGATCTCAAAGGACCAAAAGTAAAATATAAACTGAAAGCCTGTAATTGAAGACTCGTTCTGCATTATTCAGCTCTCTGTGACCAAATGGCTTCATCATGTTGGGTCGTAGGCCGAAGGCATCATCGCCGACAAAGAAATATGGCACATCTTGGGTGTCATTTGGAAGAGGTTCTGGATCAGGTAACCCAAGAGTACCATCTTCAGTACATTGCTTAAGCTCTGAGTCATTATATATCTGTGCATCTGATGCTGACCCAGCACCGCCGACATCAGCCCAGATAAATTTATAGTCCGCATCCACTAGCGCCATTAGAACAATGGAATAGAATCCTTTATAGTTATAACATAGTGACCCACTTTTTGGAGGATAGCAGCAGGCAACGTGTTTCCCATCAAGAGCCCCTAACGTATGTGGGAAGTTCCACTTTTCATAGAATTTGTCAGCTATGATACGCCAAGCCTCAGGAGCGGTAGGACAAACAAGTACTTCATCCATGTACTCATCAATGATGGCGTTACAGACTTCTCTCACCACTAGTGAAATGGTGTTGTGGGGGACCCTCCAAGCAAACTTTAACGAGGCATACTTGTTCCCTGAGGCTAGATGACGCAAAGTCAGGGCTAGCTTCAAACCAGGATCAATAGGCTCCCTGTACCACGTATGCTGCTTGGTTATCCTTGGGCCCACTCTTTCAAGCAGCTCATCAAACATTTCTGGGGGCATGCGAAGGAAGTTAATGAATGATGCAGGGTCCTCATTACGGAGTTCGACCATAAGCTGATCATACAAGCCATACTCCCGTCGCCTCCCAATCCATGGTCTGACCCAGTGTCTCCTATGTTGACCTCTTATCCTACGGGTCCCAACAGGTACAAAGCCAAGTCAATGAGATTGTTTTGATGTTGTAAGACAGCTATTTGATACTTTCTTCGCAGCCTTTCAGTGTCCTCCATGGTGGTTTTAACAAAACTGATTATTTGCTCTCCTACTCCCAAAATATATAGGTGAGCCATAAAACGCCTTCGGGTACGCTTTTTGTGCGTTCAGTGCGTCCTTAACACGTCGAGAAAGTCCCAGGGTCGTCGGGCAAACGTTGAACCCGTCGGTGAACGTTGCGGGAACGCCCGAAATAAGTTACAGATAAGCTGGAAGTACGTTACATGTAGGTTAGAAATAAGTTACACGTACGCAGTAGGTTGCCGACGTCCTTTAAATTATGAGTTACGTTGGTTTAACGTGCTTGAACTTATCATAACTTACCCACCGCGTGTATCTAACGTATGACTAACGTATAATCAATACGCCGGCATAAGTCGTAAAATTTTGTGCATGCACAAAATTTTACGACGTATATGGCGTATGGCAGCGTGTATTAGCGTGCGCATAACTTGTTTAAAACGTACCTATTACTTACTCGACTTACGCAAACGTGTTTGCCAAAATTCTCATACGTCGGCATACGCTGGTGCTACACGCTGTAGTGTGACAGGGCCTTAAAGGTTGATGGCTGACGCTTTGAAATAGCCGTTCCAAAAATACAAGCTAAAGAATGAAAGAAACAGAAAATTATATTTGTCGGTGTAAGATCAATTTTTGTTTCACTTGATTCACTTAATGAACACCACCACTCGTGAAAATACTTCTTTCTGTGTTCATTCGGTGAAATAAAAGAAAAAAAATCAAATATCCTCTATTACTACGTATACCCATTTATAAATTTGTTTAACTGTATAAAATAGAAAACAGTTCATGGACATGATTAAGGTCTTTGGGACCCATATTTTAGTCGTTTTGCTATATTTTCAGCTTCTTTCTTCGGATGAACACCGGCCCCGATAGCTCAGTTGGTAGAGTGTCCGCTCCGGGCAACGAGAGGTCACGGGTTCGATCCCGGGCCGCGACATACCAAAGTCGTTAAAAATGGTACTAGCAGCTCCTCGCTTGGCACTCAGATTTACGGGGTAGAGCTAGGACTGGTCGACCCAGTGTCAGGATAATTTGACTGGCTGTGGTATCATTTAATGTGTCTGGGACATGATACTTCAGTGAGGTAGCACTATAAAAGTGAGCATTGAGCTCCCTGTCGCAACCAGACACCGTCGTGATATGACTGAAAAAAAATGTTGAAAGCGACGTTAAACCCGAATTCACACACACACACACACACACACACACACACACACACACACACACACACTTCGGATGAACATTCTGTCTGTAACTGCTCACTTATCATTTTCTGATTTACATATATATATATTTTTTAAGGCATTGCTTCTTCGCATGATCACTATTTTCACACGGGTCATTACTTTCACACAAGAGACGTCGCAAACGCACTAGTAACGCTGACAAACGCTCGAATCATTACGGAAATACGTCTGTACTCGTGTAAATACGTCGTAATTTTACCGCCGATAAAACGGAAATTTTAAGATGAAAAATTGTAATATTTTTCTTATTTCTGCAAAAATTATAGATTGTGGGTACACGTTAGAACCGCCTCATCGGGGCGGGTTAGAACCGCCTCATCGGGGCGGGTTAGAACCGCCTCATCGGGGCGGTTCTAACGATTACTCACGATCTATATTTCAGACAGAGAGTCTTACATACGTTAGCGGGTGACCAGTACAGTTCACCAGAAACTGACAACTCTTCGTCTTGAAACAGCGGAAGGTTATAGACTTTTATCCCATTATGTCTCCTGATACTGCATTATAATTGACCTTCAATGGATCGAACTGCCCATTACTAAGACAAATTCATTTTGTCTCAAAGTGACCATTAACCCTTTTTGTACCAAATAGAATCTTCCTCTTTATATATAGCTGGAGTACATTTCAAAATTTAGGGGTGTCAGGTTGTGTTCTCTTAAAAAATTATTTGGGAAATGAATTAACGTTTTGTAAACAGTGAATGCCATGATCAGACGCCGCGTTCTGCGGCGTCTGATCTGGGCATGCACTGTTTGCCAAGGTACCCCTTTAGGGGTTAAAAACAACAAATGAAGATGGCAAAGAAGCACAGCAATCGCAGAACAGCCTAGAACACATTAGCGTGCAGAACATGACGGACGGAAACCAAGGCTGTCTTGGCAACACTCTCTCCCGTAAAGGTGCACCAGGAGGACATGGCCGTGCAGTGAACACCCCTATAATCTCCACTTCATATAGAGCAAACTAGGGTTTACAGAGATGTTCATTATTTTTCTTATTTCTGAGCTAAGATATAGGTTGTGGCTACTCGTTAGAACCGCCTCAGTCTAACGACGAGCACCCACAACCTATATTTGGAACATATATGCGTAAAAAAACATCAGAAAATATACCTTTCTGGACATATGACATTACGCATTATGTTCTCGTAATGGGCTACCACGGTGTGATTAAGGGGAATGGGAACACATTCAGGGGAAGCAGCTCCTGCAAAAGTATTTTTGTCTCCCATGCCAATAGGGGGTCAACTCTTAAAGGAAAGAATTTGCTCCTGGGGAGACCCCTTTTTAGTGGGTCAGGGCTTATCAAAAGCGAACAGGAAGTCCCGAAAGCTGTTTTCCTTTGAAAAATACCAGAAAAATGTGTCAGGTTTTCCCATTCCCCTTAGAGAAATAAAAAAGTAATATAGAATGAACAACACAAGAACGGCCAGCAGCCAATCACTGGAGTGTGTGTAGAGGAGGGTGGTGGATGGGAATTAAATTGGTATGGGGTATAAATCAGTTTCATAGGACTCAAGTAATAGATGCCATTTTGACTCGCACAGAGGTTTCCTAGCTTACTTTATAGCACAACTTACCAGCAGAATGAGTCATCACAGGTAGATCTCTAACACTGAAAATGCCATTGAGCTATTTTTAGTAACCTTGGCTAGAGGAGGTTTGCTGAGCTTGTGCTATTCACCTTATTTGCATTATCTGCTGGTTCCTAGTCTGAAGGTTATCAGTGTTGGAAAAACAGGTAACCAGACCCCCTGACCTTGAAAGGTCAGTGGGGTCTGGTAACCTTTTTATCCAATATTGTCAATGTGCAAGCTGGGAGCCAGCAAATAATGCAAATATGGTGAATAAAGTAAGCTCAATCAGTGAGACGTCATTGATTCATGAATCAAAACATTCTTATGAGGTCATTGCCTACCCTTAACTGACAATAAGTGACCATATCAGTTTGTACATTTACAGTTAATAAGTGGCGTGTGTTTATGTATACATTTGTGCTTGACCTGTGTGTGGAACAGATTTTCTCAGATTCGAGGAGTTACTGTAAAAGTATACACTTTTATATTTTATTTTTTATTCAATGGGGGCCTACACTTTGCACAGAGTGAATGAGTGTTTTGAGTTTTACGTCTCACCAACAGCTAAGGTCATACCGAGACGGGACCTCGGTTTAAAGACTCGTCCGAAAGTCTGGAGAAGCCCGGGATCGATCCTGCGATCCCTGGTTTACAAGGCGAGTAGCATAACCACTACACCACGCAGGCTTCTACACTTTGCACAGAAGCATACTCTTTCCTTCCAGAGTAGTCTCCTACATGGAAGGAGCAAAAGTTCGCCAACAAATAGCTGGCAATGACGTAGCTGACTATTTGAGCTATTTTACCGTTAGCCCCATAAGCTTTGCATTGTTCAGAACAAAAACAAGTCGTGTCGTCACTGTCAACTATTCCTCGACGGACAGAATGTGCGCGTAAAAAAACAACAAATAAACAACAACACATTCAACAGAGTTCAAAAGTATCTCCGATATAAATCCCGTGTACAGCAAAGTCTTTATTAAAAGCACTTTTGAACAGTTCCAAAGGTGGCCTATTACTAGTGGACATTGGGTTTTGACAAAAACTGAAACTTTCTAAATGAGCCAGCGCACGAGAAAACCTACAATAAGACATGTGCACCCAACGAAAACTCAGATCAGCCTGCGCATCCGCGCAGTCTGATCAGAGTCTTCGTTGTGCGCTCTAAGGATAGCGAAGGACACAATGCTCCTTCATGCAGCAAGAGAAGTTAGACTATATAGATGCACAGGCTGATCTGAGTCTTCGAGGGGCGCACGAGTCTTATTGTAGGTTTTGTCGTGCGCTGGCTCAAATATGCTTTTTACAAGCTGAAATATTCAAGAATTTTCTGTTCTTATCAGCGGGATTTCAATGTGGCTATCCATACACCGTAATCGAATTCAAAACTTCGGACGCCAGGGTCTAATTTGTTTTTACAGTACAGTAAATTCCGCTATTAAGACCACCTAAAATTAAGACTAATTCTGCTTTAAAAAGCTTATTTAGAAGGGTGCAGGGACCACCTTTGAGACTGTTCAAAAGTGGTCTGAAAGACCACTTTTGAACAGTCCCAAAGGTGGTCTTAATATAGGAATTTTACTGTATTTTGAATTTATACAATATTATTGTAGGCACAGGATGGCTGCAACAGAACTAAAGAAGACTGCCTGTGATACTATTGACGCGACCTCATCAGAGCTACATATGCTGAGTGATAATATATGGAACCACCCAGAACTGGGCTTCAATGAAAAACACGCGCATGAGGTGCTGACCAAGTTCTTATTGGATCAAGGTTTTCAGGTAAGTCTTGTGCAGTAACCTTTTTAGTTTCATAGTGTTAGCAGTTTGACGTCGCGTCTGCGAATGTAATAACGTTTTGCATTGAATTCGGTGCTACCAGCATTCCAACAGATGACCTTATCCCCCAATTAGGAGTGGCAGAAAGCATCACTCTCTGGCATTTCAGGTGCCCTCTGCAAGAACTGACATCTACAAGGGACCCTTCTTCCCTTAGACAATTAGAGATTGGAATGCTTTTCCGGATTCGTTTATTTCATCCGCGAAAGGTGCTATAAGGATGATGTAGCTGAGTTAATTTCTTTGGCGAGAGCTAGGGACTAACTTCCCTTTTCACAGGTCCTGGTGAATGTGTGCCATTTGACGTGTCACCAGTAATAAACGTTTCAGATTCAGATTCAGATTCGATAATCCACTTGTGTATTAACCCTTGTTCTGCTGAGCCCGGATATGCCTTTTCTTTGAAACAATGTAGATCCAGATCAGATGGCTTCTGAAGAAGCCATCTGATCAGGATCTACATTGTTTGTCATTCAGATTGTGAATTTGTTGTAATAATTTGCTACAGATTATCTGATTGGTTGATAATCGGTAGTGAGTGTGGCATATATGAATATTCAGCAGGACAAGGGTTAAATATGCAAATTAGTTAGATACGCCCCGTAACGTTACAAGAACGACGTCTTTAACGCATTGTATACTAGTAGACTCTTCCATTGCTTTATGTTGGACAAGTCCATTTGTCATATAAGGGGTGTCAGACATACCCTTTTTTTCTATTTTTGACGGAAAATTCTGTTAGCAAATAGTGCAGGTCCTAATCAGACGCCTGGGCCTGCACTGTTTGGCATGGTACCCCTGTATGGGTTCCCGCATGGGTTGATGCAATGGCGGAATAATGACATTTTTTTACAATTCATGTTTTAAATGCTGCGTTTTAAATGTCATATGATAAATATAACCTTGCATTCATGCTCATGTATTATTGAATTTATAAAACTCGTTGAGGAAAAGGAATAAAATGGTTTCCGGCGAAGCCTGGCATTTAATCTCTTTTCCTCAAATCGTATAATAAATTCAATAATAAATGAACGCATGTAAGATCCTCTGTTTATTCAATACATTGAGGACAGCTACGGAGTTGCTGGTCACGTTGTCACACCATTTGTAACGAATTGGTGGGTATGAGGGGGAGGGACAAGCCCATTTTTAGGGAACAAGATAATATTGGCAATATTTTGAAACAAATGTTGGAAAACATGTAACTTGGAATAAAACGAAAACACGCCTTTATAATTTTGACCCCCTTGAACCCCACTTTTATACAGTAAAACTGGGGTTTGCAGGGGTAAACCTTATTTTTCGTATTTCTGCTCTAAAATGTAGATTGTTGGTACTCGTTTGAACCGCCTCATCGAAACGGTTCTAACGCGTACCCACAATCTATTTTTTGTGCAAAAATAATAAAAATATCACAATTTTTATCGGAAATCTTTCATTTTTAGGCGGTAAAATTTACAATACATGTATAATAGTAAAGGCGCGTTTTCGTAAAGAGCAAGGAAACAGGGCTGATTATTTTAAGATACTCAAGTGAACAGCCTGGTGGAACCCACTAATATATTTGAGAACCAACAGGTCAACATGGACATGTAATGAAAACACTGGGAGAGAAACGAGCCCCAATGTGCTTCTAGCGCCCGGTTACCTTAAAAACCAAATCAATCAGAAACGAGTCATTTGGAAGAATATCGGTGTTTTCATTCTACCAAAACGAAACATTTGGAAGAATATAGGTTTTCTAATTCTGCGAAAATATACAGATATGACGAATATCCATAATCTAACAGGGAACACGCATATTGCAGATTTTTTATCTGAATAATGCCATTCATAGCGACAAAAGAATATTTTTGCATAGGTCAGGCGAATTTTTGCGTCTTTCGGCATCTTGGAGTTCAATTGATATTCAACCTGTGGTTGGACAAGACCTGGTGTGCAGATATAGTAGATGGTGATAGTGTGAAAGATTAGCCCTGCTGTTACTATTCATTAACTCCATTTTCCTCATTCTGTTTCTATGCATTAACTCCCTTTTCCTCATTCTGTTTCTATGCATTAACTCCCTTTTCCTCATTCTGTTTCTATTATTGTAATAATCATCATCATCATCATCATCATCATCATCATCTCTCTCTCTCTCTCTCTCTCTCTCTCTCTCTCTCTCTCTCTCTCTCTCTCTCTCTAGGGTGACATAACAATATCAATCACTATGCCTATTGTATTGAATATGTATGGTATTCAAATTGCCTTTGACTAAGTCTCTTTCAATGCTCTCCGTGTCGCTATAACCTCGGACTGAGAAATTGTAGGCTTTAGCCACATGAAGCGAAAGTGTGTCATTGGACATATGTGTCCAGACAAGACTCAAGTGAGTCTGCGGATCGATGCCGTCTGACCAGAGTCTCCAATGGGCATTTTATGGGAATCCATTATTCTTAAAGCTTCTCCAGATAGAACAAAATTCGTGTTCTGACTGAGAGTGCGCAAGCTGAATATTCACCATATTTGCATTATTTGCTGGCTCCCAGCTTGCACATTGTCAATATTGGGAAAACAGGTAACCAGACCCCCCTGACCTTTCAAGGTCAGGGGGGTCTGGTTTCCTGTTTTTCCAACTCTGATAACCTTCAGACTAGGAACCAGTAGATAATGCAAATAAGGTGAATAGTCTTCGCTGAGTTCAAACGTCCGAAAGTACATTTTAGGTTGTTCCAAACAAGCAATCAACTTTGTATCAACAATTATTCAACATTGAGTAAACTTTCACGGTGTGCCTGCGGGGATGTGCCACTCATATTTTAAATAACATTTCCATTATTCTAGGTTGAAAAATCCTACACACTTGAAACGGCATTTAAAGGGACGTATGGACCAGATATAAAACCCAATATTTGTGTTATCAGCGAATATGATGCTTTGCCAGATATTGGACACGCGTGCGGGCACAATCTGATAGCGGAAGTAGGAGTCGCTGCTGGCGTTGGAATTATGGCGGCTATGAAAGCATCCAATGAGCCACTTGGCAAGGTAAATGTTCTTACATGGCCAATATGTTAAGGCAATATGTTTAGTTGCTTTATAATGTACAACAAATCCAAGGAAAAGAGAATTGCCTGCTTGGCTGTTCTGCGATTGTTGCGCTCCTTGGTCATCGATCTTCATTTGTTGTAACATGTTTGAGACCACTTCTGAATTATACTTACTATTAGAAGATGCTGCTCTATGATGGATTTGCGGAAACTTTAATGTTTAGACTTGAACAGTGATTAGGCCCGCCGTGTTTGTTATCAAGTTTTTGGGGCGATATCCCCGGAGTATTGAAGAGTGATTTTGGAACTACTTTTTGCATTAATGCATACGACCCAATCACCCCAAGAGACACCGTGAGAAAATATAGCGCAATATTCGAAACAGTTTCAAAAGTTCCTCATTAAATGAAATAGCCGATAGAAATAAATATTATAACTTGAATGTTTTATAAATTTATCCATAAAGTTTACCGTGGCCGGGATTCGCCGAGGGATTCTCCGTGTTTAAAACGTGATTATTATTATAGATCAGTACAATTAGTCCATTTTACAGCTCACTTTGTACCGGAAATCCCAAAACTGACAACTGGCAAACAGCGCAGGCCCAGATCAGATACCGCAGAACGCGGAGTCTCATTTGGGCATACACTGCATGTTTGCGAAAGGTTCAGCATTTTCCAGATAAATTTTATAGGAGCCACAACCAGACATCTCTAAATTTTGAAATGGACTCGTTTCATACTGATAAAAGGTTGATTATTCTATTCTGTACAAAACGGGTTAAAGGTACGCAGTGTGGGTCGATTATGTAATTCTTTGTGTCATTAACCCATATAAGACAATTGATATCTCCCAGTTAAGAACTTTGGAGTCGTCCATGTCCAATTGTAGGGGAGCCAGATTTGTATTGTTAGCAGTGAATTTTGTGAATTTTGCAAAAATTGTATGTACTTTCAGAAAACAGTTTAGACACAGATGAGACGCCAGGTGTTGCGGCGTCTGATCTTGGTCTGCAGTGTTTGCAAATGTCCCCACAAAAGGCTGCTAGGCATATATGGGTTAACGGGGTGTTTATATGAATAACGAGGAAGTCAGTTTGTTTTCAGAGACCTAAACCCCCAAGGCATGTGAACGACCTCGGTAGCTCAGTCGGATGGGCGACTGATTAATAATCAGGAGGACGTGGGTTCGATACCAGCCGGGGTCGGCAGCATTATTCTTTGAGATTGATCATGAAATCTTTTCCACGGTGATTATCTTCCTTTTGCTGATTCACAAGGGCAGTTGGAAGTTTCTTGTTTGGTTGTTTGTATTGGAGTTAAAGGTCAATTCAACACTATTTAGGTCATTTTGAGCCGCTCAGTTTACCTATCAACACTTTCCTTGGACAGTCTTATAGGAAAGCGATACATGTACAGTGCATATTCTTTTGCCAGAGACTGACAACTGCCCTTCTTGAATCAGCGGAAGGGAAAGAATGACCGTAGAAAATAGTTCATGATCAATCTGCACGAAAGAATGTTGCCGACCCCGGCAGGCATCGAACCCGCGTTTTCCTGGTCACCAGTCACACGCGCATCCGACTGAGCTACAGAGGCCGGCTGGAAGTTTCTGGTGAAAGAATGTGTACTGTACTGGTTTACCAATTACGTAAGAGAAGTGTGCCTAGGTAAACTGACAGCTCAAAAATGACATAAAAAGTGTTGACTTGGTCGTTACACACCAATATAAATTTATTCCGCTTGAATACTTGCTAGTAACGAATAAGAAATATATATATTTTTTTCTGAAAATTTAAAATGATTAAAAGAAACAAGAACAGCAGTGAAAAAAAACAATCAGTGAACAAAAAGTACCTTTATATCAGGCGTAGTACATGTATATGTCTTCTGTAAAGGTTTATGTTCTGGAAAAATGAAATTCCTCAAAGGAATTAAAACATCGAGTGGTCAAATTTTCTAGACCAGATTAGCTAGTTTCGCCAAAGTAGGCATCATAAGCCACCTTCCAATATATTCAAACCCCATTTGAACAGTTAATTGGATCATCCATAGTTTTTCATAAATAACATTTGCAGGATTCCAAAGAAGCCGTCTGAATATCTTCGAGGGACCAGACAAATGTTTTTGCAATGAAATAGACATACATGATCGTCATTCTTGCATTTCCTACGGAAATTGTGACGAAAACGCCCCACAACTCCATATCACCTCTTCAGATGTTAATGTTAAACTAAAAGGGCATTGCGGTTAGTTCAAAACGTTGTTAAAACGATAACGTCTGTTCTGCAACACTTAAAAATGCTACGTTCACTGAGACAACGTTACATCGCTCTAACGTGTAACGTAAACAAAGCAAGGTCCATTTTTGATAACCAAAGATCAAAACTCATGTTTCAACAGAATTTCAACATGGGTTTTGATGCGTTAGCAGGATTTATGGACCAGAATAGCTTCAAACAGCTATGTTCACTGGATTTTATACAAAAATATATTCTCTACGAGTCTGATTTAAAAAAACCAACCAGACGCTACTGTCCATTGATCACAAGCTATCGTCCCATCAGCACTCTGTGTTTTGATTATCTTCAGCATGAGGCAGCCGGATAAGCTGACAGAGACAAAATGCATTTTAGATACAACGGTAGTTTACACTGACGCCACAAAAAATGTAATGAACCGAACATCGTTTCTGTTAACAGGCGGGAAGACAATATACATCACGAAAACACGCTTATATAATTCTGACCCCCTTGTACCCACTTCTATATAGTAAAATTGGGTTTACAGGGGTAAACCTCATTTTTCTTATTATTGCTCTAAAATATAGGTTGTGGGTACTCGTTAGAACTGCCTCGATGAGACGGTCCTAACGTGTACCCACAATCTATTTTTGGTCAGAAATAAGAAAAATATCACATTTTTTTCACCTTAAAATTTTCTCTTTTTTTTTTCGGCGGAAAAAAAATGCAATGTATTTGTGTAGGTATGTTTTCGTAATGTATGTGTGGAAGTGAATTCGTTATTTTGTCAGTAATGTCTTAACTGTTATTTTGTCAGTAATGTCTTAATGTCTTAATCCTTTACGCAAACATGTCCATGTGATGAACGACCCTATGAACCCCACTTTATATAGAGAAAACTAGGGTTTACATGGGTATTAAGGAATATATGAGGAATACAATATTTCTGAGTTTCGCCCGATGAAGTGATTCATTTAACACCCAGAATCTATGTTTAGAGCAGAAAGAACTATTAAAGAAAAATGGCAGTTCTACAGATATAAAAGATACCGCTGTATCGCGCGGATATGTTTGCGAAGCTCTTGGGCCCTTTGTTCAAAACTAACGACGTCGTTAGTTAACGAATCGTTAAAACTTTGATCATTAAATATAGCAAATATGCTAAAAATTTTGCTGAAAAATGTGAGCAGCTTTTCACATTTTTTCAGCAAAAATTCCGAAATTTTAGATATTGTACTTGCTAGAAGAGTTAACAATATGGCACATAACGAGCTCGATAAGCTAACGAGGCTTTGAACACCCGAACCCAGAATTCCTAGTGAGCCGGCTCTGTTGTAGTTCCTGAATATGTCATATTTTGTATGTATCCGAGTTTTTGTCGCCTCCGAATGGAAATTCCTAAGTTATCAGTTTTAACTTAACGACGTGATAAGTACATCCAGGTTTTCTATTCCTTCCAGCTGACCGTCCTTGGTACACCAGCAGAAGAGGGTTTAGGAGGCAAAATTGACATGATCAACGCAGGCGCTTTCAGCGACGTTGATGTTGCTATGATGTCACATCCTTTCCCAGAAAATGATCCAACTCCGATTATGTTGGCGAGAGAAAAGTATATACTAAACTTTTACTAAAGCCATCCCAATATGGACACTGAAAAACAGGGAAGAGCGAGATCATACACTGCGAACAGATGTTTGCTTAAAATGAACACTGAATTATGTGAAATTTTATACATCACGAAAACATGCCTATATCATTTGAACCCCCATTGAACCCCGCTTTCAATAATAAAATTGGGGTTTAAAGGGGTACCTTATTTTTCTAATATCTGCTCTAAAATATAGATTGGGGGTACTTGTTAGGAGGCGGTTCTAACGAGTACCCACAATCTATATTTTGAGCAGAAATAAGAAAAAATGTTACAATTTTTCATCGAAAAAAAAAATCGATTTTTCGGAGGTAAAGTTTACAATGTATTTGTATAGGCGTGTTTTCATAATGTATATTCTGTTTGAAGTTTAATGGCCCAATCAATACTATTTATGTTATATCCAGCCGGTCAGTTTACCTAACTACACTTTTCCTTGGCAGGCTTATACTTGAGCGTTTATGTAGTACAGTGCATAGTTTTGCAAGAAACTGACAACTGCCCTTTTTGTATCAGCGGAAGTGGGTGGGGGATTACCATAGAAAAGATTGATCATTCTACGAAAGAATGTTGCCAACCAGACAGACATCGAACCCGCGATATCCTGATCACCAGTCAGACGCGCATCCGACAGAGCTATCGACGTCGGCTATATATATTGTAGTCTAACACAGCGCGCCTTTTTAGTCAATGGAGAGAAAGTGTGATTTATTCGAGCAGAAGAGAGTCACGCGAAAATCCGCCGCTTTATGACGTCACTCATAGATTATTTGACGTTAGACGTTGAAACGTCTTTTTCTCGCATCGAAAACATTATGATTTTGGTTTTTGGTTTGATTTGAGGTTTAACGTTCCCGTCAACACTGTAAAGGCCATTTTGGTGATGTTTTTTTCCGATTGTGTGGGACTTTTACCTGACAATGAGATGAAATCACATCTCAAACCCTGAAACCAATAGGGTTTATAAGCATGGACGGTCCGACTCGCACCGCTTTGCCTGGGCAGGCTTAGATCTCTAAGCGGTTTACCAGTATTCCTGTGCGGTCGGTTTAAGTTCTGCGTGGAAGCATCATGCAACCTATCCATTACTTCAAGCCCCGATGGGCGGGAAAACATTTTGAAAGGAAATAAATGCAGGTGTTGCGGTCAATTTTTTTTGCGGGATTCCTTCTAACAATGGCGAAAGCTTGGGAGAATTTGAACATGTTGAAAGAAACAACAACATTATTTCCGATTTATAGTGTGTTAGAATCGAAATAGAACAGCTCAGCTTGTCGGTCAGTTGGGAGTATATAAATCACACGCCCTGCGCGCTCCTGCATTTGTCTGCTTCATTAAGTTGAAATATCGCATGTTATTGTTAAGTGCACAGAATGCACATGCGAAGTACGCAGCTATTTACCAAGACAAAAGATTTGCAACCTAACCACTTCAAGCAGTGATGATGACTTGATATTCGTAGAACTTGAATGGTCAAATTACTTAGAAGTCTTAGGCTGTTTCACTTTTGTTACATTCAGATTATATTTTTCCAGCCTAGAAGTGACGTACACTGGAAAGCCGTCTCATGCTGCCGGGTTTCCATGGGAGGGAGTGAATGCGCTTGATGCCGCTGTGACCTGCTACAATAGTATCTCTTGTCTGCGACAACAGCTGAAACCAGAGTGGCGCGTTCATTGTAGGTACTGGTAATCTACTGAATAATTTTGGCCCTCGCAGATCGGGGCTTGGAGAAAAAGATTGGGCTGCATGATGCTTCCACGCAGAGCTGAAAACGATCAAGCATGAGTACTGGTAAACTGCTTAGAATGTCTAAGCCTGCCCAGGTAAAGTGGTGCCAGTCGGACCGCCCATGCATATAAACCCAATTAGTTTCACTGAGGGATTGAGATGCCATTTCATCTCAATGTCGGATAAAAGTCCCACAAAATTGGAAGCGGCGTCAACAAAATGACCTAAATAGTGTTGACGGGGACGTTGAATATCAAGTCAAACAAACAAAACAAAACTTGAAGAATTTTATGACGAACCAGCTTCTATAAGGAAATAATCAAAGCACTGGCAACACTCGAAGAACAATTGTTTTCTCAGTATAGGTTAAAAAAATAATGGACCTGAATCGTTTCGTTCATGTCCTGTTCTCTAAGGATATACACTGTACACCCGTTCCAATATTGTCTACTCTGTTTGCCGACCTTCCCGTTTTTGAGACTAGGGATTCATTCTGATTCTGTCGGTCCCTGCATTTCTAATGTATAGTATACAAAACCTGTTGAACGGTATTTGTCAGTTATAATCACTTAAACGATACCAGTGGACGGTCAGCAGTATAACTTGTGTTTGGGTCGATTGCAAAATAATTCAATCCAAACACTCAGAAAAAGCCACGATCAGAGAATAAAGCCATTTTACGCTACTGAAAGAAGATTTGTTTGTTTGTATTGGAGTTTAACGGCCCAGTCAACACTATTTTAGGTCATTTTTGAGCCGGTCAGTTTACTTATCCACACTTTTCCTTGGCATTCTTATACATAAAGCGGTAATCCAGTACAGTGCACATTCTTTCGCCAGAAACTGACAACTGCCCTTCTTGAATTAGCGGAAGGGAGAGAATGACCGTAGAAAAGATTTCATGATCAATCTCAACGAAAGAATGTTGCCGACCAGGTATCGAACCCGCGCCCTCCTGATTACCAGTCAGACGCGCATCCAAATGGGCTACCGAGGCCGGCGTACTACTGAAAGAAGAAACGTCTCTGCTATTTAGTGGATAACGTTATGTAATAAAATCATATGATCCCAGCAGCCACGCGTCGTTAGGGCAACGTCAAATCAATGTATGTGCAACGTCACGACGTTGCACCGACGTAGATGTGACGTTGCATAAACGTCAGGACTTTGCGCCGACGTTGATGTGACGTCACAATTACGTCATGAGCCTGCTGGGATTGCACGTGTAATGTTATGACGCCGTAAAAGTCAGCTTCATGTTATCTAGTGAATTTTTTTGAACTTTTTTGGCAATGAAATCCGAATAAAAATCGTTATATGATAAACAGAATCTTGCACTCGTGGTCATTTTATTTGAAATGTATGAAACTCGCCAGAGGCTTGTATTAAATGACAACTCGAAAAGGATCCTCTGTTTTGAGACAGGAAGACACAGGCAAAAGCAATAAAATACATTGTGTGTACCAAGACAACGCGAAACTGCGAAGGAACAACTGCCTTTGTTCAGCTAGCAGAAAAAAGAGTTTAGGAATATTTAACCCTCGACCGTCCAGCGGCAAACTGGTCCCAATGTTTTACAACTTTTTTCAAGCTCAACTCATTTCGCATGAAATTTGTCCTGCTCATTGCTCATGAATTTAGAAATGCTAAATTTGACAAATGCTGGCATTTTCAAATTTATGAGCAGGACAAATAACATTCTGTGCTTATTTGAGAACAAATATTGCCTCTTTAATTGTATTTTAATAGTTATGAGCATAATAAGTTTAATGCTCAACGGAGTTTAGCAAGATTAAAGTTTTATAACCTTGGGGACAGAAGCTGCATTTAAGTAGATTGATACACTTAAAGGTTTGCCGCTGATTTTATAGTAATACCCCTAGACTCCTTGTAGGAATCCTGAGACAGGGTTCTCGTAATCTGAATTCTTTTGTAACTTGCAGATTCTTAGACAATTATAGAATTTACTCAAAACTTACTTTACTTTTAACATGTTATAAATTTGTCATCACAAAGTGGCTTTTAACCAATATAATAAAGAGGACAATGACACCTCAATAATGTTTCCACTATTCGTAGACGGGCAATAACGTAAATGTATTTGTCTAATACCCGCTTATTTTGACCATTGTAGGCATAATTAAAGAAGGCGGTGTTCGGGTAAACATAATACCAGAAAAAGCTGTATTACAACTGGCAGTTAGGGCACCATTAGATAAAGACGTGGCATTGTTGAAAGAGAAGGTAGTTGCGTGTTTTAATGCTGCTGCCACGGCGACAGGCTGTCAGGTAAATCAATCAATCAGTTTGCTGCATCAAATGTATATTTCTGTGGAAATAAAGAAGTCAGATAAAGATGCAAAGTTATCAAACATGTTAAATTACATCACGTAGCTGAAGAAACAGCTAGACAAACGAAGATGTTTGTTATGGTCTTAGAGCCCAGCAAACAGCTATGGTCATGTCTGGTCGGTCAGTTAACCTACACAGTTCTTGAACAGGCTTAGACCATCTAAGCGGTTAACAAGTGCTTGCCCTCCGACAGTAACTCACAACAGCCGGTCAATCAACGGCCGAGTCCTCATTCAGCGCGCCATCTCGAGCTGTCTCCAAGAGATGGATTATCAGAATGGAAAGAAAGGATAAGATATCAAAACCAGTCATCTCGCACTTGCTGCAAGCTCAGCACGTTTTTGCTCCACTATGGTCCGAAGTACTAGGACGCCCAGCCACCTAAGTCCAATATAGGCACATGGATGCCTTCATCTTTTACGTTGTGGAAGTACCAGAATATAAACAAGAGGTCCAATGGCCCTATATCGTTCACCTGTGTACCAGAAAATCATAAGTGTAGGAGACCACTTGTCATTGCTACATACTAAATATCTGAGCTCTGGGCCTTATGGCTTTGGAGAAGAAGATTTTTGATTTTTTTTTCCATTATAAGTCCACAGGTCAATTTTGACCCAAAGGGCATGGTTGGCAGGATTTATGTAGGCGACCATTTTATGTTGCTATATACTAAATATCTTAGGTCTGTACTTCATGGTTTCAGAGAAGAAGATTTTTGAAGCTTTTTTTTTCCATTTTTAAGAAGCCACAGTATTTTGGCAATTTGAACCCCAGAGGCAAGACTCAGGCAGGATTTATGTAGGCAACCACTCCACATTGCTACATGCTAAATACCAAAGCTCTGGGCCTTATGGTTTCAAAGAAAAATATTTTTGAAGTTTTTCTTTCATTTTAAGTTTTTTTTTTCCATTTTAAGTCCATCCATGGTAGCTAATGGGCCATGGGCGTGGCCAATTCTGGCCCAAGGGGCATGATTGGCAGGATTTATATAGGTGTCCACCTGCCGTTGCTACATGCTAAATATCTAAGCTCTGGGCCCTGTGGTTTCAGAGGAGAAGATTTTTTGACGTTTTTTTTCCATTAGGAGTCTATGGGAGCTAAGGGGCCCCTGGGCGTAGCCCATTTGGACCCCAGGGGCATGATTGGCAGGATTTATGTAGGTGACAACTTGCCGTTTATACATGCTAAATATCTAAGCTCTGGGCCCTGTGGTTTCAGAGAAGAAGATTTTTGAAGCTTTTGTTCCATAAGGAGTCTATGGGAGCTAAGGGGCCCCGGGGCGTGGCCCATTTGGACCCCCAGGGACATGATTGGTAGGATTTAGGTAGGTGACCACTTGCCGTTGCTACATGCTAAATATCTAAGCTCTGGCCCTGTGGTTTCAGAGAAGAAGATTTTTGAAGCTTTTTTTCCATTATGAGTGTATGGGAGCTAAGGGGCCCCGGGGCGCGGCCCATTTGGACCCCAGGGGCATGATAGGCAGGATTTATGTAGGTGACCACTTGCCGTTGCTACATGCTAAATATCTAAGCTCTGGGTCCTGTGGTTTCAGAGAAGAAGATTTTTGAAGCTTTTTTCCATTATGAGTCTGGGAGCTAAGGGGCCCTGGGCGTGGTCTATTTGGAACCCAGGGGCATGATTGGCAGGATTTATGTAGGTGACCACTTGCCGTTGCTACATGCTAAATATCTAAGCTCGAAACGAAAGTTTGTTCGTGAGGACTGGGTCACATGACCAATAAGGCCACTATGCCCATATATGGTAAAAACCTTTACAAATCTTCTTCTCAAGAACCAAACAGCCGATGATCTTGAAAGTTGGCATGTAGCATCGGGGACTCGGGCCCTACCAAGTATGTTCAAATTATGACCTTTGGTTGACCTTGACGTATTTTACGTCAAGGTCTAATTTGGTCACTCAGCCATTTGTATCGAAAAAAGGCAAAACAGTGGATTTTTCTGATTGCATGGTAGCTAGTGGCATCAGAAATGGTATTTGCAATCAGCTGAATGGAAGTTTATAAGTTCCAAAGGTCAAGGTCATTTCCCGACCTTTGTCCAGTACGTCTTAGATTCAGTATTTTCATCTCCTTCTTCACTTAAACTACTTGGCGAATTGAAACCAAATTACATGTGGAGCCTCTATGGAATGGGGGAACGAAAGTTTGTTCGTGAAGACTTGGTCACATGACCAATATGGCCGCTATGCCCATATATGGTAAAACCGTTAAAAATCTTCTTCTCAAGAACCGAATAGCTGATGATCTTGAAATTTGGTATGCAGCACCGGGGACTCGGACCCTACCAAGTTTGTTAAATTATGAACTTTGTTGGCCTTGACCTGTTTTACGTCAATATCAAATTTGGTCACTTAGACATTTGTATGGAAAAAAAGGCAAAACAGTGGATTTTTCTGATTGCATGGTAGCTAGTGGCTCAGAAATGGTATTTGCAATCAGCTGAATGGAAGTTTATAAGTTCCAAAGGTCAAGGTCATTTCCCGACCTTTGTCCAGGACGACTCAGATTCAATATTTTCATCTTCTTCTTCACTTAAACTACTTGGCCGGTTGAAACCAAATTACATATGGAGCCTCTATGGAATGGGGGAACGAAAGTTTGTTAGTAAGGACTGGGTCACATGACCAATATGGCCGCAATGCCCATATATTGTAAAACATTTACAAATCTTCTTCTCAAGAACGAACAGCCGATGATCTTGAAACGTGGTATGCAGCATCAGGGACTCGGGCCCTACCAAGTTTGTTCAAATTATGACCTTTGGTTGACCTTGACCTGTTTTACGTCAAGATCAAATTTGGTCACTTAGACATTTGTATGGGAAAGGGCAAAACAGTGGATTTTTCTGATTGCATGGTAGCTAGTGACATCAGAAACGGTATTTCCAATCAGTTCCCGACCTTTGTCGAGGACGGTTCAGATTCAGTATTTTCATCTTCTTCTTCACTTTAACTACTCGACCAATTGAAACCAAATTACATGTGGAGCCTCTATGGAATGGGGCAACAAAAGTGTGTTCGTGAGGACTGGTTCAAATGAACAATATTGCCGCCATGCCCATATATGGTAAAAACCTTTAAAAGAGTTCTTCTCAAGAACCAAACGGCCGATGATCTTGAAACTTGGTATGCAGCATCGGGGACTCGGGCCCTACCAAATATGTTCAAATTATGACCTTTGGTTGACCTTGACCTGTTTTACGTCAAGATCAAATTTGGTCACTTAGACATTTGTATGGAAAAAAGGCAAAACAGTGGATTTTTCTGATTGCATGGTAGCTTGTGGCATCAGAAATGGTATTTGCAATCAGCTGAATGGAAGTTTATATGTTCCAAAGGTCAAGGTCATTTCCCGACCTTTGTCCAGGACGGCTCAGATTCAGTATTTTCATCTTCTTCTTCACTAAAACTACTTGGCGAATTGAAACCAAATTACATGTTGAGCCTCTATGGAATGGGGGAACGAAAGTTTGTTTGTGAGGACTGGGTCACTTGACCAATATGGCCACCATGCCTATATATTGTAAAACCCTTTGAATATCTTCTCAAAAACTGAATGGTCGATGATCTTGAAACTTGGTATGCAGCATCGGACCAAGTTTGTTCAAATGATGACTTTTGTTTGACCTTCACCTATTTTATGTCAAGGACAAATTTGGTCACTTGGACATTTGTATGGAAAAAAGGCAAAATAGTGGTTATTTCTGATTGCCTGGTAGGCTGTGACTTCAAAAATGATATGTGCAGTTAGCTGAATGGAAGTTTATCAATTCCAAAGGTCAAGGTCATTTACTGACCTTTATCCTGGATGCCTCAGATTCAGTTATTTTTTTATCTTCTTCTCCACTTAAACTGGTGGGATGATTGAAACCAAATTACATTTGGAGCCTCTATGGGTAGGGGGAACGAAATTTGTTGGTAAGGACTGGGTCACATGACCAATATGGCCGCCATGCTCATATTGGTAAAAAACTTAAAGAATTTTCTTCTCAGGAACCAAATAGCTGATGACCTTGAAATTTGGTATGTAGCACTGGGGACTCAGGCCCTACCAAATTTATTAAACTGATGACATTTAGCTGACATTGACCTGTTTTACGTCAAGGTCAAATTTGGTCACTTAGACATTTGTATCGAAAAAGAGCAAGACGGTGGATTTTACTGATTGCATGGCAGCCGGTCCCATCATAAATATTATTTTCAATCAGATGAATGGAAGTTAATCAATTCCAAAAGTCAAGGCCATTACTGACCTTTGTCTTGGATGGCTCAGATTCAGTATTTTTATCTTCTTCTCCAGTAAAAGAGCTGTGCTGATTGAAACCGAATTACATTAAAAGCCTTTAACGGGATGAGGCAATTAAACGTTATTCGTGGTATTGTTGTCACATGACCAAGATGGGCACCTTGCCCGTATATGGAATAAACTGCATGACCTCTGGTGAGCGTAGTGGCCCATGGGCCTCTTGTTTTCCATTTTAAGTCTATGGGAGCTAAGGGGCCCCGGGTTGTTGCCAATTTGGACCCAAGGGGCATGATTGGCAGGATTTATGTACGTGACCACTTGACATTGTTACAAGCTAAATATCTAAGCTCTGGGCCCTGTGGTTTCAGAGAAGAAGATTTTTAAAATGTTTCCCATTGTAAGTCTATGGGAGCTATATGTTGCCATGGCAACCAGAATTCCAATCTGATCAGCCCATAAACCTTATGCAGCCTTTCCCCCTACCTGATGATGCTTCTCATTAAATTTGATCAAGATTGCCCATGGGGTATTAGAGATATACTTATTTGAAATTGTTTACGGACGGACGCACGCACGGACGCACGCACGACGGACGACGGACAAAATGTGATCACAAAAGCTAGCATAAAAGGCGTTTACAACTTGTAAACACTGATCAGATGCACATCTCATAAGTCGTTGCAAGTTGCAAAAGGCATCGCTGGTCGCCCATACTTATACTATTTTTCTTAATAACACCCTCAGCTAAGCAGTCTCTTGAATTTCTATTCAGATGTCGTACAAAACTCTTGACAAGCCATATTCTTCAGTACTACACAACCGACCCCTGGTGGAACTGTACGAGAAAAATCTGGCAGGATTTGTGACGGACGACGTTCCAAGAAACAGGTCTGCACTGTGTGGCTCAACAGACATGGGTAATGTGGCCCACCTAGTACCAAGTATACACCCGCATTTCTATATCGGAGGCGTGGGAGTGAACCACACTCGAGGATTTACAAGCGATGCAGGTTACAATGTTGTTTCTATAACCATCCACGTGGCTGTTGTTGGGTATTAAGTTCCATACTTTGTTGCTCTAAAATGTTTGCATACACAGCTGTATCCGCGATTAGAAGCATTGGATTGTTTGTGTACAAAGTTATTTCACTTCTGACAAAGATTCGTCCTTTTTCTGTGCCAGTCTTTGGATTATTCAGAAAAAATGATTACTCGGAAGAAGCTAAATTTAAAGAAATTGGCATCTGAATAAGAGGATCAAATAAGGCACGCACACGAAGCACCAAGTTAATTAACACTGGTAATATGTATATACGTGATAGCTCCCTGTGGCCTCATAGCTAAGAGTGCCGACTCTTGATCATTAGCTCTCTCACCGCTGTGGTTCGCACCTCTCTCGGTTGGGCCCCATGTGAAACACAAAGTTCTGTAACGGAAGGTCAGGGTTTTTTCTCCATGTACTCCGATATTCGACCACCTCTGATTAACGATCGGCTCAAAATAAGTGAATAAATCTTGAAACGGTTGTAAACTCCTCCCCCCACTCCCACACAGACGAATAAAAGAGCAAACAAACACAAATAAGCAACAATAACAAAAAATGCACATAATATCTGCAACGGTGCGGCTGCCTTTGTTTTTGCTAGGGCCAAAGCCATATGTTGAGGAAATTTGTTAGTATCACATCGGGGAGGCGATTCTAACAAATATGCACAACATCTGTTTCTTGGAGTAATTGATGGGAACAGGCCCTTACTTATCTATTATATTACTCCTTATTAAGATTCTTTATGGTGGAAAAGTCTTTATAACAGAAAAGTGTTAACAAATACTCCTGTTATAACGAGGGTCCTCGTTACTTGACGACAGTTGAACAGTTCTACACAGATTCAGCAGTTTTCTAAGCACCAGCACTGGCTTTGATAAGTTACAGTAAAACTGAGAATCCAATTTTCAGTTTAGATTACACACTTGTAACCGACACCTTAAGTTCTACTGTGATATCATTCATAATAACTGCAAAACCATCCGCATGGAGACTTCCTAGCTCAACGGTGAGTCAGACATCAAAAGTATGCTGCTTAAACCTGTACTCATGGATCTTGGTTGTGGCTCAACACCAATCTGGTGTTAGAGTAGATTAGGACAACGAAGGTCGAACACAGGACCTAAAATATTTAGGATGGAAGCGTCCGCCGTGGCACAAAACAGCCTTACAAGTTTATCTACGACACAATGGTCGACAATGTAGTATGCTGTATCTCGTATAACATCTATACCTAATTATCATAATACACCACAACCTCGTCATGACACGGTTCATTATAACACGGTTTCGGTAATAACACGGATTCAAGATGGATCCCAAAAATGTATAGATTATATAGAAAAATGACCATTAATGATCATTTTTCTATATAATCTATACATTTTTGCTTGGATCTAACACGATTGTTTTAATTAACACGGTTGCTATTTCGGACCCCATTAATAATGCTATAAAGAGGTTGTGGTGAAATAGTAAATTCTTTGGGTTTGGCATTATTCGAAACATATGACAACGTTTGGCTTGCTAGTAGATGTTTTGTAAGGATATCTCATTGAAGCAGAAATAAAACAACTATAGGATTGTTTGTTTTTTTTTTGCATAAAAATATAATTATGCTCAATTTAAAAGTAATACCCAGCTGGCACATGACCTAATTGTGACGTCATATCGACGTTAGTGCGACGTCATAACATTTATGCAACGTCACATCTACGTCGGTGCAACATCGTGACGTTGCACCGACGTTGATTTGACGTTGCCCTAGCGACGTGTGTCGCTTGGTACTTACTGTATGGCTCATGACCATGCCATTATTTTCAGGTCATCCCCGTGCCCAGAAGTACACCCTGATTCAAGCCAAGGCCATCGCGATGACTGCTGTTGACATCATGTTAAATCCGGAGCTGTTAGCGTCTGTTAAGAAGTCATTTCAGGAAGACATGCAAAACATGTAAAACATGGGCCAGGCCAGGCCAGGCCGACATACAGTAAAATTCCGCTATTAAGACCACCTGAAATTAGGACTAATTCTGCTATAAAAAGCTAATTATGAACGGCACGCTTAAGTTTTCTGCCTACAATGTCCCCTGGTAAGGGACCATCTTTGGGACTGTTCAGAAGTGGTCTTTAAGACCACTTTTTGGTAGTTCCAAAGGTGGCCTTAACATAGAAATATTTTCTGTATATCTTCTGATATGTTCTGTCAGACATGTGCACACAGTCAAGACACAGATCAGCCTGCGTATTTGCACAGGCTGATCTGAGTCTTCGCTATGCGTAGGTGTGGCTGTCCGTTGACATATAACATCCTCATACAGACAGAAAACGCTGTCTTCTGCCAGAAAGTGTGCTCATTCTGATTTGAGTCATTCTGATTAGTTCTTATCCTGTGTTGAGTCATTTTGATTTGTACTTATTAATCCCCCGCCGCGAAGCGGAGTGGGGATTATAGGAATTGCCTTCGTCTGTCCCCGCGTCCGTCCGTAACACTTTCTAGTCCGCTCCATATCTCCTGAACCCTTTGATAGATTTTCATTAAACTTTGGTCAATTATTCGTCTCAGTGAGCTGGTGTGCTGAACTCATAAATGAACCATGCCGACTCAAGGTCAAGGTCACGGTTGACGGTTACGAGTTTGAAACTTGGATTTTTTTGTCCGTTTCATATCTCATTTACCCTTGGAAGGATTTTCATTAAACTTTGGTCAAATATTCTTCTCAGTGAGCTGATGTGCAGAACCCATGTCAATCCGTCCGTCTCTCTGTCCGTAACACTTTCTTGTCCGCTCCATATCTCGTGAACCCTTTTATAGATTTTCATTAAACATTGGTCAATTATTCTTCTCAGTGAGCTGATGTGCAGAACCCATAAATAAACTATGGCAACTCAAGGTCAAGGTCACATTTGAAGGTCACGAGTTTAAAACTTTAAACTTTTTGTCCGTTCCATATCTCCTTTACCCCTCAAAGGATTTTCATTAAACTTTGGCCAATTAGCCCCCTCAGTGAGCTCATGTGCAGAGCCCATAAATGAATCATGTCGACACCAGATCAAGGTCACATTGGTAGGTCACGAGTCTGAAACTTTGAATTTTGTGTCCATTCTATATCTCCTTTACCCTTCAAAGGATTTCATTAAATGTTGGTCAAATGTCCCCACCAGTGAGCTGATATGCATAACACATAAATAAACCATGCCAACTCTAGGTCATGAACACAGTTGAAGGTCACGAGTTTGAAACTTTGAATGTTGTGCCTTTACCCCTAGAAGGATTTTCATTAAACTTTTGTGAAATATACCCCACAGTGAGCTGATGTGCAGAACCATAAATAAACTATGCCAACTCAAGGTCAAGGTCACAGGTGAAGGTCACAAGGTTGATCCTTGATACAAAGTGCGACGGGGGATTTGGCTGTCCTTCAGACTGCTTTCTTGTTCTGTTTTGAGTCATTCTGATTTTACGCTAGTTTCTCATCTGTTTGAGTGGAACAACAACGTCGATATAGATATTCTTTAATGGCGATATGCCCAGAAATACATCTTGAAGGTGACATTGTTTTAATTTCAGTACAAAGTTCTTCGTAGCAAGCAGTAAGGACGTTATTTAATAGGGTGGCATTTAGGCTGAACAAATGTATGCAGCTTTTGCATTTGAAAAAACTAATCATAGTTTTGCATAAATATAACATTGGGACAGGATTAAGAACTGTTTAGATTTTGGTGACCTTGACCTTATTAGCTCACCTAATCCGAAGGCTACGGGGGAGCTATTGTGATCAGTCACCGTCCGTCGTCGTCGTCGTCCGTTCGTATGTATGTCCGTCTGTCTGTTCACAATTTCTTTAAACAAAATCTCCTCCTAAACCACTGAACAGATTCTAACCAAACTTGGCAGAAATGATCCTTAGGTGGTCCTCTCTCACAGATGTTCAAAGAATTTCATCCCATGCAGAACTCTGGTTGCCATGGCAACGAAAAGGGGAAATAAGAAAAAACATTTAAAAATATTCTTCTCTGAAACCAGAAGGCCTAGGTCTTTGATATTTGGTATGAAGCTTCATCTAGTGGACCTCTGCCAAGATTGTTCAAATTATAGCCCTGGGGCCAAATACAGCCCCACCCCATAGCCCACTGGTTTTACAAAGGCGTATAAAGGGAAAACCTTTAAAAATCTTCTTGTTTGAAACCAGAATGCCCAGGTCTTAAATATTTGGTATGAAGCTTCATCTAGTGGACCTCTACCAAGATTGTTCAAATTATAGCCAGTGGGCCAAAAACGCCCCCCCCCCCCGCGCCAGGGCCCACTGGTTTTACATAGGTTTATAGAGGGAAAACCTTTACAAATCTTCTCGTCTGAAACCAGAAGTCCCAGGTCTTTGATATTTGGTATGCAGCTTTGTCTAGTGGACCTCTACGAAGATTGTTCAAATTATAGCCCTGGGCCCAAAAACGCCCCCGCGCCAGGGCCCACTGTTTTACATAGGTTTATAGAGGGAAAACCTTTAAAAATCTTCTTGTCTGAAACCAGAAGGCCCAGGTCTTTGATATTTGGTATGAAGCTTCATCTAGTGGACCTCTACAAAGATTGTTCAAATTATAGCCCTGGGGCCTAAAACAGCCTCACCCTGGGGCCCATTGGTTTTACATAGTCTTATAAAGGGAAAACCTTTTAAAAATCTTCGTGTATGAAACCAGAAGGCCCAGGTCTTCGATATTTGGTATGAAGCTTCATCTAGTGGATCTCTACCACGATTGTTCAAATTATAGCCCTTGGGCCAAAAATAGCCCCGCCCCGGTGCCCACTGGTTTTACATAGGCTAATGTTGGGAAAACCTTTAAATATCTTCTTGTCTGTAACCAGAAGGCCCAGGTCTTTGATATTTGGTATGAAGTTTCGTCTAGTGGACCTCTACCAAGATTGTTCAAATTTTAGCCCTCGGGCCAAAAACACCCCCGCGCCAGGGCCCACTATTTTTTAGCTCACTTTAGCTGAAGGCTCCGGGGGAGCCATTGTGATCGGTCAGCGTCCGTCGTCGTCGTCCGTCCGTCGTCGTCGTCCGTCCACCTGTCCGTCCACAATTTCTTTGAACAACATCCGCTCCTTAACCGCTGAGCAGAATTCAACCAATCTTGGCAGAAATGATCATTGGGTGGTCCTCTCTCAAAGTTGTTCAAAGAATTCCATTTCATGCAGAACTCTGGTTGCCAAGGCAACGAAAAGAGGAAAATAAGAAAAAATAATAAAAATATTCTTGTCTGAAACCAGAAGGCTGAGGTCTTTGATATTTGGTATGAAGCTTCATATAGTGGACCTCTACCAGGTTTGTTCAAAATAGCCATGGGGCCAAAAATGGCCCCCACCCGGGGCCCACTGGTTTTACATAGACTTAAATAGGGAAAACCTTTAAAATCTTCTTGTCTAAAACCAGAAGGCCAAGGTCTTTGATATTTGGTATGAAAAGTAGAAGTAAAACAAAGATCAGGAATTGATACAATTAACTTACTCCACCCCTAAAAGACACCAAAGGGAAAGAAATACAAACATTAAGCGACCAGACCATAATGGAAACCTAAACAAAGGAAGGCCATCAGGACAGTTCCTTTTCCCCAAAAATGGCCATATGGCCATCCAAAATTAAAAGACACAAGTGATACACACAGTAAGTAACAAACAACAACATAAATAAATCGCCACAGAAGAGCCGCCTTGGAACGGTCAGTGGAAGATTTCCACTGGGGGGGCTTAAATCGATTTTACGTGGCCACAATCCTCGCCCTTACTTCCGTCGCGATTTAGACAAATAATTTGTTCAGTCCGCATGAAGGCCTCCTAACTGATCAGTGCAACATCTCCATAAACACAAAAATAAAAAAAAACACAGAGGTGAGACAACGGTGAGGACTCGACAGCAAGAAACCACTGAAATGCTGGAGCAAAAGAAAACCAACAGTCAGACTCCGATGAGCCCAACCAGAGACAGAGCATCAGGCACCAACCAACATTATCTATCTAATTCTCAATAAGCCTTTACGTTGGAGCCGTCATAGAATCTGAGGCCTGACCCACCGGCGTGCAATTAAAGAGGGAAGCAAAGTTGCCAACCGTGATTGGGTTAACTACCATGCATGCAGTCTGTCGTATAATATCCATGTTGTACCCAATCTTTTTATATCGAAGAATGATTTTACGAAATTGGGTGCTGAAGTCATTGCGGTTATATATTTTTCTGAATTTATATGCTAAGTCACCATAAAATTCGGGTTCCGATAGACCTTGTTGCAGAAGAGATTTAAGTCCAATATTGAATTTTGAAATTCAATCAGAATGGCGTCTATAAAATTTTGAAAAGGCTTTGCGTAGTTTATGGTACCGATAACCCTGTTTTAGGAGTTTAGCCGTTGATAATTTATTACGAGTGTTGAAGTCAGTTACATGACTACACACTCTAGCAAATCGAATTAATTGCGAAATATAAACGCCATAGGATGGCGCACGAGGAACATCACCATCCAAAAAAGGAAAATTTACAATCTCAAAATCAAAGTCATCGCGTTTATCATAAATTTTGCACGAAACAAATCCATCTTCAATAGATAGATGTAAATCCAAAAACGGGGCCTCGGTATCAGAAGAATTTGCTTTATTTAACTGAAGTTCTAGGGGGTAAATCTGACTGATCAAACCATCAAAATAGGTATTATCAATATTTAATAAATCATCTAAATATCTAGAAGTAGAGCTAAAAGCTTCAATAATTTCAGATTGGTTATCAATGGAAAGCGACAAAATGAAGTCTCTTTCATAACAATACAAGAACAGATCAGCCACAAGAGATGCGCAATTAGTACCCATCGGAATACCCACAATTTGTCTAAATAACTTAGTACCGAATCTAATATAAATATTGTAAAGTAGAAAGGTGAGTGCATCACACACTTTCTGACATGACCAAAGTGTATAATTCTTATGCTCTATAGAAGTGAAAAATGCATTTCTGAAATTACATGCAAGATAGCATTTCTGACATTACATGCAAGAAGCCTCATCTAGTGGACCTTTACCAAGATTATTCAAATTATTGCCCTCGGGCCAAAAATGGCCCCGGGGCGGGGCCCAATGGTTTTTTCATAGGCTTATATAGGAAAACCGTTAAAAATCTTCTTGTCTGAAACCAGAAGGCCCATGTCTTTGATATTTGGTATGAAGATTCAGCTAATGGAACTCTACCAAGATTGTTCAAATTATAGCACCAGGGCCAAAAATGGCCCTGGGCCAGGTCCCGCTGGTTTTACATAGACTTATATAGGTAAAACCTTAAAAAATCTTCTTGTCTGAAACCAGAAGGCCAAGGTCTTTGATATTTGGTATGAAGCTTCATCTAGTTGACCTCTACAAAGATTTTCAAATTATAGGTCTGGGGCCAAAAATGGCCGCCGGGAAAGGGCCCACTGGTTTAATATAGGGTTATATAGGGAAAACCTTTAAACATCTTCATGTCTGAAACCAGAATGCCCAGGCATTTGATAATGGTGTGAAGCTTCATCCAGTGAACCTCTACAAAGATTTTCAAATTATTTTCAAATTATAGGCCTGGGGCCGCCGGGAAGGGCCCTCTGGTTTTACTTAGGCTTATATAGAGAAAACCATGAAAAATCTTCTTGTCTGAAACCAGAAGGCCCCGGTCTTTGATATTTGGTTTGAAGCTTCATCTAGTGGACCTCTTCCAAGATTGTTCAAATTATAGGCCTTGGGCCAGAAATGGCCCCGGGACAGGGCCCACTGGTTTAACATAGGGTTATATAGGGAAAACCTTTAAACATCTTCTTGTCTGAAACCAGAATGCTCAGGTCTTTGATAATAGTGTGAAGCTTCATCTACTGGACCTCTACAAAGATTTTCAAATTATAGGCCTGGGCCCGAAAAAGGCCCACTGATTTTACATAGGCTTATATAGGGAAAACCTTTAAAAACATTATTGTCTGAAACCAGAAGGCCCCTGTCTTTGAAATATGGTATGAAGCTTCATCTAGTCGACCTTTACCAACGTTGTTCAAATTATAGCCCTGTGGCCAAAATGGCCCCAGGTTGGGACCCGCTTGTTTTACATAGTTTTATATAGGGAAAACCTTTGAAAATCGTCATCAGAAACCAGAGGGTCAAGGTCATTGATATATTCGGTATGAAGCTTCATCCAGTGGACCTCTACCAAGATTGTTCGAATTATAGCCCTGTGGGCCGGGTTGGGGCCCATTTCTCTAATATTGGCTTATAGGGTAAAACGTTTAAAAATCTTCTCGTCTGAAACCGGAAGGTCCAGGTCTTTGACATTTGGTATGACGCTTCATCGAGTGGAGCTCTACCAAAATTGTTCAAATTATAGCCCTGGTGCCAAAACTGGCCCAGAGTAGGGACCACTGGTTTTTAGCTCACCTTAGCTGATTGTAATCGGTCACCATCCGTCGTCGTCGTCGTCTTTGATATTTGGTATGAAGATTCAGCTAGTGGAACTCTACCAAGATTGTTCAAATTATAGCACCAGGGCCAAAAATGGTCCCACTGGTTTTATATAGACTTATATAAGGAAAACCTTTAAAAATCTTCTTGTCTGAAACCAGAAGGCCCAGGTCTTTGATATTTGGTATGAAGCTTCATCTAGTGGACCTCTACAAAGATTTTTAAATTATAGGCCTGGGGCCAAAAATGGCCGCCAGGAAGGGCCCTCTGGTTTTACTTAGGCTTATATAGAGAAAACCATGAAATATCTTCTTGTCTGAAACCAGAAGGCCCCGGTCTTTGATATTTGGTTTGAAGCTTCATCTAGTGGACCTCTACCAAGATTGTTCAAATTATAGCCCTTGGACCAGAAATGGCCCCGGGACAGGGCCCACTGGTTTTAGATAGAGTTATAGGGAAAACCTTTAAAAATCTTCTTGTCTGAAAACACAATGCCCAGGTCTTTGATAATGGTGTGAAGCTTCATCTAGTGGACCTCTACAAAGATTTTCAAATTATAGGCCAGGGGCCAAAAAAGAAAAGGGCCCCGCCCCGGGGCCCACTGGTTTTACATAGGCTTATATAGGGAAAACCTTTAAAAATCTTATTGTCTTAAACCAGAAGGCCCCTGTCCTCGAAATATGGTATGAAGCTTCATCTAGTAGACCTTTACCAACATTGTTCAAATTATAGCCCTGTGGCTAAAAATGGCCCCATGGTGGGACCCGCTTGTTTTACATAGTGTTATATAGGGAAAACCTTTGAAAATCGTCATTAGAAACCAGAAGGCCCAGGTCATTGATATTTGGTATGCAACTTCATCTAGTGGACCTCTACCAAGATTGTTCGAATTATAGCCCTGGGGCCAAAAATGGCCCCGGGGTGGGGCCCATTTGTTTTATATTGGCTTTTAAAGGGAAAACGTTTAATAATCTTCTTGTCAGAAACCGGAAGGCCCAGATCTTTGATATTTGGTATGACGCTTCATCCAGTGGACCTCTACCAAGATTGTTCAAATTATAGCCCTGGGGGGGGGGGGGGGGGGCACTGGTTTTTAGCTCACCTGAACTGATTGTAATCGGTCACCATCCGTGGTCGTCGTCGTCCGTCTGTCCGTTATGTCCCACTGTCCACAATCCCTTTAACTGACATCTCCTCCTAAACCACTGAACAGATATTGACCAAATTTGACAGAAATGATCTTTGAGTGGTCCTCTCTCAAAGTTGTTCAAAGAAGAACTCTGGTTGCCATGACAATGAAAATGGGGAAAAAAACTTTGAAAATCTTCTTGTCTGAAACCAGAACGCCAAGGTCTTTGATATGTGATATGAAGCTTCATCCTGTTAACCTCTACCAAGATTGTCCAAATTATAACATTTGGACCAAAAATGGCACTGCCCCGGGGCCCACTGGTTTTTAATAGGCTTATATAGAGAAAACCTTCAAAAATCTTCTTGTCTGAAACCAGAAGGCCCAGATCTTTGAAATTAAGTATGAAGCTTCATCTAGTGGACCTCTACCAAGACTGTTCAAATTATAGCCCTGGGGCCAAAAAATGGCCCCGGGCCGGGGCCCATTGGTTTTACATATACTTATATAGGATTTTTTTTTTAAATCTTCATGTCTGAAATCAGAAGGCCCAGGTCTTTGATATTTTGTGTGATGCTTCATCTAGTGGACCTCTACAAAGATTGATCAAACTATAGCCCTGGGACCAAAAATGGCCCAAGGGCCCCACTGGTTTTACAAAGACTTATAATAGAAAAATTTCAAAAATCTTCTTGTCTGAAACCAGAAGGCCCCGGTCGTTGATATTAAGTATGAAGCTTTATCTACTGGACCTCTATCAAGATTGTTCCAATTATAGCCTTGGGGCCAAAAATTGCCCAGTGCCGGGGTCCACTGGTTTTACCTAGGCTTATATAGGGAAAACCTTTAAAAATCTCCTTGTCTGAAACCGGAATGCGCAGGTCTCCGATATTTGGTGTGAAGCTTCATCTACCGGACCTTTAAAATCTTGTTTCAAACCGGAAGCCCAGGTATTTGATATTTGGTATGTAGCTTCATCACCCCCCCCCCCCGCACAAAACACAAACACCAGGACACATGCAAACCTGTTCGCTCTTAGCTCAGGTGAGCGATATAGGACCATCATGGTCCTCTCGTTTTCAAGGTCACAGTCATGCTAAATATGTCAAATTTAGGCCAAATTTAGAGTATGTAGTATATTTCATGAACTACTAGGTGGATTTTAACCACATTTGCACGGATATAACACTTGATCAGGACGAAGAACTTGTTAGTTTTTGTCAGTTTGACCTTAATTTCAAGGTCACCGTGGTGCTGTTAAATTAAGCTTCTTTTGAAATGGGTATGCGACAACTCTAGTTTATAAGACCTCTCCAAAACAGGTGGAATTCTATGTTCGACATCGGCCAGTAAAGGGTTGCTAGTCAATGCTAGTCACAGAGAATAAAAGTGAAAGCAATGCTAAGGGATCGATACAATTTAACCACACCTCTAATCAGAGACGCCAAGGGAAAGAAACACAGACATGAAACAACTAGACCTTAATGGAAACATCACTAGCGGAAAGCCAAAAGGACAGTTACTATCTCACTAAATGGTCAATTTGATATCCAAAACAAATAATATAAGCGATACACACTCTGGAAGACAAGCCATAACAAAAAATAAACCACGACAGAATAACCACCTTGGAACGGTCTGGCTATAATTAAATTTTACTTGGCATTGCTACTAATGGTATTGAACCCTTTCAACCCTGTAGACCTGTGTATACCTTGTAGAGATCTAGAACGAGCAGTGCACATGTACACTGTTTTCCATTATGTCAGTCAACTGGACAAAAGACCCTTTCTTTAAGAATAAATACACTCAATATCACCTGTTCTGAAACTCAGTGATGAAAGGGTAAACTCTTATATGTCAACCATAAAACCAGTTATAACCGCACAAACAGCATTTCAGCAATACAACATCTTTCGTCGGCCGGGTATTATTTTCTTTTCAGAACTCGTCCTTCAGCGCCAATTTATTTGTAAAATTTAATAAGCATGTTAAATGCTTATGTCATCAAGGATTTCAATCTCATCCGACGGTCACTCCCTACCCCAGTTCTGCCATACTTGGTCTTAAGAACTAAGAAGGAGAATATACAATGATATTCCGCTATTAAGACCACCTAAAATTAGTATTAATGCTGCTATAAAAAGCTTATTTTAAAGGATACACTTAATTTTTCTTTGTGCTTTCTGCCTACAATGTCCTCTGGTCAGAGACCACCTTTGGGACTGTTCAAAAGTGGTCTTTAAGACCACTTTTGAACAGTCCCAAAGGTGGTCTTAATACAGGAATTTTACTGTATGCAATCGTTTACGGGTCACAATCTTCAGCAAACAAACGGACAAAGTTTGACCTGATATTACCCAGGAGATCATTAACAAAAAACAAGAAGAGGATCATTCCAAGTGCCGGTCTGTGGGGAACATCTGGCCAAACAGAAACTGGGTTGCCTGATGCTCTGTCTCTGGTCGGACTCATCGGAGTCTAACTGTTTGTTTTCTTTTGCTCCAGCATTTCAGTGGTTTCTTGCTGTCGAGTCCACACCGTTGTTTCATCTCTGTGGTTGTTTGATTTTTGTGTTCACGGAGATGTTGCACTGATGAGTTGGGAGGTCTTCATGCGGACTGAACAAATTATTTGTCAAAATCGCGACGGAAGTAAGGGCGAGGATTGTGGTCACGTAAAATCGATTTAAGCCCCCTAGTGGAATTCGTTTCACTGACCGTTTCAAGGGCGTTCTTCTGTCGGTGTTTATTTTTGTTATGGTTTGTCTTTGGGTGTTTGTGTCGCTTATATTATTTTGTTTTGGATAGCCAATTGGCCATTTTGTGGGAAAGTAACTATCCTTTTGGCTTTCCGCTATTGATGTTTCATTAGGGTCTGTTGTTTCTTGTTTTTTGTTTCTTTCTCTTTGGTGTCTCTGATGGGAGCTGTGGTTTAATTGTATCGAGTCCTGATGATTGCCTTAACTTTTATTTTGATGCTTGGCAATCTAGTACTTGTAAGTTTCTTGTTGTGAACGCCCAGAGAACCACGAGCTTTCCAAGGATTCGAGGACGCTCTTATCCTATAGTAGTCTAATTTGTAAAGTAATAATTTGATACCAAAACGATCGCATTTCCTTCTTTCTACAAGAGAGACGTGTCATAAGCATTTCGGTTCTAATTCTTCGTAGGTAACGCTTGCTAAGTACAGTTGAACTTCGATGGCTCGAACCCCTTCAGGACCATAGAAATTTGTTCGAAACAGCGGTAGTTCAAGCCACTGTTGCATACTTCCAGAAAACATAACGGGTGTATTTTTGGACTTCTTTTCGGTGTTCTGTAACATAAATGTATGCTGTGTGTACTCATTAGAATCGCCTCATTGAGGCGATTCTAATGAGTACACACAGCATACATTTGCAAGATAAAAGTCGAAATTCTCCTTAATTATCCCACACTTTTTCTTATGCAGAGAAATTCCCTAGGGACTCAAAAACGGGTTCGACTCAGCCATGGTAACGAGCCATCGGTGTTCGAGCCATCGAAGTTCTAATGTATAACATAATAATTGTTGAAGGTCAAAGGTTAGAGGAGCGGAAAAGTTCTAATGTGTTGTTATGTAGATAAGAGAAGTATATCAACATGGTAAATATACCATACAAATAGACTCGATTGTATTTGTATAAGCAAACAGCAAAGTTCAAGATCAGATTCGGGCCTGCAATTTTTGGACACCCCCTCCCAACCCTTCAAGATCAGATCAGGTTGTTTGCAGAACGTTCAGAGTCATTTATATTTAAAATCGCGCCGACGGTTTATCCATTAATTGTCGCAAAATCATCCGCAACATCATCGGGGTGAACGAGTGTTAAGTTGGTTCCTTATTCCTTATTCCTTATTCCTTGTTCCTTATTCCTTATTCCTTATTCCTTGTTCCTTATTCCTTATTCCTTATTCCTTGTTCCTTATTCCTTATTCCTTATTCGATTTTCAACTTCATAGTACTTTGCCACGCGGTGTAACAGAACATTTGCGTATGCCCTAATCATCATCATTTTTACTTCTAAGCATGATGGTATAGGTTTCGAAATCCAGCAGGTATCAACGGCGAATAAGGAATAAGGAACAAATCCAAATTTTCCTTATTCCTTATTCGATTTTCAACTTCATAGTACTTTGCCACGCGGTGTAACAGAACATTTGCGTATGTCCTAATCATCATCATTTTTACTTCTAAGCATGATGGTATAGGTTTCGAAATCCAGCAGGTATCAACGGCGAATAAGGAATAAGGAACAAATCCAAATTTTCCTTATTCCTTATTCGATTTTCAACTTCACAGTACTTTGCCACGCGGTGTAACAGAACATTTGCGTATGTCCTAATCATCATCATTTTTACTTCTAAGCATGATGGTATAGGTTTCAAAATCCAGCAGATATAAACTGCGAATAAGGAATAAGGAACAAATCCAAATTTTCCTTATTCCTTATTCGATTTTCAACTTCATAGTACTTTGCCACGCGGTGTAACAGGATATTTGCGTATGTCCTAATCATCATCATTTTTACTTCTAAGCATGATGGTATAGGTTTCGAAATCCAGCAAGTATCAACTGCGAATAAGGAATAAGGAACAAATCCAAATTTTCCTTATTCCTTATTCGATTTTCAACTTCATAGTACTTTGACACGCGGTGTAACAGAACATTTGCGTATGTCCTAATCATCATCATTTTTACTTCTAAGCATGATGGTATAGGTTTCGAAATCCAGCAGGTATCAACGGCGAATAAGGAATAAGGAACAAATCCAAATTTTCCTTATTCCTTATTCGATTTTCAACTTCACAGTACTTTGCCACGCGGTGATACAGAACATTTGCGTATGACCTAATCATCATCATTTTTACTTCTAAGCATGATGGTATATGTTTCAAAATCCAGCAGATATAAACTGCGAATAAGGAATAAGGAACAAATCCAAATTTTCCTTATTCCTTATTCGATTTTCAACTTCAAAGTACTTTGCCACGCGGTGTAACAGGACATTTGCGTATGTCCTAATCATCATCATTTTTACTTCTAAGCATGATGGTATAGGTTTCGAAATCCAGCAAGTATCAACTGCGAATAAGGAATAAGGAACAAATCCAAATTTTCCTTATTCCTTATTCGATTTTCAACTTCATAGAACTTTGCCACGCGGTGTAACAGAACATTTGCGTATGTCCTAATCATCATCATTTTTACTTCTAAGCATGATGGTATAGGTTTCGAAATCCAGCAGGTATCAACGGCGAATAAGGAATAAGGAACAAATCCAAATTTTCCTTATTCCTTATTCGATTTTCAACTTCATACTACTTTGCCACGCGGTGTAACAGAACATTTGCGTATGTCCTAATCATCATCATTTTTACTTCTAAGCATGATGGTATAGGTTTCGAAATCCAGCAGGTATCAACGGCGAATAAGGAATAAGGAACAAATCCAAATTTTCCTTATTCCTTATTCGATTTTCAACTTCACAGTACTTTGCCACGCGGTGTAACAGAACATTTGCGTATGTCCTAATCATCATCATTTTTACTTCTAAGCATGATGGTATAGGTTTCGAAATCCAGCAGGTATCAACGGCGAATAAGGAATAAGGAACAAATCCAAATTTTCCTTATTCCTTATTCGATTTTCAACTTCATAGTACTTTGCCACGCGGTGTAACAGGATATTTGCGTATGTCCTAATCATCATCATTTTTACTTCTAAGCATGATGGTATAGGTTTCGAAATCCAGCAGGTATCAACGGCGAATAAGGAATAAGGAACAAATCCAAATTTTCCTTATTCCTTATTCGATTTTCAACTTCATAGTACTTTGCCACGCGGTGTAACCGCATATTTGCGTATGTCCTAATCATCATCATTTTTACTTCTAAGCATGATGGTATAGGTTTCGAAATCCAGCAAGTATCAACTGCGAATAAGGAATAAGGAACAAATCCAAATTTTCCTTATTCCTTATTCGATTTTCAACTTCATAGTACTTTACCACGCGGTGTAACAGAACATTTGCGTATGTCCTAATCATCATCATTTTTACTTCTAAGCATGATGGTATAGGTTTCGAAATCCAGCAGGTATCAACGGCGAATAAGGAATAAGGAACAAATCCAAATTTTCCTTATTCCTTATTCGATTTTCAACTTCGAAGTACTTTGCCACGCGGTGTAACAGAACATTTGCGTATGACCTAATCATCATCATTTTTACTTCTAAGCATGATGGTATAGGTTTCAAAATCCAGCAGATATAAACTGCGAATAAGGAATAAGGAACAAATCCAAATTTTCCTTTTTCCTTATTCGATTTTCAACTTCATAGTACTTTGCCACGCGGTGTAACAGGACATTTGCGTATGTCCTAATCATCATCATTTTTACTTCTAAGCATGATGGTATAGGTTTCGAAATCCAGCAAGTATCAACTGCGAATAAGGAATAAGGAACAAATCCAAATTTTCCTTATTCCTTATTCGATTTTCAACTTCATAGTACTTTGCCACGCGGTGTAACAGAAAATTTGCGTATGTCCTAATCATCATCATTTTTACTTCTAAGCATGATGGTATAGGTTTCGAAATCCAGCAGGTATCAACGGCGAATAAGGAATAAGGAACAAATCCAAATTTTCCTTATTCCTTATTCGATTTTCAACTTCATAGTACTTTGCCACGCGGTGTAACAGAACATTTGCGTATGTCCTAATCATCATCATTTTTACTTCTAAGCATGATGGTTTAGGTTTCGAAATCCAGCAGGTATCAACGGCGAATAAGGAATAAGGAACAAATCCAAATTTTCCTTATTCCTTATTCGATTTTCAACTTCACAGTACTTTGCCACGCGGTGTAACAGAACATTTGCGTATGTCCTAATCATCATCATTTTTACTTCTAAGCATGATGGTATAGGTTTCGAAATCCAGCAGGTATCAACGGCGAATAAGGAATAAGGAACAAATCCAAATTTTCCTTATTCCTTATTCGATTTTCAACTTCATAGTACTTTGCCACGCGGTGTAACAGAACATTTGCGTATGTCCTTATCATCATCATTTTTACTTCTAAGCATGATGGTATAGGTTTCGAAATCCAGCAGGTATCAACGGCGAATAAGGAATAAGGAACAAATCCAAATTTTCCTTATTCCTTATTCGATTTTCAACTTCACAGTACTTTGCCACGCGGTGTAACAGAACATTTGCGTATGTCCTAATCATCATCATTTTTACTTCTAAGCATGATGGTATAGGTTTCAAAATCCAGCAGATATAAACTGCGAATAAGGAATAAGGAACAAATCCAAATTTTCCTTATTCCTTATTCGATTTTCAACTTCATAGTACTTTGCCACGCGGTGTAACAGGATATTTGCGTATGTCCTAATCATCATCATTTTTACTTCTAAGCATGATGGCACAGGTTTCGAAATCCAGCAAGTATCAACTGCGAATAAGAAATAAGGAACAAATCCAAATTTTCCTTATTCCTTATTCGATTTTCAACTTCATAGTACTTTGCCACGCGGTGTAACAGGACATTTGCGTATGTCCTAATCATCATCATTTTTACTTCTAAGCATGATGGTATAGGTTTCGAAATCCAGCAAGTATCAACTGCGAATAAGGAATAAGGAACAAATCCAAATTTTCCTTATTCCTTATTCGATTTTCAACCTCATAGTACTTTGCCACGCGGTGTAACAGAACATTTGCGTATGTCCTAATCATCATCATTTTTACTTCTAAGCATGATGGTATAGGTTTCGAAATCCAGCATGTATCAACGGCGAATAAGGAATAAGGAACAAATCCAAATTTTCCTTATTCCTTATTCGATTTTCAACTTCATAGTACTTTGCCACGCGGTGTAACAGAACATTTGCGTATGTCCTAATCATCATCATTTTTACTTCTAAGCATGATGGTATAGGTTTCGAAATCCAGCAGGTATCAACGGCGAATAAGGAATAAGGAACAAATCCAAATTTTCCTTATTCCTTATTCGATTTTCAACTTCACAGTACTTTGCCACGCGGTGTAACAGAACATTTGCGTATGTCCTAATCATCATCATTTTTACTTCTAAGCATGATGGTATAGGTTTCAAAATCCAGCAGATATAAACTGCGAATAAGGAATAAGGAACAAATCCAAATTTTCCTTATTCCTTATTCGATTTTCAACTTCATAGTACTTTGCCACGCGGTGTAACAGGATATTTGCGTATGTCCTTATCATCATCATTTTTACTTCTAAGCATGATGGTATAGGTTTCGAAATCCAGCAAGTATCATCTGCGAATAAGGAATAAGGAACAAATCCAAATTTTCTTTATTCCTTATTCGATTTTCAACTTCACAGTACTTTGCCACGCGGTGTAACAGAACATTTGAGTATGACCTAATCATCAATTTTTACTTCTAAGCATGATGGTATAGGTTTCAAAATCCAGCAGATATAAACTGCGAATAAGGAATAAGGAACAAATCCAAATTTTCCTTATTCCTTATTCGATTTTCAACTTCATAGTATTTTGCCACGCGGTGTAACAGAACATTTGCGTATGTCCTAATCATCATCATTTTTACTTCTAAGCATGATGGTATAGGTTTCGAAATCCAGCAGGTATCAACGGCGAATAAGGAATAAGGAACAAATCCAAATTTTCCTTATTCCTTATTCGATTTTCAACTTCACAGTACTTTGCCACGCGGTGTAACAGAACATTTGCGTATGTCCTAATCATCATCATTTTTACTTCTAAGCATGATGGTATAGGTTTCAAAATCCAGCAGATATAAACTGCGAATAAGGAATAAGGAACAAATCCAAATTTTCCTTATTCCTTATTCGATTTTCAACTTCATAGTACTTTGCCACGCGGTGTAACAGGATATTTGCGTATGTCCTTATCATCATCATTTTTACTTCTAAGCATGATGGTATAGGTTTCGAAATCCAGCAAGTATCATCTGCGAATAAGGAATAAGGAACAAATCCAAATTTTCTTTATTCCTTATTCGATTTTCAACTTCACAGTACTTTGCCACGCGGTGTAACAGAACATTTGAGTATGACCTAATCATCAATTTTTACTTCTAAGCATGATGGTATAGGTTTCAAAATCCAGCAGATATAAACTGCGAATAAGGAATAAGGAACAAATCCAAATTTTCCTTATTCCTTATTCGATTTTCAACTTCATAGTACTTTGCCACGCGGTGTAACAGAACATTTGCGTATGTCCTAATCATCATCATTTTTACTTCTAAGCATGATGGTATAGGTTTCGAAATCCAGCAGGTATCAACGGCGAATAAGGAATAAGGAACAAATCCAAATTTTCCTTATTCCTTATTCGATTTTCAACTTCATAGTACTTTGCCACGCAACTCCTTGAGTAATTGACCGACATCGCTAGTTTTCAAACTCATGCGAGGTTTGAACCCTGACTTACTTGTATGTACGTTTCAGGAAGATCCGATCAAAAGTGCAGGGGCTACTGTGAAGACCAGGTAAAAAAATGCATTTTCAGCAATGAAGGGGACGTTACTCTATGATTAATAAGTCAACTTGGCCGGTTTTCGAACTGTTCCGAGCTTTCGTCCGCAGCCACCTTTCATATAAGTTTGAGAAAGATCGGATCAAAACTGAAGGTGCCACCGTGATGGCAAGCATTTTCACATTGTAAGTCTATGGCACCTTGTGGTTGCCATTGAAACCAAAGTTTTCATTCAATTTTGTTAAATAGCTAATGTCATCGTTGCCCCACCAGATGTATGCTACAGATAAGAAATGATTGAGGTCAGCCTTCAGACTGCAGAGATATATCTGGTAAAGGGTGCTGACGGACAGACGCCGGATGGCCGACGACCCACCATACTATAAGCTCCCCTGGAGCCTTTGACCCAGGTGAGCTAAAAAGCGCTGTAAACACTGTAATGTGTTCTAATTTACGCATAGCCCGTTCATGTGTGACGAGGACGTTACTGACGTCATTTATGGCGCTGACGTCACGTCTTTTGTCGCGCGACGTTAGACTTGCCAGCAACTTCTTTGGAAAACTACTCTCTCAATTATTTCATTAATCATTCATAATAATACCATCCCAGGCCATTTCTCAGGTGCAAACTTTCAGTTTACACCTAATAGTATACCCACTAAACACGATGGACACCACTAAATTGACGCGAAACGAACAGGGACAAAGATAATTTTCTCCGAATGTGAGCGACACCATTAAAGACGCTAAATATTGCCTTTTGAAGCATGTAAGAAACAGAAAATTTGATTTTTTAAGTGCAAGATCAAATTTTATTTCACTCATGAACACCAAAACTGCTATTTTCACTCGTGGCTACGCCACTCGTGAAAATAACAATTTTGGTGTTCATTCGATGAAATAAAATTCGATCTTACACTGAAAAAATCAAATATCCTCTATTTCTTACATGCTTTTCAATGAATGATAGAGATTTATCAGTGAAATATAAATCGATATTTTCACTGTTTCAAACAATAGAAGCCTCCGTGGTGCAGTGGTTTCGCTACTCGCCTTGTAAACCAGGGATCGCAGGATCGATCCCGGGCTTCTCCAGACTTTCGGATGAGTCTTTAAACCGATGTCCCGTCTCCGTATGACCTAAGCTGTTGGTGGGATGTAAAACGAAAACTCACTCACTCACTGTTTCAAACATTGAAAATACGATTCTTTATTTTTCACTGTTTGGGACTACTTTTTTCTTCAAATCTAACTCTAATTTCAATTTTATCTTTGTCAGATAACTGAACAATACTGAAATGTGTTCTAATTGACGCATAGCCCGTTCATGTGTGACGAGGACGTTACTGACGTCATTTATGACGCTGACCTCACGTCTTTTGTCGCGCGACGTTAGACTTGCCAGCAACTTCTTTGGAAAACTACTCTCTCAATTATTTCATTAATCATTCATAATAATACCATCCCAGGCCATTTCTCAGGTGCAAACTTTCAGTTTACACCCAATAGTATACCCACTAAACACGATGGACTCCACTTAATTGACGCGAAACGAACAGGGACAAAGATAATTTTCTCCGAATGTGAGCGACACCATTAAAGACGCTAAATATTGCCTTTTGAAGCATGTATTGATTTTTTTTCAGTGCAAGATCAAATTTTATTTCACTCATGACCACCAAAACTGCTATTTTCACTCGTGGCTACGCCACTCGTGAAAATAACAATTTTGGTGATCATTTGATGAAATAAAATTCGATCTTACACTGAAAAAAATCAAATATCCTCGATATCACAGAAACCATTACCTTTGTGTTCTTCATGACATCATTTTTATTCTTTTTACATTTTTTGCAAGGCTTCAAAAAAAATTCTTATTGTAGAAAGGGCACAATTGGGTGACTAGGTACACTATTTACAATGTTCAAAGGGAGGTGATTCCAGAGTTAGGGTTCTTATGTTCTGTTTAACACATCATGGTGATGTACATTTGCATTAACTTTCAAGAAAATGTCTCCAACATTTTTTTTCAAATTATAGCGCAGACACAAATATATTAGAGAAATCACTTTTTCAATGTTCAAATGGCCATACAACCAGATGTAAATCAGATACAGTTACGGTCATTGTGTTCAGAACCACAACTCATACATGTATTATAAATGCGTTATATTTTCGTGAAGTCTCATCAAAATATTTGAAACGGTTTCCGTCTTATAGAGCAAACGTGAGTAAACTGTTGGTAGAAATGGCTATTTTCAATCTTTACTTGGCTCAAACGGCCACAACTTAAGAAGTAGGTTAACCAGAGTTATGGTGCTTGTGTTCTGCATTTTGTCTCATAGTGCTTTACTTTTGTGAGAGACTACATAAAATATCTCGAACAGTTTTCAACTTACATAGAGGGCATGAGTACAAGGTAGAAATGGCTATGTCCAATGTTCAAAAGAACAATTACTCCAAAAGTAGATAAATCAGAGTTATGCTTCATATGTTCTGCACGTCGTCTCATGGTACTTCAAATTTGTATGAAGTTTCGTAAAGCTATGCCCAACGGTGTCAGAGCTCTGGAGCGGACACAAGTACATGATAGAAATGGCTATGGTCAATGTTCAAAGGGCAATAACTCCAAAAGTAGGGAAATCAGAGTTATAGTTCATCTGCACTGCACGTTGTGTTATAGTGCTCTTCATATCTGTAAAGTTTGGTGAAAATACCTCAAATGATATCAGGGTTGTGGAGCGGATAAAAATTACTATGTGCATTTCAAAGGGCAATAAATAAAAAGTAGGAAAATCAGAGTTAAGGTTCATATGTTCTGCACGTCTCTCATGGTGCTCTACAAATATGTGAAGTTTCGGGAAAATATATGAAATGGTATCATTTGAGTAAGGGAGCGGACACGAAACTAAAAGGCGCTGACGTACGGACGGACACTCAACATTTCGGTAGGTGTTGCATAATACCCCGCCACCCGTGTCATAAAAAGGGAATTCAAAGACAACAGATACGCTGATGTCTGTAACATCCTTATTTATTAAAAAAAATGGCTGTTTGCAAAATGTTGTAAATGTTTTAGGTAGTATAACTGGCATTATAGCAGAAGTAGAAAAGTTCTGCAATTTCAAATTGCCCACTCACAGAATTTATCTCTACGGGATCAGTTACTAGGTACGAAAGCCTAGGAGGACCACTTTCAAAAAGAAAAAAAAATCTTGTTATTACGAATTAACTATGTCTTTATTCGAGATAACTATGTCGTTATTACGAGATAATTATGTTGTAATTACGAGAAAACTAAGTCGTTATAACGAGAAAATTTTTCTCGTTATAACGAGATAACTATGTCGTTATTACGAGAAAACTAAGTCGTATTAACGAGATACTATCTCGTATTATACTATCTCGTATTAACGCGATAGCTATCTCGTTATAGCAAGATAGCTATCTCGTTATATACTATCTCGTATTAACGCGATAGCTATCTCGTTATAACGAGATAGCTAACTCGTTATAACGAGATAAATAAGTAATCTTCAGCAACAAAATTTCAGCTACTAGTGCTACAGGGGGCTCAGAGAAAAGTGCTTTTGGCACCGACGTGAAGATCCGAACTAACAACACCACTTCCAATAGAGCATCTTCATTAAACACATGCACATACACAGGCATATGGACGCGCGTGCACAAAGGCATACATACAGGCACACACGGACGTACCCTCCCCGCTCACAACCCCCACGCACATATAAGTAATGATTTTGACAGGTGGCAGATAGTGTTTATGCTGCTTGGTTGGCTCGTATCATATGACCCTCTCAACAACAATTCAGTCGTTCTGAGATGGGACCTCAGTTTGAAATTTCATTCAATATACGAAGGACCAAGACATTCGTCTACGACACCTTATGTTTGTTTGCTTGAATTGAGGTTTAACGTCCCCGTCAGTACTCTTTAGGTCATTTTGGAGATATTGCTTACAACTGTGTAAGACTTTTTACTAGACATTGAGATGAAATGACATTTCAAGCACTGTCGCGCAATGATACTAATAGGATTTATATGCATGGACGGTCCGACTCGCGCCACTATTCCTGGACAGGCTAAGAACCTCTATGCGGTTTACCAGACTCATGTGCGGTTGGTTTCGGTTCTGAGTGGAAGCATCAGGCAGCCCAATCTATTTCTTCAAGCCCCGATGGGCGGGGGCCGACACCTTATGTATGCGTCGAGAATGAGTAATTACTTGAAAAATCAATGGATGTTTCTCCTTCTTCTTCTTCTTCTTCTTTTTCTTCTTCTTCTTCTTCTTCTTCTTCTTCTTCTTCTTCTTCTTCTTCTGCTTCTTCTGTGGTGATAATGAGATAATTATCTCGTAATATTGAGGTAATTTTTTCGTAATTACGATTTAATTTTCTCGTTATAACTAGTTAATTAGCTCGTAATAACGAGTTAATTATCTCGTAATAACGAGATAACTAACTCGTAATAACGAGATAACTAAGTCGTAATTACAAGAAAACTAAGTCGTAATAACGAGATAACTAACTCGTAATACCGAGATAATTAACTCGTTATAACGGGAATTGCAACAACATCCAGAAAACTTACAAGGACCATTGAGACCTGGCTCCAAGTGACCCACGGTACTTTAGCTCACCTGCCTTTCAGGGCTCAGCAAGCAATAATTATGGGAATCTGTTCTGTCAGTCGTAGTGCTGTTAGCGGTGCATATCACTTCCTCATTTACGGCATGTTCTAATTTCTGGCCTGGCTTGGTCTGGCCCGGTCTGGCTCGGTCTGGCTCCTTATGACCTATTTAACCCAGATGACATAATACGTCAGGGCCAGCCAGGCCAGGCCAATATTTAAAACTAACATCAGGAGGGGTGTTCAGGTCATGAACCTTGACACTCCATCCCTTGAGACAAGCTGCTTGTTGTTGGCATTGATTTACTCCAGTAATCAGAGATGTGTACAGGAATACCTGTTTATGCCTAGAAACCTATATATAAATGCGACTTTGGAAAACAATGCAGGCCCATATAGTTTAATTGTCACGGAACACGTCATCTGATCAGGTTCTACACTGTTTGCAAAAAAAAAAAAAAAAAAAAAAGATGTAGCGCTTTGGGGAAAAATCCAGTAATCAGGAATACCTGTCTATGCCTAGCAACCTATATATTAATGCGACTTTGGAAAACAGTGCAGGCCCTTATAGTTTAATTGTCACGGAACACGTCATCTGATCAGGTTCTACACTGTTTGCAAAAAAAAAAAAAAAAAAAAAGATGTAGCGCTTTGGGGAAAAATCCAGTAATCAGAGATGTGTACAGGAATACCTGTTTATGCCTAGCAACCTATATATTAATGCGACTTTGGAAAACAGTGCAGACCCTTATAGTTTAATTGTCACGGAATACGTCATCTGATCAGGTTCTACACTGTTTGCAAAAAAAAAAAAAATAAATAAATAAAAGATGTAGCGCTTTGGGGAAAAATCCAGCCATCAGAGATGTGTACAGGAAGGCCCTTATAGTTTAATTGTCACGGAACACGTCATCTGATCAGGTTCTACACTGTTTGCAAAAAAAAAAAGAAAAAAAAAAGAAAGATGTAGCGCTTTGGGGAAAAATAAACATTTTGATAGATTAAGTTTATTTAACGTCGCATATCCAAAACAAATACGCTAAGCTCATGCGGAGCCTTTTATAAATTCTTACCTTTCCTTCATTTATCTTCCTAGGGCAAGGGAGCACCAAGGCAAGGGAGCGCGTAGTACCGTTTTGCAGGCGCGGTTTGGGATCGAACCCGCGACAGTGGACGCTATATTACTGAAAACCTCCCATCCCGGGTGGAATGATACTTTTGCCTGGCTCTCCCAGAGCTGGGACAACCCCAGCTACTTCAGCGTATGTACGCAACAATGCCTTTTTCCACATCATTTGAATCAACTTAAAGCAACCAAAATTTTACTAAGAATGATCTGGCAGGCAATTAAGATGTGCGTTGTTTTAAACCCTCACAACCACCCCTCCTCCTGAGCCCTCCCCTAATACATTTCGACAGCAATATGGAACTTAAAAATTTATTTGCCAGTTAGAACCCGGGAAGTAGCATCAATCTGACAGATTTTCAGCATTTTCACAAATGGTGACAAACTTATTTGTAAAAAATTCTTTATCAGTTTACACCAGTTGGAATAGAGTAACATTTAATGATGGATATAATAGTTAATGTGCTATTATTAATTGTTAATATGGTGTCAAGCCCGATTTTATCATAAAATCAAGTTGACCTCACATGTCAGTTTTACCATACATATGCTGTAATTGAATTTTTCACCACAAACGTAAGCTATTTATATTCAGGAACATCATGCTGAATCAATGTTATTCACCTGGAAAAAAAATAATAATGCAAACAGACTTCCATGATACTGTATCATGGTCTATTTCAAAGAGATGAGACAAACCTGATCAAAGAGAAAACAGATGGTCACCCAGGAAAAGCCTAAACAGCCAAAAAAAAAAGTCTACACAACCCCCAAACACTTAGATTAAATTCCATAATTAATGACCGAGTCTGTTTCAGACTGCTTGTCACTAGGGCAAAGTCAAATCAACATCGTTGGAACTTACAACGTTGCACCGATGTAGATGCGACGTTGGATAAACGTCATGGCGTTGAACCGATGTTGATGTGACGCCACAATTACGTCATGTGCCCGCTGGGTTGGTTTTTAGGTGTGAACCAGAATGTCAATCAATCAAATTATTTGACCGTCCGTGAAATAAAGACCCCCTAAACCCCACTTTATATAGAGAAAACTGGGTCTACGGGGTAAACGTTATTTTCCTTATTTCTGAACCCATGCATAGGTTATTGGTACCCTTTGAGGCGGTTCTAACGAGCACCCAAAACCTATGTTTTGAGTATAAATAAGAAAAATATCACAAATTTTCATCAGAAAAAAATACCTTTTTTGAGGTATGAAAAAAAAGCACTATATACGGATGCGTTATCGAAATGTTTACGTATAGAAGTCCAGATGTATTGAAAATGTTGTCCACATAAGAAAATTAAAAAAAAAAAAATTGTATAAAAATACGATATTTTTCATATTTCTACCCTACACATAGTTTGTGGGTACTCCTTAGACTCGCCATGGGGAGGCGTTTCTAACAGGTACCCACAATCTATATTTTTGAGCAGAAATCAGAAAAGTTGATGGCATGCCATCGCAAATCCCCACGCTTCAAGCAGAGACTTATTAACGTTGTTCTCGCATGCATCATCATGTAAGGAAGCCATGTACCAAATCTCTTTGCATTCTGGCCTTTGTACAGGTGACTATCGGAGGGATTGGGATACAATGCATTCAGTTGCACTAAGCTCCTATTTATATTTTCTGTAATCACCCTAATAACGGGCCTCCATGGCCTAGTGGATAAGAGCGCTGACTCTTACTCATTAAGTCTTTCACCGCTATGGTTCGAGCCTTTCTCGGGTGACATGTGAGAGGCCAAGTTCTGCAACGGAAGGTCAGGTGTTTTTTCTTCTCTCTGGGTACACCGGTTTTCGCCCACCTCTGTCGTCTGATTAACGATCTGCTCAATATAAGTAAAATAGTCTTGAAAGATCACAACTAAAACAAAATAAATCACTCTAAAATTTTAACATTGTTTCCAAACTGCAGTGTATTGGGTCTACGTTTTTAACTTGATAATCGAGTTTTTCAGCTTGATACTTGACACTCGACAAAATGAAACTCTCCTATTCTGTTTGCGAAGTAAGGAATTTTTCTGCAAAATGATAGCATAATTTAACCAGCATGCAAATTGTTTTGAAACTACCAATTTGTGACATTCGTAAGAAAAGACACTGACAAACAGTGTAGCACCACAACCTGACACCCCTAAATTTTGAAATGGCTCCTGTTATATATAAAGGAAGATTCCATTTGGTACGAAAAAAAGGTAAAAAGGGTTGAGTATCCATAAATTCTGGAATGGTCTTGTGTACATGGAACTGGCATACAGTGCAGTCCCAGATAAGACGCCACAGAGTGCAGCATCTGATCAGGGTCTCCACACGGACCTTACACTCAAGAGATGATCCACTCAACCGGTGCTGTCAGTGCTTTGTTTTATTTTGTCTGTAAATCACTGTTAAACAGGATAGCTTGATGCTCAAAATAATTACCAATCCAAATCCATTTATAAAGTTCTTTTTCTTTCAAATTAAATCAAAGATAAATTATAAAAACAAAGAAACAACATCACAGCCATACCATTGCTAGAATAACAACCTGTGGTTTTATTGACATTATAATGATTACCTGTACACTGTAGTAGTAAATCAGTGCCAACAGCAAGTAACTTGTCTCAAGGGATGGAGTGTCTAGGTTCTTGACCTGAACACTCCTTCTGATGTTAATTCCAATACTGGCCTGGCCCGGCCCGGCCCGAAGCGTTATGTCATTGAAATTAAATAGGTCGCGAGAGGCCAGACCGGGCCAGACCAAGCCAGACCAAGCCAGGCCAGAAATTAGAACATGCCCTCATTTACCACCATCTTCTCAAGTAATCACTCATTCCGGTACATAAGGTGTCGTAGAATAATCCCTGCTTATCAACCTTTTAACGTGATTTTAAACAAAGGCCCCGTGTCAGTATGGTCAGAGATGAGAGAAAATGATGTTATCCTGTTTACGTTTAAGAATCTAAGAGTAACGTCATGAAACGGTGGCTATTCACGGTCAGATTCAGCTCTGCGTGGAAGCACCATGCAGCCAAATTAATTTTTTCAAGACCCGATGGGCGGGGACGACATGTATCCATGGAGCTAAATTATGTTTGAATTTACACAAAAGTGAGGAGCCCCTTCAGACCATGAATTGCTCCGGTCCTGATGCTACAAACCTTCTCCCACGCCCAACCCACTTAATACTGAAGCCGATCCTGCTCACAATTTCAAAATGCAAACAATTGTTGGCATTATAAAATTCTTGAGCAACAATCTTGGCTCGTTTGAGCACACAAATTGTCTAATTTGTTTAAATACTGAAAATTATGAACATTAAAAATTTCATGCTCAACCAAGCCGAGCAAGAAAAAATACCCACAACCCCGGGGCAGACCTAGAATAATCCTCATTAAGAACTCAATGCCATGCAATAATGGCAGTGCCAGGGACTGTATGGGACGGAGCACAGCATGTGAGTGCGGCCAGCAAAGGCCAAGATCAGACTGCGCATCTGCGCTTTCTGATCCGAGTCACCCACCAGAAAAAAATACCAGACTGAGTACACAGTGAAGACCCCGACTAAACTGTGCATACAAACAGGCCTTTCCGAATCTCTACAGGGTATTTTATGGCCCTCACAACAGCAATGTAGTCATACTAACATGGGCCCTTGGTTTAAAATCGCATTAAAAAGACTATTCTTCGACATCTCATGTACCAGGCGATAATGAGTGATTACTTGACAAGATGGTAGTAAATGAGGATTTGTTTGTTTGATTTGAGGTTAAACGTCCCCGTCAACACTGTAAAGGTCATTTTGGGGACGTTGCTTCCAATTTTGTGGGACTTTTACCCGACATTGAGATGAAATGACTTCTCAAGCCCTGCCGCCCAATGAAACCAATAGGGTTTATTAGCATGGACGGTCCGCCTCGCACCATGGTTCCTGGACAGGCTTAGATCCACTAAGCGGTTTACCAGTACTAATGTGCGGGCTGGATTCAGCTCTGCTTGGAAGCATCATGCAGCCCATATATTTCTTCAAGCCCCTATGGGCGGGGGCCAGTAGTAAATGAGAAAGTGGTACGCACCGCTAACAGCACTACCACTGCCGGAATAGATTCCCATTATTATTGCTTGCAGGTGAGTAATAGTACTGAGGATCACTTCGAACCAGGTCTCAATGGCCCCTGTAAGACTTCTGGATGTCGTTGCAATTCTCGTTATAACGAGTCAATTATCTCGTTATTACGACTTAGTTTTCTCGTAATTACGAGTTAGTTATCTCGTTATTACGAGTTAATTATCTCGTTATTACGACTTAGTTATCGCGTAATTACGAGATAATTAACTCGTTATTACGAGATAATTAACTCGTAATAACGTGAAAATTAACTCAATATTACGAGATAATTATCTCATTATCACCACAGAAGAAGAAGAAGAAGAAGAAGAAGAAGAAGAAGAAGAAGAAGAAGAAGAAGAAACATCCACTGACTTCTCGAGTAATTACTCATTCGCGCCGCATACATAAGGTGTCGGGCCCCGCCCATCGGGGCTTGAAGAAATAGATTGTGCTGCCTGATGCTTCCACGCAGAACTGAAACCAACCGCACATGACTACTGGTAAACCGCTTAGAGGTTCTAAACCTGTCCAGGAATAATGGTGCGAGTCGGACCGTCCATGCATATAAACCTTATCGGTTTCATCGGGCGACAGTGCTTGAAATATCATTTCATATCAATGTTTAGAAAAAGACCCACAAAATTGGAAGCAATGTCTCCAAAATGACCTAAATAGTATTGACAGGGACGTTATACCTCAAATCAAGCAAACAAACATAGGTGTCGCAGAAGAATGTCTTGCTCCTTCGTTTCAAACCGAGTTCCCATCTCAGAGCGACTGAATTGTTGTTGAGAGGGCCATAAAATATGAGATAAACAATACCTGCCACCTGTCACAATCATAACTTATAAGTGCCTGATGGAGGTGAGGGGAGGGTACATTCGTTGGTTGGTTGGTTGGTTGGTAGATTTGAGGTTTAGCGTCCCCGTCAACACTGTAAATGTCATTCTGGAGACGTTGCTTCCGTTTTTTAGCTCACCTACGCCGAAGGCTCATGTGAGGTATTAGTATACCACGAGCCGGCGTCCGTCGTCCGTCGTCCGTCGTCGTCGTCCGTCGTCGTCCGTCGTCGTCCACACTTTCAAAGAAGTATATCTCCGGAACCAGTGGGCCAATCTTGATCAAACTTCATGTGAAGCATTATCAGGTAGGGGGGAAAGGCTGCATACTGTTTTCGGGCAGATCGGATTGGAACTCTGGTTGCCATGGCAACAAATAGCTCCCATAGACTTAACATAGGAAAAAGCTTGTCATCACTCTAGCTCCGTCAATTTTTTTCTGATCGTCTTCATTCTTGCAGATAACGAGGACAGGCATGAAATCTCGATCAAGTTCGATTTTGGGCTGAATCGGATTATTCACTCAGGAGTTACGTGCCCTTGAGCGTTGAAAAAACATAGGAAAAAGCTTGTCATCACTCTAGCTCCGTCAATTTTTTTCTGATCGACTTCATTCTTGCAGATAACGAGGACAGGCATGAAATCTCGATCAAGTTCGATTTTGGGCTGAATCGGATTATTCACTCAGGAGTTACGTGCCCTTGAGCGTTGAAAAAATTGCCTATTGACTTAACATGGGGAGAATGTTGTCATCACCGTAGCTGCTTCAATTATTTTCAGATTGGCTTTATTCTTGCAGATAACCAGCACAGCCATGAAATCTCGGTCAAGTTCGATAACTGGCTGAATCGGATCATTCACTTAGGAGTTACCTGCCCTTGTGTGTTTTTGCATTAGGGTTAATGGGAATTTCAAAAATGTATATCTTAAAGACTACTTGGCCAACTTTGATCAAATTTCATGTGTCGCATTATTGGGCAAGTGGAAAGGCTTCATTAGGTTTTCAGGCAGATCTGAGTGGAACTCTGGTTGCCATGGCAACATCTAGCTCCCATAGACTTCACATAGGAAAAAGCTTGTCATCACTCTAGCTCGGTCAATTTTTTTCTGATCGACTTCATTCTTGCAGATAACCAGTACAGGCATAAAATCTCGGTCAAGTTCGATTTTGGGCCGAATCAGATAATTCACTCAAGAGTTACGTCCCCTTGAGCGCCCGAAAAATTGCCTATCGACTTAACATGGGGAAAATGTTGTCATCACTGTAGCTGCTTCAATTTTGTTCAGATTGGCTTCATTCTTACAGATAACCAGCACAGCCATGAAATCTCGGTCAAGTTCGATAATTGGCAGAATCGGATCATACACTTAGGAGTTACCTGCCCTTGTGCATTTTTGCATAAGGGTTAATGTGAATTTCAAAAATGTATACCTTGAAGACTACTTGGCCGACTTTGATCAAATTTCATGTGTAACATTATTGGGCAAGTGGAAAGACTGCATAAGGTTTTCATGCAGATATGAGTGGAACTCTGGTTACCATGGCAACATATAGCTCCCATAGACTTAACATAGGAAAAAGCTTGTCATCACTCTAGCTCCGTCAATTTTTTTCTGATCGACTTCATTCTTGCAGATAATAAGGACAGGTATAAAATCTCGGTTAAGTTCGATTTTGGGCAGAATCGGAATATTGACCTCGGAGTTACGTGACCTTGAGCGACAAAAAATTTGCCCATAGACTTAACATGGGGAAAATGTTGTGACTACGATAGCGACTTGAATTTTTTTCAGATCAGCTTCAAACTTGCAGGTAACGAGGACAGACATAAAATCACGGTTAAGTTAGATTTTGGGCCGAATCGGATTATTTGCCTTGGAGTACCTGCCCTTGAGCATGAAAAAATACGTTGTGACCACGATAGCAACTTTATTTTTATTCAGATCAGCTTTAAACTTGCAGGTAACGAGGACAGGCATAAAATCCTGGTTAAGTTCGATTTTGGGCCGAATCGGAATATTGACCTTGGAGTTACGTGACCTTGAGCGACAAAAAATTTGCCCATAGACTTAACATAGGGAAAATGTTGTGACTACGATAGCGACTTGAATTTTTTTCAGATCAGCTTCAAACTTGCAGGTAACGAGGACAGACATAAAATCTCAGTTAAGTTAGATTTTGGGCCGAATCGGATTATTTGCCTTGGAGTTACCTGCCCTTGAGCATAAAAAAATACGTTGTGACCACGATAGCAACTTTATTTTTATTCAGACGAGCTTCAAACTTGCAGGTAATGTGGACAGGCATAAAATCTCAGTTAAGTTCGAATCGGAATATTGACCTCGGAGTTACATGACCTTGAGCGACAAAAAATTTGCCCATAGACTTTACATAGGGAAAATGTTGTGACTACGATAGCGACTTGAATTTTTTTCAGATCAGCTTCAAACTTGCAGGTAACGAGGACAGACATAAAATCTCGGTTAAGTTCGATTTTGGGCCGAATCGGATTATTTGCCTTGGAGTTACCTGCCCTTGAGCATAAAAAAATACGTTGTGACCATGATAGCAACTTTATTTTTATTCATATCAGCTTCAAACTTGCAGGTAACGAGGACAGGCATAAAATGTTGGTTAAGATCAATTTTGGGCCGAATCGGAATATTGACCTCGGAGTTACGTGACCTTGAGAGACAAAAAATTTGCCCATAGACTTAATTAGGGAAAATGTTGCGACTACGATAGCGACTTGAATTTTTTTCAGATCAGCTTCAAACTTGCAGGTAACGAGGACAGACATAAAATCTCGGTTAAGTTCGATTTTGGGCCGAATCGGAATATTTGCCTTGGAGTTACCTGCCCTTGAGCATAAAAAAATACGTTGTGACCACGATAGCAACTTTATTTTTATTCATATCAGCTTCAAACTTGCAGGTAACGAGGACAGGCATAAAATCTCGGTTAAGTTCGATTTTGGGCCGAATCGGAATATTGACCTCGGAGTTACGGGACCTTGAGAGACAAAAAAATTTGCCCATAGACTTAACGTAGGGAAAATGTTGTGACAGAAATAGCGACTTTAATTTTTAGCTCACCTGAGCCAAAGGCTCCAGTGAGCTGATAGTATACCAAGGCTCCGGAGTCCGTCGTCTGTCGTTCGTCCATCCGTCGTCCACACTTTCAATGAAGCATATCTCAGAAGGCAGTCGACCAATCTTGTTTAAATTTTATGTGTAGCACCATTGGGCAAGGGGAAAGGCTGCATTAGGTTTTGGAGCTAGTCTGGTTCATTTGTTCCTTCATTCTTCTTTCTCTCCATATAGAGATAATAGACCAATGTTAAATTTTTAATCAAAGATTTCTCAGGAACTATAAAAGCTAGAAGCATCAAATTTGGTATTCAATAGAATAATGATGACTTTTTTTGTGTAAGAGACATTGGGCTTTCTCAGCTTATTTGTTCATCTGTTCTTTCATTCTTCTTTCTCTCCATTTTGACCAATGTTAAATTTTCGTCAAAGATTTCTCAGGAACTATAGAAGCTAGAAGTCTCAAACTTGGAATGCAATGCAATAATGATGACTTATATCCTGTAAGGGTCGATGGGCTGGATTCTATTAGCAGATTTAGTAGTCAAGTCTGTGAATTGTTAAAACTTAAGTTCCTCAGGTGAGCGGTTTAGGCTCATTGAGCCTCTTGTTGTGGGACTTTTATCCGAAATTGAGATGAAATGACATCTCAAGCATTGCCGCCCAATGAAACCAATAGGGTTTATAAGCACCGCTTTGCCTGGGCTGGCCTAGATCGTCTAAGCGGTTTACCAGTACTCGTGTGCAAGTCGATTTCAGCTGTGCGTAGAAGCATCATGCAGCCCATCTATTTCTTCAAGCCCCGATAGGCGGGGGCCGAGGGTACATGCGTGTATGTCTGTCAATGCGCCTCTGTGCACGCATGTCCATATGCCTGGATCTATGTGTGTTCAATGAAGGTGCTCTTGTTGAAGTGGTGTTGTTAGTTCGGATCTTCTCGTCGGTGCCAAAAGCAATTTTCTCTGAGCCCCCTCTAGCACTGTGTGTGTGTGTGTGAATTCGGGTTTAACGTCGCTTTCAACAATTTTTCAGTCATATCACGACGGTGTCTGGTTGCGACAGGGAGCTCAATGCTCACGTTTATAGTGCTGCCTCACTGAAGTATCATGTCCCAGACACATTACATGATACCTGACCCAGTCACATTATCCTGACACTGGATCGACCAGTCCTAGCTCTACCCCGTAAATCTTAGTGCCAAGCGAGGAGCAGCTACTACCATTTCTAACGACTTTGGTATGTCGCGGCCCGGGATCGAACCCGAGACCTCCCGTTCCCCGGAGCGGACCCCCTCTAGCACTGGTGTGAGCGAGTGTGCTAGGTCGGGTATCCAGGAGCTGAAAAACTTGTTGCTGAAGATTATTTATTTATCTCGTTATAACGAGATAGCTATTTCGTTATAACGAGATATCTATCGCGTTAATACGAGAGAGTATCTCGTTAATACGACTTAGTTTTCTCGTAATAACGACATAGTTATCTCGTAATAACGAGAACTTTTTTTTTTTATTTCTAAAAGTGGTCCTTCTAGGCGTTCGTAACTAGGTAATCCTAATACTGTTAAATAAATAAACTACAAAGGGAAGCTAGAAACTGACAAATTTCAGAAATACGGGCGTTATATTCTCCACTGTATACGCAAATGTTCTGTTACACTGCTTCGCAAAGCTCTATGAAGTTGAAAACCAAATAAGGAATAAGAATATTTGGATTTGTTCCTTATACCTCATTCACAGTTGATACTTGCTGGATTTCGAAACCGATACCATCATGCTTAGAAGTAAAAATGATGATGATTAGGACATACGCAAATGTTCTGTTACACCGCGTGGCAAAGTACTATGAAGTTGAAAATCGAATAAGGAATAAGGAAAATTTGGATTTGTTCCTTATTCGCCGTTGATACCTGCTGGATTTCGAAACCTATACCATCATGCTTAGAAGTAAAAATGATGATGATTAGGACATACGCAAATGTTCTGTTACACCGCGTGGCAAAGTACTGTGAAGTTCAAAATCGAATAAGGAATAAGGAAAATTTGGATTTGTTCCTTATTCCTTATTCGCAGTTGATACTTGCTGGATTTCGAAACCTATACCATCATGCTTAGAAGTAAAAATGATGATGATTAGGACATACGCAAATGTCCTGTTACACCGCGTGGCAAAGTACTATGCAGTTGAAAATCGAATAAGGAAAATTTGGATTTGTTCCTTATTCCTTATTCGCAGTTTATATCTGCTGGATTTTGAAACCTATACCATCATGCTTAGAAGTAAAAATGATGATGATTAGGACATACGCAAATGTTCTGTTACACCGCGTGGCAAAGTACTGTGAAGTTGAAAATCGAATAAGGAATAAGGAAAATTTGGATTTGTTCCTTATTCCTTATTCGCCGTTGATACCTGCTGGACTTCGAAACCTATACCATCATGCTTAGAAGTAAAAATGATGATGATTAGGATATACGCAAATGTCCTGTTACACCGCGTGGCAAAGTACTATAAAGTTGAAAATCGAATAAGGAAAATTTGGATTTGTTCCTTATTCCTTATTCGCAGTTTATATCTGCTGGATTTTGAAACCTATACCATCATGCTTAGAAGTAAAAATGATGATGATTAGGACATACGCAAATGTTCTGTTACACCGCGTGGCAAAGTACTGTGAAGTTGAAAATCGAATAAGGAATAAGGAAAATTTGGATTTGTTCCTTATTCCTTATTCGCCGTTGATACCTGCTGGACTTCGAAACCTATACCATCATGCTTAGAAGTAAAAATGATGATGATTAGGACATACGCAAATGTTCTGTTACACCGCATGGCAAAGTACTTTGAAGTTGAAAATCGAATAAGGAATAAGGAAAATTTGGATTTGTTCCTTATTCCTTATTCGCAGTTGATACTTGCTGGATTTCGAAACCTATACCATCATGCTTAGAAGTAAAAATGATGATGATTAGGACATACGCAAATGTCCTGTTACACCGCGTGGCAAAGTACTATGAAGTTGAAAATCGAATAAGGAATAAGGAAAATTTGGATTTGTTCCTTATTCCTTATTCGCAGTTTATATCTGCTGGATTTTGAAACCTATACCATCATGCTTAGAAGTAAAAATGATGATGATTAGGACATACGCAAATGTTCTGTTACACCGCGTGGCAAAGTACTGTGAAGTTGAAAATCGAATAAGGAATAAGGAAAATTTGGATTTGTTCCTTATTCCTTATTCGCCGTTGATACCTGCTGGATTTCGAAACCTATACCATCATGCTTAGAAGTAAAAATGATGATGATTAGGACATACGCAAATGTTCTGTTACACCGCGTGGCAAAGAACTATGAAGTTGAAAATCGAATAAGGAATAAGGAAAATTTGGATCTGTTCCTTATTCCTTATTCGCAGTTGATGCTTGCTGGATTTCGAAACCTATACCATCATGCTTAGAAGTAAAAATGATGATGATTAGGACATACGCAAATGTCCTGTTACACCGCGTGGCAAAGTACTATGAAGTTGAAAATCGAATAAGGAATAAGGAAAATTTGGATTTGTTCCTTATTTCTTATTCGCAGTTTATATCTGCTGGATTTTGAAACCTATACCATCATGCTTTGAAGTAAAAATGATGATGATTAGGACATACGCAAATGTTCTGTTACACCGCGTGTCAAAGTACTGTGAAGTTGAAAATCGAATAAGGAATAAGGAAAATTTGGATTTGTTCCTTATTCCTTATTCGCCTTTGATACCTGCTGGATTTCGAAACCTATACCATCATGCTTAGAAGTAAAAATGATGATGATTAGGACATACGCAAATGTTCTGTTACACCGCGTGGCAAAGTACTGTGAAGTTGAAAATCGAATAAGAAATAAGGAAAATTTGGATTTGTTCCTTATTCCTTATTCGCCGTTGATACCTGCTGGATTTCGAAACCTATACCATCATGCTTAGAAGTAAAAATGATGATGATTAGGACATACGCAAATGTTCTGTTACACCGCGTGGCAAAGAACTATGAAGTTGAAAATCGAATAAGGAATAAGGAAAATTTGGATCTGTTCCTTATTCCTTATTCGCAGTTGATGCTTGCTGGATTTCGAAACCTATACCATCATGCTTAGAAGTAAAAATGATGATGATTAGGACATACGCAAATGTCCTGTTACACCGCGTGGCAAAGTACTATGAAGTTGAAAATCGAATAAGGAATAAGGAAAATTTGGATTTGTTCCTTATTTCTTATTCGCAGTTTATATCTGCTGGATTTTGAAACCTATACCATCATGCTTTGAAGTAAAAATGATGATGATTAGGACATACGCAAATGTTCTGTTACACCGCGTGTCAAAGTACTGTGAAGTTGAAAATCGAATAAGGAATAAGGAAAATTTGGATTTGTTCCTTATTCCTTATTCGCCTTTGATACCTGCTGGATTTCGAAACCTATACCATCATGCTTAGAAGTAAAAATGATGATGATTAGGACATACGCAAATGTTCTGTTACACCGCGTGGCAAAGTACTGTGAAGTTGAAAATCGAATAAGGAATAAGGAAAATTTGGATTTGTTCCTTATTCCTTATTCGCAGTTGATACTTGCTGGATTTCGAAACCTATACCATCATGCTTAGAAGTAAAAATGATGATGATTAGGACATACGCAAATGTCCTGTAACACCGCGTGGCAAAGTACTATGAAGTTGAAAATCGAATAAGGAATAAGGAAAATTTGGATTTGTTCCTTATTCCTTATTCGCAGTTTATATCTGCTGGATTTTGAAACCTATACCATCATGCTTTGAAGTAAAATTGATGATGATTAGGACATACGCAAATGTTCTGTTACACCGCGTGGCAAAGTACTGTGAAGTTGAAAATCGAATAAGGAATAAGGAAAACTTGGATTTGTTCCTTATTCCTTATTCGCCGTTGATACCTGCTGGATTTCGAAACCTATACTATCATGCTTAGAAGTAAAAATGATGATGATTAGGACATACGCAAATGTTCTGTTACACCGCGTGGCAAAGTACTGTGAAGTTGAAAATCGAATAAGGAATAAGGAAAATTTGGATTTGTTCCTTATTCCTTATTCGCAGTTGATACTTGCTGGATTTCGAAACCTATACCATCATGCTTAGAAGTAAAAAGGATGATGATTAGGACATACGCAAATGTCCTGTTACACCGCGTGGCAAAGTACTATGAAGTTGAAAATCGAATAAGGAATAAGGAAAATTTGGATTTGTTCCTTATTCCTTATTCGCAGTTTATATCTGCTGGATTTTGAAACCTATACCATCATGCTTAGAAGTAAAAATGATGAAGATTAGGACATACGCAAATGTTCTGTTACACCGCGTGGCAAAGTACTGTGAAGTTGAAAATCGAATAAGGAATAAGGAAAATTTGGATTTGTTCCTTATTCCTTATTCGCCGTTGATACCTGCTGGACTCGAAACCTATACCATCATGCTTAGAAGTAAAAATGATGATGATTAGGACATACGCAAATGTTCTGTTACACCGCGTGGCAAAGTACTGTGAAGTTGAAAATCGAATAAGGAATAAGGAAAATTTGGATTTGTTCCTTATTCCTTATTCGCAGTTGATACTTGCTGGATTTCGAAACCGATACCATCATGCTTAGAAGTAAAAATGATGATGATTAGGACATACGCAAATGTCCTGTTACACCGCGTGGCAAAGTACTATGAAGTTGAAAATCGAATAAGGAATAAGGAAAATTTGGATTTGTTCCTTATTCCTTATTCGCCTTTGATACCTGCTGGATTTCGAAACCTATACCATCATGCTTAGAAGTAAAAATGATGATGATTAGGACATACGCAAATGTTCTGTTACACCGCGTGGCAAAGTACTGTGAAGTTGAAAATCGAATAAGGAATAAGGAAAATTTGGATTTGTTCCTTATTCCTTATTCGCCTTTGATACCTGCTGGATTTCGAAACCTATACCATCATGCTTAGAAGTAAAAATGATGATGATTAGGACATACGCAAATGTTCTGTTACACCGCGTGGCAAAGTACTGTGAAGTTGAAAATCGAATAAGGAATAAGGAAAATTTGGATTTGTTCCTTATTCCTTATTCGCAGTTGATACTTGCTGGATTTCGAAACCTATACCATCATGCTTAGAAGTAAAAATGATGATGATTAGAACATACGCAAATGTCCTGTAACACCGCGTGGCAAAGTACTATGAAGTTGAAAATCGAATAAGGAATAAGGAAAATTTGGATTTGTTCCTTATTCCTTATTCGCAGTTTATATCTGCTGGATTTTGAAACCTATACCATCATGCATAGAAGTAAAAATGATGAAGATTAGGACATACGCAAATGTTCTGTTACACCGCGTGGCAAAGTACTGTGAAGTTGAAAATCGAATAAGGAATAAGGAAAATTTGGATTTGTTCCTTATTCCTTGTTCGCCGTTGATACCTGCTGGATTTCGAAACCTATACCATCATGCTTAGAAGTAAAAATGATGATGATTAGGACATACGCAAATGTTCTGTTACAACGCGTGGCAAAGTACTGTGAAGTTGAAAATCGAATAAGGAATAAGGAAAATTTGGATTTGTTCCTTATTCCTTATTCGCAGTTGATACTTGCTGGATTTCGAAACCGATACCATCATGCTTAGAAGTAAAAATGATGATGATTAGGACATACGCAAATGTCCTGTTACACCCCGTGGCAAAGTACTATGAAGTTGAAAATCGAATAAGGAATAAGGAAAATTTGGATTTGTTCCTTATTCCTTATTCGCAGTTTATATCTGCTGGATTTTGAAACCTATACCATCATGCTCAGAAGTAAAAATGATGATGATTAGGACATACGCAAATGTTCTGTTACACCGCGTGGCAAAGTACTGTGAAGTTGAAAATCGAATAAGGAATAAGGAAAATTTGGATTTGTTCCTTATTCCTTATTCGCCGTTGATACCTGCTGGATTTCGAAACCTATACCATCATGCTTAGAAGTAAAAATGATGATGATTAGGACATACGCAAATGTTCTGTTACACCGCGTGGCAAAGAACTATGAAGTTGAAAATCGAATAAGGAATAAGGAAAATTTGGATCTGTTCCTTATTCCTTATTCGCAGTTGATACTTGCTGGATTTCGAAACCTATACCATCATGCTTAGAAGTAAAAATGATGATGATTAGGACATACGCAAATGTCCTGTTACACCGCGTGGCAAAGTACTATGAAGTTGAAAATCGAATAAGGAATAAGAAAAATTTGGATTTGTTCCTTATTCCTTATTCGCAGTTTATATCTGCTGGATTTTGAAACCTATACCATCATGCTTTGAAGTAAAAATGATGATGATTAGGACATACGCAAATGTTCTGTTACACCGCGTGTCAAAGTACTGTGAAGTTGAAAATCGAATAAGGAATAAGGAAAATTTGGATTTGTTCCTTATTCCTTATTCGCCTTTGATACCTGCTGGATTTCGAAACCTATACCATCATGCTTAGAAGTAAAAATGATGATGATTAGGACATACGCAAATGTTCTGTTACACCGCGTGGCAAAGTACTGTGAAGTTGAAAATCGAATAAGGAATAAGGAAATTTTGGATTTGTTCCTTATTCCTTATTCGCAGTTGATACTTGCTGGATTTCGAAACCTATACCATCATGCTTAGAAGTAAAAATGATGATGATTAGGACATACGCAAATGTCCTGTAACACCGCGTGGCAAAGTACTATGAAGTTGAAAATCGAATAAGGAATAAGGAAAATTTGGATTTGTTCCTTATTCCTTATTCGCAGTTTATATCTGCTGGATTTTGAAACCTATACCATCATGCTTTGAAGTAAAATTGATGATGATTAGGACATACGCAAATGTTCTGTTACACCGCGTGGCAAAGTACTGTGAAGTTGAAAATCGAATAAGGAATAAGGAAAATTTGGATTTGTTCCTTATTCCTTATTCGCCGTTGATACCTGCTGGATTTCGAAACCTATACCATCATGCTTAGAAGTAAAAATGATGATGATTAGGACATACGCAAATGTTCTGTTACACCGCGTGGCAAAGTACTGTGAAGTTGAAAATCGAATAAGGAATAAGGAAAATTTGGATTTGTTCCTTATTCCTTATTCGCAGTTGATACTTGCTGGATTTCGAAACCTATACCATCATGCTTAGAAGTAAAAATGATGATGATTAGGACATACGCAAATGTCCTGTTACACCGCGTGGCAAAGTACTATGAAGTTGAAAATCGAATAAGGAATAAGGAAAATTTAGATTTGTTCCTTATTCCTTATTCGCAGTTTATATCTGCTGGATTTTGAAACCTATACCATCATGCTTAGAAGTAAAAATGATGATGATTAGAACATATGCAAATGTTCTGTTACACCGCGTGGCAAAGTACTGTGAAGTTGAAAATTGAATAAGGAATAAGGAAAATTTGGATTTGTTCCTTATTCCTTATTCGCCGTTGATACCTGCTGGATTTCGAAACCTATACCATCATGCTTAGAAGTAAAAATGATGATGATTAGGACATACGCAAATGTTCTGTTACACCGCGTGGCAAAGTACTGTGAAGTTGAAAATCGAATAAGGAATAAGGAAAATTTGGATTTGTTCCTTATTCCTTATTCGCAGTTGATACTTGCTGGATTTCGAAACCTATACCATCATGCTTAGAAGTAAAAATGATGATGATTAGGACATACGCAAATGTCCTGTAACACCGCGTGGCAAAGTACTATGAAGTTGAAAATCGAATAAGGAATAAGGAAAATTTGGATTTGTTCCTTATTCCTTATTCGCAGTTTATATCTGCTGGATTTTGAAACCTATACCATCATGCTTTGAAGTAAAATTGATGATGATTAGGACATACGCAAATGTTCTGTTACACCGCGTGGCAAAGTACTGTGAAGTTGAAAATCGAATAAGGAATAAGGAAAATTTGGATTTGTTCCTTATTCCTTATTCGCCGTTGATACCTGCTGGATTTCGAAACCTATACCATCATGCTTAGAAGTAAAAATGATGATGATTAGGACATACGCAAATGTTCTGTTACACCGCGTGGCAAAGTACTGTGAAGTTGAAAATCGAATAAGGAATAAGGAAAATTTGGATTTGTTCCTTATTCCTTATTCGCAGTTGATACTTGCTGGATTTCGAAACCTATACCATCATGCTTAGAAGTAAAAATGATGATGATTAGGACATACGCAAATGTCCTGTTACACCGCGTGGCAAAGTACTATGAAGTTGAAAATCGAATAAGGAATAAGGAAAATTTAGATTTGTTCCTTATTCCTTATTCGCAGTTTATATCTGCTGGATTTTGAAACCTATACCATCATGCTTAGAAGTAAAAATGATGATGATTAGAACATATGCAAATGTTCTGTTACACCGCGTGGCAAAGTACTGTGAAGTTGAAAATTGAATAAGGAATAAGGAAAATTTGGATTTGTTCCTTATTCCTTATTCGCCGTTGATACCTGCTGGATTTCGAAACCTATACCATCATGCTTAGAAGTAAAAATGATGATGATTAGGACATACGCAAATGTTCTGTTACACCGCGTAACAAAGTACTGTGAAGTTCAAAATCGAATAAGGAATAAGGAAAATTTGGATTTGTTCCTTATTCCTTATTCGCAGCTGATACTTGCTGGATTTCGAAACCTATACCATCATGCTTAGAAGTAAAAATGATGATGATTAGGACATACGCAAATGTTCTGTTACACCGCGTGGCAAAGTACTGTGAAGTTCAAAATCGAATAAGGAATAAGGAAAATTTGGATTTGTTCCTTATTCCTTATTCGCAGCTGATACTTGCTGGATTTCGAAACCTATACCATCATGCTTAGAAGTAAAAATGATGATGATTAGGACATACGCAAATGTCCTGTTACACCGCGTGGCAAAGTACTATGAAGTTGAAAATCGAATAAGGAATAAGGAAAATTTGGATTTGTTCCTTATTCCTTATTCGCAGTTTATATCTGCTGGATTTTGAAACCTATACCATCATGCTTAGAAGTAAAAATGATGATGATTAGGACATACGCAAATGTTCTGTAACACCGCGTGGCAAAGTACTGTGAAGTTGAAAATCGAATAAGGAATAAGGAAAATTTGGATTTGTTCCTTATTCCTTATTCGCAGTTTATATCTGCTGGATTTTGAAACCTATACCATCATGCTTTGAAGTAAAAATGATGATGATTAGGACATACGCAACTGTTCTGTTACACCGCGTGTCAAAGTACTGTGAAGTTAAAAATCGAATAAGGAATAAGGAAAATTTGGATTTGTTCCTTATTCCTTATTCGCCTTTGATACCTGCTGGATTTCGAAACCTATACCATCATGCTTAGAAGTAAAAATGATGATGATTAGGACATACGCAAATGTTCTGTTTCACCGCGTGGCAAAGTACTGTGAAGTTGAAAATCGAATAAGGAATAAGGAAAATTTGGATTTGTTCCTTATTCCTTATTCGCATTTGATACTTGCTGGATTTCGAAACCTATACCATCATGCTTAGAAGTAAAAATGATGATGATTAGGACATACGCAAATGTCCTGTAACACCGCGTGGCAAAGTACTATGAAGTTGAAAATCGAATAAAGAATAAGGAAAATTTGGATTTGTTCCTTATTCCTTATTCGCAGTTTATATCTGCTGGATTTTGAAACCTATACCATCATGCTTTGAAGTAAAATTTATGATGATTAGGACATACGCAAATGTTCTGTTACACCGCGTGGCAAAGTACTGTGAAGTTGAAAATCGAATAAGGAATAAGGAAAATTTGGATTTGTTCCTTATTCCTTATTCGCCGTTGATACCTGCTGGATTTCGAAACCTATACCATCATGCTTAGAAGTAAAAATGATGATGATTAGGACATACGCAAATGTTCTGTTACACCGCGTGGCAAAGTACTGTGAAGTTGAAAATCGAATAAGGAATAAGGAAAATTTGGATTTGTTCCTTATTCCTTATTCGCAGTTGATACTTGCTGGATTTCGAAACATATACCATCATGCTTAGAAGTAAAAATGATGATGATTAGGACATACGCAAATGTCCTGTTACACCGCGTGGCAAAGTACTATGAAGTTGAAAATCGAATAAGGAATAAGGAAAATTTAGATTTGTTCCTTATTCCTTATTCGCAGTTTATATCTGCTGGATTTTGAAACCTATACCATCATGTTTAGAAGTAAAAATGATGATGATTAGAACATACGCAAATGTTCTGTTACACCGCGTGGCAAAGTACTGTGAAGTTGAAAATTGAATAAGGAATAAGGAAAATTTGGATTTATTCCTTATTCCTTATTCGCCGTTGATACCTGCTGGATTTCGAAACCTATACCCCCATGCTTAGAAGTAAAAATGATGATGATGATTAGGACATACGCAAATGTTCTGTTACACCGCGTGGCAAAGTACTGTGAAGTTCAAAATCGAATAAGGAATAAGGAAAATTTGGATTTGTTCCTTATTCCTTATTCGCAGCTGATACTTGCTGGATTTCGAAACCTATACCATCATGCTTAGAAGTAAAAATGATGATGATTAGGACATACGCAAATGTCCTGTTACACCGCGTGGCAAAGTACTATGAAGTTGAAAATCGAATAAGGAATAAGGAAAATTTGGATTTGTTCCTTATTCCTTATTCGCAGTTTATATCTGCTGGATTTTGAAACCTATACCATCATGCTTTGAAGTAAAAATGATGATGATTAGGACATACGCAACTGTTCTGTTACACCGCGTGTCAAAGTACTGTGAAGTTAAAAATCGAATAAGGAATAAGGAAAATTTGGATTTGTTCCTTATTCCTTATTCGCCTTTGATACCTGCTGGATTTCGAAACCTATACCATCATGCTTAGAAGTAAAAATGATGATGATTAGGACATACGCAAATGTTCTGTTACACCACGTGGCAAAGTACTGTGAAGTTGAAAATCGAATAAGGAATAAGGAAAATTTGGATTTGTTCCTTATTCCTTATTCGCATTTGATACTTGCTGGATTTCGAAACCTATACCATCATGCTTAGAAGTAAAAATGATGATGATTCGGACATACGCAAATGTCCTGTAACACCGCGTGGCAAAGTACTATGAAGTTGAAAATCGAATAAAGAATAAGGAAAATTTGGATTTGTTCCTTATTCCTTATTCGCAGTTTATATCTGCTGGATGTTGAAACCTATACCATCATGCTTTGAAGTAAAATTGATGATGATTAGGACATACGCAAATGTTCTGTTACACCGCGTGGCAAAGTACTGTGAAGTTGAAAATCGAATAAGGAATAAGGAAAATTTGGATTTGTTCCTTATTCCTTATTCGCCGTTGATACCTGCTGGATTTCGAAACCTATACCATCATGCTTAGAAGTAAAAATGATGATGATTAGGACATACGCAAATGTTCTGTTACACCGCGTGGCAAAGTACTGTGAAGTTGAAAATCGAATAAGGAATAAGGAAAATTTGGATTTGTTCCTTATTCCTTATTCGCAGTTGATACTTGCTGGATTTCGAAACCTATACCATCATGCTTAGAAGTAAAAATGATGATGATTAGGACATACGCAAATGTTCTGTTACACCGCGTGGCAAAGTACTATGAAGTTGAAAATCGAATAAGGAATAAGGAAAATTTAGATTTGTTCCTTATTCCTTATTCGCAGTTTATATCTGCTGGATTTTGAAACCTATACCATCATGCTTAGAAGTAAAAATGATGATGATTAGAACATACGCAAATGTTCTGTAACACCGCGTGGCAAAGTACTGTGAAGTTGAAAATTGAATAAGGAATAAGGAAAATTTGGATTTATTCCTTATTCCTTATTCGCCGTTGATACCTGCTGGATTTCGAAACCTATACCATCATGCATAGAAGTAAAAATGATGATGATTAGGACATACGCAAATGTTCTGTTACACCGCGTGGCAAAGTACTGTGAAGTTCAAAATCGAATAAGGAATAAGGAAAATTTGGATTTGTTCCTTATTCCTTATTCGCAGCTGATACTTGCTGGATTTCGAAACCTATACCATCATGCTTAGAAGTAAAAATGATGATGATTAGGACATACGCAAATGTACTGTTACACCGCGTGGCAAAGTACTATGAAGTTGAAAATCGAATAAGGAATAAGGAAAATTTGGATTTGTTCCTTATTCCTTATTCGCAGTTTATATCTGCTGGATTTTGAAACCTATACCATCATGCTTAGAAGAAAAAATGATGATGATTAGGACATACGCAAATGTTCTGTAACACCGCGTGGCAAAGTACTGTGAAGTTGAAAATCGAATAAGGAATAAGGAAAATTTAGATTTGTTCCTTATTCCTTATTCGTCGTTGATACCTGCTGGATTTCGAAACCTATACCATCATGCTTAGAAGTAAAAATGATGATGATTAGGACATACGCAAATGTTCTGTTACACCGCGTGGCAAAGTACTGTGAAGTTCAAAATCGAATAAGGAATAAGGAAAATTTGGATTTGTTCCTTATTCCTTATTCGCAGTTTATATCTGCTGGATTTTGAAACCTATACCATCATGCTTAGAAGTAAAAATGATGATGATTAGGACATACGCAATTGTTCTGTAACACCGCGTGGCAAAGTACTGTGAAGTTGAAAATCGAATAAGGAATAAGGAAAATTTGGATTTGTTCCTTATTCCTTATTCGCCGTTGATACCTGCTGGATTTCGAAACCTATACCATCATGCTTAGAAGTAAAAATGATGATGATTAGGACATACGCAAATGTTCTGTTACACCGCGTGGCAAAGTACTGTGAAGTTCAAAATCGATTAAGGAATAAGGAAAATTTGGATTTGTTCCTTATTCCTTATTCGCAGTTGATACTTGCTGGATTTCGAAACCTATACCATCATGCTTAGAAGTAAAAATGATGATGATTAGGACATACGCAAATGTCCTGTTACACCGCGTGGCAAAGTACTATGAAGTTGAAAATCGAATAAGGAATAAGGAAAATTTGGATTTGTTCCTTATTCCTTATTCGCAGTTTATATCTGCTGGATTTTGAAACCTATACCATCATGCTTAGAAGTAAAAATGATGATGATTAGGACATACGCAAATGTTCTGTTACACCGCGTGGCAAAGTACTGTGAAGTTGAAAATCGAATAAGGAATAAGGAAAATTTGGATTTGTTCCTTATTCCTTATTCGCAGTTTATATCTGCTGGATTTTGAAACCTATACCATCATGCTTTGAAGTAAAAATGATGATGATTAGGACATTCGCAAATGTTCTGTTACACCGCGTGGCAAAGTACTGTGAAGTTGAAAATCGAATAAGGAATAAGGAAAATTTGGATTTGTTCCTTATTCCTTATTCGCCGTTGATACCTGCTGGATTTCGAAACCTATACCATCATGCTTAGAAGTAAAAATGATGATGATTAGGACATACGCAAATGTTCTGTTACACCGCGTGGCAAAGTACTATGAAGTTGAAAATCGAATAAGGAATAAGGAAAATTTGGATTTGTTCCTTATTCCTTATTCGCAGTTGATACTTGCTGGATTTCGAAACCTATACCATCATGCTTAGAAGTAAAAATGATGATGATTAGGACATACGCAAATGTCCTGTTACACCGCGTGGCAAAGTACTATGAAGTTGAAAATCGAATAAGGAATAAGGAAAATTTGGATTTGTTCCTTATTCCTTATTCGCAGTTTATATCTGCTGGATTTTGAAACCTGTACCATCATGCTTAGAAGTAAAAATGATGATGATTAGGACATACGCAAATGTTCTGCTACACCGCGTGGCAAAGTACTGTGAAGTTGAAAATCGAATAAGGAATAAGGAAAATTTGGATTTGTTCCTTATTCCTTATTCGCCGTTGATACCTGCTGGATTTCGAAACCTATACCATCATGCTTAGAAGTAAAAATGATGATGATTAGGACATACGCAAATGTTCTGTTACACCGCGTGGCAAAGTACTATGAAGTTGAAAATCGAATAAGGAATAAGGAATAAGGAATAAGGAACAAGGAATAAGGAATAAGGAACAAGGAATAAGGAATAAGGAATAAGGAACAAGGAATAAGGAACCAACTTAACACTCGTTCGGGGTGACGTGTATCTTGCGTAACCTGGGCGTCCACTTGAAATTGTCTTACAGTTCGACAAGGCCTGCTGTCCTTGCAGCGTGTAAGGGTAGAGGGGGCGTTGTTACTTCTTCTGTTTCTACACTTTCATTCATTTCCTCTTTATCCTCTGTCCCTCACTTTCGACTAATCTACTATTTCTTCTGTATATGTTCTCCCTTTCTCTGGGAGACGACACAAAATGACCCACAAGTGTTGACGTGTCGTTAAACCCAACACAATGAATCAATCAAATCCGCAACATCTTCGATGCTTTTCAATCATAAACCTTGTACAACGGGAATTCCGAGGCGATTCCAACAAATATCCACAACATTTGTTGTTTGGAGTATGAGATCTAATATTCTTGAATATATACATTATCTACATCATCTTGTGCTTTAGACCAGTCCCTTGGGTACAACGGATTTAGTCATTATATCGAATGTCGGCATAGAAATGATTGACTGCACATACAAACATGTCTAACGTATAAGAGTCGCAGATAAGTTTGACAAGGCGGAGCCAATATATGTCAGATTCGTTTGAGTTCACAAGAAGATTCGGTAGATAGCCTTTCGCATCATTTCGAAAACACGCCTTTACAAATACATTGTAAATTTTATCGCCGGAAAAGGGAATATTTTAGATGAAAAATTGTGATAATCTCTTATTTCTGCTCAAAATATAGATTGTGGGTACACGTTAGAATCGCCTCATCGAGGCGGTTCTCACGAGTACCCACAATCTATATTTTAGAGCAGCAATAAGAAAAATAAGGTTTACCCCTGCACATCCCAGTTTTATTATATAAAAGCGGGGTTCAAGGGGGTCAAAATTATAAAGGCGTATTTTCGTGATGTGCTTTTTGCAGGCGGACCAAATGAGAGCAAACGCCCCAATTATGTTCGTGTTAGAGATGAATTGACACAATCGAGTGATTTAAAGACACATTTTTTCCTTATATAAAAGGGGTGGTCTGTCTAATGATCTCCAATAAACATTTCCTTCGCACCATAGTGCACATCAAAGGCTTATCTTATCTAAGTGATTATGAGCTGATTATGAGCAGATTGATATGTTTAATATGGGGCTCAATAAGGGTGCTTGAGTGAAAGTATAATTTACTGAGATTGTTTCCAACAAAATATTGTTTATATTTTTAAAATAAAGTAAAGTAAAACGCTGATATCCATTGTTTCCTTTACTCAAAAGTGCAAAGAAGTAAACAAAAAAGGTAAATGAATTGATTAAACTCAAAATTTAATCAATCAATTAACCTTTATTTATTTATTTATTTATTTATTTATTTATTTATTTATTTATTTATTTATTTTGGTTGAAAGTATATTACACACAAATCATATAATGTCTAAAACATTAGCATTTTATAGTTTCAGTCAAGATGGAACTATATTTGACACAATCATATCAGATAAGAGAGAGAGAGAGAGAGAGAGAGAGAGAGAGAGAGAGAGAGAGAGAGAGAGAGAGAGAGAGAAAAGAAATATTTTAAGTGTGCTACAATAAATTCATTACTGGGAAAAGAAATACATCACATTAACAGGCCTATAAAATTTTGACCTCTTAAACCCCACTTTTATACAGTAGAACTGGGGTTTAGAGGTGTATACACTATTTTCTTATTTCTGCTCATAAACATATATTGTATGTCCTCGTTAGAACCGCCTCATGGAGGCCGTTCTAACGAGCAGTCACACTATAAAAACAAATTGTGGGTACTCGCCAGAACCGCTTCCCCGAGGTGGTTCTAATGAGTACCCACAATATATGTTTTGAGCAGAAATAATAAAGATATCAGGATTTTATCTGAAAACAAAAAAAATCATTTTTGGTGGAAAAAGGTTACCAATATATTTGAACTGGCATTTTCAGTAATGATTATAAATAATGGCTACGAAATATAAAATCGGAAAAAAGTACTGTTGTTTCTTCCATGCAAATCAAAATAAGGACTTAGGTGTCATTTGTCAAAGTTATAACCCTAGGTAATTTATTACCCTCTCTTGGTCCCCTACCTGTATGACAGCCAGACTACCCCAAGTGTATTTTATCTCAACACTAGATTCTTTAATAAACGGTCATTATGGTGTTATGTAATCGAAAATGTGTCTTTAATTGAACATTCCCCAGGTAAATGCTTACGATAGCGCCGCTTTGTCGGTCTTATCTGCGACAATTAAACTTATATATTCTTTTCATTACGAAACCACGCCTATACAAATACTTTGTAACCATTATCGTCGAAAAAAATGACAATTTTAAGATGAAAAATTGTGATATTTTTCTTATTTCTGCTCAAAATATAGTTTGTGGGTAGTCGTTAGAACCGCCTCATCGAGGCGTTTCTAACGAGTAACCACAATCTATATTTTAGAGCAGAAATAAGAAAGATAAGGTTTACCCCTGTAAACCCCATTTTTTTCTATATAAAAGTGGGGTTCCAGGGGGTCAATATTATATAGGCTCCAGTCGGAAAAGAACTTTTCCAGTCGCTATAAATGACAATGAATATACCTAGTATACTTGCCACCAGTTCTATAACACGTATTTAAAACCTCATTACCAAAATACGCCTATTGAAATATATTGAAAATTTTACCACCCAAAATGAAGATTTTGGATAAAAACTCTGTTTTTTTTTTAATTATTTTTTGTTCAAAACATTGATTGTGGGAGCTCGTATGAATCGCTTCGGCGAGGCAGTTGTAACGAGTACCATCAATCTAAGTTTTGCGCAGAAATTAGAAGACAAATGTATACTCTTGCAAACAATAGATTTATCATATAAGTAGGTTTAAGGCGGTGATTTTTTATTTTTGGTTTTGGGTTCACGGCCGTATCAATATTATTTCACCTATATAGAAAGTAGAAGTAAAACAAAGATCAGAAATTGATACAATTAACTTACTCCATCCATAAAAGACACCAAAGGGAAAGAAATACAAACATTAAGCGACCAGACCATAATGGAAACCTAAACAAAGGAAGGCCATATGGACAGTTACTTTCCCACAAAATGGCCATATGGCCATCCAAAATTAAAAGACACAAGTGATACACACAGTAAGTAACAAACAACAACATAAATAAATCGCCACAGAAGAGCCGCCTTGGAACGGTCAGTGGAAGATTTCCACTGGGGGGCTTAAATCGATTTTACATGGCCACAATCCTCGCCCTTACTTCCGTCGCGATTTAGACAAATAATAAGTTCAGTCCGCATGAAGGCCTCCTAACTCATCAGTGCAACATCTCCGTGAACACAGAAATCAAAGAACCACAGAGGTGAGACAACGGTGAGGACTCGACAGCAAGAAACCACTGAAATGCTGGAGCAAAAGAAAACCAACAGTTAGACTCCGATGAGCCCGACCAGAGACAGAGCATCAGGCACCAACCAACATTATCTCTTTAATTTTCAATAAGCCTTTACGTTGGAGCCGTCATAGAATCTGAGGCCTGACCCACCGGCGTGCAATTAAAGAGGTAAAGCAAAGTTGCCAACCGTGATTGGGTTAACTACCATGCATGCAGTCTGTCGTATAATATCCATGTTGTACCCAATCTTTTTATATCGAAGAATGATTTTACGAAATTGGGTGCTGAAGTCATTGCGGTTATATATTTTTCTGAATTAATATACTAAGTCACCATAAAATTCGGGTTCCGATAGACCTTGTTGCAGAAGAGATTTAAGTCCAATATTGAATTTTGAAATTAAATCAGAATGGCGTCTATAAAATTTTGAAAAGGCTTTGCGTAGTTTATGGTACCGATAACCCTGATTAACGAGTTTAGCCGTTAATAATTTATTACGAGTGTTGAAGTCAGTTACATGACTACACACTCTAGCAAATCGAATTAATTGCGAAATATAAACGCCATAGGATGGCGCACGAAGAACATCACCATCCAAAAAAGGAAAATTTACAATCTCAAAATCAAAGTCATCGCGTTTATCATAAATTTTGTACGAAACAAATCCATCTACAATAGATAGATGTAAATCCAAAAACGGGGCCTCGGTATCAGAATAATTTGCTTTAGTTAACTGAAGTTCTAGGGGGTAAATCTGACTGATCAAACCATCATAATAGGTATTATCAATATTTAATAAATCATCTAAATATCTAGAAGTGGAACTAAAAGCTTCAATAATTTCAGATTGGTTATCAATGGAAAGCGACAAAATGAAGTCTCTTTCATAACAATACAAGAACAGATCAGCCACAAGTGGTGCGCAATTAGTACCCATCGGAATACCCACAATTTGTCTAATTTTGCTTTATTTAACTGAAGTTCTAGGGGGTAAATCTGACTGATCAAACCATCAAAATAGGTATTATCAATATTTAATAAATCATCTTAATATCTAGAAGTAGAGCTAAAAGCTTCAATAATTTCAGATTGGTTATCAATGGAAAGCGACAAAATGAAGTCTCTTTCATAACAATACAAGAACAGATCAGCCACAAGAGGTGCGCATCGGAATACCCACAATTTGTCTAAATAACTTAGTACCGAATCTAATATAAATATTGTCAAGTAGAAAGGTGAGGGCATCACACACTTTCTGACATGACCAAAGTGTATAATTCTTATGCTCTTTAGAAGTGAAAAATGCATTTCTGACATTACATGCAAGATAGAGAGAATCTTCTCTGTGAAAAGCCCATTCAATTAAATCATTAAGCTTTTCTTTCATAAGATTATGAGGAAGTGTAGTGTAAAGAGTGGAAAAATCGTAGGTAGACAGACTAGAAGCACGAAACTGTCTTGATTTCAATTTATTTAAAACCTCATTCGAATTTTTTATAGACCAAAACAGATTTCTTCCTGATCTTTCAAAGACTTTATCACAATATTTAATTACATGCGTTTTAATAGCAGTAAGACAGGAAGTTAATAATTTAGAAAGTTCAGTGGTAGTGCAAGAACTAGAATTTGCAATAAACCGTGCTTTGTAAGGTTTTTATGAAGTTTTGGTAACCAGTATAGCGTAGGAAGCCTGTCTTGGCCTTCGTTAACACACACAGCAAACTTGGTGGCTGAAAGACAAACATGTTTATCTACTATAGCTCTCTCTTCAGCCAAAGGCTGAAGTTCATAGGCCTTAGTACCACCAAGCTCCTGCTTAAGCGTGTTAACATAGTGGAGCCGTCACACAACGACGACGTTGTTAGCGGCCTTGTCTGCAGGGGCCAAAACAAACTTCTTATGAAATTCTTGAATACCTAGTTTAAGATGACGTAAAGACGTCTTGGGCTTAGGAGGTAATAAGTTAGTATTTTGAGAATAGAAAGAAATGCGTTTATTCACTAGTCTTAAAATGCTAAGTTTCCAGTCCTTTAGGGCTTTACACTCAACATACTCTCGCTTACACCATCGATTACCGAATTCATTCAAGGAAGCAGCGATTTCATCTCTACATTTACTGAAATCAATTTTAGAAGGAAACCGATATTTCGGTCCTTTAGAAATTATATTCCTTATCCTAGAATCAGGAATAATTTTCAAATTGCCAGTAATTACATGACCAGCAGCAGGATAGCAATACTTTGAGTTTTTACAATCACATGAATCAGGAGTATTAGTATCAATATCAAGATCTGAAACAAGTTTATTGAAATTAAAAATGATAGATCTAACAGATTCTATGACGGCTCCAACGTAAAGGCTTATTGAAAATTAAAGAGATAATGTTGGTTGGTGCCTGATGCTCTGTCTCTGGTCGGGCTCATCGGAGTCTAACTGTTGGTTTTCTTTTGCTCCAGCATTTCAGTGGTTTCTTGCTGTCGAGTCCTCACCGTTGTCTCACCTCTGTGGTTCTTTGATTTCTGTGTTCACGGAGATGTTGCACTGATGAGTTAGGAGGCCTTCATGCAGACTGAACAAATTATTTGTCTAAATCGCGACGGAAGTAAGGGCGAGGATTGTGGCCACGTAAAATCGATTTAAGCCCCCCAGTGGAAATCTTCCACTGACCGTTCCAAGGCGGCTCTTCTGTGGCGATTTATTTATGTTGTTGTTTGTTACTTACTGTGTGTATCACTTGTGTCTTTTAATTTTGGATGGCCATATGGCCATTTTGTGGGAAAGTAACTGTCCATATGGCCTTCCTTTGTTTAGGTTTCCATTATGGTCTGGTCGCTTAATGTTTGTATTTCTTTCCCTTTGGTGTCTTTTATGGATGGAGTAAGTTAATTGTATCAATTCCTGATCTTTGTTTTACTTCTACTTTGTTATATTTATAGCAAATTATAGGTGTTTCAGTATTTTGAAAATAAGCAGGAATGGAAGAAAGCACCGATCTCTCACGGAAGATACTGGGCAAATCTATAAAATCCATACCCTTATTAATGAAGGATATTTTGAAGAAATGACGTTTATGATTAATTTCAGAATCAATGTAAGGACGGAGAGTATGCTGAGTATAGCCTCTAGTTAAGAGAGCCGCAGCCGGTCGTTAATCAGAGGCGGGCGAAAACCGGGGTGACCGGAGCAAAACCACATGCCCTTCCGTTGCAGAAGATGGCGTCTCACCTCTGACCTGAGCCAGGCTCGAACCACAGTGGTGAGAAGAATCAGCACTCTTATCTACGAGTTTCGTCGTGTTTAAAAAGTAAGAATACTTGATAAATTTCTTTAAATTGTGAGTGCATCTGAAAAACAGGTCGACAGTATTTGTTTCTCTGGAGCAATTGCTTTCATTTAAGAGTGGACTTCTACTTATAAGGAAGATAGATACGCATGAAAGAGCTGCTTCCTTATATGACCCAGCGCACGACAAAACCTACAATAAGACATGTGCGCCCAGCGAAGAATCACATCAGCCTGCGCATCCATGAAGTCTAACCAGAGACTTCTCTTGCTGCATGAAGGAGCAATTGGCCCTTAGTTATCCTCAGAGCGCACAGTGAAGACTCTGATCAGACTGCGCGGATGCGCAGGCTGATCGGAGTCTTCGCTGGGCGCACATGTCTTATTGTAGGTTTTAACGTGCGCTGGCTCATATATATGTGTATTCAATTCACATACTAGTATAACTTCACCTAATAATTACACCTCACTGCTGCATCAGTAAGATGGGAACATTTCCAAGAAGGCTTGCTATATGGGCACGATAAAATGTTATCTTCATCTCCGGTGCACTCTAACTCACTACGAGATATAATTCCATGACCTTTCATAAAGTAGTAACCGATACCAGCTCCGTCCAGTGTCCACCCGCCTGAATATCCAAGCATTCTACAGACAACCTGTGCGTCTTTGGAGTCCCAGCCTTCATTACAAAGGGTAGAGAATCGACCATTGATGAAAACTTCAACACGTCCCTCGGATGGAAAATGTCCATCTACTATTCTTATGGGAATGCTGAGCTGATCATACAGATCATCTATTCGTGGCCGAAGACAAGAAGCAATATTGCTATTGTTTTCGTCATTATTTTCCCCACTGCAAGACGGTATGTAGGGTATTTTGTCTTTCCTGATCATAGTCGTCGCGAATAAATAAGCGATTTGATTCACGTCACGCATCAGCTCTACAACGTGTTTTGTTGTCGCAGGTGTACATAAAGACTTGTCAAGTTGAACGGCTCGTTTCTCCTCATTTTTTTCTGATCTAATAACCGTAGCGTCGACAGTTTTTTGAAGCGTTCTGGTCTTTTCGCTAATGTCACTCACTTGAGTAGCAAGAGCTTGTATCATTTCATTCTGATTAACGATCCTTGTATGCAGGTTCTTTATTAAATCATTCTGGTTTTCCTCCATTGCTTTAATCTTTGTTACAAAGGAATGCAAATCCGTGAGTTTTCTATTGTTGTCTTCCATAATATCTCTTTTTGGTCGAATAGACGCAGTCCTATCGTAATCTAATCTCCCAGTTAATTGTCCGAAGTCATTTCTCATGTTCTCATTGTTAATCTCCACGCGTGACTCGAAATCTGCTGCTGCTTCCGCTCCATTTTCACGAATTAAATTACCCTTTTCATTCCTAGTATGCTCAAAGTGGAGAAACAGCGCTTCAGGCACAACATAGAATAATATTGCCATAAAATATACGAACTTTATTTTTAACAACATTGTTTGATCAGCACACACTTAACTTTCTTCAGCAAAGAATAGGCCAAAGGACAGTTTATTAGGCAGTTTATTGCATGTGAGCAGTTCTATTTATTTATGCCTAAATGGCAGCACCGGTTATATACAAACTAGGACTGCACGATTCATATTGTTTTCAAATGTCATCGTTATGTAAATGATATTCAGCAATTATAATATATTTAGTATGGTTACTCGCTTTAAATGTCCGAAATCGGCAGCAATTATATTATATCAGTATGGAAACACGCTTTAATGCCAAGTGTCTGAAAGGTACACATAGTGCCGATCCAGATCAGAGACTGCACAACGCAACATCTGATTAGTAACTTCTCTATATACAGAGAGTGTTTTATTTTCTTTTGCAAAGCTAACGCTTCTTCTTCTTAATCTATATTCCAAATTTTACGGGGGTATATTAAAGCCCGCTCCTTCAGGAATGTAGACTCAACAGAGGCTGAGAAACATACACGGTGATGATTGTACAATAAAGAATGATAGAAACGCTGAAACAAGTTTTTGAAATTATTTACTTTAAATCGAAACATGAAGAAAAACTCTAAAAAATGGCATCTTTCTTTAACATTCATTTTGGAAGATTGTCTTGCTTTCGAAAGCATTGCAGGGATATCGAAATGCGTGAGTCTCACACAGTTCATTAAGCATTGGTATGAAAAAAATTGTAGTCATGGGGCCAGTTGTTTAAAGCATCGTTAGCTTAACAAGCTCGTTAGTGGTCAAATTGTTAACTATTTAGCAAGTACAATATCGAAAATTTTGGTATTTTTGGCTGAAAAAATGTGAGGAGCTTTTGCATTCGCAAAAGCTGCTCACATTTTTTCAGCAAAAATCTCAGCATATTTGCCATATTTAATGATCAAAGTTTTAACGATACGTTAACTAACGACGTTGTTAGTTTTGAACAACTGGCCCCTGGACAATTTGGTGTAGCGGAAGAGCATTGATTAGCACACCTTTTCATAATGCATTGCGTACCGTTTTTATGAAACAAGTTCTATGGAGAGGTTATCTTTTGTAGACAAGGACGACAATGTAGAAAAGAAGACTGTCGAGTAGACAACTGTTTGTATGCCCCCAGAGAATCTGTGATTCGGGGGCATATAGTATTTGCCCTGTTTGTTTGTTTATTTGTTTGTTTGTCTGTCCGTCCGTTACAAAAACTTTAACCTTGATCATAACTTCAAAATTACTTGACCTAGCCCCATGAAACTTCACACAATTATTCACCATCACAAGGGCTACATTCTGACCAAGGACCATAACTCTGTTGTCATTTTGGCTGAATTATCTCCCCTTGACATTTTGCAAAAACTCAGAAATTGGCTCCCACGGGGGACATTGGTCACCTATAGTCACAGCTCTTTTTTCTGAGACAGACTCGCAAGTATCACCAATTAGGTCGAAAGTTAAACTTGCAGTAAAGGCTTACTGAGAATTAGAGAGAATTCAATTTTATGTAATGTTAGTTGGTGCCTGATGCTCTGTCTCTGGTCGGGCCCATCGGAGTGTAACTGTTTATTTTCTTTTGCTCCAGCATTTCAGTGGTTTCTTGCTGTTGAGTCCTCACCATTGTTTCATCCCTGCGGTTGTTTGATTTTTGTGTTCTCGGAGATGTTGCACTGATGAGTTAGGGTGCCTTCATGCGGACTGAACAAATTGTTTGTCTTAATTGTAATGGAAGTAAGGGCGATGATTGCGGCCGCGTAAAATCGATAAAAGCGCACCCCCGGCACCCAAGTGAAATTCTTTTTATTGTGGGAAAGTAACGGTCGTTTTGGCTTTCCGCTGTTGATGTTTCCATTAGGGTCTAGTTGTTTCATGTTTGTGTTTCTTTCCCTTTGGTGTCTCTAATGGGAGCTGTGGGTTAATTGTGTCGATTTCACTTCTATTTTCCAAGAATCGTTATGAACACTTTTAATCATATACACTAACTAATTTCATATTTAACTATTCAGTTAGAAGCCTTCGACACAGCCTACACGCGACTTTTGACGACATGACGTTCACATTAGTCCGCATGAAGGCCACATAAATCATCAGTGCAACATCTCCGTGAAACAAAAATCAAACAGCCACAGATATGAACCAACGGTGAGGACTCGACAGCAAGAACTGATTAAGAAGTTTAGCCGTTAACAATTTATTACGAGTAGACAGACTAAAAGCACGAAAACGCCTGGATTTGAATTTTTTTAAAAATTCGTTAGAATTTTGTATAGACGAAAATGGATTTCTACCTGATCTTTCGAAGACTTTGTCGCAATATTTTATCACACATTTTTGATGGCAGTGAAACATGAAGTTAATAATTTGGAGAATTCAGTGGTGGTACAAGAGCCTTAATTTGCAATAAACCGTGCTTTGTATGGTCTTCTATGAAGTTTAGGTAACCAATGTAACGTAGGAAGCTTGTCTTGGCCTTCTGTAACACAGACAGCAAACTTGGTGGCTGAATGAAAAATGTGGTCATCAACTAAAGCCCTCTATACAGCTAAAGGCTGAAGTTTATAGGCCTTAGTACCACCAAGTTCTTGTTAAAATAAGTTTGAAATAAATTGAAATCCAGACGTTTTCGTGCTTCAAGTCTGTCTAGTTATGATTTTTCCACCCTTTACACTACACTTCCTCATTATCTTATAAAAGAAAAACTTAATAATTTAATTGAATAGACATTTCATAGGGAAGCCTCCCTCATCTTGCATGTAATGTAAGAAATGTTTTTCACTTCTGAAGAGCATAAAATTATACTTTATGGTCATATCAGAAAGTCTGTGAAGCTCTCACCTTTCTACGTGACAATATTTACCTAAGATTGGGTACGAAGTTATTTAGACAAGTTGTGGGTATTCCGATGGGTACTAAATAAGCACCACTTGTGGCTGATCTGTTTTTGTTTTGTTATGAGAGAGACTTCATGATGTCCTTTCTTCTGAAAACCAGTCTGAAATCATTTAAGCAATAGCTCCTCTTCTACATATTTAGATTATTTAATAAATATTGATAATATCTATGGTGTGATCAGTCAAATTCCCCCCCCCGACTCCGGGCTCCCTGAACTTTAGTTAAATAAAGCAAATTCTTCTGATACCGGGGCCCCGTTTTTGGATTTACATCTATCTATTGTAGATTGGTTTGTTTCTTGCAAAATTTGTGATATACGCGATTATTTTGATTTTGAAATTGTAAATTGTCCATTTTTGGATGGTGATGTTCCTCGTGTGCCATCCTATGGCGTTTATATTTCGCATTTAATTCGATTTGTCAGAGGTTGTATTCATGTAACTGACTTCAACACTCGTAATAAATTGTTAACTGCTAAACTTCTTAATCAGGGTTATTGGTACCATAAACTACACAAAGCCTTTTCAAAATTTTATAGACGTCATTCTGATTTTATTTCAAAGTTCATTATTGGACTTTAATCTCTTCTGCAACGAGGTATATCGGAAAACGAATTTTATGGTGACTTAGTATATAAATTTAGAAAAATATATAACCGCAATGACTTCAGCACCCAATTTCGTATAATCATTCTTCGATATAAAAAGATTGGGTACAACATAAATGTTATACGACACACTGCATGCATGGTAGTAAACCCAATCACGGTTGACAACTTTGCTTCCCTCTATAATTGCACGCCGGTGAGTCAGGCGTCAGATTCTATGACGGTTCCAGCGTAAAGGCTTACTGAGAATGAGAGAGAAACTAATTCGTTTGACTATAGAATGAGGTTTATCCAGTTTTACCCTGAGTTAACTTTATCACCTTTCGATTGTTTTTGCTTTTGGACGGTTAAGTTCGTTTTCTGGTTATTATTTTTGTGACGATCGGAGAACGGTTACTTTCTAGGCAATAGCGACGTCTGAATGATTTAGATCACAGAGGAAAGCTGCAATTAAAATATTGGCTGTATGCTATATTGGGCAATAAAGTTTCCATTGCTGTTGACGGTCTGTTGTTAACGACCTGGTGCACTGTTGCCCTCGGCCTTCGGCCTCGGTCAATGGTGCATCAGGTTGTCAACGGCACCGCAGGACAATAGTATTGTCTGAATTGTTCAATAACTGTACTGTCATGAAATAACTGTTTTTACACAATGCATCGAATATACTATGTAAGCGACCCATGAACAATTTCTCAAACTGAGAGAGAAAAACACAAACAACAACAACAACAATAAACACAAATGTCCAGTCATTATTATGACTTTAACATTATTTAAACTCAACACAAAGAACATAATAACCCTGTTTTGCTCTTCATAACACTGGTTTGGACAGATGCTTTCCAAAAAATGCATATACAAAAAAGGCCAATGGCCGGCCAATAGAACCGCCCAATAGTAAAACAAGAGGACAATGAGGGTCCTGTATCGCTCACCTGAGCTAAGAGATTAACATGTAGGCCCCAGGGCTGTGCAATTTTTGGACCCAGGCCTATAATTTGAACAATCTGAGCAGACGTCCACTGAATGAAGCTTAACATCGAATATCAAAGGCAGGGGCCTTCTGGGTTTGGACAAGAAATTTTTTAAAAGTTTTCTCTATATAAGTCTATGTAAAACCAGTAGGCCCAAGGGCGGGGCCATTTGTGGCCCCCGTGCTACGATTGGAACGATCATGGTAGAGGTCCATCAGATGAAGCTTCATACCAAATATCAAAGACCTGCGCCTTCTGGTTTCAGACAAGAAGATTTTTATATGTTTTCCCTATATAAGCCTATATAAAGTAGAAGTAAAACAAAGATCAGGGATCGATACAATTAACTTACTCCACCCATCAAAGACACCAAAGGGAAAGAAACACAAACATGAAGCGACCAGACTATAATAGAAACCTACACAAAGGAAGGTCATAAGGACAGTTACTTTCCCACAAAATTGCCATATGGCCATCCAAAATAAAAAGACACAATTGATACACACAGTAAGTAACAAACAACAACATAAATAAACCGCCACAGAAGAACCGCCCTGGAACGACCAGCGGAAAGAACCCCACCGGGGGGGCCTAAATCGACCCCACGTGGCAACATACCCCCCCCCCCTATCCGTCACGATGTACACAAACAACCTGCCCAGTACGCATGAAGCCCCCCCCCCCCCAACTCATCAGTGCAACATAAAACCGTTTTTGGCCCCAGGGCTATAATTTGAACAACCTTGATAGAGGTCCACTAGATGAAGCTTCAAACCAAATATCAAAGACCTGGGCCTTCTGGTTTCAGACTAGAAGATTTTTAAAGGTTTTCCCTCTATTAGCCTATGTAAAACCAGTGGGCCCCGGCACGGGAGCATTTTTGGCCAAAGGGCTATAATTTGAACAATCATGGAAGAGGTCCACTAAATTAAGCTTCATACCAAATATAAAAGACCTGAGCTCTCTGGTTTCAGACAATACGATTTTTTAAAGGTTTTCCCAATAGAAGCTTATGCAAAACCAGTGGGCCCCAGCGTGGGGGCATTTTTAGCCCCAAGGCCATAATTTGAACAATCTTGGTAGAGGTTTACTAGATGAAGCTTCATACCAAATATCAAAGACCTGGGCCTTCTGGTTTCAGACAAGAAGATTTTTAAATTTTCCCTATATAAGCATATGTAAAACCAGTGGGCCCCGGCGCGGGGGCGTTTTGGCCCCAGGGCTCAAATTTTAACAATCTTGGTAGAGGTTCACTAGATGAAGCTTCGTACTAAATATCAAAGACCTGGGCCTTCTGGTTTCGGACAATTTTTTATATATATATTTCCCTATATCAGCCTATATAAAACCAGTGGGCCCCGGGGCGGGACCATTTTTGGCCCCAGGGCTATAATTTGAACAATTTTGGTAGAGGTTTACTAGATGAAGCTTCATACCAAATATCAAAGACCTGGGCCTTCTGGTTTCAGACAAGAAGATGTTTTTATATGTTTTGCCTATATCAGCCTATATAGAACCAGTGGTCCCCCGTGAAGGGGCCATTTTTGGCCCAAAAGCCATAATTGAACAATCTTGGTAGAGGTCCACTATATGAAGCTTCAAACCAAATATCAAAGTCCTGGGCTTTTGGGTTTCAGATAAGAAGATTTTTTTAACGTTTTCCCTATATATAAAAAGTAGAAGTAAAACAAAGATCAGGAATCGATACAATTAACTTACTCCACCCATCAAAGACACCAACGGGAAAGAAACACAAACATGAAGCGACCAAACCACAATGGAAACTTAAAAAGGAAGGCCATAAGGACAGTTACTTTCCCACAAAATGGCCATATGGCCATCCAAAATAAAATGACACAAGTGATACACACACTAAGTAACAAACAACAACATAAATAAACCACCACAGAAGAACCGCCCTGGAACGGCCAGCGGAAAGAGCCCCACCGGGGGCCTAAATCGATGCTACGTGGCCACAATTCCCGCCCCCACGTCCGTTGCGATTTAAACAAACAACCTGCCCAGTACGCATGAAGGCACCCCCAACTCATCAGAGCAACATAAAACCGTTTTTGGCCCCAGGGCTATAATTTGAACAACCTTGGTAGAGGTCCACTAGATGAAGCTTCAAACCAAATATCAAAGACCTGGGCCTTCTGGTTTCAGACTAGAAGATTTTTAAAGGTTTTCCCTCTATTAGCCTATGTAAAACCAGTGGGCCCCGGCGCGGGAGCATTTTTGGCCACAGGGCTATAATTTGAACAATCATGGAAGAGGTCCACTAAATGAAGCTTCATACCAAATATCAAAGACCTGAGATTTCTGGTTTCAGACAATAAGATTTTTAAAGGTTTTCCCAATAGAAGCTTATGCAAAACCAGTGGGCCCCAGCGTGGGGGCTTTTTTAGTCCCAAGGCTATAATTTGAACAATCTTGGTAGAAGTTTACTAGATGAATAGCAAATATCAAAGACCTGGGCCTTCTGGTTTCAGACAAGAAGATTTTTAAAGGTTTTCCCTATTTTAGTCTATGTAAAACCAGTGGGCCCTGGCGTGGGTGCATTTTTGGCCCCAGGGTATTCATTTGAACAATCTTTGTAGAATTTCACTAAATGAAGCTTCATACCAAATATCAAAACCTGGGCCTTCTGGTTTCCCCTATATAAAAAGTAGAAGTAAAACAAAGATCAGGAATCGATACAATTAACTTACTCCACCGATCACAGACACCAAAGGGAAAGAAACACAAACATGAAGCGACCAGACCATAATGGAAAGCTAAACAAAGGAAGGCCATAAGGACAGTCACTTTCCAACAAATGGCCATATGGCCATCCAAAATAAAAAGACACAATTGATACACACAGTAAGTAACAAACAACAACATAAATAAACCGCCATAGAAGAACCGCCTTCGAAGTGTCAGTGGATTGATTTCCACTGGGGGGCTTAAATCGATTTTACGTGGCCACAATCCTCGCCCTTACTTCCGTCGCGATTAGGCCTCCTAAGCCTATGTAAAACCAGTAGGCTCCGGCATGGAAACATTTTTGGCCCCAGCGATATAATTTGAACAATCTTGATAGAGGTCCACTAGATTAAGCTTCATACCAAATATCAAAGACCTCTAGGCCTTCTGGTTTCAGAGAAGAAGATTTTTAAAGGTGTTTTCTTATTTTCCCCTTTTCGTTGCCATGGCAACCAGAGTTCTGCATGAAATTGAATTCTTTGAACAACTTTGAGAGAGGACCACCTAAGGATCAAGTCAAAATCTGCCAAGTTTGGTCAGAATCTGTTCAGTGGTTTAGGAGGAGATGATGTTTAAAGAAATTGTGAACGGACGGACGGACGACGACGACGGACGATGAACGATCACAATAGCTCACCCTGAGCCTTTGGCTCAGGTGAGCTAAAAATAACCAGTTCACTCAGGCTCTAAACTTTATATAGTAGATTGGGGGTAATAAAATACCATCTTTTTTAGTTGTGTTGTGGCGGGGGTGTTGGGTGGGGTTGGGGTATACGGTACTGCTCATTCTCTTGGTGGTATTGCTGAGCTGTGATATTTGCCTGTGGTTCTTTCTGTGCACATCTTCCTAATGCCAAGTGAAAATGGTAAATGTCATGGCAGATTCTGAAAGATTCTACTTGTCCTAAAAGAGTAAATACCACACATTCCAGTTATGCTAGTTCGTGATATACAGAACCAACGCGTGCCATTTTGACACTGATCATTGCCTTTGACGAATGAAATAATAATAATACTTCTATTATTATAAATATCAGTAATACTTTCACCATATAATGTGACATAAACTAGTAAGAAAATGTCACTCAGAAAAGACCACAATCCAAGAACGCAGTCGCCTCAAGTCACCTATAGAAAAAAACTAAAACTGTACCGTTGAATTTGATACTGTCTGCAACCTGGCAGCGGAGTGACAAACATTAGAAATTGACCGATGTCTGCAGTCTGCAGGCACTTGTTTCGTTTCAAATTCTTAACGGTAAAATGCCGTGTAGCCTCGCAAGTGTAGCTGTGCTGCGGATTGTTTGATAAGCATTGTGTCTCTGGCATGAAATATGCAGAGCCCACGTCCCTTTCTTTATGCTGGACACATCATGTCAACAAGTCCGTGAAATGAATACTCCTTTAACGCTCACTTCATACAGAGAATACTTGGGTTTACAAGGATGTACATTATTTTTCTTATTTCTGCTCCAAGACATAGGTTGTAGGTACTCGTAAGAGTCGCCACATAGTTTGTAGGTACTCGTTAGAACCGCCACAATGAGGCGATTCAAACGAGCACCACAACCTATGTTCGGAGTAAAAAGAAGGAAACTATCATAAATTTTCATCCGAATAGTAGATATCTTGAAAAAATGAAAGAATCTTAATGTTATTCAGGTACCAACTGTAGATCTGCTTCACTGGGTGAACATAGTTTTCTGTAACTGCCCCGAGCCATACCCGAAGACACAGACTCAAACACAGACGTGCAATGCTAAATTATTTTGATATGGTATGTCCCCATTGTCCAAGGATTACATTTGACCGCTAGCTAATTCAGTCCATTGCACTTTTTAAGAACTCTTCGACCGTTTGTATTGTAAGCAAATTTAACACATTGAAATATTTATAGACATTTATGTAGACAGTTGGAATAGAAACTTTATCATATGACGTCGCGTCTGAGAGTGTAATAACTTCATGTATTATTTTCGATAATCCACTAGTGGATTAAATATGCAAATTAGCTAGATACGTCCCGTAACGTTACATGTACGACGTCCTTAATGACGTCGCGTTTACTAAGTGCGGAATGTTGACATTTTTGTAAACAATCGTGAATAAAATACGCTTTTAATGTCATATGATAAATAGAATCTTGCATTCGTGCGCATGTATTATTAAATTTATTAAACTCGTTGAGGAAAAGGGATAAAATGCTCGGCTCTTTTCCTCAACTCGTTTAATAAATTCAATAATACATGAGCACTCATGTAAGATCCTCTATGTCAACAACTTATTAAACTCATTGAGGAAAAGGAATAAAATGCTCGGCAAAGCCTCGCATTTTATCCCTTTTCCTCAACTCGTTTAATAAATTCAATAATACATGAGCACTCATGTAAGATCCTCTATTTCTGAAATGTTCATTCTTCTTTGTCTCTATATTGGCCAATGTTAAATATTTAGACAAAGGTTTCTCAAGATTTTTGAAAGCTAGAAGCCTCCAACTTGGTATTCACTGCAATAATGATAACTTATATCGTGTAAGAGACTAGGGGCTTTCTCAGCTTATTTGCATAATTGATCACCTGTTCTTTCTTTATTTCTTTCTCCTTTTTCTCCATATTGGTGAATGTTAAGTCTTTCGTCAAAGATTTCTCAGCCACTATAAAAGCTATAAGCCTGAAAGTTGCTAAGCAATGCATTGATAATTTACATCGTGAAAGAGACGATGGTCTTTCTAGGCTTATTTGTTCATCTGTTATTTCCTTCTTCTGTCTGTCAATATAAGAGAAGCCCCCGTGGTGTAGTGGAAATGCTACTCGTCCCATAAACCATGTATCGTAGGTTCGATCCCGGTCTTCTTTAGACTTTCGGATTGGCCTTTAAACTGAGGTTCTGTCTCTGTATAACTTTAGCTAATGGTGGAACGTAACCCCCCCCCCCCCCACACACACACACTGTCTATATAGCACGATGTTATTTTTTTCGCCGAAAATTTCTCAGGAACAATATCACTTAGAAGTTTCATGTAAAGATGGTGATTTGTATCGGGCAAAAACAATGGACCTTAACTCATTTGTTATTTTACGCTGGTTTTCGGAGATGCAAAGCAAAATGTTTTTTCACGGCCAGAGAAAGGCCAGTCCTTGACGTTGGAAAAAGTGAAGCAAAACTGAAAATGCAATGCGAGCATGAAAACTCATAACGATTGTAGAACACCCACGTGGCTGTGCTTTTATTTATTTATAGTCCCAAAATTTAATATTTCGTCAGACTTCAATAGATAAATTGAAAACTGACGGATAAAAGAATGAAATAATTTGACAAAAATTAGGAATAAGGAATCGATACAATTAATCCACACCTCCCATGACCTCCCTGGCGATGACTTTGATAAAAGACTATGTAAAATGAGAAACTGTTGATTTTTGTCTGGTGTGGGCTGTTGCCCTGTCAAAAATGTAGTTTGCTTTTGCGAGGATTAAACTGCAGAGAATAGAAGCCTCCGTGGTATAGTGGTTTCTCTACTGGCCTTGTAAACCAGGGATCGCAGGATCGATCCCGGGCTTCTCCAGACTTTAGGATGAGTCTTTAAACCGAGGTCCCGTCTCTGTATGACATTAACTGTTGGTGGGAAGTAAAACTCAAACACTCACTCACTCACTCACTCACTGCAGAGAACATAGCACTAAGGTATTCATTTCTGTATAAAAGTACTATTCTGTAGGTGCTCTGTCCAATTATCAACTGTTCCTGGTCAGGAAATGACCATGGAACTCAGGATAATCTCTTGGGAACTCCACTATTTGCATAAATTGGTCGCTGTCAAAAGTGTTTATGGCATGTTTACAACTTAGCTACGGGTGGGCTTAAAAGTTATACTCAGTAATAAGTTTGTTAAAAATTGCCTCGGCGAGGCTATTTATTTTGCATTAGACAGCTTTTCGGGTTCGTCTGGTCGATGTTTACCTTCATGTGAAAAAAATATCAAAATATTCCTAACGGTTACAAGAAAAACATCCAAAATGGGTTTGTGAAAATTTCGCCTCGCCGAGGCTATTTATCAAGCTATCTAGAATAAGACAGTCTTTGCATTAACGGATATAATTTAAACGAAGTGTTTTTCCAGTTACTAGCAAATGTCACGAGCTTTTAATGTAGAAACGGATCGATAAAGAATAAGACAGTTTCACTGTTTAGATCTTTTCATCATGTATTACTAAATTTATAAAACTCGTTGAGCAAAAGGGATAAAATACTCGGCGAAGCCTCGCATTTTATCCCTTGTTCTCAACTCGTTTTATAAATTCAATAATACATGAACACTCATGTAAGATCCAAAAAATACAACTTACTTAAATTGGTCCTCATTAGTTCTAGCTATTCTAGCTAGTCTGACCCAGAAAACATTTTTCCACTCGACAGTTTTCAGTCCTGTGTTGTTCTTGCTTCCAGAGGATTGCCTTCCCATAGAACATACAACTGGTATGTGTTGCGGTCGTAAGTGACCCTCTTCATAGTGTGGATTATATTTTCTAGTCGTTCGGGATCATCGATTCCACTGGCATTTTGAAAATATCTTAGGGTCACTGATGATGCCTTATTGGCCGAAACTAGCTAGTCTGGCCCAGAAAAACACTTTCCACTCGACAGTTTTCAGTCCTGTGTTGCATAACCTTTCCATAGAAATATTTAAAATCACCATTACTGGTGTTAAGGGAATGTGCGGCGGCCGTAAAAAGAGTCTCCCCGCCCTTCAGCATAGTGTTATCGATTCCACTGGAGTATTGAAAATATAAGAGGGTCACTGATGGCGTCTAATTGGCCGAAACCAGCTTGCCCAGACAAACGTGTCCACTCGACAGTTTTCTGACCTGTGTTGTCCTTGCTTCCAAAGAGAACATATTTGTTTGTTCAGAAACGCTTTTGCTATCTTTAGATATGATCTTTGCAATTTTAATGCAAACTGATTTAGAATGCTTGCTGAGTTATAAGAACATTTTGCGATGCCACCAAACGCTACTTGAAATGTGAAAGTGTTGTTCAACGATATCAGGACCAGTATAGACTACATCCATTTTGAAGCTCATCTCAGGGTATGTACACTAGTATTAGAATTATGAACTTCTTTTCATTTTTCACTTTTCTTTTGTGGATATTTACCTTAATCTGCATTTGAAAACAGAAGTGAATACAATGATCATGAATCAATATAATTAACCCACATCTCCCATCAGAGACAACAAAGGGTAAGACACGAACATGAAATAACTGAACCCTAATGGAAACATCGATAGCGGAAAGCCAAAAGGACAGTTACTTTCCCACAACTGGCCAACCGACTATCCAAAACAAGAAATATAAGCGATACACACACTCAAAGACCAACCATAACAAAAATAAACCGCGACATAAGAACCGCCTTGGAAGGTAAGTTAATAGAATTTCAATGTTAGTGGGGGATGGGGGGTGCTTAAATCGAGTTTACGCGGCCGCAATCTTCGCCCTTACGTCCGTCGCGATTTAGGCAAATAATTTATTCAGTCCGCATGAAAGCCTCCTAACTCATCAGTGCAACATCTCCGAGAACACAAAAATCAAACAACCACAGAGATTATAGCAAAATTAATACAATACCAATGTGCCATCTTTTGATAGATTGTCTCGGGAAAGTAGTGGCAAGAAACGGTGTTTTATAACTAAGTCATGGTGTAGGAAAACCCTCAAATTACCTATAAAATTCCAAATACTGGTGAACTTATAAGCTGTGTTTGATAACAGTTGATAACATTTTAAAGGATAAACAAAATGTCTATTCAGGTAGTAAAACTGAAATCCGCACAGTTGAATAGAATACATTGAAAAAAAAAAAAACTGTTTTATTTTATTATATGCTGGCCATCTTAACATGTACTGATTTTATTTTAGTAGGGGTGGCTGGGTGAAGCAAAGGTGACGTGTATCTTGCGTCATTTGTGCGTCCAACTGATATTGGTCTACAGCTGGACACAGCCTGCTGTTATTGTAGCAGGTTAGGGGAGAGTTGGGGGTGGGGTGTTATTGATTCTGTTTCTACACTTCTATTCATTTTCCTCTTTCTCCTATATCTCCCACTTTCATCTCCTCTTCTCTCTCTTCTGTCTCTTTTCTCCCCTTCTCTGGGAGTCGACACAAACTGACCCACATGGCTTGACGTGTTGTGTTAATCCCAAATGAATACAGTAAAATTCCGCTATTAAGACCACCTAAGAGTAAGACTAAATCTGCTTTAAAAACGTTTCCCACGTTTTGTTATATTTTAAATGTTGCAAGTCTCGCTACTTTGGACATCTCCTTCCTGATGCCCGGGACTTCCGAAGAGTGTTGTCCATGTTTGCTGATGTTGTATCGGTGGGGGACCCCTTTAAGTCCTAGGGTTGATGCCTCCAGTTGACCTGTCTCATGAGCTACGTCGGTCGGTGTGTTCTCGGAAGGGATATGTTGTGTTTGCCGGTTCTTGTCCATCATCCATTTTGGTTTCACAACTTTGGGGTTGAGACACGCACGCTGGTGAAGATTAACTATCAGAAAGGCCTCTGTGTCTCTAAATTTAGTATAGTTACGCCTTAATTAAAAACAGCTAATTGAGACGGTTTCAGTTATTTTTCTCGTTGTGTTTTCTGCACCTGGTGTCTCCTATTCAGAGAGTACCTTTGATACTGTTCAAAAGCGGTCTAAGGAATTTTACTGTAATTCAATCAATTTTAATTTTAGTATATTGAGCTTATCATAGTTTGAAATAACAAATAGTAACATGTATGATTGCAGGTTATTTTGTTTTGTATAATCACTCCATTTATTATGTATATTTCCATTTTCATTGAAATTTATTCAAAACTATTCAAAAAGTATTCGAATACGTTTTCAAAGTATCTGTTTTTTCATTCGAATACATTCATAAAATGTATTTGTTCATAAAAAACGTATTTACATTTATATTCTGTATTCGTAAATTGCAAGTATTTGTATTCGAATACTTTTGAAAGCATTTTCAGTTCTATGGTGTTTTCTTTGCTTCCAAAGGATAAATATAATTCGACACCAGGTCTGGTGAACACATAAATGGAAGGAAATGATCAGGAATCGATACAATTAATCCTCCGCTCCCATCAGAGACACCATAGGGAAAGAAACACAAACATGAAACAACTAGGCCCTAATGGAAACATCAATAGGGAAAAGCCAGAAGGATGGTTATTTTCCACAAAATGGCCAATTGGCTATCCAAAACAAAAATGATATAAGCGATACACACACTCAAAGACATACCATAACAAAAATCAGCCACGACAGAAAAACCGTCTTGGAACGGTGAGTGAAAGGGGGCGCTTAAATCTATTTTACGCATGAACAATCCTCGCCCTTCTGTCGCGATTTAGACGAAGGCCCCCAACTTAAGAGACTTTATCGGAACATAGAGTATCAGCATGTCAAGATGGAAGGAATTCTATCGCCAATGTCTCTCGTTTAAATTCATAGCAACTCTCAGAAATACCATAGCTTTGTTTGGAGGGGTGATATACCCATTTCTAGCGCTACTCTACGGGCTCGCTGTATCCAAGGTATAACCAAGGTATGAAACCACTAGGGCGTGAACTGGTGATTTACATGGTCGATATGATTCTGTTGAACCAGTTCAGGTGCATGATTTTGAGGGAACTCACATCACTGACTTGTCTGCTAGACAACTGGGTTTTCTGATCAACTGGAAAATGTCATCAATGATTCCAGTACAAGAGGTTCAGTTCCTTGATTATTCTGATAAATTTATTGAAGATGGTGATCGTATAGACATTTGAAAAGATCATTAGTTCTGCAGACGGAAACTGGAGAAAATTCTGGGTATGATGGCATCTTCAATGCAAGCAATTGTCCCATGGCCCCGCCGCACAGTATTATCGCCTCTTTCAGATGTCGCACATTCAGGGTTTTCGTTTCCGCTGACCGTTCCAATGCGTTTCTTCTTTCGCGGTTTATTTTTGTTATGGTTTATCTTCAGGTGTTTGTTCTATTTTGGTTAGCCTATCGGCCATTTTTTGGGAAAGTAACTGTCCTTTTGGCTTTCCGCTATTGATGTTTCCATTTGGGTCTGTTGTTTCATGTTTGTTTTTCTTTCCCTTTGGTGTCTCTGATGCGATGTGGGTTAATTGTATCGATTCCTGATCATTGCCTCCACTTCTACTTTTTAAAAGACCAAGATCATATTGACACCCAATTGTGTACAGGAATTGAGGTTGTCGATCTCAGAGATGAGGGCTTGAGATTAATGCCGGGCCAAAGCTTGTAATCACCTCAGATTCATCAAAGTTGGGCTTTCTAGATTATGATAGAAATTTCAGCACCACTTGTTCTGGACACTTCTTTACCAGAAAGCTAATTTGTTTGAACCAGAATTTTTCAGATCTTGTCACTTAAAAACAAAATTCAATTACATATACTAAAATTGATATGTGACTTTTGGGGGTCTAAATCATTCACCAGGTTCAAGACTAAAAGATTTTTTTTTTTCTAAAATAATTTGTAAACAAGGGAATAAAAAAAATCCAGCTGATATCCAGAAGTTCTGACATGGTTTCTAAAAAGTTATTCATGACATAAATTTGTTTCTTAAGAAAAGGAGTATTTATTTTCTTATTATAACATCAGATATTGATTGCAGTTGCTTGTTAGAACCATCTTATTTTGTCGGCTCTAATGAGTACCCACAATGTATCTTTGATATTTTTGTTTTGGTTCTTTGGCCCTTTAAATATCATTTCACTTATAAAAATCCCATCTTATTCATATTTCTGCCCCAAAACGTAGATTGTGGGTATTCGTTTGAACCACTCGCCAAAGCGGTTCTAACGAGTACCCACAATCTTTTATTTGAGCTGAAATATGAAAAATAAAAAATATCAAAATTTTTGTCTGAAAAATCCATTTTATTATGGTGGTAAAATTTTACCAATATATTTGAGAAGTCGAATTTTCGTACTGGTATCCCCGTAAGCCCCACCCTACTATGCATACAGTGTAGTTTTCAAGAGGGGAAATTTCACGAATTCTTCTTTACGTGCTGTCAGTGGACTATGTCATGTTCAACAGTGACGCGACTTGTTCATCAAATGCATTGACAGAGCTTTGTTATGAACTATATGACTTTGCATAATACTAATATCATATACAAACATGTTCTTATTTCGTTATAGAAAGGGTCACATTTGTAAGTTTCAATGATCGGTTAACTCTTATCCCGCTGAATAATTAATTTAGCGACACCCATTTCTGACTTTGACCAATCATATAACTTTCTGTTATTTTTTCCTTAAAATTCACAAACTGAATGTCAAACAGTATAGATCCTGATCAGTTGGCTTCTTCAGAAGCCATCTGATCTGGATATACACTGTTTACAAAAGGCGTTGTTGTTGTGAACAGCGGGATAAGGGTTAAATAATTTTGTTCCTCTCATAGAAATATCAAAAACCTGTTGACATATCACTAGTTATGAACGAGACAAAAATTCCATCACTTACGATTGACCACCTCATATAATGGTACTTTTTGTATAGTTATACATTAAAACGTCTATGGCTCGAATAGCCCTATTACCAATAAAATGTTTGAGACAGGGGTAGTTTTTTACACTGAGGGTTATTCAAAGTCTATTGCATCACGGAAATACATATATTTTGACCCCTCCCCCCCCCCCCCCAATTATGAAAACATGCCTATATAAATACATGGCAAGTTTTACTGCCGAAAAATGAAAATTTTAAGATGAATCTAGATTGTGGGTACACGATAGAAACGCCTCATTGCCTCATCGAGGCGGTTCAAACGAGTATCCACAATCTATATTTCAGAGCAAAAATTAGAAAAATAAGATTTATCCCTTTAAATCCCAGTTTTACTATATAAAGGTGGGGTTTAAGGGGTCAAAATTATATAGGCGTGTTTTCGTAACGTTTAACCCCACTTTTATACAGTAAAACTGGGATTGTTCTCAAAAACATAGATTGTGGATATTCGTAAAAATCGCCTCGTTGACCCCTATTAAAATCCAATTTTATATCGTAAAACAAAGGTGAGGTTCAAGGGGGTCAAAATTATATAGGCGTGTTTTCGTGATGTTTAATCCCACTTTTATACAGTAAAACTGGGATTCTTCTCAAAAACATAGATTGTAGGTATTCGTAAAAATCACCTCGTTGACCCCTGTTAAAACCCAGTTTTATATAGTAAAACTGGGGTTTACAGGGTAAACATTAGGTTTCTTATTTCGCATCAAAACCATAGATTGTGGGTACTCGTAAGAAACTTCTCGTCGAGAATTTTCTAACGAGCACCTTAAAACAAGTTTTGGAGTATAACAAAGGAAAATATCAGATTGCTGTCATGATGGCCATCTTGGAAATCTTCAAACGACATCAAGTGGAATTGAGCCCCGGCAAGTACACGCGCTTGTTTAAGACAGGCGTTATATAATTATAGATCTATATGGAAACTGGAAGGCTCCGTCAAGTGATCAAGCTTCGTACACATAAAGAGTTTTCAAAGACCATGCAAAGTTGATTGTGAAGACTTTTCGCCGTTTTTACTCAGTGATAAACTTTTAATGTTCTGGATGTCAGCATCAAGTCTAGCTAACAAGATGTACCGGAGAAGTAAAAAGTTGTAGAGGAGAGGCTTCACCAACTTATCGGAAAGGAATGTGCCTTCAAGATTGATAGTTACGTTTGGTTTTAATCAGATACATTTGCGGCATTTTTTGTCGACGAAACATGTCTCACTGCTGTTATGTAAACAAATGACCAGCCCAAATGGAACGATTTTCAAAACCCGTGCAGCTGTATAAAGCACCAGAGGAAAGATAGTTGAAAACACCTTGTCACAGATAATACGCCTGTAAGGCGAATGGGAACACCTGGCAGATTTTTCCGCGATTTGTCAAAGGGAGACAGCTTTCGGGGCTTCATGTTTGCTTTTCTATAAGCCCTGTCCCACTGAATAAGAGGTCTACTCTTAAAGGGAAGCATTTGCTTATGGGGAGCATATTCGCTCCTAGGAAGCACATTCTTTCCTTAAAGAGTTGCCCCCTTCAGTATTGACGGGGAAGAAAAAAAACTACTTTTGCTTGGGTTGCCTCCCCCTGAAGGTGTTCCCATTCCCCTTTAAGCACTGAAGTCTTCAAATGGTCCCAAACATAGTTTTGCACTTCTGTTTAAATCACAAGTGTAAATGAGCAGCAAGTTTAAATGACCGATACGATAAAAACACCAAACCTCGCCTTCAAGGCGGGACTTGTGGAAACAAAAGTAGCGAAAAAAACATAAATGGAATTTTATTTTAGTATTCTTTATGTTGGTTGGCGCCTGATGCTCCGTCTTTGGTCGGGCCCCTCGGAGTCTAACTGTTGGTTTTCGTTTGCTCCAGCAATTCTGTTGTTGTATGCTGTCGAGTCCTTAACCTTGTTTCATCTCTGTAGTTTTTTTATTTGTATGTTCTCGGAGATGTTACACTGATGAGTTAGGAAGCCTTCATGCGGACTAAACAAAATTAGTGTATACCGCGAGAGAGGTAAGGGCGAGGATAATGGCCATATAAAATCGATTTAAGCCCCCCAGTGGAATTCTTTCCACTGACCGTTCCAAGGCGGTTCTTCTGTGGCGGTTTATTTATGTTTGTTACTTACTGTGTGTATCACTTGTGTCTTTTTATTTTGGATGGCCATTTGGCCATTTTGTGGGAAAGTAACTGTCCTTATGGCCTTCCTTTGTTTAGGTTTCCATTATGGTCTGGTCGCTTCATGTTTGTGTTTCTTTCCCTTTGGTGTCTATGATGAGTGGATAAAGTTAATTGTATCGATTCCTGATCTTTGTTTTACTTCTACTTCGCACAGGCGGATAATTAGAAAAAACAACAACAAACAAACAAAACCATTTGATTATGACTTAGAGACTTGAAATTTTATCGAGAAGTTGGCGGATCTTCTTCTAAGTTCCGAAAACACGCCTGTAAAATGCTTTGTTAAAACAAGAACATTCTCAGATGAAAAAAAAAAATCAAGACTGTGGATACTTGTCAAGGCGGTTCTAACGAGTACCCGCAATCTATATTTTAGAGCAGAAAAAGGAAAATAAGGCTCATCGGAGTCTAACTGTTGGTTTTCTTTTGCTCCAGCATTTCAGTGGTTTCTTGCTGTCGAGTCCTCACCGTTGTCTCACCTCTGTGGTTCTTTGATTTTTGTGTTCACGGAGATGTTGCACTGATGAGTTAGGAGGCCTTCATGCGGACTGAACAAATTATTTGTCTAAATCGCGACGGAAGTAAGGGCGACGATTGTGGCCACGTAAAATCGATTTAAGCCCCCCAGTGGAAATCTTCCACTGACCGTTCCAAGGCGGCTCTTCTGTGGCGATTTATTTATGTTGTTGTTTGTTACTTACTGTGTGTATCACTTGTGTCTTTTGGTTTTGGATGGCCATATGGCCATTTTGTGGGAAAGTAACTGTCCTTATGGCCTTCCTTTGTTTAGGTTTCCATTATGGTCTGATCGCTTAATGTTTGTATTTCTTTCCCTTTGGTGTCTTTTATGGGTGGAGTAAGTTAATTGTATCAATTCCTGATCTTTGTTTTACTTCTTCTTTACATCTGTAAACCCCATTTAGTTTTAGCAGGTCAGAATTACACTGCGTTGCGATAACACCACTAAAGGAATACATTGTAAATTTTTGTTTGTTTTTTGATTTGGGGTTTAACGTCCCCGTCAACACTGTAAAGGTCATTTTGGAGACGTTGCTTCCAATTTTGTGGGATTTTTACCCGACATTGAGATTAAATGACTTCTCAAACCCTGTCGCCCAATGAAGCCAATGGGGTTTATTACAATGGACCTCCTCGCACGCCTCGCACCGCAGTTCCTGTACAGACTTCAGAACTTATTTAGCTTCCCTAAGCGGTTTACCAGTACTAGTGTGCGGGCCGGATTCAGCTCTGCGTGGAAGCATCATGCAGCCCATATATTATTCAAGCCCCTATGGGTAAAAAAACGAGAATGTATTTTTGCTCAAAATATATATTGTGGGTACACGTTAGAGCCGCCTCTTCGAGACCGTCCTAACGAGTACCCACAATCCTTATTTTACAAACAGAAATAAGAAAAATAGCATAACTACCCCTGCAAACCCCAGTTTTCTATATAAAAAGGGGTTCAAGGAGATAAGAATTATATAGGCATGTTTTCGTGATATCATGAACGTGAGGATTAAAGGAAATGTTAACAGCCTATTTTACCGTTCAGGATCATTTTTCCAACCTACAATCAAATACAATTCTCCTACGAGCGTAATGAGCAAAGTGTCTCTGAGAGAGTTGCCTCCTAAAAACTCTGTAGCTACCTCACTTTCTTCAGCTCATTTCTTACACCTCACTCCTGCATCATCGTAATGGGAACAGCCCATTGAAGGTTTAGAATACGGGCATGACAGAATGTTGTCTTCGTCTCCAGTGCAGTTTACGTTACTCAGCCTCTGAATTCCTCGTCCCCCTTTGAAATTGTAATCATTTAATGTATATTCTCCAATCAGCTTCTGTCCCCTTGAATACCCCAGCATTTTGCAGACAACTAGTGCATCCCTGGAATCCCAGCCATGGTTACAAATCGTAGAGAATTTGCCTCCGATGTATACTTCCACACGTCCCTCATTTGGATAATCTCCGCCTACTATTCTTACGGGAACATTTAGCAGATCATACATATCAGATATTCGTGGCCGAAGGCAAGAAACAATGTCACTATTTTCCCTGCCACAACGCGGTACGTATGGAATCTTCTCGTTCTTTATCATAGTTGAAGCAATAAAATAAGATATTTGATTTACATCGCGCATCATCTGTTGGAGCTGTTTCCTTGTCGCAGGCCCATCCAATGTAGAAGCTCGTTTCTCCTCAAGTCTTTCAGATCCCGTTGCCTTGGAGTCGATTGTATTTTGAAGCGTACTAGTGGTTCTAATGACATCACTAACTTGTGTTGCAAGATCTTTTATCATTTCATTTTGACTCGCAATTCTCTTTAAAAGATTTTTCTCCATTGCCCTAAGCTGTTTTGCTAAAGAATGTGAATCAGTGAGTTCGCCATTGAGGTCGTCTAATTTGTCTCTTTTCGGCCGAATGGACGTTTTGATTTTTTGACCTGATTTGTGAGTTAATTGCCCTAAGTCACTCTTCATGTTCCCGTTATAAGCCTTTACTAGTGACTCTACATCTGCTGATCTGTCGCTACTTTTCGCCCTATTTTTACCAGCAAAATGACTTTCTCTATTAACAAGATGCTGTTCGGTCCTAGCTTGGACGACCAACGTTGTATATGCAATTGAAGAAAGTATGGCTATCAGCATATATAAATTCATTTGTAATAGCATAGTTTCTTAACACACTCTTAACTTTTTTCTCACCAAAGAATCCGCTTTCAGACACTAGTGTAAACTGTTACCAGCTTTATATATTTTCTGTTTAAATGCTTATAACGACTGAATATTTCTCCTGATATTTCAGTGGAACGATATGTAAATCGTGCGCAGTAATTATTGAATTATGTTTTTTTTATATAAATTAGTGCCCAGGGTCCAAAATTGGAAACAGTGCAATCCAGACCAGATATATTGTCTTATTAGAGTTTCCCATTTTTTTCATCTCTTTGAAAATCCTTGTATCTTTTTTTTCCAAAAAACGTATGAAAGATAAAATAAATAAATGCGGTATATATATTATGAGACGCATAACAAGAAACACTAATTGCGAGTACAAGCCTATACAAATATACTGTAAATTTTACCGCCGTAACAATGAAAAAATTAAGATGAAAATTGTGATATTTTTCTTATTTCCTGCTCAAAATAAAGATTGTGAGTAAACGTTAGAACCGCCTCATCGAGCCGGTTCTGACGTCGATGCGGCGGTTCTGACGAGTACCCTCAATCTATATTTTCGAGCAGATAAAAGAAAATAAGGTTTACTCCTGTAAACCCCAGTTTTACTATATGAAAGTGTGGTGCGCGCGTGTGTGTGTGTGTGTGTGTGTGTGAGGGGGGGGGGGGGCAAAGCTATATTGGCGTGTTTGTGTGATAGTTTTATGGCATTCATGAACAACAAAGGTGCAAATAGAACTGGGCATCCGCGTAGTCTGATCGCGGCACCTTCGTGGTCATTTACGTCATGTGCCTGCTGGGTAGCTAGTCTGTGTAGCTTTGCAGGTCAGTTTTGTCTACCTTTGTCGAACAATGAAGCCAGATTTTCGCACGTCGCTGCTCATGTGTAGCTAAACTTCCCCGCTATCTTTTGTGGACTTTTGGTGCTTGACTTTGATTGTTCTTTTACATCTTCCTTACGACAACACGTCCGTGTGGAATAAGGCATTCTTTCACATCTGTTATCTCTCATTGAAAATGTTTGCATCACTGGGTTTAACAAATTTTATAACCTCTTTATATCAGCAATAGAGTCGGGCCACAAGTTCTCACAACGAACTCGATATGGACTTGTTCAAAGCTACCAGATTCAGCTTTTATTAATATGTTCATCATAAATTCATATTTTAAACCATTTTCTAAGTAATTTGCATACTCATCTTTGGGTTCACCTACAAGAATCTGGTAAACTGCAGATTCCAATGCACTTCTGGATCTATTCCTCCTACCAGATAGGTGCTTTTTTAATTTCAGAAAAAAGAAAACATCGCACGGGGCCAGGTCTTGGCTGTAGAAAGGATGCGGTAATACACTTACGCTCACAGACAGTCATAAACTGGGCTACAATGGCTAGAACACTGTCATGTAACAAATTCACATAACGGAAACCGGTTTTTTTCGTATATGTATTTATCTCAGTTTTGTTCGCATTTTCTTTTCGGAACTGCATTCTTTTTTAAACTAAGAGATCTTAGGGTCACTGATGAGGCCTAATTGGCCGAAACTAGCTAGTCTGGCCCAGAAAACATGCACACTCCATATTTTTCAGTTCTGTGGTGTATTCCTTGCTTCCAAAGGATAACCCTTTTATAGAACATATTTAACTTCACTACAACTGGTGTGTGGGAATGTGTGGCGGCGGTAAAACGTCTCCCTGCCCTACATCAAAGTGTAGATTATATTTTCTTGTCCTTTGGGATCATTGATTCCATTGTGGAATTTTGAAAAGATCTGAGGGTCACTGATGAGGCCTAATTGGCCGAAACTAGCAAGTCTGGCCCAGAAAACATGCACACTCCATATTTTTCAGTTCTGTGGTGTATTCCTTGCTTCCAAAGGATAACCCTTTTATAGAACATATTTTATTTCGCAATCACTCCTATACAAATACATTGCCACCTTTATCGCCGAAAAAAATGAAAATTTTATGATGAAAGATTGTGATATTTTTCTTATTTCTGCTCTTAAATATAGATTGTGGGTTTTCGTTAGAACCGCCTCAACTATAGATTGTGTGCACTCGTTAGAACCGCCTCAACGAGGCGGTTCTAACGAATACCCACAATCTATATTTTAGAGCAGAAATAAGAAAATAAGGTTTACCCCTGTAAACCCCAGTTTTACTATATAAAAGTTCGGTTCATGGGGGTCAAAATTATAAAAGCGGGTTAGTGTGATGTTTTCTGATATTTAGGATACTTCTTCAGCAGATACTGTGCCAATTGCAGCCTCGTATGTTTCTACGAATGGGGGATCGAGCGAGCACTTGTCTTCGTATCTTAAGATGTTTCTTGAGAATGAAGTGGACAGATTCTGAACCAAGCAGATGTCAGGTGCGCATCGTTCTTAGTAATGGGCTTGATTTTATTAATGGTAGATTTGGCTTCAGACTTGGGACTTCCTGAATAAGGCACATCTTTGATTTCTGACCCGAAATGAATTTTGTAAACCACCTATAAAATGTGCAAAAAAGGAATTTCTTTATCCCATCAAAATAGCACATATATAATAAACAATGCTTGTGACACTCAATTCCAAATTATAGCGGGGTTTATTTAACCCCTGATTTCAGAAACATATTCTATTTGTTTTCGAATCATTTTCAACGCCATGTCTATGAATATACTTGAAATCAATCGCAAATGCATCAGAATTGGTTAATGGATTAAAGCTCGCAAGAAAAAAACCTTTTACTGACCATTCTAAGGCGGTCCTTCTGTCGTGGTTTATTATTGTTATATTGTTGTCTTCGCTTGTATGTATTGCTAATAGCTTGTAATTTGGATAGCCGTTTCGCCATTTTGTGGGAAAGTAACTGTCGTTTTGGCTTTTCGCTTGTGACGTTTTCATCATGGTGAAGTTATATTTTGTTTTCGCGTTTCTTTCCCTTTGGTTTCGAAGATGGGAGGTTTGGAGTAATTGTGTCGATTCCTGATCACTACCTTCACGTCTATTTTCCAAGTATATTTATACACAATATACAGTGATGATCACTCACCACTTTCGTACTGGTTTTATAATCATTACGAAAACACGCCTATACAAATACATTGTAAACTTTTCCGCCGAAAAAAAAACGAAACTTTTAAGATGAAATATTGAGATATTTTTTTTTTATTTCTGCTAAAAATATAGATTGTGGTATTCGTTCGAACCGCCTCATCGAGGCGGTTGTAACGAGTACCCCAAATCTATATTTTAGAGCAGAAATAAGAAAATCTGTTCAAAAGATAGATTGTGGTACTCGTTAGAACCGCCTCATCGAGGCGGTTCTAACAAGTACCCACAATCTATATTTTAGAGCAGAAATAAGAAAAACAAGGTTTACCCCTGTAACCCCCAGTTTTAGTATATAAAAGTGGGGTTCATGGAAGTCAAAATTATAAAGGCGTGTTTTGTGATGATAGTCGAACAAGCCCGCCCCCGCCCATAGGGGCTTGAAGAAATATATGGGCTACATGATGCTTCCACGCAGAGCTGAATCCGGCCCGCACACTAGTACTTGTTAACCGCTTAGAGGATCTAAGCCTGTCCAGGAACTGCGGTGCGAGGCGGACCGTCCATGCTAATAAACCATATTGGTTTCATTGGGCGAAAGGGCTTGGGATGTCATTTCATCTCAATATCGGGTAAAAGTCCCACAAAATTGGAAGCAACGTCTCCAAAATGATCTTTACAGTGTTGACGGGGACGTTAACCGCAAATCAATCAATCAATCAATCAATAGTCGAACAAGCATTTCGTTTGCAAAATTTTTCGAACACCTCCCGTATAACACACAAACAAATGTGTGGCTCTTTTACGATACATTGTATTCAGTGCAAACTATGGGGCTTCTCTAGGGAAACTTTTGACTAAATATATATCATTGACTAAATAAACGGATAGAAGGAGAAAATGAAATGATAGAGGAACACATAAGGAAAAGCATATTTTCCTTCCACGATACATGTTATGTATATGTAAGTCTGAGGCTTTTCACTCACCGTTCCATGGCGGTTCTTCTGTCGCGGTTTATTTTTGTAATAGGTCGGGGGTCAAGGTCTTGTTATTTCATGTTCGTGTTTTTCCCCATTTGGTGATTCTGATGGGAGGTGCGTGTTAATTTTATCGACAGAATATAGTAGAAGTCATGGCAATGATCGAGAATCAATACAATTAACTCGTACCTCCCATCAGATACACCAAATGGGAATGAAAAATAAACATGAATTAACTAGACCCTTATGGAAAGCTCAATAGCGAAACACCAAAAGGACAGTTGCTTTCCCACAAAACTGGCTATCCAAAACAAAAATATATAAGAGATACACACACACAAAGACAAACAATAACAAAAATAAATCGCGACAAAAGAACCGCAATGGAACGGTCAGTGAAAAGAATATAACTTGTTGGGTTGACTTATATCGATTTTACGCGGCCGCTATCCTCGCCCTTACTTCTGTCGCGATTAAGACAAATAATTTTTGTTCGGTCCGCAGGAAACTCTTCAGTGCAACATCTCCGAGACCAGAAAAATTCAACAACCACAGAGATGAAACAACAGTGAGAACTCGACATCAAGAAACCACTGGAATGCAGGAGCTAAAGAAAAGAGAAGTGAAGGCAATGATCAGGAATCGATAAAATTAACCCACAACTCACATCAGAGACACCAAAGCGAAAAAAACACAAACATGAAACAACAGACCCTAATGGCACATCAATAGTGGAAAGCCAAAAGGACAGTTACTTTCCCACAAAATGGCCAATTGGCTATCCAAACAATAAGACAATAAGTCAATAAGAAGATGACTAATGAGTATACAATAGTGTACTTTGGCGATACAACTCGTCGGCATTCTGTTATTTTTACATTCTCAGAGCATGTAAAAACACTTATTTATACTACTAAAAGAACGAATTAGTCTCAACCAATAGAAATCGGTAAAAAACGTTCTGTGGATGGTTGGTTTTAATTAATAACGATAATTCCCATTAATATCTTTTGACTTAAATTTCCGGAGTTATTTGCAGTTTCTTTTTTGAGAAATCCGGATGATTTAGTTTAGTATAATATTCTTCCGTCACGTGACGAACTTTCCGTAAATTCGTCTACAATTCGATACAATTACCCCACAACTCTCATCGGAGACACCAAAGAGGAAGAAACACGAACATGAACTAACTTCACCTTAATGAAAACATCAAAAGGACCGAAACTTTACCTCAGTATGTCAAACGTCTATCCAAACAGAAGATATAAGCAATACATAAATGCAAAGACAAACTATATATGAGCCCCGCCAAGCGAATTTGTGTCTTCGAGCATTCCGTCATGACAAATTTTAACTGCGCATGCCCAGCCATTCAGAGGGGCCATGGATATGGCTTTATGTCTGAAGGTTCCTCTTGATTCACTGCTTGTATGAGCGAGCAGCGAAGGTTCTGGCGAGACTGCGCGGAAGCGCAGGCTCGCCTGAACCTTCGCTGGTCGCATAGGCGACAAGTACCAAATCGCTTGACGGGGCCCATATATCAATAATAAAACATGAAAGAAGAACCGCTTTAAAACAGTCAGTTAAAGTATTTCACTGGGGCTTAATAGATAGAAGTGTGGGCAATGATCTGGAATTGATACAATTATCTATGGTGTACCAAAAGGGTCAAAATGACCGATACCGGTCTACCCGCATTTTAGATATACGGGTATACCCGTAAATTTGCGGCTACACCCCTAAATTTGCAGGTACACCCCTATTTCAAATGCGGGTGTACCCGTAAATTTGCAGGCACACCCGCATTTAGCGGTCTACCCGCATTTTACGGGTAGACCTGCATTTTACGGGTACACCCCTATATTTGCGGGTACACTCATAAATTTACGGGTGTACCCGCATCTTAAAATGCGGGTATACCCGTAAAAATAGGAGTGTACCCGTAAAATGCAGGTCTACCCGTAAATGCAAGTAGACCGCTATTTCTTATTTTCCAATTATCCAATCAAAATGCCGCTTACATATCCACATTTTTTGGATAAGGCTCTTATCTTTCTTGCGGCGTAATCATGCTGTGTAAACACTCAATAATTTCAAATTTTAATGAGAATCAAGAGCGTTTGTGAGGCGACTAAACGGGAATTACGACTAAGTCGGAAAAACCAAAGCCTATCTCGGAAAACTTCTATCAGGCGCTTAAATAGGAAATACGACTATATGAGAAAATACATCTACATGAGAAAACAATGCCTAGGTAGGCAAGATTGCGCTCATTCCGGGTGGTATCACGCGCGCGAGAAAGAGGTAGTGAATTTTTCGTTACTGGTACCCATTTACACGTGGGTGGAGAGGGGCGGTGTCATTCATCGGGGCTTGAAGAAATAGATTGGCTGCATGATGCTTCCACGCAGAGCTGAAGCCGACTGTACACGAGTACTGGTAAACCGCTTAGAGGATCTAAGCCTTCCCAGGCAAGGGTGGTGCGAGTCGGACCGTCCATGCTTATAAACCTTATTGGTTTTATTGGGCGACAGGGCTTGAGATGTCATTTCATCTCAATGTCGGGTAAAAGTCCCACAAAATTGGAAGCAACGTCTCCAAAATGACCTTTACAGTGTTGACGGGGACGTTAAACCTCAAATCAAACAAACAAACAAGGGGCGGTGTCATTAATTGTCCCGCCCAAGGACACATCTCGGCACCGGTGGCCCGATTTGAACTGTCAATTGCAACCTCTCGATCATATTAAAGTCGAACGCGGTAACTTTTCTGTTATATGCTCAAAACAGAGATTGTGGGAACTCTTCGAGGCGATTCTAACGAGTACCAAAATATATGTTTTTAGCAGATATAAGAAAATAATTTATAGCCTTGTAAACCCAGTTTTATTATATGGAAGTGGGGTTTAAGGGAGTCCAAAATATATTGGCGTGTTTCTGTGATTTGAAAATCGGTTTAAAAACAAAACATTTTATGCTTTAAGTTGCGTTTCTGAAAAGAAATTCTGGCTACGATTCTTAAATAAAATAATCTTTGATGATAAAACTGTCAATTCTGACGATATTTTATGGGATTGTAAGTCCTTTTGTGCCATTTGATGCCAATACATGTACCAGAGATGTGAGAATTGGAATAAACATATTTATTTCAAAAGAATAATGTTTTACAAATCAACATATAGGCATGAACAGAACAGAACAATCTCTCGTGTCACATACATAGCATAGAATACCAGGTTTTTCCTTGCCACATGTTATCTACCACCATTGTGGACGACTTCGATTATCTGTAAGTAGACAACAGCAATAATTAAGTTTTATGTTCGAAGTCAACCATGGTTTAGTTCCGATGTATATCAATGACGCAATACGTAATACCACACTTGGTGAGAGACGTATTAAACTACCTTTTAAAACATGAATGATTACACAGTTGCATATGCACGCACTGAATTTTATAAAATGTCTTGTATCCCATCAGCAGTATCTTTCTGAGGATTGTCTTTGGCAAACCTTCATCAGGCTTTCTGGTATCATGAACTGTCCCCAGCTGAAACTATGCACACTCTGCATCATTGTCCGTTTCAGGACTTATGTATATTGCTCCTTTTTAGTTAGGTTTGGATAGTCTGAGTTACCATCTCTTTGGGAAAGTGCAGCTGACTCGGTTTATCTGCTGTCCGTCTTTTTACTGTCGTCACTCCATGTTTTGACTTCTTTTCCTAGTGATATTGTGGGAAGCATTTGGGATCTGATTGTATCAGTTCCTGATAGTTTCGCTTTTTAACGTTCATGTCTAGAATATTATCTTACTATTTAATCATAAGAAGTATTCTAACACAGCTTGCATGAAAGTGATCGAGTCTTTTGACAGCTGTTGGCAATGTATTCACGTCATGTTTGAGATGTGTGTTTTAGTGTAGACAACGCCAAAGCTCTGTAGACTTAGGTCAGATGCCACCGCGATCCCTCACAAAAAGAAATGAAGGCAATTATTTGGAATCGACGCAACTACCTAATACTTTCCATGCAAGACACAAATTGTAAAGAAGCGACACTGTACTTAAGACATTACAAGTACAAAGTCCAAAGGACAGTTTCTTTCTCACGTAGTAAGTACATGCAAACCGAAAGAATGACAATAATAACCCAGAATTGGAAAAGTAATTAAAGTACTGGGAAAAGTACTGGCTGAATTTGATTATACGTGCTAAAACTCTCACCCTTTAGTCTGCCGTTCTTAATGAGAGTGAGAGTGAGTGTTTCAGTTTTACGTCCCACCAACAGCTAAGGTCATACGGAGACGGGACCTCGGTTTTAAGACTCATCCGAAAGTCTGGAGAAGCCCGGGATCGAACCTGCGACCCCTGGTTTACAAGGCGAGTAGCGTAACCACTCGACCACGGAGGCTTCTCTGCCGTTCTTAATGAAAATTGGTTTAGTCTAACTCATCAGACTCACATATACGAGAACCAAAAAGGACGTCGTACACGTAACGTTACGGGGCGTATCTAACTAATTTGCATATTTAATCCACAAGTGGATTATCGAATTTATAACATGGTTTTGTTACATTCTCGAAGGTGACGTCATATGATAAAGGTAAATAATTGATGCGTATTCTTTTCTCCACATATGTGCATACATGTAAGAAGTGCATCAAAGAACGTCTTCATATGCTTTCTGTCTACAAAGGGCTGGTTTCTATTAGTCATTTTGTTCCATTGCTGGTTTTCTTCTGTTATGACCGTCATTCGGGGGGTGTGTGTGGGGGGGGGGGGGGGCGTTGTCACGAACACTCATCTTTGTTTCATCACAATGGTTTGATTTGATTTACCTCATTTCTTTGATGTCTCTTTTATGAGTGCACACACTTGTGGTATTGAAAATAATATTTGAATTAAGGCGTAACTATACCAAATTTAGTGACACAGAGGACTTTCTGATATTTAATCTTCATCAGTGTGTCTCAACCCCAAAGTTCTGAAACCGAAACGGATGATGGACAAGACCCGGCAAACATAGCACAGCCCCCTCCGAGCACACACCTACCGACGTAGCCTATGAGACAGGTCAACTGGAGGCATCAGACAAGAGACGACCATCCGCGGACTAATAGGCGCCCCCCCCCCACCACCACCGAGATAACATCAGCAAACATTACCCACACTCCACGGAAGTCCCGGGATTCAGGAAGGAGATGTCCAAAGTAGTGAAACTTGCAAAATCTAAAATATAACAAAAAGTGTAAACCAAATCCGCTAAGATACATGTCTCACCTGACAAGTCAGTCTTAGATTTAGAAAAATTATAATTTTATACTGCAAAATTTAAAGATATAATATAGTTATTTAAATCAGTAGCTTAGTACTGATGTCAACACCGAAGTATCAACCTCAGCACTAAGGGACTGATACTGAGCTGATGATACCCTCGGGGACGAATCAAAGGGGACGATTTAGACGCCTTCTAAAACTGTTTAAACCTCTACCCTGTGGTTATCGCTTGTGATCGTTCTAGAATGATGATATTTGTGTTGTGCATTCTATGTGGCCCGTTGCTACCTGTGTGTATTCATGTGAAGTCCTACCTGATGCATGTCGTTGTTGTTTATTTTTTAGCTCACCTGACCGAAGGTCATGGTGAGCTTTTGTTACCGTGCTATATCGTGCGTTGTATGGGCGTAAACTTTCCTTGTTAGCTCTCAAGAGGTCACATGTTTGGTACAAGCATGATCAAACTGGTTCTGATTGATCATCTTGACAATATCTCGGTCAGTTTTGAATATAGATCATGTCGGGTCAGCAAGTAGGTCAGTAGGTCAAATCATACAAAAATGTTGTACACACTAGAGGCCATACTTTGGTCCAATCAGCATGTCCAAAGAACCATCAGACAGAGCTTCAATATTAAAGCTGAACACAAGTTCCTGCCAAACACAAAGCATTAACCTTGATAAAAAGTGGAGACATAGCTTGCTTAAACATTGGTGCATTACAGTTTTATACCCTATAATACTCCAATCCACACTTTATTCCCCACTACGAATAACCTATGTTTTGGTCAGTCTGATCCTGGCTATTTTTTCAGAGGCATGGTCATCCTAGCTATTTTTCCTTGCTTTTCTATGTCCTGTCAGTTTTTTTTTCATAAACTATCCCCCCACCAACATAAAAATCAAATGGTCGTTCCCTTATGATCATCTGATCATCTTGACAATATATCAAACTTGATTGTGGTCTTGCCTGAGTGACATTTTCTTACTAGCTTGCTCAGAATAATTCTCTTGACAATATCTCGGCCAAGTTCGTACATGGATAAAAGCGGATCGAAAAATAGGTCAGTAGATCAAATCATAGAAAACATTGTGAACGCACTAGAGGCCACAGTGATTGTCCAATGATAATCAAATTTGCTCAAAATAATTATCTTTGACGATATCTCGGTAAAGTTTGAATATGGATTATTGCGGATGAAAAAGTAGGTCAGTAGGTCAAATCATAGACAAAACACTTGTGAACACTCTATATGCCACAGTTTTGGTCCAATCTTTATGAAACTGCTCAGAATGAATATTGTTACTATATCTCGATCAAGTTTGAATATGGGTCATGCTGAGTCAAAAAATAGGCCAGTAGGTCAAATCATAGAAAACAGGAGTGAAGGCAATGATCAGGAATCGATACAATTACACACAGCTCCCATCAGAGCCACCAAAGGGAGGGGGCTCTGTCTCTGGTCGGGCTCATCGGAGTCTAACTGTTGGTTTTCTTTTGCTCCAGCATTTCAGTGGTTTCTTGCTGTCGAGTCCTCACCGTTGTCTCACCTCTGTGGTTCTTTGATTTCTGTGTTCACGGAGATGTTGCACTGATGAGTTAGGAGGCCTTCATGCGGACTGAACAAATTATTTGTCTAAATCGCGACGGAGGTAAGGGCGAGGATTGTGGCCACGTAAAATCGATTTAAGCCCCCCAGTGGAAATCTTCCACTGACCGTTCCAAGGCGGCTCTTCTGTGGCGATTTATTTATGTTGTTGTGTGTTACTTACTGTGTGTATCACTTGTGTCTTTTAATTTTGGATGGCCATATGGCCATTTTGTGGGAAAGTAACTGTCCATATGGCCTTCCTTTGTTTAGGTTTCCATTATGGTCTGGTCGCTTAATGTTTGTATTTCTTTCCCTTTGGTGTCTTTTATGGATGGAGTAAGTTAATTGTATCAATTCCTGATCTTTGTTTTACTTCTACTTTAAATCGATTTTACGTGGCCACAATCCTCCCCCTTACTCCCGTCGCGATTTAGACAAACAATTTGTTCAGTAATCATGAAGGCCTCCTAATTCATCAGTGCAACATCTTCATGAACTAAAAAATCAAACAACAACAGAGATGAAACAACGGTGAAGGCTCGACAGCAAGAAACCACTGTAATGCTGGAGCAAAAGGAAACCAACAGTTGGACTCCGGTAGGCCCGAACAGCGACAGTGCATCAGGCACCAGCCCTTGTGAATTCTCTTAAGGTCACAGTTTTCGTTCAATCATCTTCAACATTGCTCAGAGTAATCATATTAACAATATCTCGGTCAACTTCGAATATGGGTCGTGTCAAGTCAAAAAGTAGGTCAGTAGGTGAAATCATAGAAGATCTATCTGAATACTCAGAGGTCACAGATTTAGTTCAACACCATTAAACTTGCTCAGTAGATCAAATCATAGTGAAACCTTTTGAACACTGTTGGTGACAATATCTAGGTAGAGTTCGAATATGGGTCATGTCAGGTCAAACACTAGGTGAATAGATCAAATGGTAACTTTTAACTTGAGATGTCTGCACAGGCTACACGGGTGTCGCCAGTCCGATAAGTACTGTGCAATGGTTGTGTGAAAACCAGTACTAGGAACCGCCCTTTGTCACTACGAGACATGGTAAGTTACACTGAGCCGATTCATATCCTTTTGGTGCTCTAGGACCTGACCCTCAATGTCCATAGATGTGTCCAGATATTGACATAAAAATCAGCACTGTATTGTCAAAGGAAACCGCCGACCAGCTTCTAGATTCTGAAGACAATTGCTAAGTCAAGCCGCTTCAACCTTACTGTACCTGCCACATCAGATATTCTGTGCAACAGTGCATCAAAGAAAAACCTTGTCGACAGTCCAGAGCTGCAGTTTTTGGTTCAAACTTCATCAAACTAGCCCAGAATGATAACTGAAGAGACCACCGTTTTCTTCCAATCGCTCAATCCATTCTGTTTCGATGAACAAGATGGCAGCAAGAGCTAAAAATTGAAAAAAAAATACTTTAACCAAAATCTGGCAATAAACCGATGGATTTATTTTAGAATAATTTCACAAGAATGTGCCTTGGGTGACCCTCTACCAAAATCGATCAAACGGGACTGAACAAGAAGGCGGCCCGAGCTAAAAATATAGAAAATAAACGACTCCGGTTCCTAAACTTGTGGATGGATTTTCAAATAATTTTACAAGACTGTACCTTGGATGACCGTTTGTCCAGATTGCACAAACGGTTCAGCACCAATGAACAGATTGGCTGCTAGAGTTAAAAATAGAAAAAAAAACTAGAGAAAGGGACCAGTGGGTCACATATACCCCCGGCCAGTGCCACCCTCTGATATATTTTTCGAGCTTGTATGTAATATGAATGAAGTCAAGAAGCTATAAGAATCTATAAATGTGCTTGTAAAAGTTAAACCAAACATAAAGTTTCTAAATGGACCAAGGGAGTGAGGGATCAAAGTTAATGAAGCAGCAGGGTGGGGTATGCATCAATGAAATCTTTGGACTAGTAGGCAACATTGATGCAAGTATCAATTGAATTTTTCTTAGAGTTTAGAACATACAGGCATCTATAAACTTTGTCATAAAACTTTAACCAAATGTAAATTTTTTAAGTCCGTGACCTTGAGGTCAAGGTCACCATAGATTGGGGGGCAGGGGGCAGGGACATGCATCACAAAATCGTTTATCAAACATGAAGAGAATCTAACATGTGGTTACAGAGATATCAGCAATGAAAAAGGATAAACACAAAACTTTGACGTAAAGGTAGATGAACAGACAGACGGCCCAACCAGGGGCTTGACCCAGGGGCATAGATATTCCATATGAAAGGTAATGGTATAGAGATATACTTTACCAAACATGAAGAGAACCTAACATGTGGTTACAGAGATATCAACAATGAACAAAAATTTAACACAAAACTTTGACGTAAAAGGAGATGGACAGACAGACGGACAGACAGCCCTCCCAGGGGCTTGACCCAGGGGCTTAGATATTCCATATGAAAGGTAATGGTATAGAGATATACTTTACCAAATATGAAGAGAATCTAACATGTGGTTACAGAGATATCAGCAATGAAACAGGTTTAACACAAAACTTTGAAGTAAAAGTAGATGAACAGACAGACGGACAGACAGCCCAACCAGGGGCTTGACCCAGGGGCTTAGATATTCCATATGAAAGGTAATGGTATAGAGATATCGTTTTCAAACATGAAGAGAATCTAACATGTGGTTACAGAGATATCAGCAATGAAAAAGGTTTGACGTAAAAGTAGATGAACAGACAGACGGACAGACAACCCACCAAGGGGCTTGACCCAGGAGCTTAGATATTTTATATGAAAGGTAATGGTATAGAGATATCGCTTACCATACATGAAGAGAATCTAACATGTTGTTACAGAGATATCAGCAATAAAAATGGTTTAACACAAAACTTTGACGTAAAAGTAGATGAACAGACAGACGGACAGACAGACAGCCCACCCAGGGGCTTGGCCCAGGGGCTTAGATATTTCATATGGAGTGTAATGCTATAGAGATATCCTTTACCAAACATGAAAAGAATCTAACATGTGGTTACAGAGATATGAGCTGTCGAAAAGGTTTAACGCAAAACTTTGACGTAAAGGTTGACGAACGGTGGGACAGACGGAAGTACGAACGAACGAACGAACTAACGACTTAACGAACAAACGAACGAACCAACGAACGGACGGAAAGACGAAAACTATATACCCCCTGACATACTTCGTATGCCGGGGGTATAAAAAAAAACTTTCAAACGACATCTCTGAAATCAATGGATGAATTTGAATAATTTCACAAGAATGTTTTTTGGGTAAACCCCTACAAAAATTGTTTAAACTGTTATGATTTGACGAACAAGATAGCCACCAGAGCCAAAAGACTTTTCTCTTTAAACCTGTGGCTGGATTGTGAATAATTTCAAAGGAATGTTCCTTAGGTGAACTTCTACCAAAGTTGCTCCTATGAACAAGATGGCTGCCAGTGCTAGAAATAAAAGATCCTTTATATGACTCCTCCTAAACTGGCGAGTGGATTTTGAAATAAATTTACAGGAATCTAAGCCAACCTACCCTCTTCCAAAATTGCTTACACTGTTCCACTCTGCTAAAAAAGACGGATGTCAGTGCTTAAAATATATAAAAAGAAACCTTTAAATGACTCTGCCTCCTAAACGAGTTGATTAATTTATAAATGATTTCACAGGAATGATTTTGGGTACCATCGGTCAAAATGCTCAAATTGCTCCACTCTGCTGAACAAGATGGTCGCAAGAACTTTAAATAGAAATTGTTTAAAAAATAGAAGTGAATGCAATGATCAGGAATCGATACAACTATCCATCAGAGACACAAAAGGGAAAGAAACACGAGCATGAAATAGCTAAACCCTAATCTGATTTGGTTTTGGTATAATTTTATAAATTCTTGACGAAATTATGCCCTTTGTGGAATTAGGCATTTTGGCAACGGAATAACATGTAAGCAAAATATTTCAAAGAACCGCTTTGGCTAGGCTCTTGAAATAGAAGTTTAGGCAATGACCAGGAATCGATACAATTAACCCACAGCTGCCATCAGAGACACCAAAGGGAAAGAAACACAACATGAAGCAACAGACCCCAACGGAAACACCAACAGCGGAAAGCCAAAAGAACAGTTACTTTCCCACAAAATGGCCAATAGGCTATCCAAAATAAAATAATATTGTTTGTTTGTTTGATTTGAGGTTTAACGTCCCCGTCAACACTGTGTAGGTCATTTTGGAGACGTTGCTTCCAATTTTGTGGGACTTTTACCCGACATTGAGATGAAATGACATCTCAAGCCCTGTCGCCCAATGAAACCAATAGGGTTTATTAGCATGGACGGTCCGCCTCGCACCGCGGTTCTTGGGCAGGCTTAGATCCTCTAAGCGGTTTACCAGTACTAGTGTGCGGGCCGGATTCAGCTCTGCGTGGAAGCATCATGCAGCCCATATATTTCTTCAATCCCCTATGGGCGGGGTCAAATAAAATAATATAAGCGACACAAACACCCAAAAACAAACCATAACAAAAATAAACCGCGACAGAAGAAAAGCCTTGGAACGGTCAGCGGAAACGAATTCCTCGGGGGGGGGGGGGGGGGGGGTGGCTTAAACTGATTAAACTTTGAAAGCTGTTTGGAACTAATGTGAAGATATACTGATCAAATGTTTGTGTAAATTTATGAAAACAGACATGCATTTAAGCAAAGGAAAAGCGTGTAAGCAAAATACGAGGGCTGATTGATATGTTGTGAGCCTCATATGGAAGGATTTGAATTTTGTCGGACATATTGTATGGTTTTTCAACATAATGCCCTTCAGTATCTATACACTTTTTCCAGCGGTGCTTAATGGCCTCAATGCAACTTTTATAGACCTTTTCTTGGCTGTTCAGAAAGTCACCCACTGCATATATGGTGTCATCATCGGACTGAAAGTGGGTGTCTGAAATAGCCGTTTTCAGTTTTGAAAATAGATGAAAGTCTGATGGATCAAGATCAACTGAATAATAAGGCGGATGCTCAATCAATTTAAAACCACAATAGTGAATGGCAGCCATAACAATGACAATGACTTGTGAACATGAGCATTGTCCTAATGGAACAACACACCTTTAGTGAGCTTTTCGCGGCGCTTTAGTTTAATATTTTTCAGTAACTGCAACAAAAGTGAAGCATAGTATGTGCCATTGATTGTTTGTCCCTTTTGGAGATAATCTATCAGCAGAATACCATCTGCATCCAAGAAAACCGAGGCCATAACCTTCCCAGCTGATGGAACAGGCTTTGCCTTTTTTTGGCGGTGGTGTGCCAGGGTGCTTCCATTATTTCGATTGCTGTTTGGCCTCTGGGGTTAAATGCAGGACCCATGTTTCATCCATAGTGACAAATCTCTGAAGAAAACTAAAAAAAAAAGGTTAAGATTAGCACCCGATAATGTACGACCGGTGTGCATCTGATCAACTCTCAGAAGTCTCGTTACCCATCGGGCCGAAAGCTTTCTCATTGCAAGATCCTCTGTCAGAATGGAATGTACTCTTCCCTGTGAAATGCCAACTGTACTGGCTATATATCTTACTGTGACTCGTCTGTCAGTAATAACAATAGCATGGAATTTATTGACCATTTCTGGTTTTGTAACATTGACAGGCCTTCCAGGACGGGGGTCATCTTCAAAGCTCTGTCTGTCGCGCTTAAATTCCGCCACCCACCTTTCATTGTAGCATATGAAGGGGCATCTTTCCCTAGTGTTGCTTCGTACCAGATCATCACGGATGTCCTTAGATGTTAAACTTTTTATGCAAATACTGGATCACCTGCTCTTTCACCGATTTTGTCCTTTTTGCAAAAGCTGCTTTTCTTGTTTACTTTAGAGTGCTACCTCGTCGATATATACTGACCAAATGAGACCAGTCCTTGGGTAGACGGCCCTATAGAGTCAGAGAATAGTAGGACTTAAAAAGAAGATCCCTGCGTACCTCCTTCAATACGAGGCTCACAACATATCAATCAGCCCTCGTATCTCAAAAACCGCTTGAGCTGGGCCCTTGAAATTTTGCAATTGATTTGGAACCTATGTGAAGATGATCTGAATAAACTTGGTATAATTTTATGACAAAAATTGACCAAATTATTCCCCTTTGCGGACATAGGCATTTAAAATAGGAAAAGCATGTAAGCAAGAGCCACATGGACTAGGCTCTTGAAATTTTGTAAGATTATTTGGAACCAATGTGAAGAGGCTCTGATTACATTCTGGTATAATGTTATGAAAATTTGACCAAATTATGCCCCGTTGTGGACGTGAGCATTTTGGTATAGAAAAAGCTTCTAAGCAACATATCTCAAGAACCGACTGGACTAGTCCACTGGAATTTTGCAGGCTATTTGGGGCCAATGTGAAGTTGACCTCATTAAATTTTGGTATGACTTTTTGAATATATGCCCCTTTTTAGACTTTTAATATATAGGCATTTTTACGCAGGAAAAAAAAGCTTGTAAGCAAAATATTACAAGAACCGAATGGCCTAGGTTCTTGAAATTTTGCAGGCTGTTTAGGACGAACATGAGGATGACCTGATTAAATTTGCGTATAATTTTATCACAGTTTAACCAAATTATTCCCCTTTGTGGTCCCAGGTATTTTGGCACAGGACAAACAGCTGGAATCTTGACAGGCTGATAGAGAATGATAAGTAGATGGCCTGATCAAATGAAAGGAAAAAAACTAATTTTGTTTTTATTATGGCCCTTTGAATTTTGGCATTTAGGCAAGACGATTTTGAAGGTTTTTCCTATATAAGTCTATGTAAAAATGTGGGCCCCTGGTTTGGCCATTTTTGGCCCCATGGCTATTATTTTGAACAATCGTGGTAGAGGTCCATTAGAATAAGATTCATACCTAATATCAAAGACCTGGGCCTTCTGGTTTAAGACAAATCGATGTTTAATGGTTTTCTCTTATTTCCCACTTTTCATTGCCATGGTAACCAGAGTTCTGCAGGAAATAAGTTTGATTGAACAACTGTGGAAAAGACCATATAAAGATCATTTCTACCAATTTTGGTTAGAATCTGTTCAGTGGTTCAGGAGAAGATGGTGTTTAAAGAAATTGTGAACGGACGGTCGGGCAGACGACGACAGCGCACGGTGATCGGTCACAAAAGCTCACCTGAAGCCTTCGGCTCAGGTGAGTTAAACCATCGACTGACGTTTGGTATTTTATGTTGATTTCGGAGATGCAAACAGCAACATGTTTTACGACCAAGGATCACGTAAACATGTCCGTGAAATGAACACCCCCTCCCAAACCCCACTTTATATAGGAAAACTGGGGTTTGCGGGGATATACATTATTTTTCTTATTTCTACTCCAAGACATAGGCTGTGGGTACTCGTTAGAACCGCCTCAATGAGGCGGTTCTAACGAACACCCACAATCTGTGTTTGGAGTAAAAGTAAGAAAAATATTCCGGATTTTCATCCGAAAAGTAGCCATTTTGGAGATAAGAAAAAATGCACAATGTCACAAGGATGTGTTATAGTAATGAAAATGCCTGATACAGCGAAACAAAACTTAAACGTGTTGCGTGCAAGAAAAACACATATGAGACTGTCCATTCATGTCTCCAATACTGGTACATGTATTATAGTTTCTTAGGACAAGAGGTATTAATTTTCTTATTATTATAGCAAATATTGATTGTACGTGCTCGTTAGAAACACCTCATTCGTTGGAACCGCCTCAGTGATGGGGTTCTAACGACTACCCTAAGTCTATGTTAAGAACAGAAATACGAAAGAGTTATGTACTCCTGTAAACCTCACTCTGCTCTGCATACAGCGAAGTTTTCAAGGGTGGTCATGACGTGGTGTTAATAGGTGATCATGACATGTTCCATAGTGACGCGTCTCATTTACCAGATGCAACAGCACAGCATTCACAGTAACTATTTAATTTTGCATATGACTTTGCATAATAAAACATGTTTTTCTTTTAGACTTGCCTAAAAGACAAGACTTTACCGTAATGGTCCTACTGTATTTTTGCGTTTTACGCCCCAGCAATAACTAAGGTCATACAGAGACGGGTCCTGGGTTTAAAGACTAATTCGAAAGTCTGGGGCGAGAAGCTTAACCACTGAACCACGGAGGCTCCTGTAATTGTTCTAGGTTTGGCCTGGATTCGGAGAATATTAAGCATACGTGCCCTTAGTTTGTAAGAAAAAAGAGTCACATATTTTCAAATTTCAGGTATATTAGCAGGAAGAATGTTATCTGGGTGTGATTTTTTTCTTTTAGTTTATACTAATTTATTTTAGTTCGACTGCGATGAAAGCTTCAAGCTTATTTGAATCGTCCTCGAACACTAATTCCGGAAGTTATCACGCGCACTTTTACACCCATGCTACCGATTTACACCTGGGTGGAGTGGGGCAGTGGCATTACGAGTCTTGCCCAAGGACACACCTCGGCTCCGGTGGCCGAATTCGAACCTACAACCTTTTAGAAATACAACAGGAGTCTATTTCGAATCGGGTTGAATTATTTTAAGAAATGTCTAAAACTTGCAAACAGCGAAGGCCATTATCAGACCCTGCGTTCTGCGGTGTGTGGTCTGAATTTGCACTGTTTGCTAATCGTTTTGGAGACTCCTGTCTTAAATGCTATTATCTGGAAAACAAAAAAAAAAAAAAAAAACAGCCCAGTATGGGGTGCCGTTTTACTATTTAATCCATATTTATAGTTAACCATAATTCGATTTATGAATATCCATAATTCGAACTATGGATATCCATAAATCAGCAGAATAATGGATATCCATAATTCGAATTATAGATATCCATAAATCGAATTATGGATATCAATTTATGGATATCAATAATTCAGAGCGATTTATGGATATCCAAAATTCGAATTATGGATATCACTAATTCATATTATGGATATCAATTAATCAAAATATGGATATCCATTATTCCGATGATTTATGGATATCCATAATTCGAATTATAGATATTACTAATTCAAAGTATGGATATCCATAATTCGAATTATGGATATCAATTATTCCGATGATTTTTTGATATCCATAATTCGAATTATGGATATACATTAATCAGCCGAATAATGGATGTCCATAATTCGAATTATAGATATCCATAATCGAATTATGGATATCCATTTATGGATATCATTAATTCAGAGCATTTTTGGATATCCGTAATTCTAATTATGGATATCAATAAATCAAAATATGGATATCCATTATTCCGATGGTATATCCATATTTCGAATTATGGATATCCATAGATCGAATTATGGATACCTATAAACCGGGCTGTATTATGGATATCCATATTTCGAATTATGGATTTCCATAATGCACCGCCAAAGCCTTTGGCTTAAGTCATTATTTATTGTATTTATTTGCCGAGACGAATTTTGGATGTCCATAAATCGAATAATGGATATCCATAAATGGACCGAGTTATGGATATCCATAATTCGAATTAATGATATCCATAATTCGAATTATGGATATCCTTAAATCGAACTGAATTAAAGATATCCATAAATCGAATAATGGATATCCATAATTCGAATTATGGATATCCATAATTCAAATTATGGATAATATTATCCATAATTCGATTTATTTATGGATATCCATAATTCGAATTATAAATATCCATAATTGAATAATGGATATCCATAATTCGGTTTATGGATATCCATAACTCAGATCGATTTTTGGATATCAATAATTCGAATTGTGGATATCTTTAATACGAATTATGAATATTCATAAATAATTATTGATATCCATAAATAAGATGGATATCCATTATTCGAATTTTTGATATCCATAAAAAGTTATGGATATCTATAAATAGGGAATAAATAGTAAAAGGGTGCCCAATAGCCCAGCAGGCACACGTCGCTTGGGCAACGTAAAATCGACGTCGGTGCAACGTTGCACTGACGTAGATGTGGCGATGCATTTACATTATGAAGTTGCACCGACGTTGATGTGACGGCACGGTAACACCATGTGCCTGCTGGGAGAAGTCTACAATTTTGTTATAAAACTAATGCCTCCAAAACGCATGTATTTTTACGATAACAAGTCCATAAAAGGGCACAGAGAAAATCGGAGTATACAGGGTATTCATTATTTTTCTTATTTGTGATTATTACGAAACACTGCGGAGAGTAATAGTGCATTTTTTCACATCATCAAAGTGGCTACTTTTTTGTTGAAAATCCGTGATATTTCTCTTATTAATACTGCAAACATAGGTTGTGTGTGCTCATTAGAACCGCCTCATTGAGGCGGTTCCAACGAGTACCCACAATCTATGTCTTGGAGCAGAGATAAGAAAGATAATGAATAACCCCTTTAACCCCAGTTGTCTGTATATAAAATGGGGTTTAGGTGGTATTCATATCACGGACTTGTTCACGTGATGTTATGGGTACTCGTTAGAAACGCCTCATTGAGGAAGTTCTAATGAGCATCTAGTTACAATCATCAGGTTAACAAATTAGTGAAAAGAAGACCCCACTAAACCCCACTTTATTTCAAGAAAATTGGGGTTTATGGGGGTATTCATTATTTTCCTTAATTTTGATCAAAAACACAGATTGTGGGAACTCTTTAGAACCGCCTCATTGATGTGGTTCTAACGAGCACTCACAATCTATATTCGGGCCTCGGTAGCTCAATCGGATGCGCGTCTGACTGGTGATCAGGAGGACGCGGGTTCGATACCTGCCGGGGTCGGCAACATTCTTTCGTGGAGATTGATCATGAAATCTTTTCTAGGGTCAGTCTCTCCCTTCCGCTGATTCAAGAAGGGCAGTTGTCAGTGTCTCGCGAAAGATTGTGCACTGTACTGGTTAACCGCTTACGTATAAGCCTGCCCAGGAAAAGTGTGGATAGGTAAATTGACCAGCTCAAAATTACCTAAAATAGTGTTGACTGGGCCGTTAAACTCCAATAGAAACAAAACAATCTATATTTGGACAGAAATAAGAAAAAATATTAACCATTTTCTTGTAAATATTGTTAGTTCTAGGGATAAGATGGACGCCATCTTAGTGCACTGGTGTGTTTAGAAATTACTTTTGATCAGGGATATTGGAGATTTGTAAGAATGCACTATGTCACATAAGTATAGTCTTTCAAAACGCAGTGAGACTTGACTGCACTTTTAATTTTGGACTAGTCCGTGTTTTAGGTAAGTCGCCTTCGGTTGGGATTTTACATTGGGCGATATAGTTTTCCTGAGATTCGTACTGCACCATATTAACCACTTGGCTACGGCTTTTACATAATGGCATTATCAAAAAATGTATTTATAATTTCAAAATCCCGTGAAAAAAGAAATCCGAAACCTGCTTCCCCTTAAACATGGAATAGTCTTGTCACGCATGAACGTTGAACTCTCAAAGGTCGTTGATAAACTATAACACTCCGTTGCTAAATGTCTTTGAGTATTTTCCAGTTTATGTTCACCAAACGCGCGTGCGAACTCAACTGATAGGGCTGGACGCACTGGAAGTAGTAAAGCTTTTGGCGGGTGGTGTGTTTATGCACATGCTCGCCAGAACCGTTACTAGTCACTAATTTTTTTCATATAGGCTGGCTTAATTATATTTGCATTATTACGAAAACACACCCTTTCGAAAGTATTCAAAATTTTACCCCCACCCCAACAACAACAACAAAAAAAAAAAAAAAAATGAAAAATTTCGGATAAAATTCTGACATTTTTCATATATCTGATCAAAATATAGATTGTGGGTACTCGTTAGAACCGCCTCATCAGGCGGTTCTAACGAGTACCTACAATCTATGATTTTGAGCATAAATAAGAAAAATAATGTATACCCCTGTAAACCCCAGTTTTACTAAAAACTATATAAAAATGGGATTAAAGAGAGTCAAAATTATATATAGGCGAGCATTTGTGCCAGTTGGCTAGTCTAGATTTCAAATGCAAGTATTGCACTATTGAGACGTCTTTAAAAGCAAGCTATTTTATTTTGTAGCACTGCGAGTTAATATTTTTCATGCTCAACTGAGCTAAGCATGTTTTCCTCATTAATATCGAAATGCCAATAATTGTTGGCATTTAAATACAGTAAAATTTCTATATTAAGACCACCTTTGGGACTGTTCTAAAGTTGTCTTAAAGATCACTTTTGAGCAGCTCATAAGGAGTTCTCGTATCATAGGACACTGTATTTAGAAAACGCAAAGAAAGAAAAGCCAAAACGTTTCAATATGTTTTTGAAAGTAGTAGTCGTCTTAATTAAGACCACCTTTGGAACCGTTCAAAAGTGGTCTTGAAGACAACTTTTTAACAATTCCAAAGGTGGTTTCTTACCATAGGCCACTGGGTGTAGAAAATACAAAGACAGAAAATATGGAAAAGATAAAACTTTTCAATATGTTGTTAAAATAAGAATTCGTCTTAAGTTTAGCTGGTCTAAATAGCGGAATTTTAACATACAGAAAAATTCCTGCATTAAGACCACCTGTGGGGCTGTTCAAAAGTGGTGAACAGTTCCAAAGGTGATCCCTGACCAGAGGACATTGTGTGCAGAAAAATTGAAGAAAGAATAACTGCACCCTACTAAATAAACTTTTTAAAGCGGAAGTAGTCTTAATTTTAGGTGCTCTTGATAGCGGAATTTTAATACATGTACGTTTATGAGCAGGACGAATAACATTCACTATTTATATAGAAGTTGGAACTCATTATATACTGATATTACATAGGCATACAGTGGAACTTCAATAGTTCAAACACCTTAGGGGCCAGGAAAAACAGTTCGGGACAGGTATAGTTAGAGCCACTGAGAGAGAAGGAGGTTATAAAGCTTCTCATTATGAAAACACGCCTTTACAAATGCATTGTTAACTATACCGCCGAAACAACGAAAAATTTAAGATGAAAACTTCTGATATTTTTTCAGATTTCTGCTCTTAGACAGTTCTAACATTTACCAACGATCTATATATTAGAGCAGAAATAAGAAAAATAAGGTTAACCCCTGTAAACCCTAGTTTTACGTACTACATAAAAGTGAAGTTCAAGGGGGTCAAACTTATATAGGTGTGTTTTCGTGATGTTAAAATAGAGGTAAAGTGTATGTATTCATTACAATCGCCTCCATGACGCAATTCTAGTGGATACACACAGCATATATTTTCATGATTAAATATCTTCTTAAATTATTCCTCACGATTTCCTATCAGTGGCTGGGAGAAGAAGTCTCTGGGGACTCAAAATGAGTTCGACTCAGTCATAATAATATGGAGCATAATGGAGCAATCGGTGTCCGAACTATTGATGGAGCAATCGGTGTCCGAACTATTGATGGAGCAATCGGTGTCCGAACTATTGATGGAGCAATCGGTGTCCGAACTATTGATGGAGTGATCGGTGTCCGAACTATTGAAATTTCACTGTTTGTAGTAAAATGTAATGCTCAGTTAGGCTGAGTGTGAGACGCCAAGTTCTGCAACGGAAGGTCAGGCCGGTGGTTTTGTATCGGGATACTCCGATCTTGGCTAACTTCTTGATTAACGATCGGCTCGATGTAAGTGAAATAATCTTGAAAGAGCCGTAAAACAAAAAAAAATGCTCATTTCAGTTGAGCATGACGATATTCATATTCGCAGGTCGTGATCATTGAAATTCAACAAAATAGGATTTATAATACATGAAATGTCGGACTTAAAGAAAATAGCTTGTGATGCAATAGAAGCAGCTGCAGATGACCTACATTCATTAAGTGATGACATTTGGGCTCACCCGGAACTTGCACTGAGTGAAACTCATGCGCATCAAGTTCTGACCAGTTTTCTCGATCAACACGGGTTTCAGGTAAGTGTAGCGAGACCTACATAGCATTAGGAAAACATGTCCATGTGAAATAATGGTGTCAAACATGGTGTCAGAAATGACAGAAATAGGTACAAATTATTAACTTTTCTATTGTCAACATAGATTGTAGGTGCTCGTTAGAACCGCCTCTATGTTTTGAGCAAAAATAAGTAAGATAACGTATACATTAAACCCCACTTTTCTCTATATATAGTAAATACATGGTAAGTGTCATTTATAATAAAATATTATCGGTGAGCCTTAGACAATTTTATAGGGGCGAGCTTTAGCGAGCCCCTATAAAATTATTGCGTCGAACCGATTATATTTTATTATTAAAGACACCAATAATGTATTTAGTTTATAAACCGCAATTCAAAACAATCAAGGGTTTTGCAATAATTTAGCAAAGACAGAATTTTAAGCGACATTCAGTGTCATGGCGCGCACACGTAGCATAACGTGACGCAAAGTTTCTGACGTCACCGCCCACCAGCGACGTAGGAAACAACATGGACGCTCGAATTAAAGTTTCTCAGTGCTTCACTTTCTGTATGAAAATCTGCAAATAAATACTTTATTTTAGCTTTAGAATTTATTTTCGAGGTTGAGACGCAACCGCAGTAGCAGTGCACAATTATTGCAACGGACCATTCAAATCAGGAACGCCCGAGAATGTAAGAATTTAGCTGAGATTCCTGAAATTCTATTTAAATAAATATTGCAAAGATTATACTTTGCAGTTTCGTTTTTTTCCCGAGTATAAAATATTGCATTTTATTGTTTACACTTGCAAATTAGTGACCTGAAAAGTAGGTCCGGTCTATAAACAGTCCCTTGACGTATTATGTATTATAGGTCACTACCGATTATAGCGTGCAATTATTCGACCCCCCTTTATTAGGTTACTAGAATGGCTGATTGCGATATAAAAATGGGGTTTAGAGGGTTTTTGTTTCACGGACTTATTGTCGTGATGTGATGTTAACACAAATCCGTGTAATGAACACTCCTGTTATAACTTTATTTAGAGAAAAGGGGGATTTACACTAGTTGTTTTCATTTCTGCCCCAAGTCATAGGTTGTGGAGCCTACTCTATAATACCGCCTCAGGGGAGAGCAGTTCAGCAGTTCAGGGGTTGAGTTGCATAAGGCGAGCGCTTTATTATAGCGCTTTGTAGCGCGTTGTCCGTTTTATGCAATGGAGGCGCTTTCTAAAATGTCTGCAAAAATCGAACGATTTTCAAACCCGAAAATTTCGAAGAAAAAAATATGCGGTGTCGCTTCGACTGGACGCTTCCATGATTGTTTTTGTTTTCTCTTGTCATTTCTGCTAAAATTGAGAAGAAAACACTAATACATGGCTTAAAACGGACACTCAATACGTTTCGACGTCGGGCGCCGCCATTTTCTTTCGCCTGGTTGCTATGCAACGTAGAATGAGGCAGCTCCAAACACTGTTACGAAGCGCTACGAATCGCTTTTTTGAAACGTACCGCTGCATAGCGAGCGCCACAAAGCGCTCTGTAGCGCTCTTCCTATGCAACTCCCCCCCCCCACCCCCCTGGTAAACTTTACCGGCTAAAATAGAAAATGTATTGAATACTGCAAAGAAATTTCAAGGCTTTTGATTGGACAGCACAAGGGCAATTATTTACGATAAACCCTGTTAGCAAAAATATATTGCCTTCTCGCGCTTGCCTTCGCTGAATTGACAAGCCCGTATTACGTACCAACAATCTGTTCATTAGAAAAAAAAAAAAAAACATTACGCTGAAATGGCGTCTTTCTTATCTCAAGAGATCCAAATATAGATTCTGGTGTTCGTTAAGAACCGCCTCAAAGAGGGGTTTATAACGAGTACCTACAATCTATGTTTTGAGAAAAATAAAAACAATAAGGTATACCACGGTAAATGCCACTTTTCTTAATATAAAATACGGTTTAGAGGGGCGATTATTACATTGACATGTTAACCAAAAGACCATTAAAAGAAATACAAATCTCATCACGAGCAAAGTCTTTTCTTGAAGAGTGTACCACTGTTGATAAAATGCGTTGAAAGCGTTGCCTCCACTTCCCTTTCTTCAGCTCAATTCTTACACCTCACTCCGGCATCATCGTAATGGCCACATTTAAATGAAGGTTTAGAATATGGGCATGATAGAATGTTGTCTTCATCTCCAGTGCACTCTATGTTACTCAGCCGCTGAATTCCTCGCCCCCCTTTGAAATAGTAACCACCCAAGAAATTCGCTCCTTGCAGTGTCTCCCCTCTTGAATACCCCAGCATTTTGCAGACAACTTGTGCATCCTTGTAATCCCAACCATGGTTACAAATAGTAGAAAATTCGCCGCTGATGTATACTTCAACACGTCCTTCATATGGATAATTACCACCCACTATTCTTACGGGAATATTTAGCAGATCATACATATCAGATATTCGTGGCCGAAGGCAAGAAACGATGTCACTATTTTCCCTGTCGCAACGCGGTACATACGGAATTTTCTCTTTCTTTATCATAGTTGTCGCGAAGAAATAAGATATTTGATTCACATCGCGCATCATCTGTTGGAACTGTTTTCTTGTCGCAGGTGTAGATAAGGCCTCATCCAAAGTAGTAGCTCGTTTCTCCTCAAGTCTTTCAGATACCATTGCCTTGGCGTCGATTGTGTTTTGAAGCGTTCTAGTGGTTCTGATAACATCACTAACTTGTGAAGCAAGATCTTTTATCATTTCATTTTGACTTACAATTCTCTTTAAAATATCATTTTGTTTTTTCTCCATTGTCGATAGCTGTGTTGCAAAAGAATGTAAATCAGTGAGTTTGCCAATGTTCTCATCTAAACTTTCTCTTTTCGGCCGAATAGACGCTTTCATATTTTGACCCGAGTTGTGAGTTAACCGCCCGAAGTCACTTGTCATGTCTTCATTATAAGCCTTCACTAGTCTACTTTCCTCCTCATTTTCACGAATAACACGACTTTCTCCATTGACATGATGCTCTACTGTCTCAGCTTCGACGACCAATGTTTTATATGTAATAAAAGCATATATGGCCACCAGTAGAAATAGATTCATTTGTAACAACATATTTTCTTAACACAATCTTAACTGTTTTCTCACAAAAGAACCCGCTATCAATGTAACCAGCTTTATATATTTCTACTTAAATATACATATAATGATTAAATAATTCTCCTGATATTCGAGTGGCATATGCAAATGGTGTACAGTTATTATCGAATTATGTTTTTTATCCATAAGTGCCCAGGTCCAAATTGGAAAAAGGGCAATCCAGTCCAGAAATATTGTCTTAAAGTTGATTTTTTTTAATCCTTTTTGCCACGTTTTTCGGTGATAACAATTTTATTTTTTATTTTTTTTGATCGACAGACATGTAGAGCAGAACCTCAACCAACTTCTTAGAAAGGTCCCATGCCCCTTATTTATATGAGCAAAGCGGTAACCAGAATTTCAAGTAAGGGCGAGGATTGTGGCCATGTAAAATCGATTTAAGCCCCCCCCCCCCCACACACACACACACACACCCAGTGGAAATTCTTCTGTGGCGATTTATTTATGTTGTTGTTTGTTACTTACTGTGTGTATCACTTGTGTCTTTTTTTTTATTTTGGATGGCCATATGGCCATTTTGTGGGAAAGTAACTGTCCTTATGGTCTTCCTTTGTTTAGGTTTCCATTATGGCCTGGTCGCTTAATGTTTGTGTTTCTTTCCCTTTGGTGTCTTTGATGGGTGGAGTAAGTTAATTGTATCGATTCCTGATCTTTGTTTTACTTCTACTTTTCAAGCTTGCGTGAAATTTTCTGTTTCTACTGGTCCTGTTTGATGATTTGTCGTCTGTTCAGTGCTTGGCTGACGGATAATTATGTGGGTCATTCCAGCATCCTGCATGTTTACAATGTGAACATTCGAGAGTAAAACAGAAAGTCGAAATGACTGGTGTGGTATATAATGTAGATCAAAGGCGTATGGTCTGTTTTGTCTTTACAAATAGTTTGCCGACTAAAACCACGTATTTCGTCTTGTGCAACGTCCCTTTCCCCCGCTCATCGGGGCTTGATAAAATAGATGGGCTGCATGATGCTTCCACGCAGAGATGAATCCGACAGCACACGAGTACTGGTAAACCGCTTAGAGGATCTAAGCCTGCCCAGGCAAAGGGTGCGATTCGGACCGTCCATGCTTATAAATCTTATTGGTCTCATTGAGCGACAGGACATGAGATGTCATTTCATCTCAATGTAGGGTAAAAGTCCCACACAATTAGAAGCAACGTCTCCAAAATGGCTTATACAGTGTTGATGGGGGCGTTAAACCTCAAATCAATCAAACAAACAAAACAACGTCCCTTTAGTTAGACGCTTCATTGGCTGCACGGCATTTATCCATATACAGATTTAAGCCAGTAATCGGTTCACATTTCGATAGTGTGATTCATCACGTGAACAAGTTCGTGAAATGAAGACCCCCTATACCCCACTTTATATAGAGAAAACTTGGGTTTACGGGGGTAAACCTTATTTGTCATATTTTTTCTCCAAGACATAGTTTGTGGGTACTCGTTAGAACCGCCTCAATTAGGCGGTTCTAACGAGCACCAACAACCTATGTTTGCAATATTTATAAGAAAAATATCACGGATTTACATCAGACAAATGGCTATTTTAGAGATATGAAAAATGCACTATGTCCACAGGGTGTGTTATCGTAATGGTCAGACTTGGGCCGTTTTCTATCGAAAATTTCAGAAATTGTTAAATAAAAGTCAAAACGTATACACTTCTGGCGGCTGTATCCTTTACGAGAAAGTGGCAGAGCTTCACCTCGACAACTTTCTCACTGGTGTATTTGCTTGATTTGAGGCTTAACGTCCCCGTCAACATTGTAAAGGTCATTTTGGAGACGTTGCTTCCAGTTTTGTATAACTTTTACCCGACATTGAGATGAAATGACATCTCAAGCCCTGCCGCCCAATGAAACCAACAGGGTTTATAAGCATGGACGGGCCGACTCGCACCGCTTTGCCTGGGCAGGCTTAGATCCTCTAAGCGGTTTACCAGTACTCGTGTGCGGGTCAGTTGCAGCTCTGCGTGGAAGCATCATGCAGCCCATATATTTCTACAAGCCCCGATGGGCGGGGCCCGAGCTTTCTCACTGGGTCCGATGATAATAATTCTTTAATAATAATAATAAAAATATTGCCGCGACAAAACATATATATATATATATATATATATATATATATATATATATATATATATATATATATATATATATATATATATATATATATATATATATATATATATATATATATATAACAACTGTTCGATTCAGGAACAATAAAGATGCACATCCGCCTGCGCACATAACGAAAACATGCCTATATAGTTCCGACCCCTTAAACCCCACTTTTATATTGTTAAACTGGGGTTTGCAGGGAGTAAACCTTATTTTTCTTATTTCTGCGAGGCGGTTCTAACGTGTACCCACAATCTATATTTTAAGCAGAAATAATGAATATATACCTGTGTCTCGAGTTATTGTCATCTCTCATGTTATCGTCATGACTATGAAGCCACTAGATACTGCTCCAGCAGTCATCGTAAATCAAGAATCATTCAACTTGAAGAAGCAGATGACGTTAAAAAGCTAACAAAACATGTTATTGTTCTATTTTCTTCCAATTTATACAGCCATGTGCAGCAGACAGCTGTCCTCGATTTTATTTTCCCACTATCTGGTCATCTGACGCTTGAAAAAGCCTACAGTGCTGGCCCAACAGTATGCAACATTCCCACAGTTATCTTTTCTGGAGATTTTATTTCTATTTTTTGTTAGTTTGTTGCATCAGGAGAAATACTGTCTTCATTTGCCCCCAATATGTAGCATGAAATAACCAGCTATTACTATTGATATTGGCAAGAGTTTGAATTATAATTAGTATGTGTGTACCGTGTCAGTTACTTACCCTTTAACTGTTATCAGCTTTCAGAGACTTTATTGAAAAGTAGAAGTGGAGGCAATGATCAGGAATCGATACAATTAACCCACAGCTCCCATTAGAGACACCAAAAACTGACCTGTAAATTAATTTCATTGTTTTACATGTTAATGCATTCACTTACCTGCACAACTGCCTATTCAAAGAAAATCTATATATTGTTTTTCAAAATAGCTCTTGTCAGTCAATATTGTCTGTAAAAAATTTCTGCATAAATTTTGGACACTAACGATACTTAGGGAGCACCTGCTTATGCTATGATGTCATGATAACAACACGTGACGATAACTTGAGAGAGAATCCAAATGTTTTAATGTCAAGGTAAGCTATATTTATTTAAAGATTTTGCACAGTAAAAGAGCAATGGAAATCGTTAGTCTTGAAAAATTGACTGGATATTAAATGGTTATTATATCAAAATTAGAAATATTTAGAATTATTAAAGCAGGCAGTTATTACTGTCACTCAAGTTCTTAGCATGACAATAACTGGAGAAAACAGTATATTACAATTTTTCATCTGAACTTCATCGTTTTCGCAAGGTAAAATTGGAAATGTTTTGTTATGACACATCCAGACATGTATTTCAATGACGGTGACACTGGAGCTTGTATTTTGCCAGGAAGGAAAGACAAATAACAGCATGGGTGATTTGAAGATGTCATTTATTAATAAATGAACGGTCCTCCGTGACCAAGTGACTCTAAATCGTTAGACCTCTCACCGGTGTAGTTCGAGCCTGGCTCGGGTCACATGTGAGACGCCAAATTCTGCAACGAAAGGTCAGGTGGTTTTTCTCCGGGTACTCCGGTTTTCGCCCACCTCTGATTAACGATCGACTCGATATGAGTGAAATAATCTTGAAAGGGCCGTAAAACCACACCCTTCCCCAATACAAATGACGAGAACTCGTGTCATATGAAAAATGAGGAAAAATGCAAAACTATATATTTAAACGAAGTATGTTTAGTTTAAACAAACAAAGCATATGATTGAAATATACAAATGAAATGTAAGTGACAATACTTTGCCTACTAGCAAAAAAGGTGGCGTACAAAATATGCCATATATGCTCGCGGTTTACCTCGGAAAATCACTTGCCCTTTTTTCTGAAATTTTCGTTTTTGCAAGGTAAAATTTACAATATATTTGTATAGGCGTGTTTTCGTGATAATCACACAGTGCGATCAGTATTTTTGTGTTCAGTGTTTGGATATAACAACATTACGAAAATACATTGTAAATTTTATCGCCGAAAAAACGAAACTTTTCGGATGAAAAATTGTGATATTTTTTGTTATTTCTGCTCAAAATATAGATTGTAGGTACTCGTGTGAACCGCCTCATTGAGGCGGTTCTAACGAGTACCCACAATCTATATTTTAGAATTGAGGCGGTTCTAACGAGTACCCACAATCTATATTTTAGAGCAGAAATAAGAAAAATAAGGTTTACCCCTGTAAACCCCAGTTTTACTGTATAAAAGTGGGGTTAAAGGGGGTCAAAATTATATAGGCGTGTTTTCGTAATGAATACCGCTTGTTTCTTTGCAAGACTGAAGCTAGTCTGTGTAGCTTGGCATGTCAGTTTATAACTACCTTTGTCAAACACATGAAGACAAATTTTCCAGAGACGCAGCCCGTGCGAAGTACTCCAGGTACCTTGTTGAAACTTGACTGTGGTTGTTCATTCACATATTCATTAAGATAACACATCCGAGTGAGAGAGTGTTTGAGTTTTACGTCTCACCAACAGCTAAGGTCATGCGGAGACGGGACCTCGGTTTAAAGACTCATCCGAAAGTCTGGAGAAGCCCGGGATCGATCCTGCAACCTCTGGTTTTTCAAGGCGAGTAGCATTACTACTACACCACGGTGGCTTCGAATAACACATCCGAGTAGAATAGAGCATTATACTGTTATCTTTGTAATATGTATAGTGGACGCAGATAAGATTTACAAAGCGTAGCTATCGTTAACGCCCACCTTTGGAATGTTCAGTTAACAAAAAGGTCGCCCGATTATGTGAATTCAATTAACCCACCGCTCCCATCAGAGACACCAAAGGGGAAGAAACACAAACATGAAACAACAGACCCTAATGGAAACATCAATAGCGGAAAGCCAAAAGGACAGTTACTTTCACACAAAATGGCCAATTGGCTATTCAAAACAAACTAATATAAGCGACACAAACACCCAAAGACAAACCACAACAAACATAAACCCCGACAGAAGAACCGCCTTGGAACGGTCGGTCAGCGAAACGAATTCCAGGGGTGGGGGGGGGGGGCTTAAATCGATTTTACGTGGCCACAATCCCGCCCTAAATTCCGTCGCATTTAAGACAAATACTTTCTTCAGTCCGCATGAAGGCCTCCTAACACAGGTTGTGTTTGCTTGTTAAAACACCTCAATTATCGAGTACCCTCATCCATGTCTTGGAATTGAAACAGCGTAAAAATATGTTCCCCCATAAGCTAAAGTTTTCTCTATACAAAGGGAATAAAAAGATGTTTTTGTTTTATTCGGGGATGTGAACGTAACGTGTTTTATACATGAACTCTATATGGACTAGTTCAAAGCTGCCAAATTCAGCCTTAATTAGTCTATACGTCATAAATGGATGAATTCCATATTATTCGATTATTATTCGTATTATTTGAGCCCCGCCAGGCGAATTTGTGTCCTCGAGCATTCCGTCATGACAAATTTTGACTGCGCATGCCCAGCCATTCAGAGGGGCCAGGGATATGGCTTTCTGTCTGAAGGTTCATCTTGATTCACTGCTTGTATGAGCGAGCAGCGAAGGTTCTGGCGAGACTGCGCGGATGCGCAGGCTCGCCTGAAGCTTCGCTGCTCGCATAGGCGATAAGTACTAAAATCGCTTGACGGGGCCCATATGTACGATATGCAAATGCTTACTTTTCGTATTAGCGTAATTATCTGCCAGACATGCAAATGTTTAGTAGTTAGTAATAGTATAATATCCTGATAATAAACAAAATGAAACTAGATCTACTCACGTTCCGACTAAACCACCGCTGCAGCGCCTTTTCAAAAACAGACAGGCATGATTGAAACGGGTACCAGGGGTCACTGTGACATACCATATCACGTTTCTGAAATCGACATTCAACAGCTCTAGAAAATATTTGTGTTAAGATATGTGTTTGTTTTTCAATATTTTACTTAAGGTCAATGAATTACACGATGCAAAATAGAAGTGAAGGCAATGATCAGGAATACTCGGCATCATTGTATATTTTGCCAACCGTGGGGCTCACAGTTTTTATTTATGTATTTATTTATTAGAAACCTTTAACAAAACATTTAACAATGATGAGAGAAAACAAAAGAGAAGAATGAATGGGCCAAGTATAAGGGCATTGAAAGAAGTAGTATATGGAGGATGTTCGAAAACTTTTGCAAATAACATATTTACTCCGAGTTATTAGTTTATACTAACTTATTTTAGTTCGATTACGATGGAAGTTTAAAGCTTATTTAATCGCTCTCGAACACTCATTCCGGATGTTTTCACGCTCGCGTGTACTCCGATGTATTAATTAAAAGTTGCTATTTTTGTTTAGTAACCTTCAAATCATTACCCTTATCGACAACACATCGTTTCAATCTTTTAATCCAATTTTGAAATTGTCATACTCATCTTGGGTAAAGTAGTCGCAGATAAGATTGACTAGGCGTTGTCAATATATGTCAAATTCGCTGAGTCCGCTAGAAGATTCGGTAGAGTGCCTTTCGCATGCTTTCTGAAAGCGGACCAAATGGCCATATACGCCACAGCTTTGTTTGTGTTACAGTTGAATCTTACAACAGGGTGACTTGGTTAACCTTCTTGCTAATAGAACATTCCAAAGGCGGTGCAAACGATAGCCACGCGTAGTCAATCTTATCAGCGACTACTACACACCCAACTGCAGACCCCAGTGCACTTTTGGGCCTGTATTTTCTTCCAGATATGTTGTATTTTCAATTTTGGAAACAGGAACAATCGCACGGGGTCAGGTCGGGGATGTAGACAGGGTTCAACAGTACATAGGCATTTTCAGACTTCAGTCATTGCCTTCACTACTATTTTTCAAAACCTGTGATTCGTGGGCTGAAGCATTTTCATGTAACAAATGGATATGCTGGAGAGCACTTTGTTCACATTATCGCAGAAGTCTTATAGAAGCTTTCAGACTAACACGCCTCTCTTTTGGAATAAGTTATGAGACTATCAATTACCATTTTCTGGTGTTGTGGGTACTTATTCAGCATTTGCCCTCGTACGTTTCTGCTCCTCGGTGAGCAAATGAGGGCTCAAGCGAACCCTTATCTTCGTAATCACATCACGAAAACACGCCTATATAATTTTGACCCCCTTGAACCCCACTTTTATTCAGTAAAACTGGGGTTTACAGGGGTAAACATTATTTTTCTTATTTCTGCTCTAAAATATAGATTGTTGGTACTCGTTAGAACCGCCTCGATGAGGCGGTTCTAACGAGTACCCACAATCTGTATTTTGAGCAGAAATAAGAAAATAATCACAATTTTTCATCATAAAATTTTTAATTTTTCGGACATAAAGGCTACAATGTATCTGTATAGGCGTGTTTTCGTAATGCATAAGACTTTTCATCAGAATGAAAAATAGAAGTGAAACTCGTAGTCAGTCTTCATGCTCGATTGTCTAGCTATGTCTTTTTCAGGGGGGCATAAGTCGCGCATATTTAGTGTCACTCAAGGTACAAGGCAGGGGAATTCGTTTCCCTCATCTGTTTATTTGTTTTATTGAGGACTTGTTAGAGCATTTATGTGAATCGGATAAAGGCCTGAGTGTTTGGGGTATTGTTTGATTTGTTTGACATGAGGTTTAACGTCCCCGTCAACACTGTAAAGGTCATTTTGGAGACGTTGCTTCCAATTGTGTGGGACTTTTACCCGACATAGAGATGAAATGACATCTCAAGCTCTGCTGTCCAATGAAACCAATAGGGTTTTTATGCATGGACAGACCGACTCGCACCACTTTGCTTGGGCAGGCTTAGATCCTCTAAGTGGTTTACCAGTACTCATATGCAACCGGTTTCTCTCTCACCGCCGTAGGTTCGAGCCTCGCTCGGGCCACGTGTGAGACGCCAAGTTCTGCAACGGAAGGTCAGGTGGTTTTTCTCCGGGTACTCCGGTTTTCGCCCACCTCTGATTAACGATCGGCTCGATATGAGTGAAATAATCTTGAAAGGGCCGTAAAACCCAAACCAAAAAAAAAAAAAAAAAAAAAAAAAAAAAATGCAACCGGTTTCAGCTCTGCATGGAAGCATCATGCAGCCCATCTACTTTTTCAACCCCGATGTGCGGGGGCCGCTGTTTGGGGTATCAATGTATGTTTATGTTGTCTAAGAGTAGCTTACGATATGCTTTACCAGTTTTTGACGAAACAAGGGCTTCGGTCTCTGATTAATGTTTGCGTAACTTATTTATATTCATGGAGATTGGGTGTACTCTTACCAAGTGCGCAGTGAGTGAGTTTTAATTTTACGTCCCACCAACAGCTGAGGTCATACGGAGACGGGACCTCGGGTTAAAGACTCATCCGAAAGTCTGGAGAAGCCCGGGATCGATCCTGCGATCCCTGGTTTACAAGGCGAGTAGCGAACCACTGCACCACGGAGGCTTCTACCAAGTGCGCAGTGTTAGCCTGTAATGAATCCGATAGAGAGCAGGCAGTGGACACTTGGTAACGCTCGACTGACTGAGACCGATGGATATACACATCTTGGTATAGTTTTTGATAAAACGACGGACATTAACGTCATCGTTCTAGAGTCTTCTTTGAAGCTAAGACGAATAATGTTTGGTCTAGTGTGTCCTTGGTTCTGTGTGCAGGATTTGCATCCTTTGGCGTGAAAGTGTATCTGCGAAACCATATAACTTGATGCCATAATAGAAATGGAGGCAATGATCAGGAATCGATGCAATCAACCCGCAGCTCCCATCAGAGACACCAAAGGGAAAGAAACACAAACATGAAACAACAGACCCTAATGGAAACGTCAATAGCGGAAAGCCAAAAGGACAGTTACTTTGCCACAAAATGGCTAACAGGCTATCCAAAATAAATTAATATAAGCCACACAAACACCCAAAGACAAACCATAACAAAAATAAACCGCGACAGAAGAACCGCCTTGGAACGGTCAGCGGAAACGAATTCCACTTGGGGGGGGGGGGGGGGGGGGGCTTTAATCGATTTTACGTGGCCACAATCCTCGCCCCAGCCAGAAACCACTGAAATGCTGGAGCAAAATAAAACCAACAGTTAGACTCCGATGGGCACGACCAGAGACAGAGCATCAGGCACCAACCAACATTACCTTGATTTAGATCTCACTAATTCTCAATAAGCCTTTACGCTGAAACCGTTATAGAATCCGAGGCCTGACTCACCGGCGTGCAATTAAAGAGGGGAGCAAAGTTGTCAACCGTGATTGTGTTAACTACCATGCATGCAGTCTGTCGTATAACATTTATGTTGTACCCAATCTTTTTATATCGAAGCATGATTTTACGAAATTGGGTGCTGAAGTCATTGCGGTTATATATTTTTTCTGAAGTTATATACTAAGTCACCATAAAATTCGGGTTTCGATAGACCTTGTTGCAGAAGAGATTTAAGTCCAATATTGAATTTTGAAATTCAATCAGAATGACGTCTGTAAAATTTTGAAAAGGCTTTGCGCCTTATATGGCTTTGAGTTTTGGTCAAATGTGTCCTTAACTGATTCTCAGCTATTTGAGAGCTCTCATTGGCTGTATTGGAAAACACTACAAGGTGTAGCGAGAGCAACTAGAACTTGTGTAGCCCTTAGTATGATTGGCTCTCAGAAACTTGCAATATGAAATTGGTAATCGAAAAGTATCGCTTTTCGGGTAGCTCTGCAGATTTGATCCACACTTTGCTGGGAAACGCCTTTTTATTCACAGACATAATTTTTAAGGATCTTAGATATGAATTTATTTTGGATATATTTCAGTTTCTCAAGGATAATAATATAGAGCGTATCTTCATTGACTATCTTAATTCTGGTGTATTTCCATCTAATAAAAGGAAGAAAATAGGCGCGAATTGTTAAAAGAAAATGCTTCGTTCAATACCAGTCTCGAAATCGACGAGGATGGTCTTGGGCGCTTTCTCAATATTTACCCGAGAAAAAAAAAAAATAAATATAGTGCAATGGTCAGGGATCGATACAATTCCCTCATTCCTCCCACCAGAAACACAAAAGCGGAAAGAAACACGAACATTAAGTACATTACGAAAACACGCCTATACAAATACATAGTAACGTTTATTGGCGAAAAAAAGAAAATTTTAAAATGAAAACTTCTGATATTGTTCTAATTTCTGCTCAAAATATAGATTGTGGGTACTCGTTAGAACCGCCTTTTTGAGGCGGTTCTACGGGTACCTACAATCTATATTTTAGAGCAGAAATAAGAAAAATTAGGTTTACCCCTGTAAACCCCAGTTTTACTATATAAAATTGGGGTTTAAGGGGGTCAAAATTATATAGGTGTGTTTCCATGATGAACTAAATCCTAATGAAAAAATCACTAGCGGATAACCGAAAGGACAGTCACTTTCCCTTTGGTGTCTCTGATGGGAGGTGTGAGGTCATTGTATCAATTCCAGATCATTGTCTTCACTTTTATTGTGCTATCTGCCCGGCATCTACAGTGTTCACACTCTTTTTTCTTGGTCTTGGTGTGGGATTGGTAAGTATAAAATGAGTCGTAGCCTCAAAATCCGAAGTTATTAAAGTTGCCATCTTGGATACAACATAGAAAATGTGGAGCTTAATTCCGTCCACTGCCTTTGACCTTCCATGAAATGCCTCGGGTAGCAGCGCATTCCTGGGTGAACCGAAATAGATTTAATCCTTTCCCCTTTCAAACCTGAAGTCATTAACCCGAGTACTGAAGTCGGAAGCTCTACCTATTGGCACAGTCTATTCTCTCTGTCAAGTCCCTCATGGCACGTCAGTATTATGACAGAAAGAAAACATGTGTGCATTTGCCAAAAGCACATCCACATGAGCTAATGCTGCCGTTCACGATTATCTGAAAGATAAAGCTACCGATATTATTCTTAATTATTTGCACAATAGGCTGTGAAGAGTCTCAAACAGGGGATTTTAAAGAGAACCCACGATCTTTTTTATTCTAAAATATAAATACGGTGAATGCTATATGCTCTTGTAATCCCTTTCTCGTCTGTAGGTCGGGCTCACAAGGGAGTCATATACACGTGTTTTGTTTATCGTGATGGGAATATAAGCACTCTTTTCTTTGCTGTGTAAATGTTTCTTGTGCCTTTCACAGGTAGACAGATCATACCATCTTGATACAGCTTTTAGAGCAACATATGGACCGGAAACAAGACCAAATGTCTGCGTGATCAGTGAATATGACGCACTTCCTGAAATTGGACATGCTTGCGGACACAATTTAATAGCGGAAGTAGGTGTCGCAGCTGGTATTGGAATAATGGCCGCCATGAAAGCTTCGAATAAGAAACTTGGAAAGGTATGCGGTTTTCTGATAGAGTTAATGGTTTGAAATATGGCTTATTTTAGACGTACAAAACACCGTATAATGAACAGTCTACTAGTGTTATTCGTTCTGTTTATGCACAAGCTGGCCTGAGGTTTGCTCGGCGCACAGTCTGGATATCGTAAACAAACGACTTTTACTCAGAATCAGAACTGTTTACTGGTGACACGTCCTTAGACAATCCTTCAACAGGAACTTCTTGTATGTATCAATTCCAAATTAAACAAGACGTGGGTAATAAGAGTTATGCCTCGTAGAGCTTCAGACAAATGCAATTCTTTCCCTCGTTTCGTTTCCGTTGTCACAATTCCTAATACTCACTACCAGGCATGAACCACGTACACGCTATGGGTCGTAAGCAGTTTTGAAAGCTATGGTACTCGTTTATACAGCGAATACTCGATGCATCGAACACCGTTAACTTGTTTTCATGACTGTTTTGACATCATTCTTGAGACCCTATGAAATCCTATCGGTCTCAGTTCCTGATAAGACATCGGTATAATTTAGGTAAATATTTCTTTAAGAAAAAAAAAACAAAAAAAAACCTTGTGTGTTTTCTTTAGAATCGCCTCTTCGAGGTGATTCTTATGATTACACTCAGCATACTTTTATGTCATATCAGCATGGATCTATGAATAGCCCTCAGTAACTCGAACTGCCCATGTCATGGAACAATTCTCGTTGTCCAAAAGGTGTTCTAGTAAACGGAATTTTGAGCCATCGAAGGTATAAAGAGTCTCCGAAAAACCGAGACTATTGTGTGTTCTGTGTTCTTTGTTTCCATAGGCAAAATGTTTAGCTTCATTATCATAGTGAAACTCCGCCATTAAGACCATCCACCTAAAATTGAGACCAATTCTGCTTTGAAAACCTTATTAGGAATGTTCCAGTTATTCATTCTGCATGTGTTCCGCATACATTGCCCTATGGTCAGAGGCGACCTTTGGGATTGCTCAAAAATGGCCTTAATGACCATTTTGAACAGAACCAATGTTGGTCTTAACCTTTACCCTGCTGTAGGCGACAAGCCCTATCTTTGCAAACAGTGTAGATCCAGATCAGATGGCTTCTGAAGAAGCCATCTGATCAGGATCTACACAGTTTGACATTCAGTTTATGAATATGTAGAAATAAGCTGCATCAAGTAATCTGATTGGTTCAAAGTCAGAAATGAGTGTGGCTTAATTGAATATTCAGCAGGTTAAAGGTTAAATAGGGAGATTTTACTATATATCATGATGGCGACTCCTTTTAGAAATTCATTTAATGAATAGTTTTGAACAGTCCCAAAGGTGGTCTTTATAGTAGAATTGTACTGATAGTGCCATTTTCAATCCTGCTAAGTTTTATTGCAGCTGACAGTCCTAGGAACGCCTGCAGAAGAAGGGTATGCCGCTAAAATTGATCTAGTAGACGCTGGGGCTTTCAACAATGTTGATATGGCTATGACGGCACACCCCTTTCCTGATAATGATTCAACTCCCATTATGTTGGCAAGAGAAAGGTGTAGTAGGATTTCGTTAATTTTGTTTAAATTTTTGAGGAAAGTATACATATATATGGGATGATTTAAGGACAATTTTCTTACAAAAAAGGCTATACGAATACATTGTAAAGTTGACCGCCAAAAAAAAAAAACAAAATTGAATTAACACAATGTAGCATTTAGAACTTCTATACTATTACTAAAAGAACGCATAAGCCTAAAAACCAGGAAAACGGTAAAAATGTGCTGCGGTTGGGTTTCACTAATAACATTACGGTTCTCATTGATAACTTTTACCATAAATGTTCGGATTATTTACGAATTCCCTGTTTTCGAGAAACAAATACGATTTTGCTTAGTATATTATCCCGTCATATGACGAACATTCAGTAAATCCAATCATCACGTATAGAAGTGAAGGCAATGATCAGGAATTGATAAAATTAACCCACAGCTCTCATCAGACACACCAAGGGAAAGAAACACAAACATGCCGTCGAGTCCTCACCGTTGTTTCATCTCTGTGGTTTTTGTGTTCACGGAGATGTTGCACTGATGAGTTAGGATGTCTTCATTCGGACCGAACAAATTATTTGTCTAAATCGCGACGGAAGTAAGGGCGAGGGTTGTGGCCACGTGAAATCGATTTAAGCCCCTGCCCGGTGGAATTCGTTTCACTGACCCTTCCAGGGCGGTTCTTCTGTCGCGGTTTATTTTTGTAATGGCTTGTCTTTGAGTGTGAGTATCGTTTATATTATTTTGTTTTGGATAGCCAGTTGGCCATTCTGTAACTGTCCTTTTGGCTTTCCGCTAGTGATATTTCCATTAGGGATTAGTTGTTTCATGTTTTGTCTTTCTTTCCCTTGGTGTCTAGGATGGGAGCTGTGGATTAATTGTATCGATTCCTGATCATTGCCTTCACTTCTATTCTGAAATTGAAAGAATCGGATTTCAGAATCTGCTGTATGAAATGGAAGGATAAGCATATATAAATATAACATCTCAAAAGCGCGAATGGCAAGCAGAGTTTGTAGCTCTTTTCTAAATATACCAAAAACTTAACACAAATAAATAGTAAAATCATTATATTAAGACCATCTTCAGGAACAGCCTCAGAAGTGGTCGTTGACCAGAAGACACTATGGGCAGAAAACACAAAAATTAAGTACAACCTTCAAAATAAGCTTTTTTTTTTACCAGAATTTGTCTTCATTTTTGGTGGCCTTAATAGCGGAATATTACTGTATATCACTTTCACACTTTCATAAATGGTACAAGAAAATAATTTTAATAGATACAAAACCACAGTGAAACATCGCGGGGTAAGGGGTGCAGTGGGGGGGGGGGGGTTGTGTATGGGGGGGGGGGGGTGAGGGGTGCTCAAACAGGTGTACGACATCCCAACCTCATCCTTTCAACGGAGGTCAGAACATTCATTTGGTACTTCGATTCTTCTCATTAGGGCCTCTTAACTTTTATAGAACATAGTTGTCTTTCTGGGGCTTTACTTCTGTGATATTAATGTATAGTTTATGAAGGTTTAGTTCAATGTTGTCTTTTTATTTAGCCTTGAGATCACCTATGTTGGAAAGGCGTCCCACGCGGCTGGGTTTCCCTGGGAGGGAGTGAACGCCCTTGACGCTGCCGTCAGCTGCTATAACAACTTCTCCTGCCTAAGACAACAGATTAAACCAGACTGGAGAATTCACTGTAAGCGTTAATTGCTCAAATATGCTTGAAAACAAAGCCAAAGCGGAATAATAAAATATAACAACAACAACAACAACGACAACAGGTGTTCATTACATACACTCCAGATTTTCAGGGTGAAAGTCTTCACAGTAATCATGTAATTACCGTAGGGATCTTTAACCTGCACATGGGAACAGGGGGACTCCAGTTAATGTCCCAATCCGAAGAAGTGTGCTTTTTGTGACATTCATCTCTGAAAATGATGCCGGTGGTGCATGTTTGAACACCACAATTGTATTACCGCTGCCGGGATTCGGGGGTCTTTAGCATCAGAGACAAGTGCACTAGCAAATCAAATCAAATCAAATCAGCTTTATTTTTCTCAGAATACATACAGTATTAAATGAGAATTGTCAAAATACAAAATACAAATACCGCATGGCGTAGCATATAAGTAAAACAAGGATTTATCTTTTTAGTATAGTCAATCTACAGATTGAATATTCTGTAAGTACAAAATAAAGTGTTTGTACAGGATAAAGATTTAGAAGTAGGGGGGAAAGGAAGTAAGTGTTTAGCCTAACAAGGGAGAAAAAACCTCCAATAAGCCTTATGTTATGCCGGTCAGCTCGAGAAAGGCACTTATGCCATATCAAACACTTAATGCAAAACTGTCGTAAGGAAAGTTACGACAGTTTTGCATTTAAAAGCTGAAAGAAATATAAACTAATTTATTTGGAAAACTGTCGTAACTTAAAGTTTTACAAATATCTGATTTGTGATAGGTCATACAAGCATGAAAGTATTTTGACATATATGTGTTATCAATAAATCTTATTTCCTAATGACTACATAAGATAAATGTTGCATTTTTTAAGAGTAAGAAAGTTTTTTCTTTCTCCTGTAAAATTTTCAAAATCTGAGTTACGACAGTTTTGCATTAAGGTGACGATATGTTCTTTACCAGGCTGTACATCTAGGTAAGCGTGCCTAGCCTTTCGTTATACTACTATATAAGATGTACTACATGGCATAGTGTTGTCATGGAAATGATGCCCAGCGTTGGGTTCAAATCCCCTCTCCAAAGCTCGACCTTTAATCTTAGTTATTTATTGCAAAAAAAAAAAAGATCACCGGACCATATAAGACACGCGATCCGCGGGCATTCGCACGTTTTAGTGTCTCTGTTGATATGTGTTCAGTGTTCTGAATGGATTACTTCTGGAAGGATGATAACTCATAACATGGTTTGTTAATAGAAGCGTTTGCTCCTTTCACAGCAACTGAGCTACCACGCTTATAATTAAATTGATAATAATAATAATAATAATACAGTCGAACTTAAATGGCTCGAACGCATTTGGGTCCATGGCAATTTGGTTGAGACAGGGGTAGTTCGAGCGACCGAGGGTTGATCAGAGCCCCGGATTTAGATTTTCTTAAAATAAATGTATGTCGCGTGTACTCGCCGAGGCCATTTTAATGAGAACGCACACGATTAACTAATTTCCCAGTAAGCATTCTACATAAATCTACAGCGGGCCGTTAGCGGCCCGTCAGGGTAGCTGACGGGCCGCTAACGGCCCGCTGTAGATTTATGTAGAATGCTAGCAGGGGATACATTACTTAGATAAAAAGAATATATTCAGAGGAACTTGTGTATAAAGTGAGAAGACTGACCATAATATGCAGAAAAAGCTCACCAAATAGGTAAATAAACTTAAATACTTTTCTCATATCTGGAATCACCATGTGATAAACTAAACACCCCTGCAAACTACACTGTACACTGTGATAAAGAAATGGTTTACACTTATATATGCAGTATGGCTGCTCAAAATAGACCATGGCGGTTCTAACAAGCACTTTCAATATATGTTTTGATAGGAAATAAGAAATCATACGAAAAAATATATCAACAGTTTATGATAAAACAATGCACTGTGACACACGGGTGTATTATTCTATTGTGCGTTGAGTTCTTAACAGACATGAACAACAATTTTCACTTGGTAAATGGAGTAAGAATAAACGTAAGATATGCAGGTGGAATATGCTGAAAGTTGTTAACATATGCAGTACGTTTTTGCATTAACATAAGTCATTAAATTCTCTGGGTAGAGTTTGGCTTTATTTGTTAGTAAAGTTTGTTTCAGATTAATAATAGAATCTGAAAACTGTATATTGTTTGGTGGTCTACAAACATACCTGTATCACTTAAAACAGTTTTGCAAGGTTGCTACTTTTATTTGTCGATCGTTTATTAATCGACCAAAAGTTACTAAGCATAGAGCCTCTTCAGTGCCATAGTCCACGTGACTGTTACTGATTTACAGGAAATCTAGGTACGGTTATTTATAGAAAATGGACGCGCTATTCTTATCAATGCGTAAGAGGGTTATCTATAGAATCTGGACTGTAATTATGGGTTTGGCTTGGCAAACAATGTAGACGCATATCAGGGTCTACACTTTTCGCTTTTGGAATTTAATTAAGAGACAATAAGCCCATCAGTACTCTTATTGCTTTGATTATATGTGTATGTCGGTTTCAGGCATGTTCAAAGAAGGCGGTGTTAAGGTAAACATAATACCTGAGCGGACGGTGATAGAAGTGACAATCAGAACGCCCACAGACAAAGAAATAGCGATACTGAAAAAGAAAATTGTTGCATGTTGTGAAGCCGCTGCTTTAGCAACAGGATGTGAGGTAGGTTGATTATTAACCCCTTTTAGTACCAAATGAAATCTTCTTCCTTGTATATAGGATGATTCAATTTCGAAATTTAGGGGTGTCAGGTTGTGTTTTCTTCAAACTTTGTTTGGAAAATGGCTTAACTTTTTTGCAAACAGTGTAGGCCCTGATCAGACGCCGAGTTCTGCACTGTTTGCAGAGTACAGTGAGTACAGGCGACAAAATCAACCTTCGAGAAAATCGAGAATGTAGTAAATACATGGTTAGTAAAAATAAAATATAATCGACGAGCCTTAGACAATCTAATAGGGACGAACCGGTTGTATTTTATTATCAAAGACACTTGCCATGTATTTAGTTTATACCGAATCCAAAACCTCACGAGTTATTGCAAAAAATAAGCAAAATACGAAGAAAGACTATACAGGCAGTGTGGCAGGATGAATAACATCTGATGCGCACACATAGCATTACGTGGGGGGTCAAAGGGGGCAATGTTTCTGACGCCACCGTGCTAGAGAGAGAGCAGAAACCAGATGATCGTTCGAATGAACGTTTTTCAGTGCTTTACATTCTATGCTAAAATATGCAAATGAACTGTTTACTTTAGCTTCAGAAATTATTTCGAGGCTTAGACGCAACCACAATGACATCGCGCAATTATTCTAATGGATCATTCAAACTAAGAACGCCCCGAGAAGGTAAGAATCTAGCAGAAATTTCTGAAAATTTATTTAAAAAAATATAGAAAAAAGATTATAACTTGCAGTTTGGGTTTTTCCTTGATATAATATGTAGTATTTTATTGTTTACACTTGCAAATTAGGTACTTAAAAGTAGGTCCGGTCTACGGTATTACAGGTTAGTGCAGGTATAATAGGTCACTTCCGAAGAATATGCTGAGTATAACCTCTAGGTAAAAGAGCGGCATCGTATAACTGATTAGAACTGTCGTAGAATTTATTCGACTCGGTGGCCAGAACACGTAAGACAGAAATGGGTAATGAACTAAGAAATGCAAGCACTGAGTGGCGTCCATGATTCAATATTATTATGGACAGTCACTTCAGTATAGTATTGTTTCTTTTAAAGGCGCGCAATTTCCGTTTATAGATTAGTTGTCATTTTCTGGTTCCTTGAGATCTAGTTTTACGTTTTCGACATTCCAGAAGCGAGAAAATATCAAAATCTGGCATTTTAGAAATATAACTTTCGAGATAAATGTTGTCATTAAGGCCAAACGGAAAAGATGTCTGTAATAATTTAATCCAATTTTTTAATTCAGTTTCGTGTCGTTCAACAATTTTAAATATAGCTGTAGCATTTATATCATAGTCATTTTTTCACTGTTTGTATAGAAATATCATATACAAAATGACCTGTATGTTTAAAATTACGATACAGGAAAATGCCATTTTTAGGCTTCCTCATTCTACGGTAGTGTCCGTTAAATATTGATTTTGACATGTGATTAGCTTACCCGACGTACTGCATTTTACAATTTGCAGCACGTCAGGTTATCACATATATCATATTATTAAGCAAGAGACAAAGTTAGCCTATCTGGTTTCATACATTATAGTAAAGTAGAAGTAAAACAAAGATCAGGAATTGATACAATTAACTTACTCCACCCATAAAAGACACCAGAGGGAAAGAAATACAAACATTAAGCGACCAGACCATAATGGAAACCTAAACAAAGGAAGGCCATAAGGACAGTTACTTTCCCACAAAATGGCCATATGGCCATCCAAAACAAAAAAACACAAGTGATACACACAGCAAGTAACAAACAACAACATAAATAAATCGCCACAGAAGAGCCGCCTTGGAACGGTCAGTGGAAGATTTCCACTGGGGGGGGGGGGGGGCTTAAATCGATTTTACGTGGCCACAATCCTCGCCCTTACTTCCGTCGCGATTTAGTTGCTTATTGCAAAAACACATATGGTACCCTAGCCGTTCGGACTTGTGTGTTTATGTTTTAAATTATTGGATTTACTGATGCAGATCAAATTCAGAGCTCCAGATTTGTATGTAATGTAATGAAAGCATTTTGTTGATTTTAGATGTCTTACAAAACGAGTGAAAGATTTTGTTCTTCCCTGCTCCATAACGGTCCCCTGGTTGCTCGATATGAAGCGAACTTTGCCGAATTTATCACAGATGATGTTCCGCATAAACGATCGAATGTCTGTGGTTCGACTGACATGGGTGCTGTGGCCCACGTGGTTCCTAGCATACATCCGCATTACTATATTGGTGGCGTTGAAGTAAATCATACAATTGGGTTTACAGGCGATGCAGGTATTATATGCTTACATTGTGGTTATTAAATTGGGACAGTTGTCATGTAAATAAAGTTGCCATTAGTCATTGAAATAAAGCTTATGCGAACAGCCAGAACAGGTCAGTCTGCACATCTGATAAGGTTTATAGAAATTGGAGGGGCATTTGACTTCTGGGGCGTTCGCCCATTTGTCCGTTTGTCCGTTTGTCCGTCCATCTGTTGCGCTTTTTGATGCATGACATAATTATAGCCCCGCTTTGAAAAAGTGGGGCTATATTGGATTTGCCATGTCCTTCTGTCATTCCGTGATTCCGTTAATTTGTGTTGGCTCCATAACTTTGTATCTGCTTAACATATTTTCATGAAACTTCACACAAATGTTAAACACCATAAGACAATGTGCAGAGCGAAGGAATTATAACTGTGGATTGCCTACTTTTGGAGTTATTGCCCTTTGAACATTTTCCGTAATTCCGTAATTCCGTTAATTTGTGTTGGCTCCATAACTTTGTATCTGCTTAACATATTTTCATGAAACTTCACACAAATGTTAAACACCATAAGACAATGTGCAGAGCGAAGGAATTATAACTGTGGATTGCCTACTTTTGGAGTTATTGCCCTTTGAACATTTTCCGTAATTCCGTAATTCCGTGATTCCGTTAATTTGTGTTGGCTCCATAACTTTGTATCTGCTTAACATATTTTCATGAAACTTCACACAAATGTTAAACACCATAAGACAATGTGCAGAGCGAAGGAATTATAACTGTGGATTGCCTACTTTTGGAGTTATTGCCCTTTGAACATTGAAAAATGGCAATCTTAATTGTGTCCGCTTCATAACTCGAAAACCGTTTGAGATATTTTTAGGAAACTTCACACAAATGTTAAGCACTATGAGACGATGTGCAGAGCGCAGGAACCATAACTCTGCATTGCTTATTTTTGGAGTTATTGCCCTTTGAACATTGAAAAATGGCAATTTTAACAGTGTCCGCTTCATAACTCGAAAACCGTTTGAGATAATTTCATGAAACTTCACACAAATGTTAAGCACTATGAGACAATGTGCAGAGCGCAAGAACCATAACTCTGGTTTTCGTATTTTCTGTGTGTCTGTCTGTGTGTCTGTCTGTGTCTGTTAACAATTTTCGTGTCCGCTCCATAACTTTAAAACCCATTCACATATTTTCATGAAACTTCACACAAACATTAAACACCATGAGATGGTGTGCAGAGTGCAGGAACCATAACTCTGGATTGCCTAATTTTTGAGTTATTTCCCTTTGGATATTGAAAAATATCAATTTTAGCCGTCTTTGCTCGATAACTCAAAAACCGTTTGAGATAATTTTATGAAACTTCACACAAATGTAAAGCACCATATTACGTGTGCAGAGCGCAGGAACCCAAACTCTGGATTGTCTACTTTTTCAGTTATAGGCTTTTGAATATTAAAAAATGGCAATTTTAACTATGTCCGCTCCATAACCGTTTCTGATATTTTCATGAAACTTCAAATAAATGAAAAGCACCTTGAGATGATGTGCAGAGTGCAGGAACCATAACTCTGGTTTGCCTACTTTAGGAGTTATTGCCCTTTGAACATTTAAAAAGGCAATTTTGACTGTGTCGGCTCCATAACTCACAAACCATTTGAGATATTTTCATGACACTTCACACAAGTGTAAAGCACCATGAGACAATGTGCAGAGCGCAGGAACCCTGACTCTGATTTGCCTACTTTAGGAGTTATTACCCTTTGAACATTGAAAAATGGAAGATGAAATTTAGTATAAACATGGACATTCTGGTAATGTATCATGCTCATTGAAATGAGGGACAAGGGCTCACAACTCTTAGAGTTTTTCCAGATAATGTAAAATTTTCAACAGTTATTTCTTGTTCATAACTGTTTTCTCTGCAGCTTAAATAACTTTCTTCTCTGACAGCGCTGAAGCGGGGCTATAGTCAGATCCTCTGACAGCTCTAGTTTTAGAACCATGTATGGCAGGATTTTGAAATTTGACATATAGATTCCTCATGAAAATATAGCTAACACACATTTTTCTTATCTCTCGACAGGATTATGTCCCTTTTCGGAGTTATGGCACTTTGAAAAAATGGATGAAATCTTGTTAGCAAAATTTCTCGAAAACTGTTAAAGGTGGAGCCTTAAAAGTTGATTAGTGTATTGCCAATGATGAGTAGATGACATGTTTAACTTTTGAAGAAATTCGGAAAAATACTCGTAATTCATGAGTGAAGGTCCTTTGTAACTTTGGGCTTTTGGACAGTGCATGCTTTGTGGTGCATAGAATACCTTTAGAACCATGCGTGGCAGGTTTTTGAAATTTCATTTATAGATTTCTCATGACAAAATAGCCGGCACATATTTTTTCTCGTCAGGATTATGCCAATTTTTGCCCTTTGAAAATAGACAAAAGTACCGGTGAAAGGTTGTCAGCAAAAAATAAAAAGAAACATTAAAGCATTGAGAATTCATGAGGGGATTACCAGTGATAAGTTGATGACGTGTTAAACTTTTGAAGAAATTCGAAAAAACTACTTCATTAGTTATGACCCTTTGTGTCTATGCGTATGAGTTATGGCCCTTTGTGTCTATGGGTATTTGTACATTGCATGCTTTGTGATTCACATGCATATTTTTAGAACCATGTATGATGGGTTTTTGAAATTTCATATATTAGTTTCTCATAATAAATAGTTGACATGTATTTTTACCCGTCAGAATTATGCGCTTTTTTAAAAGATATGGCCCCTTGAAAAATAAATTGGATGAAGTCTTGTCAGCAAAATATCTAACAAAAAAACTATTAAAGCTAGAGCCATGAAACTTAATGAGTTGATTGCTAGTGATGAGTAGATGACATAATTCACTTTCGAAGAAACTCCGAAAAATGCTTCATGAGTTTTAGTCCTTTGCAACTTTCGGCATTTATACATTGCATGTTTTGTGATGCATAGCATGTATGCTAAGGTTTTGATATTCATATATGGATTCCTAATGAAAAAGTAGCTGACACGTATTTATTCTCGTCATGATTGTACCCCTCCTGGGTTATTGTCCTTCAAAAATTTTGATGAAGTCTTGTGATCATAATATCTCAAAACCTATTAAAGCTAGAGCTATAAAAGTTGATGGGTGGGTTGCTAGTGATGATTAATTAACCTACTTAACTTTTGAAGAAATTCCGAAGAATACTTCATGAGTTATAGTCCTTCATCATCACGTGAACAAGTTCGTGATAAACCCCACATTATATAGAGACAACTGGGGTTTAAGGGGTATTTATTATCTTACTTATTTCTGCTCCAAGCCATAGGTTGTGGGTACTCGTTCGAACCGCCTCAATGAGGCGGTTCTAACGAGCACCAACAACCTATGTTTGCAATGTAAATAAGAAAAATATCACGGATTTTCATTAAAAAATTAGCCATTTTTCAGATGTGAGAAAATTCACTGCGTTGCAACGGTGTGTAATCGTAATGGTAGCTTTGTGATCATTAGCATAACTTTAGATCCATGTATGCTAGAGTATTGAAATTTCATATATGATTTCCTCGTGAAAAAACAGATGACATATACTTATTTCTCGTCAGGATTAAATAAAGTAGAAGTAAATCAAAGATCAGGAATCGATACAATTAACTTACCCCACCCATGCAAAGACACCAAAGGGAAAGAAACACAAACATGAAGCGACCAGACCATAATGAAACCTAAACGAAGGAAGGCCAAAATGACAGTTACTTTCCAACAAAATGGCCAAATGGCCATCCAAAACAAAAAGAGACGAGTGATACACACAGTAGGTAACAAACAACAACATAAAGAAAGCGCCACAGAAGAACCGCCTTGGAATGGTCAGTGGAAAGAATTCCACTGGGGGCTTAAATCGATTTTACATGGCCATAATCCTCGCCCTTACCTCTGTCGCGGTATACACTAATTTTGTTTAGTCCGCATGAAGGCTTTCTAACTCATCAGTGTAACATCTCCGAGAACATACAAATAAAAAAAAATTACAGAGATTTAATCTATGACCATATGAAAAACAAACAGCATGAAATCACGTCAGCAAAATATCTCAAAACGTATTTAAACTAGAGCCTTTAAAATTGATTAGTAGAATGCTACTGAGAAATAGATGACCTGATTAACTTTGAATGAAATTCGAAAAATACTTCATAAGTTATGGTCCTATGTAACTTTGGCCATTTGTGGATTGCATGCTTTGTTATGCATAGCATAACATTAGAACCTTGCATGCTAGGGTCAAATATGGATTTTTCATAAAATGCAGCTGTTACAAATTTTCTTTCTCGTCAGGATTACGCCCCTTTCTTGAGCTTTGGCCATTTGAAAAAGTATGGATGAAATATTGTCAGCAAAATATCTAAAAAAAAAAGAAAAAAAAAAAAAAAAAAAACGTTTAAAGCTAGAGCCTTGAAATGTGATGCATGCATTGCTAGTGATGAGTAGATGACCTGATTAACATTTGAAGAAATTCTGAAAAAAAAATGGATGCAATATTGTTCCTCGGTTATGGCCCTTTAAAAATTTAGGCATTTTGGGGCAAACATATCGTTCGGGGCATAGTGTTTTACAAACACCATTTTTATAGCCCCGCTTTGAAAAATTGGGGCTATATTGGATTTGCCATGTCCTTCTGTCATTCCGTGATTCCGTTAATTTGTGTTGGCTCCATAACTTTGTATCTGCTTAACATATTTTCATGAAACTTCACACAAATGTTAAACACCATAAGACAATGTGCAGAGCGAAGGAATTATAACTGTGGATTGCCTACTTTTGGAGTTATTGCCCTTTGAACATTTTCCGTAATTCCGTAATTCCGTGATTCCGTTAATTTGTGTTGGCTCCATAACTTTGTATCTGCTTAACATATTTTCATGAAACTTCACACAAATGTTAAACACCATAAGACAATGTGCAGAGCGAAGGAATTATAACTGTGGATTGCCTACTTTTGGAGTTATTGCCCTTTGAACATTGAAAAATGGCAATCTTAATTGTGTCCGCTTCATAACTCGAAAACCGTTTGAGATATTTTTAGGAAACTTCACACAAATGTTAAGCACTATGAGACGATGTGCAGAGCGCAGGAACCATAACTCTGCATTGCTTATTTTTGGAGTTATTGCCCTTTGAACATTGAAAAATGGCAATTTTAACAGTGTCCGCTTCATAACTCGAAAACCGTTTGAGATAATTTCATGAAACTTCACACAAATGTTAAGCACTATGAGACAATGTGCAGAGCGCAAGAACCATAACTCTGGTTTTCGTATTTTCTGTGTGTCTGTCTGTGTGTCTGTCTGTGTCTGTTAACAATTTTCGTGTCCGCTCCATAACTTTAAAACCCATTCACATATTTTCATGAAACTTCACACAAACATTAAACACCATGAGATGGTGTGCCGAGTGCAGGAACCATAACTCTGGATTGCCTAATTTTTGAGTTATTTCCCTTTGAATATTGAAAAATATCAATTTTAGCCGTCTTTGCTCGATAACTCAACAGCCTCGATAGCGCAGTGGTTAGCGCGTTCGACTCATAATCGAGAGGTTGTGCGTTCGAATCCGCCACCGGTATCGAGGTGTGTCCTTGGGCAAGACACGTAATGACACTGCCCCACTCCACCCAGGTGTAAATGGGTAGCAGTGGTCTTAAAGCCACTGCCTCTCTCTCTCGCGCGCGTGAAAACACCCGGAATGAGTGTTCGAGAGCGATTCAATAAGCTTAAAGCTTTCATCGCAATCGAACTAAAATAAATTAGTATAAACTAACTCAACAAGAGCACCGCAAGCGGGTGCCAACGCTCGTCTGCAGTTTCTTTTAGAAAACAAAAGTTCTAAGTCAAATCAAATTGCAAGATGGAGTTATAAAACTTGTAGGGAATGTAGCTCTTGTGATGGCGAGTATGTGTATGAAGTTTCATGAAGGTAGGCCAAATACTTTTGGAAATATGGTCACGGTTAAGTTTTTTGGTTAATTTTTCGAAAAATAGGTCAAAGTTCAAAGGTCAAGGTCACAGGTCAAAAAGTGTGGTATGACTGAAAAGGTCTTGTCCCAAGGAACATTCATGTGAAGTTGGAAGGCTCTGTTGTGAATAGTATTGAAATAAGAGACAAAAACAATTTTAAAAAAACGGAGAGAAAAGGGGAGATAATTCAATCAAATTGCAAGATGGAGTTATAAAACTTGTAGGGAATGTAGCTCTTGTGATGGTGAGTATGTGTATGAAGTTTCATGAAGGTAGGCCAAATACTTTTGGAAATATGGTCAAGGTTAAGGTTTTCGGTTAAATTTTCGAAAAATAGGTCAAAGTTCAAAGGTCAAGGTCACAGATCAAAAAGTGTGGTATCACTGAAAAGGTCTTGTCCCAAGGAACATTCATGTGAAGTTTGAAGGCTCTGTTGTGAACAGTATTAAAATGAGAGCAAAAAATGTGTTTTAGAAAAAAAATGGAAAAGGGGAGATAATTCAGCCAAAATCAACAATGTTGTTATGGTCCTTGGTCAAAATGTAGCTCTTGTGATGATGAGTGTGTGTATGAAGTTTCATGAGGCTAGGTCTAATACTTTTTAAGTTATAGCCAAGGTTAAGTTTTTTTGGAACGACGCAGGACGACACAGGACGACTACGCAGACGCCGGAGTGATGACAATAGCTCGAAAGTTTTTTTTCAAAAAACAGACGAGCTAAAAACCGTTTGAGATAATTTTATGAAACTTCACACAAATGTAAAGCACCATATTACGTGTGCAGAGCGCAGGAACCCAAACTCTGGATTGTCTACTTTTTCAGTTATAGGCTTTTGAATATTAAAAAATGGCAATTTTAACTATGTCCGCTCCATAACCGTTTCTGATATTTTCATGAAACTTCAAATAAATGAAAAGCACCTTGAGATGATGTGCACAGTGCAGGAACCATAACTCTGGTTTGCCTACTTTAGGAGTTATTGCCCTTTGAACATTTAAAAAGGCAATTTTGACTGTGTCGGCTCCATAACTCACAAACCATTTGAGATATTTTCATGACACTTCACACAAGTGTAAAGCACCATGAGACAATGTGCAGAGCGCAGGAACCCTGACTCTGATTTGCCTACTTTAGGAGTTATTACCCTTTGAACATTGAAAAATGGAAGATGAAATTTAGTATAAACATGGACATTCTGGTAATGTATCATGCTCATTGAAATGAGGGACAAGGGCTCACAAATCTTAGAGTTTTTCCAGATAATGTAAAATTTTCAACAGTTATTTCTTGTTCATAACTGTTTTCTCTGCAGCTTAAATAACTTTCTTCTCTGACAGCGCTGAAGCGGGGCTATAGTCAGATCCTCTGACAGCTCTAGTTAGTTTTGTCTAGTTTGCAGATCCACGTTATTCAGTCTCGTTTGTAAGTTTGTAATACTTTCTACTTTATACACATTATTTTGCCTTGATTGCCTGCCAACGTTTGTTTTTGGCTTTTTTGCAAAATAGAAGTGAAGACAATGATACGGCAGCAGGATAGGAATGCATTGAGTTTTTACAAACTCGGCTATCAGGAATGTTATTGTTAATATCAAGATCAGAATTATGTTTAATTGAAATTAAAAATAATAGAGCTAACATGTTCTTCTTTAGTGGTTTATTTTTGTTATGGCTTGTCTTTGAGTGTGTGTGTCGCTTGTTTTATTTTGATTTTTGTGGCCGATTGGCCAGTTTGTGGGAAAGTAACTGTCCTTTTTGCTTTCCGCTAGTGATGTTTCCATTAGGATCTTGTTGTTTCATGTTTGTATATCTTTCCCGTGGTGTCTCTGATGGGAGCTGTTGGTTAATCGTATTGATTTCTGATCATTGCCTTTATTGTATTTATAGGAAATTATGGGTGTTTCAGTATTTTGAAAATAAAATTGCCGAGCAAGCCCACGTTAGTTTGTCTAGTTTGTTGAACCTCTACAATTATACTTTCTGTACTCGCTGTACATGTTTCGCCGAGCGTTTTTTTTTTTATTAAGGTAACGCATAAACAGTCACGAAAACACGCCTATATGATTTTGACCCCCTTGAACCCGACTTTTATAGAGTAAAACTGGGGTTTACAGGGGTAAATAAAAATCAAAAATGAGTTCCTTTAAGAGCAATGAAAACATTCATAAGAAAGAAGATGGGTCATACTACGTAGTTTCGGCTAATAAAGCCTCATCAGTGACCCTGTAATGATCCGGCAAAGAAAGCCGGAGGAAACATACTGCAATTTTGCGGAATTCGAATAGGCAGTCGATACAAAGACAGATATAAATCAAAATGGGGTCCAAAAAATTAAAAACCTGTCTAGAATATGAGTCTAAACCAATAATTTATTTCTGATTTCTCAGAATATTCACGCTGATCTCAAAGGACCAAAAGTAAAATATAAACTGCACTATGGTTGATGTACGGGGAGACGTTTTACGGCCGCCACACGGCACAACACCAGCTGCAGTGAAGGCAAATAAAAATCAAAAATGAGTTCCTTTAAGAGCAATGAAAACATTCATAAGAAAGAAGATTTGTCATACTACGTAGTTTCGGCTAATAAAGCCTCATCAGTGACCCTGTAATGATCCGGCAAAGAAAGCCGGAGGAAACATACTGCAATTTTGCGGAATTCGAATAGGCAGTCGATACAAAGACTGATATAAATCAAAATGGGGTCCAAAAATTAAAAACCTGTCTAGAATATGAGTCTAAACCAATAATTTATTTCTGATTTCTCAGAATATTCACGCTGATCTCAAAGGACCAAAAGTAAAATATAAACTGCACTATGGTTGATGTACGGGGAGACGTTTTACGGCCGCCACACGGCACAACACCAGCTGCAGTGAGGGCAAATAAAAATCAAAAATGAGTTCCTTTAAGAGCAATGAAAACATTCATAAGAAAGAAGATGGGTCATACTACGTAGTTTCGGCTAATAAAGCCTCATCAGTGACCCTGTAATGATCCGGCAAAGAAAGCCGGAGTCAACATACTGCAATTTTGCGGAATTCGAATAGGCAGTCGATACAAAGACTGATATAAATGAAAATGGGGTCCAAAAAATTAAAAACCTGTCTAGAATATGAGTCTAAACCAATAATTTATTTCTGATTTCTCAGAATATTCACGCTGATCTCAAAGGACCAAAAGTAAAATATAAACTGCACTATGGTTGATGTACGGGGAGACGTTTTACGGCCGCAACACGGCACAACACCAGCTGCAGTGAAGGCAAATAAAAATCAAAAATGAGTTCCTTTAAGAGCAATGAAAACATTCATAAGAAAGAAGCCTTATTTTTATTATTTCTGCACTAAAATATAGATTGTGGGTACTCGTTAGGAACGCCTCGACGAGGCGGTTATAACGAGTACCAACAATCTATATTTAGGGCAGATATAAGAAAAATATTACACCTTTTCCTCTTAAGATTTTCATTTTTTCGGCGTTAAAGTCTACAATGTATTTGTATAGGCGTATTTTCGTAATGCCGTATTATTTGTCATCACGAAAACATGCCTTTATAATTTTGACTCCCTTGACCCCCACTTTTATATAGTAAAATTGGGGTTTGCAGGGGCAAAACTTATTTTTCTGATTTCTGCTGTAAAATATAGACTTTCGGAACTCGTTAGAACCGCCTGAATGAAGCGGTTCTAACGGGTACCAACAATTAATATTTTGAAAAATATCACAATTTTTCATTTTAAAACTTTCCTTTTACCGGCGATAAAATCTACAAAGTATTTGTATATCTGTGTTTTCGTAATGTTCTTGTGTACCTCGAATCGACATTTTTGATGGACATTATGGATAATTTCTTTTATTTCTGCTGCAAACATAGATCGTTGGTACTCGTATAGTTTGGCAGGCACCAAGATGTTGTTTGAAGAATTTAAAGATGGCTGCCATCTTGGATATCGGAATGGATCAATTTTAGCAAATCTTAATATCAATGTGACCCTGATGCCTCTAATCAAGTTGAAGATACCCTTATCGACGTTGAAAGTTTCTAATGAGACCACACAACATACGGGTTTAAGCAAGACTAACGGAAATTACGGAAAAACGTGAATTAAAATTACGGAAAAAACGTGAATTAAATAGAGGATCTTACATGGGTGTTCATATATTATTGAATTTATGAAATGACTTGAGGAAAAGGGATAAAATGCGAGGTTCGCCTAGCATTTTATCTTTTTTTCTCAACGAGTTAAAAAATACATAAGCACGAATGCAAGATTCTATTTATCATATGGCATATGAAACGCATTTTATGCATGAATTTGTACAGTCCGCCATTAGTAAAAGCGACGTCTTTAAAGACGCCGTACATGTAACTTTTGGACCCGCCCATCGGGGCTTGGAGAAATAGATTGGGTTGCATGATGCTTCCACACAGAGCTGAAACCGACTGCACATGAGTACTGGTAAACCGCTGCTTAGAGGGTCTAAGCCTGTCCAGGCAAAGTGCTGCGAGTCGGACCGTCCATACATATAAACCCTATTTACCCTATTCGGCTAACCCTCGCACTTTAACCTTTTCCTCCACTCGTTCAATAATACATGAATATGCATGTAAGATCCTCTTGTAAGTCTCACTTTTCTCCATATAAAATAGGATTTACAAGAGTATTTGATGGGTGGAGTAAGTTAATTGTATCGATTCCTGATCTTTGTTTTACTTCTACTTTTCATGGGGAGGAAGGGATTGAGAGTTCATTTCAACTCAATGTCGGGTAAAAGTCCCACCAAATTGGAAGCAGCGTCTCTAAATAACCTAAATAGTGTTGTCGGGGGCGTTAAACCTCAAATCAAACAAACAAAGATGTAACTTTAGGGGGCGTATTTAACTAATTTGCATATTTAATGCACCAGTGGATTACGGACTTTGTTACATGGTGGTATTACAGTCTCAGACGTGACGTCATATGACAAATGTGTTTTAAATGTCATATGATAAACAGAATCATGCATTCGTGCTCAGGTATTATTGAATTTATTAAAGACATAAAATGTTCGGCTAACCCTCGCACTTTATCCCTTTCCCCCACTCGTTCAGTAATACATCTATATGCATGTAAGATCCTCTTGTAAGTCTCACATTTTCCCCATATAAAATAGGATTTACAAGAGTATTTGTTACACAAATTTGTCTACGTGATATGTTACATTTTCAGGTCACCCACGAGCACAGAAGTATGTCTTGATACAAGCTAAAGCCCTCGCAATGACCGCCATTGATGTTATGTTGAATCCAGACTTGCTTCGTTCTGTACAAGAGGCTTTCATGAGAGACCTTGATAATGCTTAATACTATTGTACACACATACACAAAAAGCCCTTGCCTCAGTGAGAAAACAAATGTCTAAGATTTCTAAACAAGACTGCTAAAATAATTTGAACACTGCAGTAACATCAAAAGCAACACATCTAGCAAACATTACGAAAGCACGCCTATACAAATGCATTGTAAACTTTACCATCGAAAAAACAACAACAACAACAACAACACAATTTTATGATGAAAACTTGTGCTATATGTCTTATTTCTGCTCAAAATATAGATTGTGAGTACTCGTTAGAACCGCCTCATCGATGCGATCCTAACGAGTACCCACAATCTCTAGTTCATAGCAGAAATAAGAAAAATAATGTTTATCTCTGTAAACAACAGTTTTTCTATATAAACTTGGGGTTCAAAATTTTATAGGCATGTTTTTGTGATGTAAACAGAACCATATTCGTAAGGCTTCCATGAGAAGAAGTCTCTGGACTGAACTTCGAGGGATATTCGAAAACTTTTGCAAACGCGATGTATACATGACAGTCGCGGGAGTTACAGTTTATCAACGACCTTTGAGTTCAACGTTCAAGCGTGACAAGACTATTCCATGTTTTAGGGGAAGCAGGTTTCAGACTTCTTTTTTCACGGGATTTTAAAATAAAGTTATAAATACATTTTTTTATAATCCAATTATGTAAAAGCCGTGGCCAAGTGGTTAATATTATGCAATACGAATCTCAGTAAGACTATATCGCCCAATGTAAAATCCCAACCGAAGGCGACTGACCTAAAACACGGACTAGTCCAAAATTAAAAGTGCAGTCACGTCTCACTGCGTTTTGAAAGACTATACCTGTACAAGCCCAATACAAACTGATGACCGATCATATCACTGTATATTGTGTACTCTTATGCAATTTCGATTCCTTTGAGGTATATTCATAGACATTGCATCATAAATGGTTAGAAAGTAGAAGTAAAACAAAGATCAGGAATTGATACAATTAACTTACTCCACCCATAAAAGACGCCAAAGGGAAAGAAATACAAACATTAAGCGACCAGACCATAATGGAAACCTAAACAAAGGAAGGCCATAAGGCCATAAGAATAACAGAAATTACGGAAAAACGTGAATTAAAAAGAGAATCTTACATGGGTGTTCATATATTATTGAATTTATTAAATGACTTGAGGAAAGGGATAAAATGCGAGGTTCGCCTAGCTTTTTATCTTTTTTTTTTGTCAACGAGTTAAAAAACTACATAAGCTCGAATGCAAGATTCTATTTATCATATGACATTTGAAACGCATTTTATGCATGCATTTGTACAGTCCGCCATTAGTAAACGCGACGTCTTTAAAGACGCCGTACATGTAACTTTTGGACCCGCCCATCGGGGCTTGGAGAAAAAGATTGGGTTGCATGATGCTTCCACACAGAGCTGAAACCGACCGCACATGAGTACTGGTAAACCGCTGCTTAGAGGGTCAGCCTGCCCAGGTAAAGTGGTGCTAGTCACCCGTCCATACATATAAACCCTATTGGTTTCATGGGGAGGAAGGGATTGAGAGTTCATTTCATCTCAATGTCGGGTAAAAGTCCCACAAAACTGGAAGCAGCGTCTCTAAATAACCTAAATAGTGTTTTCTGGGACGTTAAAACTCAAATCAAACACACAAAGGTGTGTGTCCAAACTAATAGAACATTTGGAGTAATATAAAAATGAGAAGGAATGATCAGGAACTGATACAATTACCTCACACCTCCCATCCAAGATACTAAAGGGAAAGTAACACACACATAAAACACCTTCATCATAATGAAAACGTCATAAGTGGAAAACAAAAAGGACACTATTAGCCCACAAAATGGCGGCCAAATGGCTTTCCGAATTTCAAAGATATTAGAATTACATACATGCAAAGACGAGCTGTATCAATTATAAAACACAACAGAATATCCGCCTCGGAACGGTCACTAAAAAGGTTTTGCATTGGGAGAGGGGCGGGGCCGGGCTAAAATCGATTATAAGTGGCCGCAATGATTTTTATGTTCTCGGAGATGTTGCACTGGTAAGTCAGAAATCCAAGGTACAAGGTACAAATACTTTATTATGATTTAGGCCACCAGCCCATAACATATAAATACACCATATATATGATAAGTATGGCATGCACACAGGTATGACATAGTAATGTTAAAGTAAGCAATATTGAAAACATTTCGTAATTATATCATGTCTTCAAGGAGTTCCTTTCGTAACTTGAAAGCATAATACAAGAATGTTGCAACTGATTGTATAAGGGTCTCTGACCTACTAGACATTAAAATATTGAATTTATGCGAGCTAGGTGGTGTTATATATTTTTTCGGAATGTATTTATATCGTAGAGATTCGTATGCTGGGCACTGACACATGAAATGAATCTCGTCCTCTATACCATCACTACACAGTTTACATATACGGTCGTTTCTTGAACGTCCCTGGTGCCTTCCGAGTTCAATCTCGAGATCATGACACCCAGACCTGAACTTTGACAATGTGTGTCTGAATTTCTTGATATCCAAACAGCTTAAATATGTCTCGTGTTCGTAGTTTAACTTATAGTTTTTATATAAACAAAGCTTTGAAGAATCCATAATCTCGGCATTCCATGATTGAATATATTGGTCTTTTAACCGTTGCACTAGTGCAAATATAAATAAACGAGGACTCTGTACATGTTGGTTAATCCAAATATATCCATAACCATTTGAGAACAACAATTGTCTTATTTTAGTCACCCAGTTTGTTTGACCATATTCGTCTAGAATTTTTAGCATTATATAACATTTCTTTACATAGCGCGTTTCTTGCATGTTCAGTATTTTGATCCAATATTTGATACATCGTTTTGTTGATTCAATCCACATTGGAAAGCGACCACAGTCCCCGAGCACAGCTGCATTGCACGCCCTCAAGCCAACACACATATACCGTTTACATGCATATCTCTGCACCAACTCAATAGCTTCTCGTTTTTCAAATCCCCATATTTCAGACCCATAAAGCAAAACGGGGCCAATTTTTCTGTCAAATAATTTAAAAAATACATCTCTTGGTAACTGGCCTAAGTCATATAAAGAATTTAACAGAGAAATTAAAACCCGTTTCGCTTTCACTGCCTGATCAGAAGCCATTCTGTTATATGATAATTGCATTGATAGGGATAAACCTAAATAAGAGAAACAATTGACCACTTCTAATTGTTGACCGTCAAATGTCCACTTTTCGTTTCGAGCTAATGTTGGACCGTTTTTGCAAACAAGCACTTTAGTTTTAGGTATATTAACCCTCAGCTTTTTCTCTTTGCAGAAATTAAGTAGCAAGTGTAATTGTCTTTGCAATCCTATGACTGTGTCTGACAAAAGTGCAACGTCATCAGCGAATAGCAGTATAAATAGTTCAACTAGATCTGGATGTAACTGGATGCCCTTTAGGCCACTATTTTCAACAACGTTAGTGAATTCGTCTATAAACAATGAGAATAAAATGGGGGAAATCATACATCCTTGTCTAAGTCCAACATAACACTCAAAAGAGTCAGTGAATGATCCCCGTACTTTAACACATGACCTGACAGACGTGTACACTGATTTGATGGACTTTAAAAGCTTTCCTTTGATACCATGATGATTTAAGGCTGTCCAAAGTTTATCCCTATGCACCGAATCAAATGCAGCTTTAAAATCCACAAAACCAATATAAAATTTACCACGCTTTTTCGACAAATATCTGCTTATAAGACCTTGTATGATGAATAAATTGTCTATGGTTGAATATCCTTCCCGAAATCCGGCTTGGCATTCGGAGATAGAACTGTATAGACTTGACACAAAAATCAGTCTTCTGTTTATTATACTTGTGTAAATTTTACCAAATATGTCGAGCAATGAGATTCCTCTGTAGTTATCAACTTTGTTTATATCACCTTTCTTATGAACTGGAACTATAAAAGAGAACGCCCAGTCCTCTGGGAATTCTCCTAATGTAAACAGACGATTAAAGAACCGTTCCACAAGTGGTAAAATAATGTCGATGCAATGTTTAAATATTCCTGGAGGTAGATTATCTAAACCTGGTGATTTTGACATGTTCAGTGCTTTAACACTCTTAAGAATCTCCTCCTGAGTAATCGGCGAATTAAAAACAATTTCTTCGACTTCGTCCATGTCTATTTGCACATTATAATCTTCATCACCGTCTGTATTTATACCACCATCAAGTTCGTCGTATTTGAACAGATATTCAAAAGTGTGTTTTCCACTCTTCTAAACTTATATTACTGTCGTTTGTTCTTCTTGATTTTACCAGGCCATTTACTTTCTTCCAAAATGACTTTGAATCATTTACTGATTCAATCAGGTTATCCAATTGCTTCATCTTGCATTGAACTTTCTTTTCGCCACATGTTTTCTTGAATTTTTTCTTGGCATTCAAGTAACGTTCTAGGTCGTCCGCCTGTTGGCTTTGTCTAAACTGTTTCAAATGTTTGTATTTTTCACCTTTTAATGTTTTACATTCTCTATCGAACCATTTCGGTTGGCTGCACTTAGAAAACCGTTTTCGTTGCAAACAACCGCTTGCACTTGTTTTTAGGATATCCTGAAAGTCCTTTAATATATCGTTTATATGTATATTTTCGTTATCAATACTCGCATTCATATTTTGGATCTTAGCATCTGTCAGTAAGGTAAAGAGAGAAGCTCTAAATTGTTCGACCGATTCACTATTAAAATTGTACTTAGTTTTATTTTCATATTCGGTATTTTCAGGATTTGTTCCAGGTCCAGAAAATATTTCCTGTGTCTCTATTGTGAACGACAGTGGAAAATGAGAAGATTCTGTTCTCGGTTCGACATTAAAACGTTCCATATCTTCTAACAATTCATTACTACAAATAACATAGTCTATAACACTGTTACCAATACCACTGACATAAGTGAAATTACCAATGTTTTTATCATCTCCACATCGACCATTTGCAATCAATAGGGAATATGTGATACATAACGTAAGCAGATCTCTCCCAAATTTGTTTATAGATTTATCACAAGAAATTCTTTTTACAACGTTTACGTTACTAAACAGTATATCTTCAAATTCTTCTAATTCTGGGACCTTGTTTTCAAACTCGAGAACATCTGGTAAATCTGCGGTGCGGGAATTCAGATCCCCTGCTATGATTAAGTTTACATTATCAGTATTGAGTTCAAGGAGTTCATTTTCCAATAATGTCACACCTTTAAAGTCCTTGCCTTCATAAAACGGCGAATTGTCAGGTGGAAGATATACAAAACAGAGCAAAATATCTTTAGTATAATTTAAAATATCTCTGCTTAACTGAAGAAAAATTGCAAAGTCGCACCCGTGTCTCAGCCTTTGTATATGTTGACACAAGTTACTTTTAACATATGTTACTATGCCAGCCATAGCTCTTCCGCGAGTTTTAGTTTTCTTTGCAGCACAAAAATATCGTTCATGTTCAGGAAATGCATTTTCAATATCATCCTCTTTTAGAACCCATGACTCAGATAACGTAAATATATCAAATGATTTCAAATATGCAACAACATCTGCAAATCTAAGTTTTTCCAGTAACCCTTCGATATTCCATGTAAGAAGAGAGAGATGCTGTCCAACTGTTGGGCCTCGGCCTTCATCCTATTTGCTTCCATTTACAACATCTAAATGTTCATGTTCATCATCTAAAGGATCATATGAACCACCATTGAACAAGTGTATACTATGATCACTGGTATCGCCCTGGTCGTCTAGCTCCATTTGATCATTTGTGTATGTAATTAGGCTAGCTGAGTCAGTAGTCTGTGTCAAGCGCCTTGTCGCTGATCGAATTTCCCGTCCTTCCGTGCTTTTACTTCGTGCTGCGTTCGCCGATTTAACTACCAATTGTCCCTGATAAAAATAGCCGGTTTTACCTCTTAGTTTTAATGCGTTTAGTTTTTCACGTTGCCGGACAGTCAAATCGTTTGATACACGGATTCCATGCTCTCGCAGGGGGGTCCGCCCTCCGAATATCTTTTGCTTGTCGTCGTCATACCTAAAACGTATGATAGTAATCGGAGGCTGGTCATCCTTTGCATTGCCCACTCTATATGCTCGCTTTATATCGTCCTTTTCCCATTCGATGTCGGGACATGCAATTTTCAAGACATTGTTAACAACATGTTCCCGGATATTTTCCACGTTTTCACCAGGCAACTCTGGTAACCCGAAAATACGCATTGAGTCTGATTTAGCATATTTCTCAAGACGATCTATATCATTTTCCAGTTTATCGATGGTTTCTGATTTCGACTCCAATGTTTCATTTAGAGAGTCAATATCAAGTTGCATTTGGTGTTTAAGCTCAAACAATTGGCTAATGTCACATTTTGCATTCGATATGTCATCTGTGTGCTTCATTTGCTTTTGATTGATTTTGTTAACGTCTAATTGTGTTTCTATCTGTTTGTTTTTTACATCAGTCAGTTCTTCCCTTATGGACACGATATCAGATCTGACCGAGCGAATTTCGCCCAGAACTTTAGCTTCGCTGGCTTGAATGGCACTGAGAAGCGTATCCATGTCAGTAGGACCCGGGTTAAGCTCTACATCACTTGACAGTAATAAAATATGTTCGAAAAGCACATCATAATTGTTCAAAGAGGTTTGAGGCATAAGACTAATAGTACTTAAACCAGTCCTACAAATATGGGTAATATGTGTAATATTTGGTCGATAATCTAATAGTTGGCAAGCGTCTGATCCAACGAAAACGTACGCGCTTGTAAGTATTTCATAGGACTGAACCATAATACAGCATTTCAATACAGTCATTAACAGCAGCATAGTCGCAAACATTCTGTAATGAATGTCTGGGCCTTTAATTAATGCGGAGTAAGTTTCACTGGATTCCTTCAAAACGTGGCCACGACCCGGACCAAACAATCCAATCCTCAATCTGTATGTAGCCGTATCTACGCCCATACTGGAACCGAAGCAATCAGATCTAGTTCACGGTTCTCTTCAAAGTTTGTCTTTTCGGATTTACCACACTTGTATTTTTTCGAGTTATGACAGTTATGACAGTTTCGAGCTTCCGTAGTTTTTATTTCAAGCGCATAGCTCCCTCTTATTGAAGAACCAATACAGGTAAGTACAGCGAATCTATTGTTCAGGTGTAGATGTGTATTGGCTAAACTGTCAAATGAACGAAAAGTTTATCATACCAGATTTACACTTATCCAAAACATTACATATCCTTTCGAATTTATATCGTTAATCTAATCATCCAGCATTTGTTCCCTCCACAGATAGAGGTTTCTTAGTCCTTTAATTGTTTATATTTTTCACAGTTTTTATCACCGACAAAAACATCGACCATACCGGTGCACCCGATCAAAAAAAAGTCAGAAATCCTTCGTGCGGACTGTACAATTAATTTGTCTAAACTACAACAGAGCCAAAGGCGATGCTTGTGGCCACGAAAATTCGATTTAAGTTAACCCCCCAGTTAAAAGCTTTGTACTGACCGTTCCACGGCGGTTCTTCTGGTGTGGTTAATCATTGTTATAGTTCGTTTTTTGCATGTACGTATTGCAAAATTCTTTTTATTTTGGATAGCTGTTTGACCATTTTGTGGGAAAGTAGCTGCTGTCTATTATCTTTCCGCTCGTGACATTTTCATCATGGTGAATTTGGTTTTTTTTTTGTTCTTTGCCTTTGGTGACTTGGAAGGGCGGTATGAGATAATTGTATCGTTTCCTTATTTTTCATTGCCTTCGCTTCTATTTTGTGCATTTACCGTTATCGTTGAACTCAATAGAAACTGGTTTAATGCAGATAAGTACATAACTGTTCATGGCTTTCCCCCACTTTCAACACCATTGTGTGGATAAAAATGGTTTTCAGAATAGAAAATAAATAAACACAAAACAAAACAACTTCATCATAATGGTAACGTCATGAGCGGAAAGCCTAAATGAAAATGACTTTCCCAAACAATGACCAAACGGATATCCAAAATACAGTCGAACTTCAATGGCTCGAACGCCTTTGGGACCATGAAAATCTGTTCGAGACAGGGGTAGTTCGAGCCACTGAGGGCTACTACCAGGAGGCATAACGACATACTTCAAGACATCTTTTTATATGTTCTATAATGAAAAATGTATGCTGTGTGTACTCATTAGAATCGCCTCATCGAGGCGATTCTAATGAGTACACACAGCATACATTTGCAAGATTAAAGACGAAAATATCCTAATTTTTACCCTCCCTATTTCTTACATAGAGAAATTCCCTAGGGACTCAAGAAGGGGTTCGACTCAGTCATGGTAAACAAGCCATCGGTGTTCGAGCCATCGAAGTTCTACTGTAGAAAGATTTGTGGGCATCATCCTCGCCCTTAGTTTTGTCGCGGTTTAGACAAATAATTTGTTCAGTCCGCATGAAGAATTTCTTACCTTTCAGTGCAACATCTCCGAGAACAAAAATATCAAACGCACACAGAGATAAAACAATAAGAAGGACTCGATAGCATGAAATAACTGAAATGGTGGAGCAAAACAAGCCCAACAGTTGGGCTCCAGTACAACCTGCAATATCTGTTTCAAAATGCATATATTGTATAGAAAAATGACCATTCATAGTCGAAAGGCCGAAGGCACCGGGAGAGCTTATAGGAGGGCAACCTCCGTCGTCTGTAGGATCCCTAAACCTCCAACACCCCTAAGGGTCCGACAAACTCTAAGTTTTTTTATGAAAGTTGTTAAAAACGGTTGGGAATGAATAATAATGGCATATTAAGTGAAAAATCGCGAAAAATAGTTTCGTAAAATAATCAAATTTTACTTGATTTTTTTTTCCTGTCGGACACTTTGGGGTGGATGGCCCAAGCATCCCTGAACGTCCGCCATCGCTAAATGTCCGACAACTTCAAAATTAGTTTAGAAAATACGTTTTTATCATTTATAAAATTATACATAACGAAAAATTAACATTAAACCTATGTTGAAAACGTTGAAATTCGAATATAAGCATCTCATTTAGGGACCCCAATATTCCCGCCACCCCAAAATGTTTGCGAGCAAGACAAGTAATTTGGGAAATAATTCTTTTGGCTAATAATTAATTATGGAGAAATAAATAGACAGCTTAATGTCTAACCCATATTAAAAAAGTCTACTCGTACCTTCGGAAATAAGCATCTTATTAATGGATCCCAATATGTCCGTCATCTAAGTTACTTGTCATGTTGGCGGACATTGACGGATGACGGACATATTGGGATTCCTTATTAAGACGCTTATTTCCTAAGGTAGTCTTTTTAAACATAGGTTTAAAGTTATTTTGTCCTTTTTATATAATCATAATTATCAATTAGCGATTATAAATATTTCCAAAGCTAGTTGTCATTCTTGGGGACATTTATGGAAGACAGACATTTTGGGATCCATTATTGAATCCCTTATTTCTTAAGATCAACCTTTTCAACATATGTTTAACATATTTTTTATTTTATTCAATAATAACTGATATTAAATGATAAAAAGCATTTTTTCTAAGCAAAATTTTATGTTGTCGGACATTTAGGGATGGCGGACATTTATGGATGCTTGGGTCATCCCTAAGTGTCCGACAAGAAAAAAAATCAAGTTAATTTTTTTACAAAATAGTTTTCGCATTTTTATTACATAATATTATATCATAGTTAATCATTCCCCACCGTTTCAACAGCTTCCAGAAAAACTTAGAGTTTGTCGGACACTTAGGCATGTCGGACGTTTATTATATCATAGTTAGTCATTCCCCACCGTTTTCAACAGCTTCCAGAAAAACTTAGAGTTTGTCGGACACTTAGGCATGTCGGACGTTTAGGGATCATACAGTCGTCCGTCTGATTTTCTTTGCAATTTGCTGGAAGATCTCAACCAAATTCTATTTGTAACATGCTTTGAGTAGGGGATGGATGGCATATGCATTTGAGGCAAATAGCTTCAGAAGTGTGGTTGCTATGGCAACAGGTAGGTCCCATGGGCTTACCAAGGGAAAATGGTTGTGACAAACGCAGCTCCTTAATTTTGTTCTGTGAGATCTTCATATGGCTTACAGATACCCAAAATATGCATATAATCTCGGATGAGTTTAAAAATAGGTGTGATCGGATATGGGTGTCAGAGCTATGTCCCTTTTATGGTCAAAAAGGCATTTTTGACTTTGTAACCAGCCTAACTCATCCGGCTTTTGTCGGATCTTCACAAGACAGGCAGATAAGTTAAGAAATGCATGGAACATTGGACAAGTTCGTGAATGGGTCAGATTGGACAATCAGTGTTAAAGGTTAATCACTATGTTTAATATTATGCTATAATTATCCTAGCGCTTTCAATTTTGGTCAGTTCTTCATGAACTTAAAGCTAGCTAAGATATGAATACAATTGTGGACTAGATAGAAAACGGGTCAGACCGGACTTATTGTGTCATTAATCTGTCCTAAGGCAATGATGGAATTTGAAGATAACCAAGTTGTGCATAAAAATCTCGCATCACGTGAACAAGTCCGTGAAATAAAGACCCCCCTAAACCCCACTTTGTATAGAGAAAACTGGGGTTTACGGGGGTAAACATTCTTTTCCTTATTTCTGCCCCAAGACATAGGTTGTGGGTACTCGTTAGAACCGCCTCAATGAGGCGGTTCTAACGAGCACCAAAAACCTCTGTTTGGGGTATAAATAAGAAAAAATATCACAAATTTTCATCGGAAAATTACCTTTTTTGAGGTTTAAAAATGCACTATATCACACGGATGTGTTGCCGTAATGCGTACAGAATGAGAACGGAGAACGGATCAGAAAGGGCCATCAATGTTCCGTATTTTCTTATGCACATATTCCACTCGATCAGTCTTTTAAACTGTCAGGTTAAGCCAAAGTCTGTAAAGGAAGATCAGGTAGTTTTCCCACCGGAGCTCCGGCTACACCGGTTTTCGCCAACCTCTCATTAACGATCGGCTCAAAATAAGTGAAATGACTTTGAAACGGCCGTAAAACAAACAAACACAAACTCATGGTCCTCTTGTTATATATAAGCAAGCATTTTGAAATCAAGCTTCATCTTGCAGATAAATAAAGAAATGCATTAAACCTTGGACGACAGTTCGGACTATTTTTCATTTGGGCCCCGTCAAGCGATTTTGGTACTTATCGCCTATGCGAGCAGCGAAGGTTCAGGCGAGCCTGCGCATCCGCGCAGTCTCGCCAGAACCTTCGCTGCTCGCTCATACAAGCAGTGAATCAAGAGGAACCTTCAGACAGAAAGCCATATCCCTGGCCCCTCTGAATGGCTGGGCATGCGCAGTTAAAATTTGTCATGACGGAATGCTCGAAGACCCAAATTCGCTTGGCGGGGCCCATTTGTGTTTAATTATTTCATGTTCGTGTTTTTCCCTTTGATGCCTCTCTTTGGGATGCTACTATCGATTAAACTGTGTTGTATAAGAATTTAACTATTACATGAACAAATATGTTTCACTTTATGGCAGTTTCCAAACTAATGGTAGGCAACACTATAAAAGTCGGCATTGAGCTCCCTGTCGCAACCAGGCACCGTCGTGATATGACTGAAAAATTGTTGAAAGCGACGTTAAACATGAATTCACACACACACACACACACACACACACACACACACACACACACACACACACACACACACACACATACACACACACACACACACACACACACACACACACACACACACACACACACACAAATGGTAACGTTTTATGCCACCACGTGAACAAGTCCGTGAAATGAACACCCCTTAGAAATCGAAGTGAAGGCAATGATCAGTAATCGGCACAATTAACCCACAGCTCCCATCAGAGACACCAAAGGAAAAGAAACACAAACATGAAACAACTAGACCCTAATGGAAACATCAATAGCGGAAAGACTTCCCCACAAAATGTCCAATTGGCTATCAAAAACAAAATAATATAAGCGATACACACACTCAAAAACAAACCATAACAAAAATAAATCGCGACAGAAGAACCGCCTTGGAACGGTCAGTGAAACGAATTCCCCGGGGGGTGGGGGGGGGGGAGGGGGGGGGGGGCTTAAATCTATTTTACGTGGCCACAATCCTCGATCGCGTGATACAAAGGTGAGGACTCGACAGCAAGAAACCACTGAAATGCTGGAGCAAAAGAAGACCAATAGTTAGACTCCGAATCCCACTTTATATAGAGAAAACTGGGGTTTACGAGGCATTCAAAGAGGCGGAAATGACCTATCCTATATAGTGTGGTTGGGGACGATAAACCTCAAGTCGAACAAAAAACCTCAAATCAAACAAAAGATTATGATTTAAATCAATCTTCCTTATGCCGACATTCGATATAATAACATAACATACACTTTATTTACACTCAGGTCGCACAACGACACATTAGGAACATACATAAATACAAAATACATGGTTGAGTGGCAGGGCTTGAGATGTCATGTCACTATAATGTCGGGTAAAAGTCCCACAAAATTGGAATTAGCGTCTCCAAAATGACCTTTAAAGTGTTGACGGGGACGTTAAACTTCAAATCAAACAAACAAAACAAAATACATGGAGACATGACAAAAGGCAACAATACTTATATGTAAATTATTTGTCATGGAACGGGGTGCGGCGGTCTAAGTCCAGAAACACACAGCGGTAATGACATACTTCAATACGGATGCAACGACGCCTTTCCGGCGCCAAGACGCATGTGTCATGCGCATCATGACGTCGCTTCGACGCTATGATGTATCTTCGTGTGCATTCCGGCTCAAATGAACAGAGAGAGTTTTTGTTTGATTGATTTAACGTCCCCGTCAACACTGTATAGGTCATTTTAGAGACGTTGCTTCCAGTTTTGTGGGACTTTTACCCGACATTGAGATGAAATGACATCTCAAGCCCTGTCGCCCAATGAAACCAATAGGGTTTATAAGCATGGGCGATCCGACTCGCACAGCTTTTAATGATATAACGATAAAAAAAATTCAATGGAAAGAATCCTTAGCTGAAGGTCGCACCCAATATACAAGTATATTGGCTCCGTGGCTCAAGATGAGACATTCATGAATAATACTCCAGGAAACAAGTGTTGTGGATATTTGTTTAAATCGTATCGGCGAGGTCATTCTTATGGCTGTCCTCGACGTTTTTTAATGGCATAATTAAGGGTAAAAATCCTTGGTTACCTGTTTTAGTACTCCTTATTGAGATTCCTTTAAGCGGCAAATTCGCTGTAGCCCCAAATTGTTAGGAAAAAAAATATTGTCGTTATAGCGAGGGTCTTATATACGAGATGCTTCAGGGTGACATGACATATGTGTATTGCTTCTGGTGGAGCTAATGGCATTTGCTAAAACAATTGGATTGTCATTTGAAAGGTTTGCGACGTCGTAAAATCATTCTTCGATATAAAATTATTGGGTACAAAATAATATTATACGACATATATTGCTTGCACGATAGTTATAACCTAATCAATCTCTTGATCATCACGAAAACCCGCCTATATGATTTTGACCCCCTTGAACCCAACTTTTATATAATAAAACTGGGGTTTCCGGGGTATATCTTATTTTTCTTATTTCTGCTCTAAAATATAGATTGTGGGCACTCGTTAGAACCGCCTCGATGAGGCGGTTCTAACGAGTGCCCACAATTTATATTTTAGAGCAGAAATAAGAAAAATATCACAATTTTTCATCATAAAATTTTCATTTTTTCGGCGATAAAGGTGGCAATGTATTTATATAGGCGTGTTTGCGTAATGGCATGTCGGCGGGTCGGGCCTCAGACTATGACGGCTCCAGCCTAAAGACCCACTTAAAATTGTTGGTAATGTCGGTTGGTGCTTGATCTTGTTTTTCTCGTCGGGCCCACCGGAGACAAACTGGTCGTTTTCTTTTGCTCAAGAATTTCAGTTATTTCATGCTGTCGAGCCCTCAGCGTTGTTTAATCTCCATTGCGCAAACACGCCTATACAAATACATTGCCACCTTTATCGCCGTAAAAATGAAAGTTTTAAGAAGAAAAAGTGTGATATTTTTCTTATTTCTGCTCAAAATATAGATTGTGGGTACTCGTTAGAACCGCCTCGATGAGGCGGTTCTAATGCTTACCCACAATCTATATCTTAGAGGAAGAATATGAAAAATAAGGCTCACCCCTACAAAACCCAGTTTTACTATATAAAAGTAGGGTTCGAGGGGGTCAAAATTATATAGGCCTGTTTTTGTGATGCTGTAGTCGTTTGATTTCTTTATTCTCGGAGATGTTGCACTGATAAATCCCTAATGCAGACTGTACGAATGTTTTTGTATAAACCCCGATAGAACCAAGGGCGAGAGTTGTTGCCACGTAAAATCGATTTAAACCCCGCCAGACCCATACTTAAGAAATAGATCAGCTCTAGCTGTGATTTGTTGAATAATAAATCACAGTTTGGAGGTCAGTTGTAAAGTAGATCAAATCACGAGCGCGTAGCGCGTGATTTGTCTACTTACAACTGATCGACAAACTGTGATTTATTACTCAACAAATCATAAACTAGAGCTGATCTATTTCGATTCTAACACGCTGAAAATCGGCAATAATGCTGTTGTTTCCTTCAAAATCTCACAACTTTTCGCCATTGTTAGAAGAAATCCCGCTAAAATTATCGACTGAAACACAGGCATTAATATCCTTTTCTAACGTTTTCAATGCGAGAAAATGACGTTACACCGTCTAACGTCAAGGAAATCGACCAGTGTCGTCATAAATTTCCAGTTTAAATGACGTCACTCGTCCTGCTCTTCCGAGCTGTGATTTGTTGCAGAATAAAACACAGTAATTTTCCATTGGCTATACAGGCGCGCTGTGTTAGAATAAATTTTCCAAAACGGGTTTTCCTGTCGTGATTTATTAGTGTTATAGTACGTATTCTCATGCTTGTATTGCTATTTTTTTCGGATAGCCGTTTGGCCATTTTGTTGGAAAGTTTCTGTCCTTTTGCCTTTTTTTTCCTGCGACGTTTTCATTATAGTGAAGTTATTTTATCCCTTAGATGCCTTGGACGGGAGATGTGACGGTGACAATGCATAATTTCATCGCTTGTCTGATGAAAATATAATTTTGTTGTTTCTACTGTAACATCATAGATGGTATAAGAATCAAAGCAGTGAAAGCACGGGATGGGTCGATTGTTTCTAAATGTAGGCTGAGTATGTAGTCATTACTGAGACTTCGACTGCTTAAAGTCCAGCATTTTAAGCAAATTGTAGACCCTGATCAGACGTGGTGTCTGATCTGGGTCTACACTGATTGTCAGTGGCCCAGCACATGAGCCCAGTCAATGTTTCACAGCTAACACTCTGTAGTTAATTCGAAAATGCCCCTGTGGAATAAATACGCGTTAGATAACGTTACATGTACGGCGTCCTTTGCGACGTGGCGTTCACTGGTGGCGGAATATTTTTGAAGACAGATAGTGAATAAAATGCGTTTCAAATGTCATATGGTAAAGAGAATCTTGCAATCCTGCTCATTTACTATTGAATTTATTAAACTCATTGAGGGAAAGCATAAAATGCTCGACTAAGCCTCGCATTTATCCCTTTTCCTCAACTCATTTAATAATTTCAATTATACATACACACTCATTCATACAGCACTCTGACGACACAACAAAAAATAGCAATGCCTTAAATAACCTTTACCTGCATTTTATGCATGGTCAGCGATAGACATGTGGTCACATTAGGAGAAATAAGGGCGCTGACGTGACACCTATAATGCGAGCCCCGCCAAGCGAATTTGTGTCTTCGAGCATTCCGTCATGACAAATTTTAACTGCGCATGCCCAGCCATTCAGAGGGGCTAGGGATATGGCTTTCTGTCTGAAGGTTCCTCTTGATTCACAGCTCGTGTAGGCGTTAAGTACCAAAATCGCTTGACGGTGCTCATCTTTCTTATGTCTGCTTTCAACATAAATCGTGGGTGTTTGTTAGAACCGCTCATAGTACCCACAATCTATGTCGTGGTGCTCGTTAGAACCGCTTTAATGAGGCGGTTTTAACGAGTACCCACAATCTATGTTTCGGAATAAAAATAATGCAGATAATGTATACCTCGTAAACCACACTTTCTCTATATAAAATGGGGTTAAGAGGGATTTTGTTATCTTGATGAAAAGCTGGTGGTAAACCACTATAGTTAGCAACTTTGGGACGATGGATAAGCATTTCGGCCAAAAACTGAAATGCATCATGTAAACAAGTCAGTGTAATGAACACCCCACTTAACCATATTTTATATAGAGAAAACTGTGGTTTACAGGGGTTTACATTGTTTTTCTTATTTCTGCTCCAACACATATGTCACGGGAATAGGGTTTATTACATGTATAATCCGTAAGTTCTAGTTTGGAACCAAGAAATAAGCCTGTCGGCCTCGGTAGCTCAGTCGGATGCGTGTCTGACTGGTGATCAGGAGAACGCGGGTTCGATACCTGCCGGGGTCGGCATTCTTTCGTTTAGATTGATCATGAAATATTTGCTACGGTCATTCTCTGTCTTCTGCTTACACAAGACGGGCAGTTGACAGTTTCTGGCGAAAGAATGTGCACTGTACTGGTTAACCGCTTACGTAAAGCCTGCTCAGGAAAGTGTGGATAGGTACATGAAAACTGACCGGCTCAAAAATGACCTAAATAGTGTTGACTTGGCCGTTTAAATCCAATACAAGCAAACAAAGAACAAATAAGCCATGGACGAATGATAAGGATGACACATTTAATAGAAATGACGAAAAGAATGAACATTAAATGGTCACAGGGAACATCTGAAAATATAGTAATTAACATCTAATTAGAATTCATGTGCATGATAAACATATATATGTGAGCGACTATGAAACTTCCACTAAAACAGCTTGCGAACAAGTGCTGTGATGCATTGCTTTACACCAGTCAGTGTTAGTTATTAAAGCACTGAGAGTACTGGTGTGTCGATCGTCTCTGAGTGTAGGTTGGGAAAATAGTCATGAACTGAGAATCGAACTGTTCGTTTAACTTTAAGCAAACACAGTAGATCTGATATGTGGCGTCTGATTATGCAGATTCTGAGTGCCGAGCACAGTCCACCTGCCCCCGCCAACCGTGGCTCGAATAAATAGATGGGCTGCATTATGCTTCCACGCAGAGACGCGAAACCGACCGCACACGAGTACTGATAAACCGTTTAGAGGATCTAAGACTGCCCAGGCAAAGCGGTGCGAGTCGGACCGTCCATGCTTATAAGGCCTATTGGTTTCGAAGCGCGACAGGGCTTGAGATGTCATTTCATCTTAGTGTCGGATAAAAGTCCACTACAATTGGAAGTAACGTCTCCAAATGACCTGTACAGTGTTGACTGGGTCGTTAAACCTCAAATCAAACAAACAAATGAGCATAGTCCAGAATTTTCTTCTTACGTTGCGCTTACGCAGTACTTGGATTTTGTTCAAGGGCAGCGGCAGTCAGATGGTAAGTGATACGGGATCACGTGGACAATAGCAAGCAACAGATTCTCTGCTTTATAATCCAGACTGTGGGTACCCGTTATAACGCTTCATTATAAGAAAAGTATTCAGTCAAATTTTTGTTTGAAAAAAAAAATATGGCAGCATTTTCCGTCAAATTATTTACATGTACCTATCATTTGTTAATGTGTTTAATTATTTCACTTCTGTATACGCGTTTATTGATTAATCTTTCTGAATTTAGAGTAAGTAAGACGGAAGTAAGGACGAGGATTGTGGCCACGTAATTCCCCAGTGGAATTCGTTTCACTGATCGTTCCAAGGCGGTTATTCTGTTGTGGTTTGTTTTTGTTATGTCTTGTCTTTGAGTGTGTGTATCGCTTATTTTATTTTGCTTTGGATAGCCGGTTGGCCATTTTGTTGGAACGTGGCTGTCCTTTTGGCTTTCCGCTTGTGATGTTTCCATTAGGGTCTAGTTGTTTCATGTTTGTGTTTCTTTCCCCTGGTGTCTCTGATGGGAGCTGTGGGTTAATTGTATCGATTCCTGATCATTGCCTTCACTTCTATTTTCATCGATTATGCAACACAATCTGTGATGAAAAACTGTTACATGTTTAACATTTTATCCATCTGCAAACAGTGTAGATCCATCCATCGATGGCTTCTGATCAGCATCTACAATGTTTATCATAGTTTTCTCCTTTCTCCTCGCTCAATCCCACCACTGCATCCCGGCTCCTGAATAACAATGATCTGTAACAGAGCCCCTTTAGCGATATGTTTAAACAAAAAATGTCCATTTTACCTGTTGATGCAGGCCCGCACACAGTTGGGAGGGTGCAAACGCAGCACCCTCCCTATTTTGGAAATTATCGCAGATTCATGCAGTTTTTCACCCTCTGCAAAACACCTGAAATTCGCACCCTCAACCCGCCCCTTTTCAGAGTCTGCGTACGGGCCTGAATCATGTCCAAAACTGTTGCTACATACACATGGCGAACAGTGCCGATCCTGGTCAGAAGCATTGTATTGTCTATCCGATCTGGGTCATCGCTGTATGTCTAATAACTGTACCACCTATAACGTCTGGGCTACTCATTTTGCTCTTAAACATTCCAGGGTTCTAAACAGAGGTGCACAAAATCTATTTTACCAGACTTGGCATACATTTGTGTAACAGTTTTATGAATGGAATGTTCCGAAAGACGTCACGTGATAGTGTGTATTGTTTTCCTTTCATTACGTGAGCAACCGGGCGTTCTTATACTATTTCGTTTAACCCTAAAATGCCACTTTTTGATCAAACAGTGCAGTCCCTGTGCAACAGGCTGAGCAGACCCTACATTCCGCGGCGTCTGATCTGGGTATTCGGCGTTAGCCAAATCCAGCACACGATTCCTGTCAAGACTCTATAGATAGCTCTGACCGTTATGTTGCATCGATAAAAATAGCGCAACGTTTCAAGTTCTATTCACATTGGTTTCCCCAAATCGGACAACCGCTTGAATTCAGTTTTGCCATTTAGTAAATTTGGGTCGACCGTGAACGATCAATCCAAACATCAGGTTATCATGCTTTCACTGTATATGATACTGTACGGTATGTGAGAGGAGTGACGAGCTTAAGGTAAATGACTAAAACATAGTCATAAATCATCACGTGAACAAGTCCGTGATATGAATACCCCCCTAAATCCCACTTTATATACAGACAACTGGGATTTAAGGGGTATTCATTGTCTTTCTTATTTCTGCTCTAAGACATAAGTTGTGGATGTGGCGGTTCTATTGAGCACCCACAATCCATGTTTGCAGTATGAATAAGAATAATAACGGATTTTCATCCAAAGAAATAGCCATTTTGGAGATGTGAAAAATGCACTATATCGCACGGATAAATATATGAGATGGGAATAAAACAAAACAAAACTAAAAGACTGTTATTATACTTTATTATCACCTGTGACACATAGTTTGGGGGTACTCGTTAGAATCGCCTCATTGAGGCGGTTCAAACGAGCACTCACAGCCTATGTTTGAAATTTAAATACGAAACAAAATGATAATTTTTTTTTCTCAGAAAAGAAACCATTTTGGATGTAGTAAAGAATGCACTATGTCAATTTTTTGTTTGTTTGATTTGAGGTTTAACGACCCCGTCAACACTGTATAGGTCATTTTGGAGACGTTGCTTCCAATTCTTAGGGACTTTTACCCGACAATGAGATGAAATAACATCTCAAGCAAATAAATAGAGTTTATAAGCATGGACGGTCAGGCTCGCACCGCTTTGCCTTGGCAGGCTTATATCCTCTAAGCGGTTTACCAGTTCTCGTGTGCGGTCGGTTTCAGCTCTGCGTGGAAGCACCATGCAGCCCGTCTATTTCTTCAAGCACCGATGGGCGGAGGCGTTGCACTATGTCAAACGTACATGTTATCGTACTCCGGCCATGTAATAGCCACTTTACCATGTATGATTAAATTTAAAGGTCGCTTATTTCACGGTAACATAATGCTATCAGGTGACCATGGAATATTTTCTTGTTATAATAATTATTCATGATATGCAACAGCACAACATTCACAGTAACTGTGTGACCTTGCATTATAAACCTTCTGGACATGTAAATGGCTTATTTTGCAGGATCATAGAGGGAGGTCGATCATCTACCAGACCATGGTAGCGGAAGTCAAAATGTGCACGTTCTTCCCATGATTTCCGTGTTCTTTCACCGGTGTGATCGAACGACGTCTGGTAGACGTATGGTTGACTGGTACACAAACCATTTATTTCTTAAATATATTGTCTAGACTGCTACACAGACCATGGGGTGCACACTAATGCCCGGAAATTTTCCGGGAAATGGGTTTAGTGGTGCGTTATCCCTAATTTCTCCACTTCGGGTGGTCAGAAATTATTAAAATTAGTATCAAATGAAATTTTGGTTGACTGGTACACAGACCATCTATTTCTGAAATATATTGTCTAGACTGCTACACAGAACATGGGGTGAACATTAATGTCCGGAAATTTTCCGGGAAATGGGGTTAGTGGTGCGTTATACCTAATTTCTCCACTTCGGGTGGTCAAAAATTAGTATCAAATGATACTTGAAGCTCCATTCTAAAAGATAAAAAAAAAAAAACAATAAAAATAACAATTTAGGGGTCAATTTTTAAGTTAATTTGTCCGGGAATTTCCCGGACAAATTAACTTCAGAAATGGACCCTTAAAATGTTAAGAATGAAAAATATTTTTAATAATATTTTAGCATGGAGCTTAAAATTTTATTAGATTCTAAGTTTATTCATTTCTGACCACCCGAAGTGGAGCTATTAGGGATAACCCATCACTACCCCCCATTTTCCGGATATTTCCCGGCCATATCCGGGACAATTCCCGGGCATTAGTGTTCTCCCTTTCGCCGCCATCTTTGTTACGTATGGTGTGACGTATTTACCAGAGTAACCCACGCTTTAGTCTGGTTCAACCAGAGTGAAGTCATACTTTCCCGCCATGCTACCAGACTATACCAGACTCAGTTCAATCACACTTTGGTTAACCACTGGTTAACCATGGTTAACCAAGGTACGTGATCGAACTACTTCATAGTGATCATAGTAGAGCGCTGTGGTGCAGTGGTAATACATCGTATTTGAGATCGAGAGGTAGCCGGTTCGATCCCCGCAAGCGCCAAGTGTTGTTTCATTGAGCACATTGCTTAGTGCTGGTTCCTACCTAGGAAAAAGAGGGCCACATGGAAGATTAATACTACTACTAATGTGTTACCCTCTATTAACACATTCGATTATTTCATTATAATTATTTTCATTATTACCATTGTTTAGATCTAGTAAAACAAAGTAGGAGTCAAAATAAACATGTCGGACTTAAAGAAAATAGCTTGTGATGCAATAGAAGCAGCCGCAGATGACCTACATTCGCTTAGTGATGACATCTGGGCTCATCCGGAACTTGGACTAAGTGAAACGCATGCGCATCAAGTTCTGACCAGTTTCCTCGATCAGCACGGATTTCAGGTGAGTTTCGCTAGAGTCGGATCATTAGAAAGGGGATGCAGTTGAATTTAAAATTGGCCTGCAGTAGTTCGTACACACGTCGAAGTGTTCTTAGATGTAATATAACCCACCACGTGGTCGGGAAAACTAATGTCATAACCCGTGGGTGTAGATATCTATGCAAACAATGTAGCTCTAGACGAACGTGTTAAGTTTAACATCCATCACCGTCTGACTTTTACCGTTCAGTCCAACATGCGTGGTATCCGCTTTGAAAATGATGATGACGTCATTGATACTGTTTCAGAGTATCGTGAAGCTCAAGACAATATGGGCCCCGTCAAGCGATTTTGGTACTTATCGCCTATGCGAGCAGCGAAGGTTCAGGCGAGCCTGCGCATCCGCGCAGTCTCGCCAGAACCTTCGCTGCTCGCTCATACAAGCAGTGAATCAAGAGGAACCTTCAGACAGAAAGCCATATCCCTGGCCCCTCTGAATGGCTGGGCATGCGCAGTTAAAATTTGTCATGACGGAATGCTCGAAGACCCAAATTCGCTTGGCGGGGCTCATATGATAACACACCCTTGTAACACGCATTCTTTCCTATCTCCAAAACGGTTAATTTCCTATGAAATTTTTGATAATTTTCTTATTTATACTTCTAACACAGGTCGTGGGTACTCGTTAAACCCACCTCATCGAGGCGGTTCTAACGAGTACCCTCAACCTATGTACTGGACCAGAAATAAGCCAAAAATTATAGTATACCCTGTGTAAAGTGGGGTTTAGAGGGGTGTTCATTTAAACGGAATTGTTAACCTGATAATGCAGACTTCTTCCATGAAGAGATTGCAAAGCTTGTACGTCGATGGGTAAGTGCATTGGAGTTCATAGAGACTATGTTGAAAATAATGTACGGATGATGACCTCTCCTTGCCGCACGCAATCACTACGTAAACACGCCTATAAATACGTTGAAAATTTTACCGCCAAAAACAAAAATTTTAAGGTGAAAAACTGTGATATTTTTCTTATTTCTGCTCAAAATATAGATTGTGGGTACACGTTAGAACCGCCTCATTATAAGGAAAATAAGGTATACGACCGTATACCACAGTTTTACTATATAAAATGGGGTTCGAGAGGGGTTCATAATTATATAGGCATATTTACGTGATGAACGAGACTGATGTGTTTTTAAATGCCCTCGTACTTGACTGTATTGGAATGAGTATACAGAGGATCATTTGTAACAACATTACGACAACACACCCGTGCAACATAGTGCATTTTTCACATCTCCAAAACGGCCACTTTTCTGATGAAAATCTGTTAAATTTTTCTTATTAATACTGCAAACATAGGTTGTGGGGGCTCGTTAGGCCTCATTGAGGCGGTTCTAACGAGTACCCACAACCTATGTCTTGGAGCACAAATAAGAAAATTAGTGTATTCCCCCGTAAACCCCAGTTTTCTCTATATAAAGCGGGGTATAGGGGGTCTTCATTTCACGGACTTGTTCACGTGATGACATAATTTCACAACAGACTCTCAATTTTGTTTAACTAAAGAACACGGCAACTGACAGTTTTGTATCCTATTAAATTTTGATGTTTTGCTTGATATAACATTTTTATCTGTATGATAGCTTTCTGATGTTTCCATTAGGGTCTAGTTATTTCATGTTTGTGTTTCTTTCTCTTTGGTGTCACTGCTGGGTTAATTGTATCGATTCCTGATCATTGTCTTCACTTCAATTTTTTATATTTTACCTCACATCAGGTGGTGTTAAATGCCTCAAAATAACTCCATCAAATGGCATACTACACGTTGTTCAATAAAAGTGGCCATTTTTGTTTTTATTGAAATGGTAATCCATCGCGCATAGGGGCGTAAGCATCCTTAAATTTTTACTGTATATAAAAAGACAGGGTAAAACTCAGCATTTATATGTCTTGTTAACTTCCAACAATATTTTGCGGTTTTAATTCACTACCAGAAGGCGATAATGAATATGGGAAACATCACGAAAACACACCTATATAATTTGACCCCTTGAGCCCCACTTTTATATAGTAAAACTAGGGTTTACAGGGCAAACCTTATTTTATTTCTGCTCTAAAATATAGACTGCGGGTACTCGCTAGAACCGCCTCGATGAGGTGGTTCTAATGAGTACCAACATTTTATATTTTGAGCAGAAATAAGAAAAATATCCAGATTTTTATCGGAAAATTTTCATTTTTTTTTCGGCGGTAAAATTGTCCATGTATTTGAATAGGCGTGTTTTCGTAATGGGGTTAACCTCAACAGCTTACGGTTCTCGAGACCATGAAAAACAATTATACTAAATAGAAGTGAAGGCAATGATCAGGAATCGATACAATTAACCCGGAGCTCCCAGGGAAAACAGCAGATCATCTCGCTCTTTAGACTGTGGAATGGCAAAAACGAGTTTTTTTTTTTTGTTTTGTTTTTTTTTTCTTTTTGGAATGTTTCAAAACGTTTTTTTTCTGCAAGTCATATCACACTGTAACTCTTTTCATTTGTGAAAGTGTTGGTTCTATGGTCTTGTTGGGCTATACAATGTATGTTACCTGGTATTCCTAAAGGATGGTGGAATCAGATAAAATTTGGATTGGAGTCCGTTACACAGGCTTATTACATACCTTCTATAGGAAAATTACATTAGGATCTTTCAATACAGGCTCATTTTTTCGCTATTTTGGTGGCACAGTCGCGTGACGGGGCCAAAAATCCATATAATATGGATTTTTGGCACTGCCTTTCCATATTGGCACTGCTCCGCTCTGTTACTATAGCAATAGAACGTTAATGCCGTACTCCATAAGCTTCAAAATGGCCGCAGAAAAATCACTTGAAGCAATGTCAACCCGACTTCTGGACCTTACCAGGGCGATAGAAGACAGGGATAACAATAGATTTTGAGAAAAGTCTGATAATTTCGTGGCAAGCATGAAAAATGAAAAACAAAATACTTTTTAAAAGTTCACTAACGATTGGGAAGCATTTGAAGGACGTTGCTTTCAAGCACAGCAGGGATGTCCCAACATTTGAAACAATAAGGTCTTGCCAACAACCTTAAACGAACAGATCCCTTCACTTATGAGGAGCTGGAAATTGTGCGGAAGAAATCTGTGGGAGGGAAACATGTCCCCAAAAAGTGTCGTCTTGAATTTTAACGTAAACAACCATCGCGACCGACTGCTACACACGGAATCGATTATGCAGTAGCTTGATGAATGACACTAAGAGCCTTTAAAATTAAAATGGTCTTCAAATAAGCACAAAACCTTCTATAAAATACCTTAAAAAGCATTCTTTGAACTGCAGAAATTCTGTATTTAAAATGGCGATTTGTTTTTGTTTTTAAACTTACAGTTGCGACGTCACTTGTGACGTAATTTGCTGCGCACTACTATGTTACTTATTACCGTGAGCATGGTAAGTGTAGGCCTACTAATCAGTTATATAATTTGAAAGGAATTTCTTTCTTTTTTTCGGCGGATACCGAAAATATAGCCTCAACCCACTCGATGAAACGTTCCCGGCATCAACCTTTAAAAAGTAAATGTTCTCTTTGCCTTCATTTCTTCACGTTGCAATATAACTATGCTATATGAATGATGTAATAAAGAGGTTATGATATGGTAAAGGTGTGCCTCTAAGTCATATTGGCACCGGAAGTCATATTGGCCCTCGGGCTAAAGCCCTCGGGCCAATATGACATACCGGTGCCAATATGACTTAGAGGCACACCTTTACCAGATAATAACCTCTATTTATTGCCATCATAACGAAAACATGCCTATATAATTCTGACCGCCTTGAACCCCACTTTTATATAGTAAAACTGGGGTTTACAGGGGTAAACCTTATTTTTCTTATTCTGCTCAAAACTATAGATGGTGGGTACTCGTTAAAACCGCCTCGATGAGGCGGTTGTAACGTGTATCCACAATCTATATTTTGAGCAGCAATAAGAAAAAATTAACAATTTTTCATCTTAAAATTTTCGTTTTTTCGGCGTTGAAGTTTTCAATGTATTTGTATAGGCGTGTTTTCGTAATGATTGTGGAATGCAGAATATGTTGTGGGCTTTTTTCAATGCAGTAAAGCATATGTTTCGTTCTATCCATTGTAGGTAGAGAGATCATTCCATCTCGATACAGCTTTCAGGGCAACATATGGACCGGAAACAAGGCCAAATATCTGCGTTATTAGCGAATATGATGCACTTCCGGAAATTGGACATGCTTGCGGACACAATTTAATAGCGGAAGTAGGTGTCGCGGCTGGTATTGGGATAATGGCCGCCATGAAAGCATCGAATCGGGATCTTGGAAAGGTACAATGTTTCTAACAAACTTAATAACCAACTTAACCCTTGTTCTGCTGAGCCCGGATGTGCCTTTTCTTTGAAACAATGTAGATCCAGATCAGATGGCTTCTTCAGGCTTCTGAAGAAGCCATCTGATCAGGATCTACATTGTTTGTCGTTCAGATTGTGAATTTGTTGTAATGATTTGCTACACGTAATCTGATTGGTTGATAATCGGTAGTGGGTGTGGCATATATGAATATTCAGCAGGACAAGGGTTAAGTCCTAAAAATGGATAAACCCACCGCTAACCCGACCGACCCTGCCTCAGACCTTCCGACCTCGTACTATTTTTATTGGTAAAAGAAAAGAACAAAATAAAAATTAACACACCGACCCTATCATTTTCAATTTCCGACCCTACCAAATGTCGTCTTTGAATGTTCCTATGGTAATTTCGCGTTTTAAGTACATTTTTGCAGTTTTTGCATTTAGTCCCTTCGAAATTACAGAGCTACTTCCTTTTTGTTTTTGGAGAAAAATAAAATAATAATTAAAAAAAGTTCTCCTACCTACCGACCAATTTATTTTAGCATGTTAGTAGAAACACAGCTATTTTTTACGCCTAGCCTTTCCAGTTTTAATTATCTTATTGCATTTCAGGCTCAAACGACAATACATTAAACACACTTCTGGCATCATGAAACGCATGCAAAGGCATGTCCCAGGACAAACTGTCTGAACATTTTTATCAATTTTTGAGAAACAAATTGGAACATGAGACCGTGTCATTGCCTCGACTTCTATTTTGTATTAAACTGAAACAACATGTCTGGACATCTGGACATTGTAATTCAAGACTGCAGAACTTCGTTCTTGGTACAGATGGGAATCTATATAAAAAGTAGTTGTGAAGGCAATGATCATGAATCAATACAATTAACCCACACCTCCGACCAGAGACACCAAAGGGAAAGAAACACAAACACTAAATAACTAGACCCTAGTGGAAACACCAACAAGAAGAGCCAAAAGAACAGTTACTTTCCCACAAAATGGCCAATCGGCTATCCAAACAAAAATATACAAGCGATACACACGCTCAAAGACAACCCACAACAAAAATAAACTACGACAGAAGAACCGTCCTGGAACGGTCAGTGAAAACAAGGGCTTAAATCGATTTTCCGCGGCCGCAATCCTCGCGGATAATACACGATGTCTAACGTTTATGACATCACGAAAACAGGCCTAAATAATTCTGACCCCCTTGAACCCCACTTTTATACAGTAAAAATGGGGTTTACAGGGCTAAACCTTATTTTTCTTATTTCTGCTCTAAAATATAGATTATGGGTACTCGTTAGAACCGCCTCAATGAGGCGGTTCTAATGAGTACCCACAATCTATATTTTGATAAGAAATAAGAAAAATATCACAATTTTTCGTCTTAAAATTTTTAATTGTTTCGGCGATAAAGATTACAAAGTATTTGTATAGGCGTGTTATCGTAATGATACCAGGTATGACCACCATGCGAAAATTAACAAAAAATTGAAAACTTCAGGAAGTAAACATCTTTATCAGGACAAGATGTTCCAGATTGAGTGAGTGAGTGTTTGAGTTTTACGTCCCCCCAACAACTAAGGTCATATGGAGACGGGACCTCGGTTTAAAGACTCATCCGAAAGTCTGGAGAAGCCCGGGATCGATCCTGCGACCCCTGGTTTACAAGGCGAGTAGCGTAACCACTACACCACGGAGGCTTCTAAAGATGTTCCAGAAGAGAGATCTTTCGCCTAAAGGGCAACTAGTTGAACAACGTTTAGTTTATACTAATTTATTTTAGTTCGATTGCGATGGAAGCTTCAAGGCGAAGCTTATTTAATCGCTCTCGAACACTCATTCCGGATGTTTTCACGCGCGCGCGAGAGAGGCAGTGACTATTACACCTGGGTGGAGTGAGGCAGTGTCATTGCGTGTCTTGCTCAAGGACACACATCGATACCGGGTGCCGAATTCGAACACACAACCTCTCGATCATGAGTCGAACGCGTTAACCACTGCGCTATCGAGGCTCTTGATACTTTAAACTAGTACTTTCATTACGAAAACACGCCTATACAAATACATAGTAAACTTTACTGCCGAAAAAAAGAAAATTTTAAGATAAATATTTTTCTTATTTCTACTCAAAATATAAACTGTGCGCACTCGTTAGAACCGCCTCGAACTCGTTAGAACCGCTTCATCGAGGCGCTTCTAACGAGTACTCACATGCTATATTTTAGAGCAGAAATAAGGAAATAAGGTTTACCCCTTTAAAACTATATAAAAGTGGGATTCAGGGCGGTCAAAATTATATAGGCATGTTTTCGTGATGGATAAAGGGAAAAACCTTTCAAAGCAGAATGCCCAGGACTGATATTTGATACACAGCTTTTACCAAGATTGTTCATTTTTGGTGAAGGGCTAAAATTGTCCCCGCCCAGGGGTGGGGAGACTAAGATTTTACATAGACTTATATTGGAACAAAAACCTTTAAAATCTTTTTGGCTGAAAACACAGAAGGCCAAGGCCTTTGATATTTCGCTTTGTCAAGCAGACCTCTCCCAAGAATGTTCAAAATATAGCCATGGGGTCAAAACTAGCCCCAACCCGGGCTAAAATATTTTACATGGATAAATATATGGAAAACTTTTAACAAGAGAATATTGCTCACCTGAGCTTAAAGGGATTTACATAGGCTATATTGAAGTGTCACACAAGCAGATTACTTTAAGCAATATATATGTTTTAGGGAAGGTGAGCTTAATGGTTTCCAAGAAATTGAGCCTTTAAAAATCTGGAGCGGATGGCCGAGGCTCTTGATATATAGTACACACTAGTAGACCTCTGCAAAGACTTTCAAATTATAGCCACGAGGCCAAAAAATGACACCACCCCAGATCCCACATGTTTTACATATACAACACACTGTATGCATGGTAGTTAACCCAATCACGACCGACAACTTTGCTGCCTTCTTTAATTACACGCCGGCGGGTCGGGCCTCTGACTCTATGATGGCTCCAGCCAACATTTTTTGTGATTTCTGAGGGTGCTTGATTGGGCCAACGGTAGTTCAACTGTTGGTTTTCTTTTGCTACAGCATTTTATATTTTTTTCATGCTTCGACTCTTCATCTCTGTATTCGTTTGATCTTTACATCACATGAACAAGTCCGTGAAATGAAGACCCCCCTATACCCCACTTTGAATAGAGAAAACTGGGGTTTACGGGGGTATACATTGTTTTTCTTATTTTTGCTCCAAGACATAGGTTGTGGGTACTCGTTAGAACCGCCTCAATGAGGCGGTTCTAACGAGCACCCACAACCTAAGTTTGCAGTGTTTATAAGCAAAATATCACGGATTTTCACCAGAAGAGTAGCCATTTTGGAGATGTGTAAAAAAATGCACTATGTCACACGGGTATGTTATCGTAATGATGTTCTCGGAGATGCTGCACAGAGCTAGAAATCCTTCATATGGACTGAACAAATTATTTGTCTAAACTACGACAGAATTAAGGGCAAGGTTTGTGGCCACGTAAAATCGATTAAAGCCTCCACTCCAGTAAATTTTTTACATTTTCCAAGGCGGTTCTTCTGTCGTGGTTTAATATTGTTGTAGTTCTGCTTTTTTGTGTGTATCTTATTATATTTGATAGCCGTTTTGGCCATTTTCGGAAAGTAACTGTCCTTTTGGCTTTCCGCCTGTGACATTTTCATTATACTGATGTTAATTTATGTTCGTGTTTCTTTCCTTCTGGGCCCAGTTGTTCAAAACTTACGACGTCGTTAGTTAACGTATCGTTAAAACTTTGATCATTAAATTTGGCAACTATGCTGAATTTTTTGGCTGAAAAAAATATGAGCAGCTTTTGCGGACGCAAACGCTGCTCACATTTTTTCAGCAAAAGTACCCAAATTTTCCATATTGTTCTTTCTAGAACAGTTAACAAGTTGAACGCTAACGAGCTCGTTAAGCTAACGATGCTTTGAACAACTTGACCCTGATGTCTTGGATGGTAGGTGTGAGGTAATTGTGTCGATTCCTGCTCATTGCATGCACATCTGTTTTATGCTTGATGCATATTGATACAATCACATTAGACTTTTGTACTTTCTTATTGCAGTTGACAGTCCTTGGGACGCCTGCAGAAGAGGGGTACGGCGGTAAAATTGATCTGATAGACGCTGGAGCTTTCAAGCATATTGACATTGCTATGATGTCACACCCGTTTCCTGAAAATGATCCAACTCCCATTATGCTGGCAAGAGAAAGGTTAAGTGTGTCTTCATTACGTTTGATTGGCCTTTATACTGAGTGACAATGGGTCACGAGAAAAGTTTAAGTGAACTCCGAAACATCCATAATTGCCATTACTCAATGAATGCTGAATAAATTACCTTCAAGTTTACTTATATTTACATTACTTTCTATCCGTTTATTGACGACAAAGTCTGGTTTAAGGGCTGAACTTTAACCAAGAACACTATTCAAAACACTTTTCCTACTGACAGCCATCCAGTAGGGAGGCCCCGAATCGAAGAACACAGATATGGAAAGCAACCGGCAGGAAAGCCAGTGCCATGAAAACACATAGAAAAGCGCGCAAAAATGTACACAGATAATTACTTCTGGGCCAGACAAGTGTGCTAAGACCAGAAAGACATCGACAGTGAGCATCACAGAAAACAAGGGTCGGGCCCAATTATCACGTCCGCTTTGAAAGTAAAACTAATATTATTAACTTGCTTCACGAAAAATAAACTTATCTTGCGAATTAATTATGGAAAACCGAAAAATAATGATTTCATAAATTCCCTGTTTCTTTGTTTCTCCTGACCACACAGCAAGGCGGCCATCCGTATATTTTGTGTAGTTTTTGTGTTTGTATCTGCGCGCCCATGCCACAAAGTGTGTATGTGTATGTAAGTATGGATAGAAACTATAGGGCTGTTTTTGAGGGCCTTTGTTTTCTGGATTAACCGATTGAATGTTAATGCACATACGTTGAATTTTATTTATGCTCTCTCATTGTCTTTTATCCAGCATGGAGATCACTTATGTTGGCAAAGCGTCCCACGCTGCTGGGTTTCCCTGGGAGGGAGTGAACGCTCTTGACGCTGCTGTCAGCTGCTATAACAACCTCTCCTGTCTAAGACAACAGATAAAACCAGACTGGAGAATTCACTGTAAGCGTTTGCTTCTAAAATGTGCATTAAACAAATTAAACATACAGAAATGAGTATTAGTAATATACAGTTTTGCAGTAAAAGTCATATTAAAACCACCTTTGGGGCTGTTCAGATCACTTTTGAACAGCGCCAAAGATGCTCCATCACGAAAACACACATATCCTAGAACTCCACTTTTATATAGTAAAACTGAGGTTTACTGGGGTAAACCTTATTTTTCTTATTTCTGCTCTAAAATATAGATTGTGGGTACTTGTTAGAACCGCCTCGATGAGGCGATTCTAACGAGTACCCACAATCTATATTTTGAGCAGAATAAAGAAAAATATCATTTTTTTTTTCATTTTAAAAAATCATTTTTTTTTTATGATAAATTTGTTTGTTTGTTTGTTTTGGAGTTAAACCCAGTCGATACTATTAAGGTCATTTTTGAGCCGGTCAGTTTACCTATCCACACTTTCCTGGGCAGGCTTATACCTAAGCGGTTAACCAGTACAGTGCACAGTCTTTCGCCAGAAACTGACAACTGCCCTTCTTGAATCAGCGGAAGGGAGAGAAGGACCTTAGAAAAGAATTCATGATCAATCTCGACAAAAGAATGTTGCCGACCCCGGCGGAAGTCGAACCCGCGTCCTCCTGATCACCAGTCAGACGCGCATCCGACTGAGCAACCGAGGCCGGCTGGGATGATAAAGGTTACAATGTATTTGTATAGGCGTGTTTTCGTAATGCTCGCTTACTAGATGTAGAAGAAAGAAGGAATAGCCAAGCTGAAAAATTGAATATGTGATTTGTAAAGACGACTTAGGCTTAATTTAAGCTGGTCTTAATAGCGGAATTTCGGTGTACATAGAAGTTGCATGGGTCTTTAGGCATACAGTGCCCCGTACTCTGACGACCATAGGGGCAGGTGTAAATGGGTAGCAGTGGTGTTAAAGTCACTGCCTCTCTCTCGCGCGCGCGTGATTACATCCAGAATTAGCGTTCGATTCAAATAAGCTCGAAGCTTTCATCGCAATCGAACTAAAATAAATTAGTATAAACTAGTCCTCACCGTTGTTTCATCTCTGTGTTTGTTTGATTTTTCTTGTGTTCTTAGAGATGTTGCACTGATGAGTTAGTGAGCCTTCATGCGGACTTAACAAATGATTGGTCGAAATCGCGACAGAATCAAGAGCGAGGATTGCGGCCGCGTTAAATCGATTTAAGCGAACCCCCACCCACCCCCTGCAGTGAAATTCTTTTAGCTGACCTTTCAAGGGGTTCGTCTGTCGCATATTTTTGTCATGGTTTGTCGTTGAGTGTGTGTATCGCTTATATCTTTTTGTTTTGGATAGCTCATTGGCCATTTTGTGGGAAAGTAACTGTCCTTTTGCTTTTCCGCTATTGATGTTTCCATTAGGATCTAGTTATTTAATGTTTGTGTTTGTTTCCCTTTGGTGCCTTTGATGAGAGGTATGGGTTAATTGTAATGATTCCTGATCATTGCCTTCACTTCTATTATGAAAATTTCCCAAGTTTGGCTTTTCATGTTGGTAAACAGAATATCGATATGTTTGTTCATTTGGTTTTGGTGGTCTGATTACAAAACCTATTATTCAAATAGATGATTGCTTCATTGCGACAAGTATATATTATTGAACTTTACGTTGGTTACAGGCATTTTCATAGAAGGCGGGGTTAAAGTGAACATAATACCTGAGCGGACAGTGATACATGTGACAGTAAGGACGCCAACAGACAGAGAGCTGACGATATTGAAAAAGAAAGTTGTTGCATGCTTTGAGGCTGCTGCTCTAGCAACAGGCTGTCAGGTAAGTTCTTACAGTGCAGAACATTGTGGAGGCATACTCAATTTTACACTAACAACTCCGTCTAATGAATAACCCTTTAAACTCCACTTTATCTAGTCTGTTTGTTTGTTTGTTTGATTTGTTGTTTAACGTCCCCGTCAACACAGTATAAGTCATTTTGGAGTCATTGCTTCCACTTTTGTGGGACTTTTACCCGAAATTGAGATGAAATGACATCTGAAACCCTGTCGCCGAATGAAACCAATAGAGTTTATAAGCATGGACGGTCCGACTCGCACCGCTTTGCCTGGGCAGGCTTAGATCCTCTAAGCAGTTAGCCAGTACGGTTGGTTTCAGCTCCGCGTGGAAGCATCATGCAGCCCATCTATTTCTTCAAGCCCCGATAGGCGAGGATCGCCACTTTATACAGAGAAACTGGGGTTTACAGCGGTATACATTATTTTTCTTATTTCTGTTTCAATACACAGGTTATGTGCAATCGTTAGAACAGCCTCAATGAGGGGATTCTAGCGAGTACTCACAGCCTACGTTTGGAGTACACATCACGATAACACGTCTATATGATCCTGACCCACTAGAGTCCCACTTTTATATTAAAAAAAAAATAAATAAAAATGGGGTCTGCAGGGGTAAACATTATCTTTGTTACTTCTGCTCTAACAGAAATAAGAAAAGTATCACAATTTGTCATCTTAAAATTTTCGGTTTTTAGGCGGTTAAGTTTACAATGTATTTGTATAGGCGTGTTTTCGTAATGGGAGAAATGAACATTACGAAAACACGCCTATGCAAATACATTGTCAATTTTACCGCCGAAAATACGAACATTTTAAGATGAAAAATTGTGATATTTTTCTTATTTCTGCTCAAAATATATTTTTGAGCGGAAATAAGAAAAATAAGGTTTTCCCCTGTAAACCCCAGTTTTACTGTATAAAAGTGGGGTTAGAGGGGGTCAAAATTATATAGGCGTGTTTTCGTAATGAAAGAGTGCACTAGGTCACATGGATGTCGGATGTGGTATCATAATAATCTGCTGTAAAGTCTGCCCACAGCATAAGTAGTTACATGTAGTGTAGGTAACATACCGTGGTAAAAACGTATAGCAACCGAATTACTATTATAATGTTATTAATCAAGTAATTTCGTATTGGCCCAGGTAAGGGTCCTAGGTCGGCTGCACTGGCCCGAGGCCGAGTAATTTCGTACTGGTCCAGGCAGAGGGCCTCGGTCGGCTGCATTGGCCCGAGGCCGAAGGCCGAGGGCCAATGCAGCTGACCGAGGACCTGTAGCTAGGTCAATACGAAATTACTTGATTAATGACATTTTTATTTATTGGCACAATTAAAAAAACATTATTATTGATTTTTTGACCTCACTTGACCTATGTTAATATGGGTTGACCTTGTGTTAATACGGATGGCCTCCGATCAATACAGGGTAGTCAATTAATAATAGCCATGTTTTAACGCATATATAACCATTCAGCCAGCAAGGAATACCGTGTCATCATCAATGTCGACAATCTGTTTCTTTTATTCTTTTTTTCTTTTTTTTCTGAATGTACCAGTACGGTTGGCACTGGCAAAATACATAAAATACATTCCGTATTAACTTTTTAAATTGATGATAAAAATAAGTAAAGCCCCAAAGACAGTGTGGAAAACTAAAATTAAAGGGAATGGATACACCTGGAATTTCAGCAGTTTTCGAAGGGAGACAAGACTCGGGATTTTCTGTTGGTTTTTAATTCCCCTGTCAGTTATTTTTTTCTACCATTTCAGAGGCAGACAAATTTCGGTTCTTCCTGTTCGTTTTTCTATAAACTCTGTCACACAGAAAAGGAGGCTCTTCTCTTAAAGGAAAGAATTTGCTCCTGAGGAGCACATTCTTTCCTATAAGAGTTGACCTCTATTGGCATGGGAGTCAAAATTACATTTACAGGAGTTGCCTCCCCTGAAGGTGTTCCCATTCCCTTTAACTGGGCCGAATCCTGTTAACAAGTCGGTGTAATGAATACCCCTGTAAACCCAACTTTATGTTGGGAAATGTCGGGTTACTAGGGTAAACATTATTTCCGTTTTATCTTGACCAAAGAATTGATATAAGTGTCGACTCGAAATGTTTTGTTCTGACTGACCATTAATGTTTAGTGCCATAACTTAATACGGTAGCCTAGGAGTTCGGACCCAAATGTTTAGTAGTGGTTTCTGGTGCATATGCATGCTGAAATCTGTTCTTTTGTTCGACTGTTTATCAATCGACCCACAGCTACACAAGCGCTCCAGAGCTACACAAGCGCTGTTACACGCGTTGTGATACAGCTGATGTCCATGTGACTGAAACTAACCAATAAGGTAAAACTACGAGCAAATTAAAAATAATCAGGCGCGCAATGAACAAAGGGTCGTAAGTACCTGAAAGTTTTTTAAATGCCCCCGTAGGAGGTCATATAGTTTTTGCACTGTCTGTTTGTTTGTTTGTGGGTTTGTAGGTTAGTCCGCACTTTTTTGTGATGCAAACTACTTCCCCATTTCTCCACCGATTTAGCTGAAACTTTGCACATGCATTCTTTGTGAGTGCAGGGGTACCTAACAGAATTTTCACGTTGGTCCTATCATTTTGGAAGGAATTACGGCCCTTTATTTTCTAAAAAAAATGTGCCAAAAACCTTGTGATGCGAACTACTCTAACATTTCTTCACTGATTCAGCTGAAACTTTGCACATGCATTCCTTGTGAGATGAAGGGGTGCCTAACACAATTTTCACGTTGATCCTATCATCTGTGACGGAGTAACGGCCCTTGATTTTCTATAAAAAAAAACGCGTTCGAAAACCTTGTGACGCGAACTACTTCCACATTTCTTCATCTTTTCAGCTGAAACTTTGCACATGCATTCCTTGTGCCTGGCACGATTTTCACGTTGATCCTATCATCTGCGCTGGAGTTACGGCCCTTTATTTTCTGAAAAACGCGTTCTTAAACCTTGTGACGCGAACTACTTCCACATTAATTCGACAATTTTTTTTTTTTGCATATGCATTTGCAATGATATGTTCATGTGCCTAACACAAAATTCAATCTGCTCGGATGAAGCGTTTTGGAGTTATGGCCCATGATTTTCTCAAAAATGCGCTAAGAATCTTGTGACGCAAACTACCTCCACATTTCTTCACCGATTGAGCTGAAACTTTGCACATGCATTCCTTGTGAGGTGAAGGGGTGCCTAACACAATTTTTAAGCCGATCCTATCACCTGCGACGAAGTAACGACCCTTGATTTTCTGAAAAAGGCGTTCGAAAACCTTGTAACGCGAACTAATTCAACATTTCTTCCCCGTTGAGCTGAAACTTTGCACATGCATTCCTTTTGAGGTAAAGGGGTGCCTAACACAATTTTCACGTTGATCCTATCATCTGCGAAGGAGTTACGGCCCTTTATTTTCTGAAAAACGCGTTCTTAAACCTTGTGACGAGAACTACTTCCACATTTATTCGACAATTTTGTTAAATTTTTATGCCCCCGTAGGAGGGCATATAGTTTGTGCACTGTCCGTTTGTTTGTGGGTTTGTGTGTGGGTTTGTGGGTTAATCCGCACTTTTTTCCTCAAATTGGCTCCCACGGGAGCTTTGCTCACTTATAATGACAGCTCTTGTTTTATGATTAAATTGGTAAACCCATTTATGACTAGGGTCCCAGAATGGGATATTGCAAACAGTGTAGAGCCAGATCAAATGCCACAGAATGTGGGGGTAAACATTAATTTCCTTATTTCTGCTCCAAAACATAGGTTGTGGGTACTCGTTAGAAACACCTCATTGAGGTGGTTCTAACAAGCACCAAAAACCTATGTTTGGAGTATAAATAAGAAAAATATCACAACTTTTCATGATAAAAATATCCTTTTTTGAGGTTTGAAAAATGTACTGTATCACACGGATGTGTTATCGTAATAGAAGACCATTTTTCTAGCCTTTCCTCTTGCATTACGATAACACAGCCGTGAAACATAGTGCATGTTTTCACATCTCCAAAATAGCTACTTTTCTGATGGAAATCCATGATATTTTTCTTATTTATACTGAAAGCTTAGGCTGTGGGTGCTAGTTAGAATCGCCTCATTGAGGCGGTTCTAACGAGTACCCACAACAAATGCCTTGGGACAGAAATAAGGAAAATCATGTATACCCCCGAAACCCCAGCTTTCTCTATATAAAATGGGGTTTAGGGGAGTATTCATTTCACGGACTTGTTAGCGTGATTTGGGTAGTTGACCCATCAGTGCTGTCAGTGCTATGATTGTATCTACAACGGTGTTCTTTATTTTTGTTGTTTTTAGATGTCTTACAAAACGGTTGAAAAAGTGTACTCTTCCATGCTACATAATGGTCCACTTGTTGCTCAGTATGAGTCTAACTTGGCCGACTTCATCAGTGAGGGCGTGCCACAAAAACGATCAGATGTTTGCGGTTCAACTGACATGGGCAATGTGGCTCACGTGGTTCCTAGCTTACATCCTCATTTCTATATTGGTGGCGTTGAAGTAAACCACACAAGAGGGTTTACAGGAGATACAGGTATGCTTATAGACAATTGTGGTATAGATTTCTTGTGTGTCCTTCATAACAGCACTGGAGTGCTGTTTTGCAGTGGTAAAGCCGCGGATTTGGGATCTAGAGGTAGCCGCTTCGATCCCCGTGAGCGCCAAGTTTTACGAGAACTGTTCAAATATGAATGCAAGTAGATTGTTTTCTCATGCACTAATGCGAAAATCACCTGGAAATAAATATCACAGCGTAGAAAAACATTTTACCTATACATTGATACCAAACCTGTTAAAATCCGTGCACTTTACCCATGTATATCGTTCGATAAACACTGTCTACTCTTGTATACTAATACAAAACATGACTGGAAGAAGGTCAGAGTACGCCGTTGAAATACGGTCCTATATTAAGAATCGTTGTATTCTTGGGATACGGTGCAAAGACATTTTTGATGAAATATGTTCGGTTTATGGGCATAATGAAATGTCTTTTCCGACAGTTTTTCGTTGGTTTTAGATTTAGATTAAACATATTTTATTGCATTTTATAACAATGGGATTGGACACAAGTTATACAACATTAGATAGTCCTCTCCCCAATAGTTTACAAACTATTTCAAATGGTACAGTGGTAAGTATGAAACATTTTATAATAAATGTGAACGTAACATTTTGTTTGCTTGTAGGCCATGAACGAAGGCGAATTATGATAATTCTGGCTTTCAAAGGTTTGATTTCCATCACATGGAATAAAAAGATAACTACATGAAGCATCGCCTAGTCAAATCTATGGGTATCTCGGATGTACGCTAATACCTCAATTATTATATTTTTGTTAGTCTGAACATCAAACATTGTATTTCCGTACAGTATTGTGTCTAAGGTTAGGGCAGGAATGAAGCTCAAAAATCGTTCAAGGTTTTGTCGTTGTGGTTCGTAAAGTCTACATTCGAAGAAAAAGTGTTGAGCATTTTCGATTATTGCACCACATCTGCATGCGGGAGATGGTGCTATGTTAACCCTATGTAGATCTGCAGATAAAATGCTGCAATTATGGCGAATTCTTGTTAGAATAATGTTGAATTTTCTATCACCGATACCTAAATATTCGCATGCTTTGTCATTTAGGTTTCTACATTTCGATTTAAACTCGGACACTGTACTAGAAGTTCGAATTCTCATATCTAAATCGTTCCATAGGCGTAATGTTGAGGGAAAAAAGGACGAATCATATGAGCAAAGTCTTGTGTAGGGTATTTGGTAATCTTGGTTGTTACGAAGATTATAATTTGAAGCTTCATTTACGCGAGGTGGAAGAAGATCTGATAAGTAAGTTGGGGCTTCATTATGGACAATCTTATACATTAAGCTTAATTTCTTATTTTTCCTTCTTTCTGCCAGAGTGTCCCAGCCTGTTTCATAATATAACGAATTTCTCGAAGAGAAGATAGGTAGGCCTGTTACAATTCTAGCAGCATTTAACTGCACTTGTTCTAGTCTATCAGCTTCTGTCTGATTGCACCCATCCCAAACTTCACTTGCATATTCCAATAGAGGTCTTATGTATACACAGTATACTTTATTTAGAGTTTCTTTTGAAAATCTGTACTTCAATTTTCTTAGGAATGATACTTGTTTTGCAGCAGACTGAATTATTGAATCAATGTGAGCAGACCATTTGTTATTTGAAGCTAAAGTTATTCCTAAATGCCTGTGAGTCTCTACAATTTTTAAAATAGTATTATCCATTATAAGTTGGATGTCATAGTCAAAATGAAAGTTCGATGTGATCATCACTTCTGTTTTTGATGCATTAAATATTACTAACCAAGTATTGGCCCAACTACTAAGTTTGCTTAAGTCTTCATTCAGAACGGTTTCTATTTCAGCAGGATCTGCAGAAGGAAAACTAAGTGAGGTATCGTCAGCAAATAGGCGGGCTGACCCTGTCAGTGTCTCTGATATATCATTGATGTATATAAGAAATAACATCGGTCCAAGCACCGAGCCTTGAGGAACACCTGCTGTGATGTACTTGTATGTGGAGCATGTATTGTTTATGGAGACCTTTTGATGCCTCATATGAAGATAATTTTTAAACCAGGCGAGAAGATTTCCACTTATTCCATATTTCTCTAATTTCAATATTAAACCACGGTGCCAAACTCTATCGAAAGCTTTCGAAATATCGCAAAATACTTGACAGTTAATTTTATGATTTTCGAGAGCCAAACACGTACGATGAACTACTTCAATTAGGTGGTGTACTGTAGAGTGTCCTGGTAAAAAACCGGACTGGTATTTGTATATAAGAGCATTTGAAGTTAAATGGTTATAAATATGTTTAAACACTACTCTTTCAAAGGATTTACCAACACAACTTATCAATGAAATAGGTCTATAATTGCAGGTTTCGGATTTTTCACCTTTTTTAAATACTGGCATAACGATTGCCGATTTCCATGTTCGTGGATATGTCCCTTGTTCTAACGATAAATTGAATAGTTTACACAAGGGAATAGCTATTGTTTTACAGGTATATTTCAACATTCTATGACTTATACCATCTGGGCCACATGCCTTATTAACTTTTAGTAAGGTTAGTATGTCTTTTATTTCTGACTCTGTAATATTTATACCTTCTATGTGGATATTTGCTCTATTTTCAAAAGGTGTTGGTGTGAGAAATTCAGCTGTGGGCTAGGCTCAACAGAAGATGCACCACATGATCGTCGGCCGAAAAGAGCAACATCTGCCAAGATGATTGCTAGAGTGAAAGAAATAGTTGCTACCGATGCTCGATACACCACTAGGCAAATAGCTAGTATGGTTGGCATCTCATTAGGAGCAGCTCATACAATTCTGAAACAGGATTTGAAAATGAGAAATATCTGTGCTAGATGGATTCCCCATCTGTTGACAGATGAGCAGAAAAAGACACGCGTTCAGTGCGCCAAGAAGTTGCTTAAAAAGTTTCCAAATTACAATGCACGGTCTTTCGCTAATGTCGTCACAGGTGACGAGACATTGGGTTCACTTTTTTGAGCCAAAACGAAAGATTCAGAACAAAATATGGGCGACAAAGTATTGCAAAAGACCATGCATTGCAAAGCGGACCATGAGCGTCAAGAAGGTAATGTATGCCATATTCTTTTCAAATCAGGGCCCTGCTTTCAGGTTGCTGTGCCTAAAGGCAAATCTGTAAATGCGAAGTTTTACAAGAATAAAGTTCTTCGAAAATTGAAGAAATATTTCAAAGAACGAAGACCCGCAACTGGTTTGGCCAATGTCAGATTGCTACATGACAATGCGTCATCGCACAAGGCGTTCATTGTGCAAGACTATCTGAAGCAGGAAAAGGTTGTTGAACTCCCTCACCCCCCGTATTCCCCCGACCTTGCCTCGTGTGACCTTTCTTTGTTCCCGCGGCTGAAAAAATACGTATCTTGTCGAAAATCTGTACAGCGCAAACACCTCGGTTTTGCAATAGTCCAGTGCTATCATAGTATACCTCGAAAAGACTACCAAAATGCATTCAATGGTTGGATCAGAAGACTGAAAGTTTGTATATCTGTTAAAGGGGAATAGTTTGCAGGGACAAAATAAATTCTTCATCGGAATCTATCACGGAATCATTTTTATGTGCTTAGTTGCATTCATATTTGAACAGTCCTCGTATTTCCTTGAACAAAAAACTTTATCCACATTGCTTAGAAAGGAGGGTCACATGGAAGATTAGTTCTTGTTTACTAAATGTGTCACCCTCTGTAAATAAAGTCTTTTATTATTATTATTATTATTATTATTATTACTATTATTATTATTAAAATATGGGCTTGGGAACAGAAAAGAAACTACGAAAGGGTGGTCAAATCTCAGATCGGTGTGCACATCAGTTTGGATAGGATTTACAGCTAAATCTGACAAATAGGGCTCTGGTCAGTCAGTCCCAATTCCACGTTATAATGTACAGTTTGCTGAGCCGTGGGTCCAGATAGTCAAAGCATCGTTCGCTAAACGGGCTCTTTACCCACCCAGCACAAAATAGTGGGTCTACGACAGCCCGACACTTTTACCCAACGTTGAGATGACATGACATCTCAAGCCTTGCCGTTCAATGAAACCAACACGGTTTATATGCATGGATGGTCCGACACGCACCACTTAGACCTACTCATGTGCGCGGTCCGTTTCACCTGTCAGTGGCAGCACCGTGCAACCTAATCTATTTCCAAGCCCCGATGGGCGGGGCGTCATACCTTCCGTCGCCTATTCTCGTTATATCCACAACAAAAATGTTTTATGAGGTTGGGGGTGGGGTTTTATACTGTTTTTATATCGTCCGTCCGTCCGTCCATCCATCTGTCTATAACACTGTTTTGTCCTGCATATCTTGATTTATAATATTAGGCATCTAATCATATTTTGCATAAGATGTTGCTTCCACAGAAAATAAGGATCCAGGGAGCAATACTGTTATAGTCATTTACCTTTGAGAAAAATAAATACTCGTGATTTTCTGCATATCTTGATTAATTATGTCAGGAATCTTATTATATATTTTGTATAACATTACGATAACACACCCGTGCGATATAGTGCATTCTTTCATATCTCCAAAATGGTTACTTTTCCGATGAAAATTTGTTATATTTTTCGTATTTGTACTTCAAACATAGGCTGTGTATGTTGAGGCGGTTCTAACGAGTACCCAAAACCGATGTCTAGGAGCGGAACTTAGCAAAATAATGTAGACCCATGTTAACCCCAGTTTTCTCTATAAAATGGGGTTTAGGGGGTGTTCATTTCACGGACTCGTTATCGTGATGAATGTTGATATATATAAGATGTTGCTAGGAAAAAAGTCAGGGTCCACGGACCAATTCTTGCATAGATGTTCCCCTTTCTAGCTCTTGAAAACTGATTTTCTTTCTGCATATCTTGATTGATAATAGTACGAATATTTTGTCATATTTTCCCAACACGAAAACACGCCTATATAATTTTTACCCTCATGAACCCCACTTTTACATAATAAAATTGGGGTTTACAGGGGTATACCTTTTTTTCTTATTTCTGCTCTAAAATATAGATTGTCGGTACTCGTTAGAACCGCCTCAATGAGGCGGTTCTAACGATTACCCATAATCTATATCACAATTTTTCATCACAATTTTTCATCTTAAAGTATTCGTCTTATTGGAAGTGAAGTTTATAATGTATTTGTATAGGCGTGTTTTCGTAATGGTAAATGTTTTAATGAAATGTTGCTGCTTTAGAAAATGAAGGGTGATGGGATCAAACTCGTTATAGTAATTTCCCTCCGCAATTCTTTAAGGTTTCCGTAGCACTTTTGTTTTTCTTTTCTAGCTTGCTTAATAATTTTAAGAACAGAATCTTACCATATTTTGCATAAATGTTTATCTTGATAAGATGTTGCTGGTAGGAAAAATTATGGTCCAGAGATCAACACTTATATAGTTATTCCCCTTCGTAGTTCATGAAAATTTTTTTCTGCATATCTCAGTGGTTAACCCATTTGGTTCCAGAAACCCTAAAACGGGTACCCTGGCAAACAGTGCAGGCCCACATCAGACGCCGCAGAACGCGGCGTCTGATCAGGGCCTACACTGCTTGCAAAAAGCTCAGCCATTTTCCTAATTAATTTTGAAGAAAGCACAACCTGACACCCCTAAATTTTTAAATGGACTCATGCTGTATATAAGGAGGAAGATTCCATATGGTACAAAAAGTGTCAAATATTGATAATAGTGAGCTGTTGATGCTACGAAAACGAAGGATCAATAGTGTTATAGTTATTCCCCTTTGATATTCGTTAGTGTCTCTAATACTTTTGTATTCCCCTTTCTATCGACCAATACCTTGCGGGGGTATCTAATAAGCAGTGCTTATTATTTTTTTTTCTTTCATTAAACTTTACTCGCACAACATGCGTTGTTCTGCAGAAATGTAGCCGCGCAACCCATTAACAAATTAAATGGGTATAGATACTTCAAGAACTGATCGAACCAGAACCTAAAGCCGAAGGAAAAGATGGCCAAACGATTTAAGCCCCCCTTCCCAGAGTGAAATTCTTTTCACTTTCCGTCCCAAGGCGGTTCTTCTGTCGCGGTTTATTTTTGTTATGGTTTGTCCTTGAGTGTGTGATATAGCTTATATATCGATTGGCCATTTTGTGGGAAAGTAACTGTCCTTTCGGCTTTCCGCTATTGATATTTCCATTAGGGCCTAGTTATTTAATGTTTGTGTTTCTTTCCCTTTGGTGTCTCTTATCGGGGTGCGGGTGAATTGTATCGATTCCTGATCATTCTCTGCACTTCTATTTTACTTTAGTTCGACCAGTTAGGCCTCATCAGTTTCCCTAAAATATTTTAAAATTCCATGTCAACCTCGATAGCGCAGTGGTTAACGCGTTCGACTTATGATCGAGAGGTTGTGCGTTCGAATCCGGCCACCGGTATCGAGGTGTGTCCTTGGGCAAGACACGTAATGACACCGTCCCATTCCACCCAGGTGTAAATGGGTAGCAGCGGTGTAAAAGCCACTGCCTCTCTCTCTCTCTCTTTCTCTCTCTCTCTCTCTCTCTCTCTCTCTCGCGCGCGCGTGAAAACACCTGGAATAAGTGTTCGAAAGCTCTTTAATAAGTTTGAAGCTTCTATTGCAATCGAACTAAAATAAATTGCACGACCCGCAGAAAAAGCAACCGACTGAAGTCGGTTTTTTCTAAGAGTGCCCTAAAATCACCGTGTCATTCTGTCATTCTGTCAGTCTGTCATTCTGTCTGTCCGTCCGTAACCCGTTTGTGAAAATTGGTGATAGTGACTTAACCGCTTGGAATATTTAAACAATTTTTGGCATACTGATAGATATCAATAAGATCTAACCAATGAACTTACGAAATATTACATTCCATTTAGTATAGCCTCGCCGAGGCGAAAAATGTGAAAATTTTCGAACATTTTTGAACTGCTTCTCCTCGGAAACCGTTGGGCCGATTGAAGTCAAATTTCATATGGAGCCTCTATGGGATGGGGGAAACCAACATTTGCTCATGGGGTCAAGGTCACATGACCAAAATGGCCGCCAAGCCATATATGGTTTGTCTGTCTGTCCGTCCGTAACCCGTAAGTGAAAATTGGTGATAGTGACTTAACCGCTTGGAATATTTAAACAATTTTTGGCTTACTGATAGATATCAATGAGATCTAACAAATGAACTTGAGAAATATTACATTCCATTTAGTATAGCTTCGCCGAGGCGAAAAATGTGAAAATTTTCGAACTGCTTCTCCTCGGAAACCGTTGGGCCGATTGAAGTCCAATTTCATATGGAGCCTCTATGGGATAGGGAAACCAAAATTTGCTCATGGGGTCCAGGTCACATGACCAAAATGGCCGCCAAGCCATATATGGTAAAAACCCTTCAAAAATAGTCTTCTCCAGAACCACTGGGCAGATTTCCACGAAACTTGATAAATAGCATCTGGGATATAGGCCTATCATAAATTGCTAAAATGGTGACCCTGGGTTGACCTTGACCTTCTTTGGGTCCGTCCGTAACCCGTTTGTGAAAATTGGTGATAGTGACTTAACCGCTTGGAATATTTAAACAATTTTTGGCATACTGATAGATATCAATGAGATCTAACCAATGAACTTACGAAATATTACATTCCATTTAGTATAGCCTCGCCGAGGCAAAAAATGTGAAAATTTTCGAACATTTTTGAACTGCTTCTCCTCGGAAACCGTTGGGCCGATTGAAGTCAAATTTCATATGGAGCCTCTATGGGATGGGGGAAACCAAAATTTGCTCATGGGGTCAAGGTCACATGACCAAAATGGCCGCCAAGCCATATATGGTTTGTCTGTCTGTCCGTCCGTAACCCGTTTGTGAAAATTGGTGATAGTGACTGAACCGCTTGGAATATTTAAACAATTTTTGGCATACTGATAGATATCAATGAAATCTAACCAATGAACTTTCGAAATATTACATTCCATTTAGTATAGCTTCGCCGAGGCGAAATATGTGAAAATTTTCGAACTGCTTCTCCTCGGAAACCTTTGGGCCGATTGAAATCAAATTTCATATGGAGCCTCTATGGGATGGGGGAAACCAAAAATTGCTCATGGGGTCCAGGACACATGACCAAAATGGCCGCCAAGCCATATATGGTCTGTCTATCTGTCTGTCCGTAACCCGTTTGTGAAAATTGGTGATAGTGACTTAACCGCTTGGAATATTTAAACAATTTTTGGCATACTGATAAATATCAATGAGATCTTATCTATGAACTTGCGAAATATTACATTCCATTTAGTACAGCCTCGCCGAGGCGAAAAATGTGAAAATTTTCGAACTGCTTCTCCTCGGAAATCGTTGGGCCGATTGAAGTCAAATTTCATATGGAGCCTCTACGGGATGGGGGAAACCAAAATTTTCTAATGGGGTCCAGGTCACATGACCAAAATGGCCGCCAAGCAATATTTGGTAAAAAACCCTTCAAAAATAGTCTTCTCCAGAACCACTGTGCAGATTTCAACGAAACTTGATAAATAGCATCTGGAACGTAGGCACATTATAAATTGCTAAAATGGTGACCCTGGGTTGACCTTGACCTTTTTTGTGCCTAGGTCAAACTTTGACACATATGCTTTTGTGTTGGATTTTATCCTGCAAACGATTCAGAATACAGTACTAAAGTATAAGATATATTTTTGCTCCTTACGATAAGGCGCATTTATTGGGGGAACCGTTTTATGTCCAGGTCACATGACCAAAATGGCCGCCATACCCATATATGGTAAAACTCATTAGTATACACTAATGTACTAGGTTTGCTGTGATGTACCAGGTTTGCTGTGTTTTCTTAAAGTACAGAAATTTAATGGTCTAGGTTCCAAGACAATCAATACATTTGTTAAGATTGTGCTCATCTCCTGTTTATTGTGTCAAAGTGGGGACACTTATTGGCTTTGTTGTGTCTCTTCTTCATCTTCTTCTATTGTTATTATTATCAACTTCATAACAGGCCCAATATTTCAGATACAGGGTCCACATTAATGTTTAAGTGTATGTGAGTATGGCTGTTCGGTTGGGAGAATTTATATGCGGTATATTATAATCCTTTTTTGTTTTGTTTGATATACTGTTGTCCGCAAATAAGTTGAAAGTGATGTCAGCGAATGTTTTTGTTATAAAGCATTGTCCACTGTTGTCAAAAGGTAACGACGCTTCGATAATGATAATTATAACGGTATAGTCTGTCTCGCCAGCCAGTGGTGGGTAAGATAATGATAACAGTGCAGCCTGTCACACCTATAGTTTATCAACGACCTTTGAGAGTTCAACGTTCAAGCATGGCAAGACTATTCCATGCTTTAGGGGAAGCAGGTTTCGCATTTCTTTTTTCACGGGATTTTAAAATTATAAATGAGTTTTTTGATAATGCCAGTATGTAGAAGTCGTTGCCAAGTGGTTAGTATGATGCAGTACGAATCTCAGTTAAACTATATCTCACAATGTAAAATCCCAACTGAAGGCGACTTACCTAAAACATGGACTAACCCAAAATGAAGGCCGGCCTCAGTGGCTCAGTCGGATGCGCGTCTGACTGTTGATCAGGAGGACGCGGGTTCGACTCCCGCCGGGGTCGGCAACATTCTTTCGTGGAGATTGATCATGAAATCTTTTCTACGGTCATTCCCTCCCTTCCGCTGATTAAAGAAGGGTAGTTGTCAGTTTCTGGCGAAAGAATGTGCACTGTACTGGTTAACCGCTTACGTATAAGCCTGCCCAGGAAAGTGTTGATAGGTAAACTGACCGGCTCAAAATGACCTAACTAGTGTTGACTGGGCCGTAAAACTCCAATACAAACAAACAAACAAAACCCAAAATGAAAAGTGCAGTCACGTCTCACTGCGTTTTGAAAGACTATACCTGTGGTGGTATACTCTTTTACGTCACTGTCTACTTATCCTCCGACAACAGTAGGTACTGTTGTCGGAGGATAATTAGACAGTGACGTCTACCGGTTCGGTTTAAACATTATTTATTAGTATAAATTCACATGTATAAATCGCATAAAAGTATATGGTACAGGATTTGATAAAAAGCTAGAAGCTACAGTTGTCGGAAGATAAGTTGACAGTGACGTAAAAGTGTAAACCATCACAGGGAGGTTTGACGGGTTGTACCGTTATCATTATCACACCCTCCATTGGTTGGCAAGACAAATTGTACCGTTATTATTATCGTAACCGAAGCGTCGTTACCTTTTGACAACAGTGGACAGTGCTTAACAACCAAAACATTCGCTGACGTCACTTTCAACTTATCCTCCGACAACAGTAATATAAATCATCTCCTGACGTCTACCGGTCTGACAGGTTGCACCGTTATCATTATCATACCCATCATTGGCTGGCAAGACGGACTATACCGTTATAATTAACATTGCCGGAGCGTCGTTACCTTTTGACAACAGTGGATAATGCTTAATAACAAAACATTCACTGACGTTACTCTTATCTTCTGACAACAGTAAAGAGATAACGTTTTATTTATTTACATTTTCAGGTCACCCAAGAGCACAGAAATACACCTTAGTGCAAGCTAAAGCCATAGCAATGACAGCCATTGATGTTATGTTGAATCCAGAATTGCTGAATTCTATCAAACAGGCTTTCCAGAGAGACCTTGATAAATATGCTTAAGGGGAATGGGAACACCTTCAGGGGAGGCAACTCATGCAAAAGTATTCTTGTCACCCATGTCAGTAGGGGTCAACTCCTTCAAGAGTAGACCCCTTTTTCAGCGGGACAGGGCTTATAGAAAAGCCAACAGGAAGTCCCGAAAGTTGCCTCCCTTTGAGAAATGGCGGAAAAATCTGCCAGGTGTTCCCACATCCCTTAAGGGAAATGCATGCACCTTCATGGGTGGCAAATTATTTAACTATTTTCCCTCCCTTGTAAATAGCGATCTCTTTTCCAGAGTGCTTTTGTTGACAGAGAAATAGGCGATGACAAGTCTGTGCAATGACCAACCCTATAAACCAAACTTTTAATAAAAAGTCTACCTGCCCTACATCGTAGTGTAGTTTATACTTTCTTGTCCTTTGGGATCATTGATTCCATTGTGGAATTTCCAATATATTTGAGGGTCACTGATGAGGCCTAACTGGCCGAAACTAGCTAGTCTGGCCCAGAAAATATGTACACACCTTATTTTCCAATTTTGTGGTTTATTCTTTGCTTTCAAAGATTAACATTTTTATAGAACATAATTATATGGAGAAAATTGGGGTTTGCTGGTTTATACAATGATTTGTCTTATTTCTGTTTCTCGGACATACTGAACAGATGTTGGACAAAGCGCAACACAGAAATTTGTTGGGATTATATTCCATAGTTATCTTACAGCACGTGTCTGGAAAGGATCTGCATTTTCATTGTGCATGCGCAGATGAACATTTCATGCAGACAGTTAGAGACTATTGGTCATGAATATGACATTGACATTACTTTTTCAATATCTTACCCTAATGCTTAAATCTGTAAAAGTATCCATTATCTTCCTTTAAATAAGAAATATTCCAATTTTCGAGTGCACCACGAAAACACGCCTGTATAATTGTGACCCCCTTTAACCCCACTTTTATCTAGTAAAACTGGGGTTTACAGGGTTAAACCTTATTTTTTCTTATTTCTACTCTAAAATATAGATTGTAGGTACACGTTAGAACCGTCTCGATGAGGCACAATCTATATTTTGAGCAGAAATAATAAAAATATCACAATTTTTCATCTGACACTTGTCGTTTTTCTTCGGAGGTATAATTTACTTTGTATTTGTATAGGCGTGTTTTCGTAATGGTCCTATATCAATTCAATACAATACATAGCGGAAATTCATCACGTGAACAAGTCCGTGAAATGAAGACCCCTCTAAACCCCAGTTTATATGGAGAAAACTGGGGTTTACGGGGATAAACAATATTTTTCTTATTTCTGCTCCAAGACATAGGTTGTCGGTACTCGTTAGAACCGCCTCAATGAGGCGATTCTAACGAGTACCCACAACCTATGTTTGCAGTATAAATAAGAAAATATCATGGATTTTCGTCAGAAAAGTAGTCATTTTGGAGATGTAAAAATTGCACTATATCGCCCGGGTGTGTTATCATAATGCTTTAAAACTTGCTGTTCAACCAAAAAAGTCGTCTACCCACAATATTTTCTAAAGATGTCATACCATTGACAGTGGTGTCCAAACACATTTTTTTTTCGAATTGGAGAACCCTAGGTGCACGCTGCAAAGGCTGATGCGCCTAACTTTATGCGTGTTTACACTGACGGCTATAACTGCACACTTGATAAAGGGTATTTTATATACATTCAACTGTGGTTTTTGAAAAATAGAAGTGAAGTGAAGTGAAGGATCAGCAATCGATACAATTAACCCACACCTCCCATCAGAGACACCAAAAGGAAAGAAACACAAACATAAAAAAACTAGACCCTAATAGCTGAAAGCCAAAAAGACATTTACTTTCCCACAAAATGGCTAACTGGTTATCCAAAATAAAAAGATATAAGCGACACACAGATTCAAAGACGAACTCTAACATAAATAAACCGCGGCAGAAGAACCGCCTTGGAGCGGTCAGTGAAAAGTATCTCACTGGGGTGCGAAGTGTGTGTGTGGGGGGGGGGGGGGGGGGGGGGTCTTAAATCGATTTTACGCGGCCGCAATCCTCGCCTTTACTTCCGCCGCGATTAAGACAAACAATTTGTTCTGTCCGCATGAAGGCTTCCTAACTCATCAGTGCAATACCTCAGAGAACGCAAAAATCAAACAACTACCGAGATGAACAACGTTGAGGACTCCACAGCAAGAAACTAGACTATCAAGTGAGCATATGCTCACTAATACCCCCGGCCAAAGCCATCGGTAACTTTCTGGCAATTCAAAGCCATCAAGTTTGACAAAAACCTATTATGAACACAGAATTAATCTTGCAAAAGTAAGGACAAGATTTTATTAAAAAAATTTCAAAGGGCAATGACTCTTGAAAGGGGCATAATCCGGAGGAGAAAAAAAATACGCGTCAGCTAATTTTCCATGAGGAATCCATATATGAAATTTCAAAACCCTAGCATACACGGTTCTAAAATTATGCTATGCATCACTTTTACCATACAGATCAATGGCACAAATTACCAAAATGACAAAGGGCCATAACTCACCAAGTATTTTTCGTAATATTGTCAAAAGTTAATCAGTTCATCTACTCATCACTATTAAAAAAATTTCAAAGGGCAATAACTCTTGAAAGGGGCATAATCCGGAGGAGAAAAAAAATACGCGTCAGCTAATTTTCCATGAGGAATCCATATATGAAATTTCAAAACCCTAGCATACACGGTTCTAAAATTATGCTATGCATCACTTTTACCATACAGATCAATGGCACAAATTACCAAAATGACAAAGGGCCATAACTCACAAAGTATTTTTCGTAATATTGTCAAAAGTTAATCAGTTCATCTACTCATCACCACCAATCTATTCACCAACTTTCAAGGCTCTAGCTCCAATAGTTTTTGAGATATCTTGCTGACAAGATTTTATTAAAAAAATTTCAAAGGGCAATAACTCTTGAAAGGAGCATAATCCGGACGAGAAAAAAAATACGTGTCGGCTAATTTTCCATGAGGAATCCATATATGAAATTTCAAAACCCTAGCATACACGGTTCTAAAGTTATGCTATGCATCACTTTTACCATACAGTACAATGGCACAAATTACCAAAATGACAAAGGGCCATAACTCACAAAGTATTTTTCGGAATTTTGTCAAAAGTTAATCAGTTCATCTACTCATCACCACCAATCTATTCACCAACTTTCAAGGCTCTAGCTCCAATAGTTTTTGAGATATCTTGCTGACAAAATTTTATAAAAAAAATATAACAAAGGGGAATAACTCTAAAGAACCTGGCCCCACAGCCCCAATTTTCTTTCCCACAATACAACTAGTTATGCATGTTGTTTGTACCAAATTTCAAGTTTCTAGGTACAGTAGTTCCTGAGAAATCTTTGACACAAAATTTAAGGTAAGTCACAAAATACACATCTCAGTAGCAAATATAACAAAGGGGAATAACTCTAAAGAACCTGGCCCCACAGCCCCAATTTTCTTTCCCACAATACAACTAGTTATGCATGTTGCTTGTACCAAATTTCAAGTTTCTAGGTACAGTAGATCTTGAGAAATCTTTGACACAAAATTTAAGGTAAGTCACAAAATGCACATCTCAGTAGCAAATATAACAAAGGGGAATAACTCTAAAGAACCTGGCCCCACAGCCCCAATTTTCTTTCCCACAATACAACTAGTTATGCATGTTGTTTGTACCAAATTTCAAGTTTCTAGGTATAGTAGTTCCTGAGAAATCTTTGACACAAAAAAAAGTTTACACACACACACACAGAAAAGACGAAAACTATATACCCCCATGGCATACTCCGTATGCCGGGGGTATAACAACTCAATTGCTGGAGCAAAAGAAAATCAACAGTTAGACTCTCTTTCCATGAATTCTTTCTTTGAATTCTTTTCTTTGCGAAAATGACATCATGATCCAACTTGAAATATTACAATGTTTAGAAACCAGAAGAGACAATTGACCATAACCGACAGACCAATGAGCAAAAACAGAAAAAAATGAGTGTGTTTCTCAGCGGTTATAATTGTGGTAATAATTGTTTGTTTGAATTTAGGTTTTACGTCCCCGTCGACAATATTTAGGTCATTTTGGAGACGTTGCTTCCAATTTTCTGGGACTTGTACCCGATATTGAGATGAAGTGACATCTCAAGCCCTGTCGCCCAATGAAACCAAAAGGCTTATATGCTTTGGACTGTCTTACTCACATCACTTTGCCTGGACAGGCTTAGTCCTAAGCGGTTTACCAGTACTCATGTGTATTCAGTTTCCGCTCTGCGTGGAAGCATCATACAGCCCAATCTATTTCTCCAAGCCCCGATGGACGGGTAATAAACGCAATGTCATTACGAAAACACGCCTCTTAAAAATATCGTAAATTTTACCGCCGAAAGAAAAAATATATATATATATTTTTTTTTTCAGAACAAAAACCACTAGTTTTACTGTATAAAATTCGGGTTCAAGCTGGGTCAGAATTACATACATGTAAGCGTGTTTTCGTGATGTCACATGTATATATGTATAATGTCTAAAACTTGAAAGCCGCTTCATCACGAGCACACGCCTTTATAATTTTGACCCCCTTGAACCCTACTTTTATATAGATTGTAGGAACTCGTTAGAACCGCCTCATCGAGGCGGCTCTGAAGAGTACCTACAATCTATATTTTAGAGCAGAAATAAGAAAAATATCACAATTTTTCATCTAAAAAATTTCCTTTTATCGGCGGTAAAGTTTACAATGCATTTGTTTCTAGGCGTGTTTTGGTATTGTGACTAGCGGAATGTTAAATGAAAAATATCTGCAATGAAAACAAATAATCCAGAAAAAGAAATCTAGTTATTCTGAAAAAAAGCCTTCTGATCGCCATATATATTAACCCTTATCCTGCTGAGTATAACAACACATTGGTTTGCAAACAGACAGACCCAGATCAAATGGCCTATAGATAAGAATCTGTCATTCAGCTTGCAAATGCTAACGAGAACATTATTTCAAGCAATTTGACTAGTTGATATTCAGAAATAGGTGTGTACATTAATTTTTTCAACATAACAAGGGTTGCCAGTCACGAAAACAACCTATTAGTTGACCCCCTTAAACCCCATTTTATATAGTAAAACTGGAGTTTGCAGGGTTTTACATTATTTTTCTTATGTATGCTCAAAACATAGATTGTGGGTACCCGTTAGAACCGCCTCGCCGAGGCGGTTCTAACGAGTATCCACAATCTATATTTTGAGCAGAAATAAGGAAAATGTCGAATTGTTTTATATGAAAATTTTCATTTTAGGTGGTAAACTTTACAATGTATTCACCTAGGCGTGTTTTCAAAAGGAATGACGCCTTTAATATGCTGAAGCTGCATGCTGATGTTACAGTCGTCGTACGTTAACAAGCCCATGGAATGAATACCCTTGTAAAATCTGACTTTATATAGAGAAAATTGGAGTTTACAAGGGCTTCCTTAGTTCTGCTCAAAGACATATGTTGTTGGTACTCGTTAGAACCGCCTCTATGAGCCGGTTCAAATGAGCAGTAACAACCTATTAATGGAGCATAAATAAAAGCAGCACAAAAAGTTCACTGGAAAAATGTCAGTTTTGGTTACATGAAAGAATGTTCAGCGCCGTCCTTATGTTGAACAATAGCTAAAGTAGAAGTCGACAACCGCCTTTGACTATCCCTGTGCTTGTTTTATCATTGTCTGCGCATGTCATATTCTTCGAAGTATTACGTATCGCTATCACTATGGTTTAAAGGTAAAAAGCTAACACCGCATGTAATTGTATCCCCATTTGCAAGACAAAAAAACAACAACATGGCTTTGGTCTGAAATTTTACCATCGATGTATGTCTTACAATTTTAAACCGAAAATGTCATGATTCTATCACATGCTTAAATATATTTTCTAAATATTGGAAAACTGGAAATTCCCTTCGAATACATATCCAAAATCGACAGGGAAACACTTTTTACGTTTTAAGGCAACACTGACCTTCACCTTGACATGACGCATGTGAAACTTATGTTACGCATATCTACACCTCATTATAAATGCATATGCAAACTTTGAACTCGATCGTTGAAGAAATATGGAAGTATTTCGCGTCACAAAATTATTCTATTTTTAGCAATAGTTACATTGTCTAAAATGACCCATATAAAACTTATAACACGCACATCTACATCCCATTGTGAATCCATGTGCAAAATGTGAACTGAGTCGGTGAAGAAATTAGGAAGAAGTTCGCATCACAAGATTATTCATTTTTTGTTACAGGGTCATTAGCATTTATGTCCCGCACATCTACACCTAATTGTGAATGCATATGTAAAATTTGAAGTCAGTCGGAGATAGTTCGCTCATTGATTTCTATTCTATTTTAGCAACAGTGACCTTGATATTGACTTGACGCACATGATGTATATGTCACGCATATGTTCACCATATTGTGAATGCATATGCGAAATTTGAAGTCAATTGGTGAAGAAATATGGAAGTAGTTCGCACAACAAAATTGTTGGCATGGATTTCTATTTTGTTATTAACAACATTTACCTTGACTTGACACATATGAAATTTATGTCATGCACATCTACACCTTATTGTGACTGCTTACACAAAATTTGAAGTCATTCGATGTAGAAATGTGGAAGTAATTCGCATAACAAGAAGAAAAAAAAAAAAGAGTCACGGACGGATCTACCGACCAACCAACAGACTGGCTCCTATATACCCCCTCCCATATTTTTGCCCTCTGAAACTTTGTTTGCGAGGGTGGGGTTCGGGTTGGGGGTACATATTGAATTTGTAAAATCTTTGCTTATCTGGGCCTCTGAAAGATTGATAGAAGAAAGATATTAAAATGGTCATACTTTACTGAAAGAAGCTTCGGACGCAAAACAAAATTCAATGTTTCCATATTAAATTTATTTTTGCTTTAAATGTAACCAAAGTTGGCATAAGCAAAGATTAAAATAATAACACCACACATTGCAATGGAAAAGGTTTACAGTCTCATATAGAATACATGTAGCACAGAGCGTAGACAAAACAAGAGTTCAATTCCAATAACACAATCACACAATCTCAGTACAATCTCACAGTATCTGGTATGGCCACCAGCATCATTGATAATTGCTGCGCATTGACGACCCACTGACAGCAAAATGGCAGACAATTTTTTTGCTGCTTGGTGGGAGCGGGGGTGTGGATGGGGGAGCGGTTACAGCCCTTTCAAGGTTACTTCGCTCATTTCGAGCCTATCGTTTGTCAGAGGTGCGTGAAAACCGGATTACCCGGAGACAAACCACCTGACCTTCCGTTGCAGAACTTGGCGTCTCACAACTTCAGATTATTCCACTATTGGATGGGCGCCTGCTCCAATTGCGGTAACGTTAGAGGCTCATTAGACGCTGACCTTCTCGCCTATAGTTTTGCGTTAGAAATTTCAATAATAATAATAATAATGATAACTTTATTTCAAGAGGATAACATATTTGACACGAGTGCCAATCTAACATATGATCCTCATTGTAATATTTAAATGAGCATGTATGCATTGTTGATAAAATTGTCCGCACCTGATGATACAAACTAAAGTTAAAAGATATTCACAAATAAAATCCATCACTATATCCAACCATCCTTTAGCTGCATACTGAATATCAATAACCTATCTTTAATGGCAGCTGATAGTTTTTATTATTTCGAACCCTGAAAAGACAGAAATATGAAAAAATAACAGGATGTTTAAGAGTTGGAAAGCTGAATGTCTTTCTCACAATACATCAAATCATAACCAAAATGGCTACAAATCTTTGACAGAAAAAGGTTACACACGCACGCATACACTCGGGGCTAGGAGAAATGGTGCTTCCACGCAGAGCTGAAACCGACCATACATGTGTACTGGTAAACCGCTTTGGGGGACTAAAATTTAAAAGATAAACGATCAGGAACTGATACAATCAGATCCCAAATTCTTCCCACAACATCACTAGGGAAAGCCTGCCCTGGCAAAGTGATGCGTGTCAGACTGTCCAATGCTTATAAGACTTTTGGTTTCATTGGATGACAGGGATTGAGATGTCATTTCATCTCAATGTCGGGTAAAAGTCAGACAAAAGTGGAAGCAACGTTTTCAAAATAACCTAAATAGTGATGACGGGGACTTTAAACCTCAATTCAATCAAACAAACACACGAACACACACACACATGGATTAGACAAAACCAATATACCCCCATGGCACACTATGTATGCAAGCGTATAAGATACCGAACAGACAAAATTAACCCTTCTCTTGCTGAATATTCATTTTAGCCACATCCATCTCTGACTTTGAACCAATCAGATTACTTTATGTAATTTATTCCTACAAATTCATAAACTGATGTCAAACAGTGTAGTGGATCTACACTGTTTGTAAAGATAGGGGTTGTCGTGAACAGCAAAATAAAAGTTAAAATGTTCGATGCATGACGTTATCAATTGAACACAATATGTAATTATTGATAATTATTATTATCAGGGCGACACTATTAAACCCATTTTGGACCAGAAACCCTTAAACGGGTACCCTCGCAAACAGTGCAGACCCAGATCAGACGCCGCAGAACGCGGCGTCTGATCAGGGTCAACACTGTTTGCAAAATGTTCAGCCATTTTCCAAATAAATTTTGAAGAAAAAACAACCTGACACCATTTTGAAATGGACTCCTGCTATATATAAGGAGAAAGATTACATTTGGTACAAAAAGGGTTAACCATATTATCAATCATATAACTATTTTTGTCCATACTGACCCACGAAAGACTTATTTTTTTCATTGTTTGAAGGAATATATTTGTTTTACAAGTTGTGCATATGTTTAATAAGTGTTTGTTATTTTACATGGCCCCGCTTCTCATACTCGGATGTAAGAAATTTACAATCAGTTTATTCTTGAAGGGAATTGATGCATCTGATACACAGAACTCTCGTTATAACGGCTGTATTTGTTGACGGTATAAAGAATTCCATTGCTAAATGGAGGCCCCCGCCTATCGGGGCTTGAAGAAATATATGGCCGAAACTAGCTAGTCTGGCCCAGAAAACATGTACACTCCCTATTTTTTCAGTTCTGTGGTGTATTCCTTGCTTCCAAAGGATAACCCTTTTATAGAACATATTTAACTTCACTACAGCTGGTGTGTGGGAATGTGTGGCGGCGGTAAAACGTCTCCCTGCCCTACATCATAGTGTAGATTATATTTTCTTGTCCTTTGGGATCATTGATTCCATTGTGGAATTTTAAAAATATCTGAGGGTCACTGATGAGGCCTAATTGGCCGAAACTAGCTAGTCTGGCCCAGAAAACATGTACACTCCCTATTTTTTCAGTTCTGTGGTGTATTCCTTGCTTCCAAAGGATAACCCTTTTATAGAACATATTTAACTTCACTACAGCTGGTGTGTGGGAATGTGTGGCGGCGGTAAAACGTCTCCCTGCCCTACATCATAGTGTAGATTATATTTTCTTGTCCTTTGGGATCATTGATTCCATTGTGGAATTTTAAAAATATCTGAGGGTCACTGATGAGGCCTAATTGGCCGAAACTAGCTAGTCTGGCCCAGAAAACATGTACACTCCCTATTTTTTCAGTTCTGTGGTGTATTCCTTGCTTCCAAAGGATAACCCTTTTATAGAACATATTTAACTTCACTACAGCTGGTGTGTGGGAATGTGTGGCGGCGGTAAAACGTCTCCCTGCCCTACATCATAGTGTAGATTATATTTTCTTGTCCTTTGGGATCATTGATTCCATTGTGGAATTTTAAAAATATCTGAGGGTCACTGATGAGGCCTAATTGGCCGAAACTAGCTAGTCTGGCCCAGAAAACATGTACACTCCCTATTTTTTCAGTTCTGTGGTGTATTCCTTGCTTCCAAAGGATAACCCTTTTATAGAACATATTCACGATGCTTCCACGCAGAGTTAAATCCGACCCACACACGAATACTGGTAAACCGCTTAGAGGATCTAAGCCTGCCTAGGCAAAGCGGTGCGAGTCGGACCGTCCATGCTTAAAAACCCTATTAGTTTCATTGGGCAGGCTTGAGATGCAGGCATGAGATGTCATTTCATTTCAACGTCGGATAAAAGTCAAACAAAATTGGAATCAACGTCTCAAAAATGACCTTTACAGTGTTGACGGGGACGTTAACTCTCAAATCAAACAAACAAACAATTGCTAAATGAACAAAGAAAATGAACTCTTACTGAGTTATCGGGCAGTCAGGAGGTAGTGAAAGTCTCGCTGTTGGAGATATTTTCTTGTTGTGGATATTTGAAGAAGCGCCTCAGTGAGGCGATTCTGACAAATAACCACACCATATGTTTATTGGAATATTTCATGTAATAGTCTCGAATTTCACTTAGTAACCATCTCATCTGGATCTAGGGATTAGTTCCATTCGAACTGTCGTTTTAAAGAGCTTCTCCGTTCTATCGAATGCCGGCATAAAGAGGGCTGACTGTAAATTATCCTCTAAAGTTGTGAGGGAGACCACTTGGGCCCCGTCAAGCGATTTTGGTACTTATCGCCTATGCGAGCAGCGAAGGTTCAGGCGAGCCTGCGCATCCGCGCAGTCTCGCCAGAACCTTCGCTGCTCGCTCATTCAAGCAGTGAATCAAGATGAACCTTTAGACAGAAAGCGATATCCCTGGCCCCTCTGAATGGCTGGGCATGCGCAGTTAAAATTTGTCATGACGGAATGCTCGAAGACACAAATTCGCTTGGCGGGGCTCATTTCTGAACATTAGTACTCTTTGATTCTGATAACAGTATATTAAAAAAAAAGGTTCTACCCTTAAAGGAAAGAATCTGCTCATGCCAATTCTTTTTATTAACCCCCCCCCCCCCCCCCCCGCTAAATCCGGATATATTTTTAAACTATATACCCAGATCAGCTGGCTTCTCGAAAGCCAGCTGATTAGGATATATACTGTTTATATTTTGCTTCCGAACCCATGGTACAACTAAATTCATGCAGTACAAATGGTTGAAAATTGGGAAGGTGTGTAGCATATTGAAGTATTCAGCATGGTGTCGGTTTAGATAAGAACCAGACAAAATTACTTAAAGGCATTTATTCTTGTAATAGTAGGGCGCACCGTGTGATCATTATTGTTTCATTACCCCCTGTGATATACCGTCTATTGAAGATCAAAGGCGGTCCTTAATAGGGTGATTAGTAGCTCTTGGTGAGTTGCCTCCCAAGAAGATGTATACATCCATTCCTTATTTAGACGTCTTCTTTACCAAATGGACGTTTTATTAAGTTGTTTACTTCTGTCATTGCCCTTTGCTGCCGGAGTTGAGGTGACCAAGAAGGCTAATATATCATGTACTACAGGATTGTTTCAGGAGGTGAGTTAACAGCTGTCAGAACTTAGGGATCTCTGGGTCTTGTTGAATTTGATAAGGCAAATCATCACGGAAACGCGCCTATATGATTCTAACCCCCTCGAACCCCACTTTCATATAGAAAACTTGGGGTTTGCAGGGGTAAACATTATTTTTATTTCTGCTCTAAAATATAGATTGTTGGTACTCGATAGAACCGCCTCATCGAGGCGGTTCTACGAGTACCCACAATCTATACTTTGAGCAGAAATAACAAAAATATTGCAAATTTTTATCTGAAAAGTTCGTTTTTTAGGCGGTAAAATTTACAATGTTTTTGTATGGGCGTGTTTTCGTAATGTCAGTGTCCATGTTGACACAGTCAAGTAATTCTAGTTTATAAGTTTATTACTGAACGGTTGCTGTTCACGACAACCCCTATCTTTGCAAACAGTGTAGATCCTGATCAGATGGTTTCTGAAGAAGCCAACTGATCAAGATCTACACAGATTGACACAAACAGTGTAGATCCAGATCAGACGGCTTCTCAAGAAGCCATCTGATCAGGATCTACACAGTTTGACATTCAGTTATTCATCGCGATGCAGTTTCGCAGTGACATGTCGGATTTCATTCCGCTTTTCAATGGGTTAAATAATACAAATGATCAACTACCGGGTATGCAAAGAAAGGTATAAAATTCGCAACAACAGATGTAACAAGTACACAAGCACTGTTAGCTATTGTTGTCTCATTCGTGTCCATCCGTTTACTCTTATACCAGCTATACATCAGCACGCACATAAACACGTTTGTTGGTTTGTTTGTTTGATTTTAGGTTTAACGTCCCCGTCAACACTGTAAATGTCATTTTGGAGACGTTGCCTCAAATTCTGTGGGACTTTTACCCGACACTGAGATGAAATTACATATCAAGCCCTGCCGCCCAACGAAACCAAAAGGGTTTATGAGCATGGACGGTCGGACACTCGCACCGCTTTGCCTGGGTAGGCTTAGATCCTCTAAGAGGTTTACCATTACTCGTGTGCGGGTCGGTTTCTTCTTTGCGTGGAACCATCGTGCAGCCCATCTATTTCTTCAAGCCCCGATGGGCGGGGGTCGCCCATAAACACGTTAGTCCCTCTATAAAAAGTACACACATCACAAATCAGCGAGAACATTATCTAAAGCCCATTGAATTTCTGTTGCACAATATATAAACTTTAGTTACCTAAAAGTAATTTCTAAAATTTCTGATTATATACGGATAGTGACTGCGCGTAATAATTGCCGAAAACTGTCACTGATATAGTACTGCTCACCCAAGCGCGTATAATTAGCAGCACAATCGAATCCTTGGCAGCACAATCGAATGCGCGATCGACTGATGATCATCAGGAAATTGCGGGTTCGAGCCCGTTTGGGTAGTAGTGAAAAACAGAATGTTAACTGTACTGGTCAACCGCGTATGCATAACGTCAGCACAGGTAAAGAGCGGCTAGGTAAACTGAACGGCTCGATATATCATTAATAGTTTCGACAATTTTGTTCAACTCCAATCTACACCAAAGCCCGTAATTGCATCGGCTTGCGCGGATCAATTACTAGTGTATTTGAATAGGCGTGTTTTCGCAATACTTTGTTATTTTTCATAACTTAAAAGCTAAAGATCAATTATTGCATAGGAGAATTGCGACCAGCACATATGCGCAGCATAGTCTTGTAAGGTTCTTTGCTGCTAGCAGATATGGGGTAAAGTCGATACTTTTTTTTTTAAACCGTGTACATTGGCGATATTTGCTTTTATTCTTGATCGGTTTGATCAACGCGTCCAGAGAAAAAATTGTGGAGTAGCTTCGCAAACTTCTCGTAACTGACTTTTTGCTTCAATCAAATGGACATTTTTAAAAAAAAATCATTTTTTTTTCGATAAAAACTAAGTCGAATTTGTCTCTCGCACTATCGAACTAGCCTGTTTGAAACACTATATCTTTATATGGATAAATCCCGTGTAGACAACTAAGCGTCCAACTAAAGGGAGACTGTACACATTATTAAAGTGTAGACAGACAATACATATCCTATGTTGTTTAAATATTAAAACATACTACACAAGTCATTGCGACATTCTGTTTCACTCTCGAATCTGCACGTTGTTAACATACAGACCCATATAATTATCATTCAGTCAAGAAATGAAGAGACGACAAATAGACAAACCACACCATCAAGACGGGGCTTGTGGAAACAGAAAATTTCGCACAAACTTGATAATGCAGAAATTTCCATCTTATTACAGCCCTGCTCAGATAACTTAGGGGCATGAACGCTTTTTGAGTTGGCGGAGCTTTTCCTCTACAATTTCCCCATGGATGTGTGGATAAAAATAAAAAATAGGGGTGTTTTTGCCAAAAAAAAAAAAAAAAAAAAAAAAACGCGGCAAAAAACAAGATAATTGAATTTCATAACAACAGTCAAATGTTCAGTTTTGTTCATTTCTGAAATTGTTAATTTTTATTTTATGTTTTCAGGGTTTGGTCTCATATAATACTTCCATTGTCCCGGGGTGTGTCGAGAAATGTAAGTTTAAGTGAATTTCGCTATAGACATTTATCATCGGACTGACCAACACCTCTTCTAATATGGTGTTCATTTATGTACGTTTTAAATTCTTTCGGGACGAGTTGTTCAAAACTAATGACGTCGTTAGTTAACTTATCGTTAAACTTTTATCATTTAATATGGCAAATATGCCGCTAAAGCTGCTCACAATTTTCAGTAAAATACCAGAGTATTTGTTAATATAGCTGCTAGACAAGTTGACAATTTGACCACTAACGACCTCGTTAAGCTACCGATACTTTGAGTCAAGTATATCATAATTGTTATACATGACTCACATCAAGTGGAGGTAAACATTCGGGCTACATGGATGACCGGCTGACACGAGTCTTTGCGGTGCGCATAAATCCGAAAACAGTTTTCTAGTCATGGCTAAATTTGTCACAAGATTACTTTCATGCCCTCTCTGAAAAACATTTAAAATTCATGAGCCTAATAATGTCTATAATACGATCATAGCACATGTTCATTCATGAAAAGTCCTCCATACGTCTGTATCCCGTCAGCAGCCTATTCGTATCAAGTCCAGATCAGATAAAATTGTCCGTTCATATCATGCGAAGATATTAAGCAGTGCAAACCCGTTTAAATGGCCCATTTAGGTCCGTTCGCAACTAGCTACAGTTTTACTCGGTTCCTAATACGTTCAAACCAATTCCAAATAGTTCGTAATTTGACCATCCTGTTCACAGACAGCTCGACTCGTTCTCGCTAGATCCTCATCTCGTCCTAGTTCGTGTGGAACGTTATTGCAATCGCGTACTGACTCGATGGCCATAAAAGTCCAGCGCGTTCTTGTCAGTCCTCATTCCCGTTCGCCACGATCTAGCCCTCGAGAATTGGAACCATCACCATTATCAACGTTATAACCATTGCCTCCATGTGATCATCGTAATCAGCATCAAGCCCATTGCATCCTTGTCATCACCATGCCTCCAAAACGGAGCTGAGCCAAAAAGACTGACCGTGTAAAAGAAAACAACCACTGCACGGATCGACATGTTCTTGCACACCAGACAAGGAAATCCGCGATTTTACCCTGGGATAGAAATTTATGTTCTGACCCTGGTTTTCCGACCCGAAATCGAATATAATCGCGTGTTTGATAAGTGCATTGGTTGATTACGACCTCGTACGCGCCGTTGTTAAGGTTGACGTCACAGCACGTTACGTGGCGTCACTAAACATTCCTGCAGTGACAGCACAATATGGCGGACGTTGGTAACCAAAGTGACTGCAACATTAAAATCCACGCTAAGAAATGGTAGGTATGCAAGAAAAAGAATCCAATATGGGTGTCAGGGGTGGATAGAAAAATCCGTCCCTCGGGATCATTGTCCAGCATCACTCGGCAAGCCTCGTGATACCGGACAGTGTCCCTCGGGACGGATTTTTCCATCCACCCCTCACACCCATATAAGAATCTTATATTCTGCACCTTGACGCCCGACTGAACTACACCGTAACACGTTCGAATAGGATCCGAGTATGGAAGTTCTGTTCGTAGAACGCCCATCTCGTTTCAAGTGTGCTCATCTCATTTTAAGTACGTTATCACTCCGTCTAATTGCAGAACGGGATGCACAGCAAACAAGGTCTATCGGAACCCGAATTTTATGGTATATTAGTGTATAAATTCTGAAAAATATATACTTGCAATGACTTCAGTATCCAATTTTGTAAAATCATTCTTCGATATAAAACCATTTGGTACAACATAAATGATAAACGATAGACTGCATGCATGTTAGTTAACCCAATCACGGTTGATAACTTTGCTCCCCTCTTTAATTACACGGCGGTGGGCCAGGCCTCAGATTCTATGACGGTTTTAGCGTTAAGGCTGGTTTCATCTGTGTTGTTTTTTTTTATTTGTATGTTCTCGGAGATGTTACACTGATAAGTTAGGAAGCCTTCATGCGGACTAAGCAAAATTAGTGTATACCGCGACAGAGGTAAGAGCGAGGATTATGGCCATGTTAAATCGATTTAAGCCCCCCCCCCCCCCCCCCCCCCCCAGTGGAATTCTTTCCACTGACCGTTCAAAGGCGGTTCTTCTGTGGCGGTTTATTTATGTTGTTGTTTGTTACTTACTGTGTGTATCACTTGTGTCTTTAGCTCACCAGAGCCGAAGGCTCCGGGGGAGCTTATAGTATATGCAGTGATCCGCCCTCCGTCGTCCTCGTCCGCGGATGCGTCCGCGTCTGCGTTCGCGTCCGCGTTCACGTCAACATTTTCAAACGACTTCTCCTAAGAAACTGCTGGGCCAATTGTAACTAAATTACATGTGGAGCCTCTGTGGGAAAGAAGAATGAAAGTTTGTTCGTGAAGACTGGGTCACATGACCAATATGGCCGCCATGCCCATATATGGTAAAAACCTTCTTCTCAAGAACCGAACGACCGATGATCTTGAGACTTGGTAGGCAGCATCGGGAACTCAGGCCCTACCAAGTTTGTTCAAATTATGACCTTTGCTTGACCTTGATCTGTTTTAAGTCAAGGTCAAATTTGGTCACTTAGACATTTGTATGGAAAAAAGGCAAAACAGAGGATTTTCTGATTGCATGGTAGCTAGTGGCATCAGAAATGGTATTCGCAATCAGCTGAATGGAAGTTTATAAGTTCCAAAGGTCATTTCCCGACCTTTGTCCGGGACGGCTCAGATTCAGTATTTTCATCTTCTTCTTCACTCAAAATACTCGGCCAATTGAAACCAAATTACATGTGGAGCCTCAATGGAATGGGAAAACGAAAGTTTGTTGGTGAGGACTGTGTCACATGACTAATACGGCCACCATGCCCATAAATGGTAGAAACCTTTAAAAATCTTCTTTTCAAAAAACCGAACAGCCGATGATCTCAAAACTTGGTACGCAGCATCGGGGACTCGGGCCCTACCAAGTTGGTTCAAATTATGACCTTTGGTTGACCTTGACCTGTTTTAAGTCAAGGTCAAATTTGGTCACATAGACATTTGTATGGAAAAAAGGCAAAATTGTGGATTTTTCTGATTGCATGGTAGCTAGTGGCATCAGAAATTGTATTTGCAATCAGCTGAATGGAAGTTTATAAGTTCATAAGGTCAAGGTTATTTCCCGATCCTTGTCCAGGACGGCTCAGATTCAGTATTTTCATCTTCTTCTTCACTTAAACTACTCGGCCAATTGAAACCAAATTATATGTGGAGCCTCTATGGAATGGGGAACGAAAGTTTCTTCGTGAGGACTGGATCAAATGACCAGTATGGCCACCATGCCCATATATGGTAACAACCTTTAAAAATCTTCTTCTCAAGAACAGAATAGCCGATGATCTTGAAACTCGGTATGCAGCAACGGGGACTCGGGCCCTACCAAATTTGTTCAAATTATGACCTTTGGTTGACCTTGACCTCACGGGGAGGGCCGTAATTAATGTTGCTAGAACTTGTTGCCCAACCCACTTGCTTGTTTCATTGTAAATGAAAAGCAATAAAATATGTTTAAACTAATCCTGTTTTACGTCAAGGTCAAAATTCGTCACTTAGACATTTGTATGGAATAAAGGCCAAACAGTGGATTTTTCTGGTTGCATGGTAGCTAGTGGCATCAGAAATGTTATTTGCAATCAGCTGAATGGAATTTATAAGGTCAAGGTCATTTCCCGACCTTTGTCCAGGACTACTCTGGCACTACCAAGTTTGTTTAAATTATGATTTTTGTTTGACCTTCGCCTATTTTTTGTCACGGTCTAATTTGGGCACTTAGACATTTGTTTGGAAAAAAGGCAAAATAGTGGATATTACTGATTGCCTGGAAGGCTGTGACATCAATTATGATATTTGCAGTTAGCTGAATGGAAGTTTATGAATTCCAAAGGTCAAGGTCATTTACTGACCTTTATCCTGGATGCCTCAGATTCAGTTTTTTTTTTATCTTCTTCTCCACTTAAACTAGTTGGATGATTGAAACCAAATTACATCTGGAGCCTCTATGGGTAGGGGGAATGAAATTTGTTTGTAAGGACTGGACTGGGTCACCTGACCAATGTTGTTTGCCATGCTCATATATGGTAAAAAATTTAAGAATTTTCTTCTCAGGAACCAAATAGCCGATGACCTTGAAATTTGGTTTGTAGCGTTGGGGACTCAGGCCCTACCAAATTTATTCAACTGATGACCTTTAGCTGGCCTTGACCTGTTTTACGTCAAGGTCGAATTTGGTCACTTAGACATTTGTATCGAAAAAGAGCAAGACAGTGGATTTTACTGATTGCATGGCAGCCGGCCCCATCATAAACAGATGAATGGAACTTAATCAATTCCAAAGGTTAAGGTCATTACTGACCTTTGTCTTTGATAGCTCAGATTCAGTATTTATATCTTCTTCTCCAGTAAAAGAGCTGTGCTGACTGAAACCAAATTACATTAAAAGCCTCTAAGGGGATGAGGCAATTGAACATTATTCCTGGTATTGTTGTCACATGACCAAGATGGGCACCTTGCCTGTATATGGTGTAAACTACATGACTTCTAGTGAGCGTAGTGGCCCATGGGCCTCTTGTTTTATTTTGGATGGCCATTTTGTTGGAAAGTAACTGGCCTTATGACCTACATTTGTTTAGGTTTCCATTATGGCCTGGTAGCTTCATGTTTGTGTTTCTTTCCCTTTGGTGTCTTTGATGGTTGGATTAAGTTAATTGTATCGATTCCTGACCTTTGTTTTACTTCAACTTTGCTTAAAATTAAAATTTAATTTAATGAAATGTTGCTTGGTACCTGATGCTTTGTCTCTGGTCGAGCCCATCGGAGTCTAACTGTTGGTTTCCTTTTGCTCCAGCATTTCAGTTATTTTTTGCTGTCGAGTCCTCGCCGTTGTTTCATCTCTGTGGTTGTTTGAATTTTTTGTGTTCTCGGAGATGTTGCATTGATGAGTTAGGAGACCTTCATGCGGACAGAACAAATTATTTGTCTAAATCGCGACGGAAGAAACACCCCCCTCCACCCCCAGTGGAAATCGTTTCACTGACCGATCCAAGGCGGTTCTTCTTTCGCGTTTTGTTTGTTATGGTTTGTCTTTTAGTGTATGTATCGCTTATATTATTTTGTTTTGGATAGCCAATTGGCCATTTTGTGGGAAAGTAACTGTCCTTTTTGCTTTCCGCTGTTGGAGTTTCCATTGGGGTCTGGTTGTTTCATGTTTGTGTTTCTTTCCCTTTTGTGTCACTGATGGGAGCTGTGGGTTAATTGTAAGGGCGTGGACTGCGGCCGCGTAAAATCGATTTAAGCTCCCCAGAGAAATATTTTTTCTGACCTTTCCAAGGCGGTTATTCTTTCGCGGTTTATTTTTATTTTAGATCGTCTTTGAAAGTGTGTATCGCTTATATCTTTTTGTATTGGATAGCAATTTAGCCATGTGACTATCCTTTTGGCTTTCGGCTATTGATGTTTCCATTAGGGTTTAGTTATTTCATGTTTCTTTCCCTTCGGTGTTTCTGAGTGGAGGTATGGGTTACTTGTATCCATTCCTGATCATTGTCTTCACTTCTATTTTGACATCCCATCCAAGCCTCTCCAAGCCCGTGCATAAAATCGTAAACAGATCGTAATATGTTGTTTCTGCATCCAATTCGGTCAAACACCGTTCGGACACAGTTTGGGCCCGTTTTACAACAATTTTCAGTACGATTTTGGTGTGACGGGGCTGTAACCTAGCAAAGTATGACTTGATTCCGAAAAGTACTGGCCAGTTAAATAAATGGGCCTTTTGTTGCTGTTGTTGTTAATTTCATGTTTTCACCATTTACATATTTGGGAATCAGACTGGTGATCACGAGGTTGCAGTTTCCATCCCCGCCGAGTTCAGCAACTTTGTTTCGTAAAGTCGTATCACGAAATATTTTCTGTGGTCATTCTTTTTTTCCAGTGACTTAAGAAGGTCAGTTGTCAGTTGAATATATACAGTACTCGTTTACCTCAGGAACATTACCTTAATAGTGTTGACTTAGGCGTTAAGCTCCAAACCAAACATAAAGGCGTCGCTACATCTAAAATCAGAATTTACTGAATTCAGTATTTACTTTCAGATCTGCCAAACTTAAGTCCATCTGGTAATGTTTGTGTACCTGCTGCGCCAGTCAACTACACTGGGACAAGTCATGGCAGCGAGTTTGGCTTCAAATGGCGAACAAGAAAAGACGCTGGTGGTAAAAAATATTTGATAAACACATGCCATGTTTACAACAATTTCTATCTTCACTGCAGCTGATGTTACGTGCTATGTGGTACCGGTTGTATTTCTCCCCGTACTTCGTCATAGTGCAGTAATATTTTTGGGATCTTTGAGCCTGCTTTCTCATCGCAATAAATTGTTAACTGCTAAACTTCTTAATCAAGGTTATCGGTATCATAAACTACGCAAAGCCGTTTCAAAATTGTATAGACGTCATTCCGATTTAATTTCAAAATTCAATGTTTGACTCAAATCTTTTCTGCAGCATTGTCTATCGGAACTCGGATTTTATGGTGACTTATTATTTAAATTCAGAAAAACATATACTTGCCATGACTTCAGCACCCAATTTCGTCAAATCGTTCTTCGACATAAAAAGATGGGGTTCAACATAAATGCTATACGACAGACTGCATGCACACTAGTTAATCCAATTACGGTTGACAACTTTGCTTCCCTCTATCATTGCCCGCCGCGGGGTCAGGCCTCAGATTCTATGACGGTTCCAGCGTAAAGGCTTACTGAGAATTAGAGAGAATTTAATTTTATGTAATGTTGTTTGGTGCATGATGCTCTGTCTTTGGTCGGGTCCATCGGAATCTAACTGTTGGTTTTCTTTTGCTCCAGTTTTTCAGTGGTTTCTTGCTGTCGAGTCCTCACCGTTGCTTCGTCATCTGTGGTTGTTTGATTGTTGTGTTCACGGCGATGTTGCACTGATGAGTAAGGAGGCCTTCATGTGGACTGAACAAATTGTTTGTCTAAATCGCGACGGAAGTAAGGGCGAGGTTTGCGGCCGCGTAAAATCGATTTAAGTCCCCTAGTGCAATTCGGTTCACTGACAGGCCCAAGGCGGTTGTTCTGTCGCGGTTTATTTTTGTTATGGTTTGTCTTTTAGCGTGTGCATCGCCATTATTTTTTGGTTTGGATTGCCAATTGGCCATTTTTGTGGGAAGGTATCTGTCCTTTTGGCTTTCCACTATTGTTGTTTCCATTACGATCTAGTTATTTCATGTTTGTGTTGATCCCTTTTGTGTCTGTTTTGGGAGCTGAGGGTTAATTGTATCGATTCCGGAACAATGCATTTACTTCTTTTTTACAGTCTGAAAAGAGAGCTCTGCTCAAACATTCCAGGGCATAAACATTATTGCATACCCCAGGGCGCTGTTGTTCAAAGAATTGGTAGCTTTATAATTTCACAAGTTGTCGAATTGTTAAATTGTCTAACAAGTACAAACGAAAACTGCAAAACTTAATCACATTTTTTCCAGCAAAAATATTCACATGTATGCCATATTTAGTGAACAGAGTTTTAACGATACGTTTACTAACGTCATGATTAGTTTTGAACAACTGGGCCCAGTACTGTTTATGAAGAGTCTAAAAATACAATACTCACATTGACAATCTACATAGAGAATACCAGATTCGTTTCGTTTGATATTAAGTTTATCAGGCAACGCTTCGAGAACGTTTGTAGAATCGCGAGGCTTGCCGAGCGATTCATACGCTTTCTCGAAGCCTGGGCTAATAAACTTGATATCAACTGACAGGAATATGGAATTCTATGTATCAGTTTTCCCCTTGGACACTCTTTAAAGATGTAATTGATAATCAGTTATCGATTGTCCTCCTTGCGTTCCAAGATTCCGGCGTGCAATAATCGTTCCATATAATTAGTATCATCCAATCGTTATTTTTCCTCTGATATTTTTCAGGTAATTTTTCTAATTTTTCCAGTAATAATAGTTGCTTTTGCCATTTTTCAGGAGTTCAGTTCATTAATAAAAATTGCAAAGTCATGTTGACCTGATAAAGCTCACTTGTCCTGAGTTACCATATCTTTATCATGTCTAGGTGTTGCAGTGCAATTTATATAGGGGTTAACTGATAAATTGCATTCTTTGTTTCTAAAGTGTAAAATAACACTTATGCAGCTTAATGATGTCATTAATGGTATATTTTTCTTGAATATAGACTCCAGGAACTGGAGTTCAAACGTGTTTTGAGATGAAGTAAAGAGAAGAATGAGTACGAATACTTACACAAACGTTGTCTGCTTAAAAATGCTTTAGGTCAGTGGGAATCCCTTAAAAGCACAGCGAAGACTCAGAAAAGATCAAACAACGTGGAATTCTCTTTTGGTGTGCGCACGTCACATATTTGCCTAGTGCGGCCAAACTATGTATTCCATTTCCGTGACTTTGATGACGAATGTTTTCATATCTGCTGATAGATTTGGTCCAGCATTTGTGTGTCGACGGAATTTTCGTTTTGCAGATGTTAACAAGTCCGAGTATTGACCAGCCCCCTAAAACCAACTTTATGTGGAGAAAAATGTGGTTTTCAGGAGTATACATTATTTTTCTAGTCTGCTCCAATACATGGTTTGTGGGTATTGATTAGGACCGCATAAATGAGGCGGTTCTAACGAGCACACACAAACTGTGTTGGCAGTATAAATAAGAAAATATCACAGCTTTTCATCAGGAAAGTATCTATTTGGGAGATATGAAAAAATGCACCATGTCGCACAGGTGTGTAATCTAACTGTCATTAAAGATAAAAGTTTAAAAATAATGAAATAATGAATTTTAGTAATGCTAGGTGCAAATTAACATTACAGGTTCATTTGCTGTACTGAAAGGATTTAAGATGGTCTTTTGGATACAAAACGGGATAGAATATCCATACAATCTCACAGACTGCTACTTTATACATGTCATACCACAAACTGACATACAGGTAAAAATTTCGTAATATCGTATAGCTATAAAAGTCACGTGACTTTCGGTGATCAATGAGTTGCGCTGTGCACAACCGATCTCCGCTCCACACAACCAGAAGACATCGTGCATCAAAGTAGACGAAGGTGGTCTATGCGAGAAATTAAAAAATCAAGGCATTGGTAAATATAATATCTACATATAATTACGACAAAACGTCAACGAAAAAAAAAAAAAACAGCTAGTACATAAGACAATAACACATACCGTCTCACCCAAACGTTCATGGTGTCATATTTAGTAGGTTCACCACCATAATGTACTGAGACCCAAGTATAATGTAGCATCCGCATCGATTCCACGGAACATCACATGGATCCAGACTACATCAACTCGCAATCTAATGTGGTATCGATGAGACACACTGATGAAGATTAAATATCAGAAAGGCCTCTGTGTCACTTAATTTGGTATAGTTACGCCTTAATTGTACAATGTCTAGGCACCGATTTACTATTTCTTTAGTGGCTACTCCAATAAAGATATCTTCTCAACACCACTGTATATAGTGGGACGTTGTCAGACTTTGCTAGATGCATAAAACGTCGCCTGAAAGAATTTCCTTCTGTCCAAACGTCGACGTTGAGATGTCTTTTATATAGAAACATCATATGAGAACTTCGATAAAGCGATCTACAAATGTATTAAAAAATTTGCCACCAAAGAATTTGAACACCTCAAGATAAAAATTGTGATATTTTTCTTATTTTTGCTCAAATATAGATTGCGGGTACAGGCGAGCGGCTCTAACGGGTACCCACAAGCTATATTTCAGAGCAGAAATACGAAAAGTGAGGTTTACCCATTTAAACCCCAGTTTTACTATATAAAAGTGGAGTTCAATGGAATCAGAATTATAAAGTCGTGTTTTCGTGATGTGATCTGAGTCTTTGCTGGTCGCATGTGTCTTAGTGAAGGTTTTATTATGTGCTTGCTCAAACTACTGCATGAATCTAAATCTAATGCATTCGCCATTGGATTATAGTAAGCAGTTTTGTTGGGTACTCAGGGCAATAACACTACTGATTGGTCGATTGTCTCAAAGTGTGTGCTAGGAAAATTTTCTTGAACTGAAAGCAACCTACAACACCACCATTGCAACTAACACTTCCGCGCAGCCTAATCAGAGTAAAGTAGAAGTAAAACAAAGATCAAGAATCGATACAATTAACTTACTCCACCCATCAAAGACACCAAAGGGAAAGAAACACAAACATTAAGCGACCAGACCATAATGGGAACCTAAACAAAGGAAGGCCATAAGGACAGTTACTTTCCCACAAAACGAATGCTAGTCACAGAGGTCTTCTACAGTTCCCGTGCTGTCCAAGGAGAGATAAACAAAATATTCTTATCATACTGTGTATATTACGATAACACATCCATGCGCTGTATGTTGCGGGTTTTTTTTTTTTCGCTGGCGATGTTTCCATTAGCGTCTAGTTATTTTACATGTCCATGTCTCTTTCCCTAAAGTGTTTCTGATGGGAGATGTGGATTTACTTTATCGATTCCTAATCATTGCCTTCACTTTTTTCATATCTTTAGAACCAATAAAAGGCTTTCCGCTAGTGATGGTTCCGTAGTGTCTAGTTTTTTCATGTTCGCGTTTCATTCTAGTTGGTGTCTCTGGTGGGGGCATGGGTTTGTTGTGTCGATTCCTGATCATTGACTTCACTTCTATTTTTCATATCTCTATTACTAAAATGTTCATATGAAAATGTTTGATAATGTTGTTTCTAGTCCAAATATAGATTGTCGATGCTCGTCAGAACCGCCTCGATGAGGCGGTTCTAACGAGTACCTTCAATCTATGATTTACAGCAAAATTAAGAAAATAATGATCACCCCTGTAAACCCCATTTTCTCTTTGCAAAAAGTGTGGCTTAGAGGGGTGATCCTTGCACGTATTTGTTTACGTGATGGAATGTGCAGGTTAATTTGAGACTTTTCTGGTTGCTGTAAGTTTTGTCGTGCGATCATTTACAAGTTTTTCTCTGAAGGTAAACAGCTACATACATGGGGAGTTCAGATTGCGTTGCTCATACTTTGACAGTCAAAGAATCATACTGGATGCCATCTTGTCATCATATCCCACACCGCATGGTTGTTATGGTACCAAGGACAAACCGAAGTGGAGGAGAATAACACTTACGCTTAATGGTGTGTATTAAACACTAATATTTAACATGGCCAATTCGTTTGTCCGCAGCGTACGCGCAACTTCTATACAGCGTAGGAACAATCATTTTAAAACTTTACAGGTCTTGTGGTTATCATTTAAACTTTTGTGCATTAATAAAAGTGTGTTGTCCTTTCTTGTGTTTTGAACTCAGTCATTGTTTTAGCTGAAAAGTAGTTTTCTAAACTCTTTTTATTTTTTTCGAGCAAAAATAAAGTAGTGTGTTTAGATAGTTGGTAATTTATGTACACAACTCCTCTTATACTTATAGCTGCGGGCAAATCGTTTGGAAATTTACAGGTATTTTGGCATGGTCAGAAGATATGCATATGTATTAAGTATATTCATAAAAATATTTTTGTCACTTTTTCGTGTTTTAACTTAATATTTTTTCGAGCTTAAATAGTCTTGTCTGTATAGATAGTGGCCATTAAGCGTGTGCAACTCGTCCCTTAGTTATGTACCAATCATTTTGAAACGTTGTTGCAGGCTTTGGCATAGACTGAATGTATGCCTATACTTTTCGTATATTCATGGAATTATTTGTGAGCACTTTTTCCCCGTTTTGAAGTCATTTGTGGGTATAGACGATAGTAGCTTGGGTGCGCATCTCCGGGTACAGAAGTGGACCAATCGTTTTGAAACGCTAATGCTCTGGGTCTCTGACTCTGGTAGGGAGTATCGATGTTCGGCTGCTGGTTTGTTTTGCTTCAGCATTTCAGGTATTTGATGCTGTGAATTGCTCATCTATAGGTGTTTGAGTTTCATGTTCTCGGAGTTTCTTACTGGTGAGTTAGAAACCCTTCATGTAGTCTGAACAAATTATTTGTCTAAACCACGAAAGAATGAAGGGCGTAATAGTGGCCATAAAAATCGATTTAAGCCCCCACCCCACCCCCAGGGAAAACAATATTATTACTGACCGCGCCAAGCCGATGTTTCTATTGTGATTGTCATTGTTTGTCTTTGCATGCATGTGCTGCTGTTTTTTTTTATTTTGTATACACGTTTGGCCATTTTGTTGGAAAGAAACTGTTCCTATGGCTTTCCTTTCTATCGTATTTTAAATACGGTGGATGAGTTCTGAATAGTTAAATCCTTTGGATGTAAAAATTGCTCCAAATAAACAAAAATAGCAGACTCGGGGATCGGCTAGCAGTCCTAATCTTTGCTTCATCTCAGTGTTTGAATTTGATTTATGTCTCTGTGATGATTCAATGATTGAGTTATTATGCAAACCGAATACTTCATGTTTATTGTTGGGAACAACACCCTAGCCTAGGACGAAGATCTTTAAGACCCCCCCCCCCCGCCCTCCCCACAAGTGGCATTTGCTGCGGACCGTCCTAAGGAGGTAGTTTTGGGTGTTGGTATTCTTGCTGTTATTTTTGTTGTATGTCTGCGAATTTTTTGTGAGTTGGGTTTTTAGTGTTTTCTAATGGTCTGATCACCCCGTGTTGGGAAGAGAGGGCTGATTGTTCCATTTCATAAACACTCGTAATTTTTCTGTTTTTTTTTTTGTTGTTTTTTTTTGTATGTTTCCTTTTCCTTTTGTGATTGTGGCGATCTCTGGGTCTTTCTTTTGAATTAGTGAGTCTGTTCATGACCAGTACTGAAATGTGCAACATCGGCCACGCCCATTAGCACCGACTTAAGCAGAACTCTATTTTCATAAATGATTCTAATTGAATGCAAATTATCCCAATGGACCAGAATATACAATCTGCACTACGAGGATGTATGGGGAGACTTATTGCGGTCGCCACACGACACAGCACCAGCTACAGTGAAGATAAGTTGTTTTATGTTGGTGCTTCTTTCCCTTTGGTGTCTTGCATGGGAGGTGTAAGGTAATTGTACAATTCTGTTCTTAAATCCCCTCGCAACAACGTTGTGACGGGGATATAGCATCGGTGGCGTGCGTCCGTGTGTGTGTTTGTCTGTGTGTTTGTGTGTGTGTGTGTGTCCGTCCGGAACCTTGTTAGCACAATAGAAGACAATGTTTTCATTGTAGAAGCTTCAAACCTTCCACAAATGTTCCCCATGGAAAGATGATGGCCCCTATTGATTTTCAAGGTCAAAGATCAAGGTCACAATTGCATTGACATTAAAAACCTTGTGAACAGGATAGAAGACAAACAGATCATCCTAGAATCTTTAAACCCTCCACAAATGTTCTCCATGGAAAGACGATGGACCCTATTGATTTTCAAGGTCAAGGGTCAAAGGTCAAGGTCACAATGAACTTGACCTTAAAAACCTTGTGAACAGGATAGAAGACAATTATCCTCGTAGAATCTTCAACCTTCCACAGATGTTCCCCATGGAAAGACGATGAACCCTATTGATTTTCAAGGTCAAGGGTCAAAGGTCAAGGTCACATTGAACTTGACCTTAAAAACCTTGTGAACAGGATTAGTTAATTTGTGTGTGTGTGTGTGTGTGTGTGTGTGTGTGTGTGTGTGTGTGTGTGTGTGTGTGTGTGTGTGTGTGTGTGTGTGTGTGTGTGTGTGTGTGTGTGTGAATTCGGGTTTAACGTCGCTTTCAACATTTTTCAGTCATATCACGACGGTGTCTGGTTGCGACAGGGAGCTCAATGCTCACTTTTATAGTGCTGCCTCACTGAAGTATCATGTCCCAGACACATTACATGATACAACACCCAGTCACATTATCCTGACACTGGGTCGACCAGTCCTAACTCTTCCCCGTAAATCTGAGTACCAAGGGAGGAGCAACTAGTACCATTTTTAACGACTTTGGTATGTCGCGGCCCGGGATCGAACCCGTGACCTCCCGTTCCCCGGAGCGGACACTCTACCAACTGAGCTATCGGGGCCGGTATAAGTTAATTTATAGTGTCTAATATGTCTAACATATTCAGATTGGATTCAGATGTTAATGAATGTAATGCAGTTGCGAGGGGATGCTACGCTTGCGTTGCCTTGTTTTATACTTCCTGTTACCAGATAGACATGTAGTCGTAACAGTTTGGAATTTTTATCCACACACATATCTTTAAAATACCTTGTCAAAAAGGTATCCAAAAGTTGCCTCCCTAAAAATGAAAGTAGGTGTTTTATTTTGTTATGGTAAGCGTTTTGTATATTCATGAAAGTATTTTCGTCACTTTTTGTTGTTTAAACCTTGGTTTTTCGCACGAAATTAGTATTGTGTCTATAGATAACGGGTACCTTTTCTGCTGTTGTTCCTTTTTTTCAACGCCTATCACAGCAGTGGATTTTTTTGCATTACGAAAACTCGCCTATACAAATACATTGTAACATTTACCGCCGTAAAAATGAAAAATTAAAGATGAAAAATTGTGACATTTTTCTTATTTCTGCTTAAAATATAGATTGTGGGTACACGTTAGAACCGCCTCATAGAGGCGGTTCTAACGAGTATCCACACGCTATATTTTAGAGCAGAAATTTTATAAGAAACTAGAAATGTGTCCAGACGACACAGATGCCCCCGCCAAGGGCCCCGCCTCACCCCGAAAATCCATGTTGCAACAAAATTTTCTAAGTGAGTGACCTTGTCATCAGGAACATTTGTGAGAAGTTATATTGAAATTGGTGAAAAAATGTAAGCGCTAGAGCAATGACAAAGTTTTTCTAAAAATAGCCACAGTGACCTTGAAAGTCTAACTCGCTCGAGGTATTGTCATAAGGAACTTTTGTGTGAAGTTATATTGAAATCAGTGAAAAAATGTAAACGCTAGAGCAATGACAAAGTTTTTCTAAAAATAGCCACAGTGACCTTGACCTTGAAAGTCGAAATCGCTCGAGATATTGTCATAAGGAACATTTGTGTGAAGTTATATTGAAATCGGTGAAGAAATGCAAGCGCTAGAGCGATGACAATGTTTTTCTAAAAATAGCCACAATGACCTTGACCTTGAAAGTGGAACTTGCTCGAGATATTGTCATAAGGAACATTTGTGTGAAGTAATATTGATATTGGTGAAAAAATGTAAGCGCTAGAGCAATGACATAGTTTTTCTAAAAATAGCAAACGTGACCTTGACCTTTCCCTTGACCTTGAAAGTCAAACTCATTCGAGGTATTGTCATAAGGAACATTTGTGTGAAGTTATTTTGAAACCAGTGACGAAATGCAGGCGCTAGAGCGATGACAAAATTTTTCTAAAAATAGCCACAGTGACCTTGACCTTGAAAGTGGAACTCGCTAGAGATATTGTCATAAGGAACATTTGTGTGAAGTTATATTGAAATCGATGAAGAAATGTAAGCGCTAGAGCGATGACAAAGTTTTTCTAAAAATAGCTACAGTGACCTTGACCTTGAGGTCATGACCTTGAAAGTTAAATTTGCTCGAGCTATTTTTATAAGGAACATTTGTGTGAAGTTATATTGAAATTGGTGAAGAAATGTAGGCGCTAGAGCGATGACAAATTTGTTCTAAAAATAGCCACAATGACCTTGACCTTGAGGTCATGACCTTGAAAGACGAACTTGCTCGAGATATTGTCATAAGGAACATTTGTGTGAAGTTATATTGAAATCAGTGAAGAAATATAGATGCTAGAGCTATGTTATGCGAGGGGATAATTAAAATTTTTTAAGTCTGTGACCTTGACCTTGAGCTCATGGGCATGGGTGGGGGTATCGCTGAATAAAATGGACAGGTATCTAACATCAAACCAAATATCAACTCAATCCATCGCACGATTTGGAAAATATCAACTCTTAAAATATCTAATTAAAAATTTCTAAGTCTGTGACCTTGACCTTGAAGCCATAGGCATGAGTGGGGGTATTGCCAAATAAACATTTGGACCTGTATCTATCATCGTAGCATACATGAGCCAAATCCATAATATAGTTTGGAAAATTTGAGCTCTTTAAAATCTTTCACATTAAAATTGTCTAAGTCTGTGACCTTGACCTTGAGGTCATAGGCATGGGTGGGGGTATTGCTGAATAAAACATTGTACCTATATCTATCATCATATGAACCAAAGCCATCATAAAAGTTCAGGTTCTACCAGGTACAAATACCTTAACTGGAGTCTTTAACATGGAAAATTTCTAAGTCCATGACCTTGACCTTGAGGCCATGGGCATGGGTGGGGGTATCGCTGAATAAAACTTTGGACCTACAGTCCAACCTGTATTAAGCAAGCACCTAAGGGATAACCAAAATGTGCTTGCTTAAGACAGGTGCTTGCTTAATACAGGTGACATTTAACATATTTGCTATTTTTGGGAACTACATGCCTGCTTGCTTAAGACAGGTTGCTTGCTTAATAGAGGTGGCCACTAAGACAGGTTTTACTGTATATCTATAATCATACCAAATATGAACCAATTTCATCAAATGGTTAGGAAAATATGAGTTCTAAAATGTTCAAGTCTACCTGTTACAAAAACCTTAACCTGAGTCTTTAACATTGAAAATTTCTAAGTCTGTGACCTTGGCCTTGAGGTCACAGGCATGGGTGGGGGTATTGCTTAATAAAACTTTGGACCTATATCTATCATCATACCAAAGATGAACCAGTTCCATCAAATGGTTAGGAAAATATGAGTTCTAAAAGTTCAGGCTCTACCTGTTACAAAAACTTGAACCTGAGGTTACAGGATCACGTACGTACGTACGTACACACACACGTACAGACGGACGTACACATGTACGCACGTACGCACGTACGGAAAACCCAAAAACTATATGCCCCCGGCATCATATGATGCGGGGGCATAAAAAATAAGGTTTACCCCTGTAAACCCCAGTTTTACTATATGAAAGTGGGGTTCCAGGGGTTCAAACTGTATAGACATGTTTGCGTGATGTGTTTGAAGTCAATTTTATCATGGCTGATGTATACCTTTTTGTCAATTTGTCTGCAATTCAAACTTTAGTCTTAGTCATTTAGCGCAATTACTGGAAATTAGTTTGTGTAGTTTGTTTCTTGTGTACGCAACTTCTCTTGAAATAGTGAACCTTTGGAGATGTATTTGTCATGTTTTGATGATCCTACATTTTAAGCATTTTTTGATATTAATTTTTGTTACTTTTCTGCGTTTTGAGTTTAGTCATTTTTTTCTGCTCAAGTAAAATAGTGGGTTTTTCTATGGGTACAGCCCCTATTACAGTAGTTTATCAATCTCTAATAGTCGTTGTCTTTTTTCGTTTGTAAAGATGCTTAGGGGTTTGCAATGTGAGATAGAGGGCGATGATAAACAACTTGACTGAAACGTTAGGAATTTTCATGCCCTATGGAATTTGCTTGTCTAAACCTGTTTAATAAATAGATAGCATTCAAACATAAACGTTTGAGACAGAGTTTTCTATTGTTATTATAATTATGATTTTTATTGTTACAATGAATGTTATTATTATTATTATTGTTGTTGTTGTTGCTGTTGTTATTGTTGTTCTGTTGTTTTTATTTTAGCTTCTTCTTTTTTTTCTTCTTGTGGGTATTTTTCATAGAAACAGTTCCTTACTAAAGAACGTTTCACTTATATGAGCTAGTCGCTAACTGCTGGGCAAACGCCGCAAAAAGAGCACCCGAGGAATACAACATACGTCTCTCCTCTGCCTCGAGCAAGGCACGAACCTACACTGATGAGAGACCTTTTAATTAAGAGTCAAAACCACGTCATATGTCCTCGTTGTTGCTGATTTGTTGTTTTCTTTATATAGCACTAAGTACCTGGTCACCTACCGCCACAGCAGCTCCAGTCAGCTCTGTTACATATGTATCGAGTGGCGTCAACAGTGATAGCAGTTATATTCCCGAAGCGATTTATACCTGTGCTGCAGCCTTGATAGGCACCGTCAGTGTTGTTTGTCTTCTGCGTTGCTTCATCCGCCGACAAAAGTTGCGTACAGGTATGTTTCACATCTAGTAGCCTGCACTTGTGTGGCATACAAAGACTTAAGGGCGAGGATTGTGACCTTTAAATGGAATGGGAACACCTGGCAGATATTTCGCCATTTTTCTCAGGGAGACAACTTGCGGAACTTCCTGTTTGCTTTACTATACCTTGTCCCACTAAAAAAGGGGTCTACTCTTGAAGGAAAGAATTTGCCCCTCGGGAGCAAATTCTTTCCTTTAAGAGGTGACACCTTTTGACATGGGAGACAAAAATACTTTTGCAGGAGTTGCCTCCCTTTAAGGTGTTCCCCTTCTCCTAAGCCCCGAGTAAAATATGTGATGTTGATGCTATGCCACAGACAGTGTGTTTGGCTGTCGACCCTTTACATTGAATAACTTTTTTTCGCTCTTCGGTTGCACAGCGGTCTGCTGGACTTCGGACTCTATGGCGGTCTAATCCTGAATCTCTTGAATTCAAGAGGGGTGAAGCCTGATATTTCCTGAATCCGATCCTCCGTAGTATATCTGCTCTAACGTCAGATCGTTGTTGAGTCCTCAACCCTGACTCATGATAGTATTAATCTAAATAGAAGTGAAGGCAATGATCAGGGATCGATACAATTAACCCACAGTTCCCAAAGGGTAAGAAACATAAAGACGAAACAACAGACACTCATGGAAACATCAATAGCGGAAAGCCAAAGGGACAGTTACTTTTCCAAAATCGCCAGTTGGCTATAAAAAACAAAATAATGTAAGCGACACAAACACCCAAAGACAAACCATAATAAAAATAAACCGCGACAGAAGAACCACCTTGGAACGGTCAGTGAAACGAATTCCACTGGGTGGCGGGGGGGGGGGGGCTTAAATCGATTTTACCTGGCCACAATCCTCGACCTTTGTTCCGTCGTGATTTAGACAAATAATTTGTTCAGTCCGCCTGAAGGCCTCCTAACTCATCAGTGCAATATCTCCTTGAACACAAAAAATCAAACAACCACAGAGATGAAACAACGATGAGGACTCGACAGCAAGAAACCGCTGAAATGCTGGAGCAAAAGAAAACCAACAGTTAGACTTCAATGGGCCCGACTAGGGACAGGGCATCAGGCACCAACCAACATTCCATATAATTAGATTCTCTCCAATTCTCAGTAAGCCTTTACGATGGAACCGTCATTGAACCTGGGGCCTGACCCACCGGCGTGCAGCTTAACAGGGAAGCAAATTGTCAACCGTGATTGGGTAAATACCATGTATGCAGTCTGTGGAATAACATTTATGTTGTACCCAATCGTTTTATATCGCAGAAGTCATCGCGGTTATATATTTTTCTGAATTTATATACTAAGTCATCATAAAATTCGGGCTCCGATAGACCTTGATGCAGAAGAAATTTAAGTCCAAAACTGAATTTTGAAATTAAATCAGAATAATGTCTTTAAAATGGTGAAAAATTTTATGGTACCAATAATAGAAGTGAAGGCAATTCGCGACTTTACGGTAGACCATAATGCTTTGCGCGTCGCTGGAGTTCCGGAAATGACGGATTGAGTTAAATTAAGCAGAGACGCTATACAATTCTTATAGACTCCCGCTTATAGAAAGACAATAAAAATAATACAGGTTATCGAAATATTTATTTATTAATGAATTTATCATTTTGTAGCCGTAAATGTATTTGTTCGATAACTTTAGGCTAGATATCTGTTCGAACTTTAGTATCAGCTTCGCCCACGGTATGATTCGTACCAAAACACTATCAGACACTGACCTAAATTTTCCAGTGTCAGGACTTATATCATGATATATTACATGCATAACAGAGAAATACCATGATTTCTATCAGACAAAAACATGGTATTTTCCTTTTAGCTAAGGAGAAATATTTCCTCTTAGCTGGGGAAATAAATCTTTCTGGCTGGAACTACTTTTGACACCAGAAACACGGTACCGCTTTTGCAATGAAATCGCTATATTCAAACGCGGGAAAGTTCAGACACGTCGACGTTAATCATGACGTCATCTCAATGGCGTCTGAGAAGATATCAACAAACGTTCAGAATGCGTGAAGTTCGAGTAGGATGCAAGGTTGGAATACAGATTATCTGGACATAACTACAGAATGAGGGGTACGTTTGGTGACCGTTCTCTCGCATTTTTAATTGTTTTATCATTATAATACTTTATTTCTTCCATCTTCATGCATTACAATAGGAACCGCTTTCAAGATGGCGTCTATACAGTTTTTGTTTCAGTCAGCTTATGTGTCACTGCGCCCACTACCTTTTGCATAGACTGTATGTTAACAGTGAACTTTAAACAGAATTAGATGCAAAATGATCCATCAGTTCTATCAAATGTATGTAATATATAGTTTATTGATTCAGCCCATTCTAAATGTGGGATTTATAAACCTCGGGAGGTTGAACATCCTATAAAGAAACTCGTGCGCAAGCGCACTCGTTTCTTTATCGGATCTTCAACCTCCCTCGCTTTTTAAATCCCATATTTAGAATCGGCTGAGTAATAAACTCTATATATTAAGCATACCAGACCATAGATTTACTTTTTATGATCACTCTGAAGTTCTTAATTATTTTCAATAATGGCTTTTTTTTTTTGGTGGACTCAAAACTGACATACAGTGAAGTTTTTTATTATTTATTTTTTTATTTTTTTTAATTAAACCGGTAGTCCGATTGTCTATGAGAATAGGCCGGAAAAATGGTTCTGAATGGAGACTTAACACCGCTTGGCTGACCCTTCAATCCCTGTACTGTAAACAAACAGTGGAGATCTAAACACAGTGTCTGATCTGGATCCGCCCTGTTTGCTAACAAACACGATTCTGTAGGTAACCCTGTGATGTATCACTGACACTGGAAAGTTGACTAACATTATTTAAACCAACCCGATTTACAAAGAAAAAAATGCTTTCTTTATTTTTACATTGCTAAACGATAGGGAAGAGATTCAAGGGTAATTTCAAAGACAACTTTTCTGATTTGCTTTTGAAATAGTATTTTGTGGATACTTGTTAGAATTGCCTCCTCAGGGCTATTTTCCAACAAGTACCCACAATATATACTTCTAACAAGAAAAATGGAAATCTAGCCTTTAATCATCTTTATTATGCCTCCTTATCTGGAGCTTTTTCATTTCTATAGCTATACCCTCCATCAATACCTTCGCAGACAGTCTAGATCCATTTCAGATGGATTTACACTGTTTGTCATTGATTTAATACATTTCATTGGCTGATAGTTTATTTATCTATATAGAAGCCTCTGTGGTGAAAGATTGCCAACCTACCAGCTTTAGAAATATTGGAGACATTCTCGAAACAAAAGCTTTACTCAGCACTGTAGCTTTTCGTTGCTGCTGTCAACGTGACTATCGCTGATTAGTTGGATATCCAGGCGATGGCTAATTTGTAGAAAATACCCACGCTGTTCTCATCACTGTGCCGGTGATACCGTATAACAGGGTTACCTATAGATGCGTGTTTGTTACCAAACATTGCAGACCCAGATCAGACGCTGTGTTTCGGTCTACACTGTTTCGAGTACAGACATTTAAGGGTTAAACCACAGGCGCTTGAAGTTTGGTTCATCGAAACGTTTTGTAAATGTCCACATTACAAAAACACGCCTATACAAATATATTGCAACCTTTATCACCGAAAACATGAAAATTTTAAGATGAATAATTGTGATATTTTTCTCATTTCTGCGCAATATATAGATTGTGGGTACTCGTTAGAACCGCCTCATCGAGGCGGTTCTAACGAGTACCCACAATCCATATCTTAGAGCAGAAATAAGAAAAATAAGGTATACCCCTGCAAACCCCACTTTTACTATATAAAAGTGGGGTTCAAGGGGGTCAAAATTTTATAGGTGTGTTTACGTGATGAAATACAAAACCTCGGATGCAATTTCAAAGAAAGAAAATCAAACTGGTAGGCGTGTCGGCTGGAAAAATGTTTCTGAATGGGGACTTTCCATTCGTTTGTTAAACCATTGGAGCTTGAAATTTTGTCTAAGTAGCACATAATCTTCACAATAGAACAGTGGACACCAGTTCTCTCTCTCTCTCTCTCTTTCTCTCTCTCTCTCTCTCTCTCTCTCTCTCTCTCTCTCTCTCTCTCTCTCTCTCTCTCTCTCTCTCTCTCTCTGCTAAACAGTCTCTTAAGTTGAAGACTGTACATCAGTTTTGAGTCTACCAAAAAGCTGATAAGGACAGTATTAGAAATAATGAACAACTGCAGAGAGATCAGAAAAGGTAAATCTATGGTTTAGTATACTTAATATGTCATGATATAACAACTGACCCCTGGGATTTAGGTTAGTGCCTGATGGTGTTTTGGTACGAATCATACTGTGGGCGAAACGGATACTAAAGAGCAAACGTAGTTATTCAGCCTAAAGGTGTCGACACATACAATTGCGACTACAAAATGGAGAACCATTTCGACACCTGTATTACTTTTATTGTCCTTCTATTAGCAACGAACTGTAAAAATGTATACCGTTATTCTTAAATTAACTAACCGGTACTCCGGCGCACCCAACGCACTATGGTCTACCGTAATAAACCGAATGATCAGGAATCGGTACAATTAACCCACGGCTCCCGTCAGAGCCACCAAACCCTGAATGAGAAGTTTAGCAGTTAACAATTTATTACGCGTGTTGAAGTCAGTTACATGACTACACACTCTGGCAAGTCGAATTTATTGCGAAGTATAAACGCCATAGGATGGCGCACGAGGAACATCACCAACCAAAAAAAAAAAAAAAAAAAAAGAAAAAGAAAATTTACATACTCAAAATCAAAACCATCGCGTTTATTATAAATTTTGCAAGAAACAAACCCATCTACAATAGATAGATGTAAATACTTTTCACTGACCGTTCCAAGGCGGTACTTCAGTTGCGTTTTTTTGTTTGTTATAGTTCGTTTTTGAATGTGTGTATCGCTCATATCTTTTTGTTTTAGACCATTTTGTGGCACTGTAACTGTCCTGCTGGCTTTGCGCTAGTGATGTTTCCATAGGGGTCTATTTATTTCATGTTTGTTTCTTTCCAGTAGGTGTCTCTGCTTGGAGGTTTGGCTTAATTGTATCGATTCCTGATCATCGCTCTCACTTCTATTTTATATGTTTATTGGGTTTGTTTGTTAGAGCATCTCTCGTGTTTTGCTTTGTGTGTCCCTTGCACGCCATTAACATGTTTTTTTTTATTCGGTTGCTTGAATTGGCTGTTTTCAGTGGCCGTCGTGTTCGTGGCCGTCAGCTATCTTAGGTTACAATTTCTTTCAAGCTACAAGATTACAACTGGTCACGCAGGTAAAGAATAGTGTGGCTATAAATAACTTTTACCCGGGTTTAGTTCAGATGATATTTGCACGGCAAGTGGACATTGACACATAACTCGGATTCGCTTAGTAACTTTGTGTCGATTAATAAACAATCGACCCAAAAATAATTCCGTCGTAAATAGATGAGAATTTAGGACCTATAACGTCTTCGTGAATCTGAGAAATAATATTTTATACAATAGTTTTAAATACGCAAATATATATAATCTAATCATTTATCGTTTAGATTCTTCTTCTACTGGAAGGAATGATGAGATGATTCAGACTGTAGAGCCAACACAGATACATTATGCTCAGCAATTACCAGTTGAAACGTCAGGGTCGGCCGAAGACAGTCAACAGCCAGTACTAGAAAACCCTGTTCCTTTATCATACAGCAAACAACCAGCCCAAGGGCCCAGTGGTTTAATGTTCAACAGTGCAACCTGTACAGAAAGCTATACAGTGTCTCCCAGCTTGCCATGTGTATATTCGCCGCCTCCTGAAACAAGAGGATCGCAGACAGCTTCACTGGAGTCAGATCCATTAGATATACAAGAACACAGATCAGATGTATCACGGCGAGGATTACTGCCAACTTCTCATAAATACACAAATAATGGTTCAGTGAATAACATGGTAGTTTCAGGGAATACATTACGAAAACCTATTTATATGAATCATTGTTGCGTTGAAACTCTATCTCCCGGGTCTGAAAATCGATTTTTTGTTTTTGATGGAGCAACGGAAATTTCTGCACCATCACAGCACGATGTATTCCATCCGCTACAGCTTGCTACTCCCTCCCAGCATGAGATATATCATTCACAACATATTTCGACAAACAAAGAAAATTCCATTTGCACAAACAAGGTCAAACTCAATGTGTCCCTGATTCCGGATGAAATAAGTGAAAGACTGATTAAAATAAATGATTCTGATACTGATTCTATAGATGTATGATAGCTAAGCATTATGCAAGTGTAGCAAAGATTCTCGCAGTTACTGATATAATTTTACCCTTAAAGCCAAAGACATTAGGAGTGAGTGAGTGAGTTTTAGTTTTACGTCCCACCAACAGCTGAGGTCATACGGAGACGGGACCTCGGTTTAAAGACTCATCCGAAAGTCTGGAGAAGCCCGGGATCGATCCTGCGATCCCTGGTTTACAAGGCGAGTAGCGTAACCACTGCACCACGGAGGCTTCTAAAAGACATTAGGAAAACATGTGCATGTGAAATAATGGCGTCTAACATGGTGTAAGAAAAGACAATGTCAGATAAAAATTGTAACACATTTCTTATTTCTTCTCTCAATATAGATTGTAGGTGCTGTTAGAACCGCCTCAGTGAGACGGTTCTTACGAGTACCACATTCTATGTTTTGAGCAAACATAAGTCAGATAATGTGTACGCCTAAACCTCACTTTTCTCTTTATAAAGAGGGGTTTAGTGGGGTTTCATTTCACGGACTTGTTATCGTGATGGTTGAGTTTTGGACCTTGTGCATACACTGTGATGACATTATTCCTGCATTATGCATGATGATTCGCCCTAAGAACAAAAAATTGCTTAAAAAGTTTAATGACTGAATCGGAATGTTTCGAAGTTAATGGACCATTTAAGTCAGGCAAACAGGAAGATAAGACGTTTAATCTAAAAAGAAAGAAACGAAGAAAGAAAAGGTAACTTAGGAAAAGTCACGATAAACCAATGCAGCCATTTCAAGCCACCAAAATAACAGAATATAAGAATCTAATGTGGGTCTCAGTTGTATATTGGCGTTTTCAACCCGACCGAGGGATGACCGTGCCGAGCGGAGCAGAGGCTACGCCGATCATCCCGAGGGTTGGAAACGCCACCCAGAACAGAACCACTTTTTAGATTCTTTTTCTTGCACAACACCACCGAAACGTGCCACTTTACTTTATTTAAAGTCTTACTTTTTGCGCACTTTACTCGGTAAGAACAATATCTCAGGCTTAAATCCGGGATTGCGGCCGCCCCCAATGGAATTCGTTGTTTCACTGACCTTTCCAAGGGGGTTCTTCTGTCGCGGTATATTCTTTTTCTTATGGTTTGTCATTGTGAGTGTCTATAGCTTGTATTTGGCTATTTTGTTGAAAAGTAACTGTCCTTTTGGCGTTTCGCTTTTGGTTTTCCATTAGGGTTTATTTGTTTCATGTTTGTGTTTCTTTCCCATTGCCTTCACTTCTATTTTTTAAACCACGGATTTCCTTATCTGGCCTGCAAGAAAGGTTTTCGCATGTTGCACACACAAAACCTAGACACACGCACATAACACATCACGTGAACTAGTCCGTGAAATGAAGACCCCCATATATCCCACTTTACATAGAGAATATCGGGGTTTATGGGGATATACATTATTTTTCTTATTTTTTTTACTCTAAGACATAGGTTGTGGGTACTCGTTAGAACCGCCTCAATGAGGCGGTTCTAACGAGCACCCACGACCTATGTTTGCAGTATTTATAAGACAAATATCAGGGATTTTCATCAGAAAAGTAGCTATTTTGGAGATGAGAAAATGATGCACTATGTCGCACGAGCTTGCTATCGTAATGATTTCTTTTTATAACTTTTATATATTCTGTAACAATATTTTCACACCAATCGAGGTGGTAGATTTGTGATATATCAGCAATGGACTCAAGTTGGACTTTGCCAGTGATTATTTGATGTCATTTTTTTCCAGTTCCAGACACTTCGGCCCCGCTACCACCTCGGCCCCTAGACAGGTCGGCCCAAAACCAAGTCGGCCCTAGACACCTCGGCCCTAGTCACCTCGGCCCTAGTCACCTCGGCCCCACTATCACCTCGGCCCCTAGACATCTCGGCCCCAAAGACACTTCGGTCCCACTTTTGACATCTGTTAGGGTATGGGCATTTATATCATGTTAAAATCGGCCCCGCCCATCGGGACTTCAAGAAACCGACAGCCTGTGACATGAGTACTGGTAATCCGCTTAGAGGTTCTAACCCTGGCCAGGAAAAGCGGTGCGAGTCGGACCGTTCATACTTATAAACGCTATTGGTTACATTGGGCTGCAGGCTCAATGTCGGGTAAAATTCCCACAAAATTGGAGGCAACGTGTTGATTGGGGCGTTAAAACGTCAAATCGAACAAACAAAACATCATGTTAACAAGCCCGTGTAATGCAAACGCAGCTAAACTCAAGTTTATATGGGGAAAACTGAGGCTCATAGAGGCATACATTATTTACATCACGAAGACACGCCTTTATAATTTGACCTCCTTGAACCCCACTTTTATATAGTGAAATTGGGGTTTACAGGGGTAAACCTTATTTTTCTTATTTGATCAGAAATAATAAAAATGTCACAATTTTTCCTCTTATAATGTTCGTTTTATTTTTCGGCGGAAAAGTGATTTGTATAGGCGTGTTTTGGTAATTCTTATTTCTGCTTCAAGATACAGGTTGTGTGTACTGGTTAGAACCGTCTCAATGTGCAGGACTGATCAGAATGCGTCTGTGACAACCTTTAATCACAACTAGTTTAATATTCATGTGCTTATGCAAACTAGTCATTTCTTAGATCCCTTTCATATAAGTTAACAGGTCTGTGCGATAAACCATCTCCTTGAGAACGATTGAACCGGTATCAAAGTTTTCGAGCAGAAGCAAGAAATATATATTTTTTTTTCAACTTTTCGTTATATAATTTTGGTTTTTAAGATGTTAGGAAAAAAGATCAAATTATTTTACCAGCGGTATTGCTATTTTTATTTCATAAAAATAACAAATAACCAATGAGACGTTTATAATAAATATGACAACGCATAGACGATTCAGGTTAACTTGGACAACACTCTTAAGGACAGCTAATCCCTAGCAGCCTTCAAGCGTGACGTTGACCTTGAGTCAGCATCACGAAAAGTGGGGTTTAGCGGGTTGTTCTAATTGTGAATATTTGATACTGATAGTCGATGAGCCTTTTCTGCCAAAATACGAATATAGGGCCAAGAAGACTTTGCACTCAGTGCACATCCATGTCCATCTGATCTGGATCTACACTGTCATTCAGTCTGCGAATTTTAAATGAATACAATATACATGTATCAAGTAATTTGAGGGTCTGAAATGTGACTAATAAATAAACCAGTGCTTCAGCTGAAGTGCACGACCCGCCGGATGCTGTTATAATAATAATAATAATAATAATAATAATAATAATAATAATAATAATGTCTTTATTTATAGAGGATAACATATTAAGCATGTAGATACTTTTCTAACATATGGTCCTCTTAGCTAATAAGCAAAATACATATATAAAACTATTTCAATTATCTACAATATATACAGCATTTATAAAACATTTAGTGAAGTCTAGGAATAAAGCTCTGGTTTGTGCTAGTACATAAAAGTTGAAATATGTGTTCTTACATAAAACTTAAAACACAAATGTTGTTCTATGTTGATAAGAACTGTTATAATGCATACGATAAAATGTGTCTGAAATAAATGCTTAAAAAATGAAGCAAAAAAAAAAAAAAAAAAAAAAACTATGACAGTGATGGTAAAAGGCCCATTATGATATTCAAGATATAAAAGAAAGTATAAATAGCTGATTTATAGGGTCCCCTCTTCATCGTTCGTATACGCCATGCACCGCAAGACGCCCGCCACAACATGGAGCAGGGAGTATGTGGCGGAAACCAATGTCCAAACAGCATACGCCCCACAACAGCGACGAGAGCATCCGCGATGCATGCCATGTACAGCCCAAAGTATTTTTATATTGCTATAGACCTAGGAACATATCTTTGGCGAAAGCGAAAGGCTTCAAAGATAAATAGCAGATTTATAGGGTCCCCTCTTCGCCGCACGTATACGACATGTACCGCACGATGGCCATCACAGCATGGAGCAGGGAGTATGTGGCGGAAACCAATGTCCAAACAGCATATCCCCACAACAGCGACGAGAGCATCCGCGATGCATGCCATGTACAGAACAGAGTATTTTCATATTGTTATAGACCTAGGAACACATCTTTGGCGAAAGCGAAACATTTCAAAGATTGGATTCTCGGTCTAGATCCAGCACAGTATGACGGAAACAGTCATCTGACAACCACAAAGAGTGAAAATAGATTAAAGGTGAAACGTATTATCATTCTAAGAAGCTATTAATAATTGCATTGTACATTGAACTAATCGTGAGAGAATTATAACATGACACGATTGAATTTCCAAGAATGGGGGTTATAGATTGAACTTTAGATACCACATATAAATTTAACACAGCGGTAAGATTGGGAACAGAGGGATTGTCTATTAATTATTTAGGAGATATAATTTTAAACAGGTTTTGAAACCGTTTAGAGAAGCTGATTGTTTGATATGCAAAGGAATGTCATTCCATTGTTTAGCTCCAATTACCGCGAATGAGCGATCATAGTAACTTGTTTTTGAGACTGGGATTCTTAGCATGTCATTATCTGCAGAGCGCAAACTTCGACTGTGACCTTCTGATGTTCTTTTGAAAAGGTCCGTTATATATTCTGGAGTTAAACCGTTTAGGGCTTTGTACATCATTATGCTCGTGTGATATTGAATACGCTGCGGAAAGGATAACCAATTTAATGCAGCAAACATTGTTTGCGATGGGGTTAAGATATCTGCTTGTAGTATTATTCTTGCTGCACGTTTTTGAAGTTTTAGGAGTCTATTTATATTGGCTAGTTTACAGCGTCCCCATATCATACAGCCATAGTCAAAAATAGGTAAGACATATGAATTATAATATTGTTGTAGGTGAGATGTGTCAAGGTATTTTGCAAGTAGTTTTAGAAGTGTAATTCTTATCGTGATATTAAGGCATACATCATCTATTTGTTTATCCCAATTCAATGTTTTATCAATATTTACGCCAAGCAGTTTTTGATTTTCGACCTCTTTGACTATTTGATTGTCAATATATATATTTATATTGTCTACGTGTAATAAGTTTTGGCGGGTTCCTATGGTCATAACAGAAGTTTTTCCAATATTAATGAACATTTTATTTGCTATACACCAAGTTTTAAAACCATCGGTACCGATTTGGAGATTTTTCTCGACAATTTTCGAATCTTTACTTGCAGTATGAAGTGTAGTGTCGTCGGCATATATATCGATGCATGCCTCATGTATGAATAAAGGCATGTCGTTTACGAAGAGGAGAAAGAGAACAGGACCAAGTACGGAGCCCTGCGGAACTCCACTATGAACAGCTTGAAAAGAAGATCGGTCTATTTTATTAGTAATGCACTGTTTTCTGTCGCATAAATAAGATCTTATCCAACTTATGGCGGCTCCATTGAATTTGTATACTGCGAGTTTTTGCAATAGCAAATCGTGGTCTACTATGTCAAAAGCCTTTCGCAGATCGAAAAATACGGCACCAATTACTTCTCCTCTGTCGATTTTACTTAACCAATTATCAATGATATTGATTAAAGCTGTATTGCACGAATGGTTCTTACGGAATCCAGATTGAGATTTGTGTAGTAAAGAGTATTTATTCATATAGCCAAATAAATGTTTTGCGATATGCTTCTCAATGATTTTGGACAGGATTGGAAGTATAGAAATTGGTCTGTAATTCGATGGGTCATTTTGTGGCCCACCTTTATAAATTGGAATTATTTTCGCTTGTTTTAGACAGTCCGGAAAAATACCTTTTGAAATACTCACATTTACAATTTTTAACAATGTCGGACAGACGATTTCTGCAGAGGCCTTTAAAATTTTAGGTGTAATGCCATCTAGACCAGTAGATTTTGATGTATCGAGAGTAGCAATAATTGTGATTAAGTCTGGAAGTTTCATTAATGGGATTCGAAAATTCACACAATTTGGAACTTTTGAATCCACATAATTAGAAAGTTTAGTAAAATCAAAACTCGTAATATTTTGAGGGTGTACACGCCTTAGTCTTTCACTGATATTTGAAAAATAGACATTTAGTTGTTCAATAATATCGTAAGTATTGCATTCCGGCTTATTGTCAAAAATAATTTCTTGTGGAATATTATTTTTGTTTTTCTCCCCTTTTAAGTTTTTTATATGCTTCCATAGGAACGATGTGTCTTTGTTTTCATCAATTGCTCTAGCGAAAAATTGCCTTTTATTTGCTTTGATAAGTTTGATAGTTTTGTTTCGCCAATATTTATACTGGTTCCAGTCCTTAAGTTTATGATATGCGTCACGTTGTTTCATTGCCGTTTTTATATCCTCATTAAGCCATTCCGGTTGTGTTTCGTGTTTTACCCGTTTTGATTTCAGTGGTGCATGTTTATTAAATATGGTCATAAATGACGTTACCCAATTATTGAAGTTATGGTCAGAGTCTTCTTCGGATATATCGATTGAGTTAATACTTTCAGAAAGGTCTGATAGGAAGGTTTCTTCAACAAAAGCTTTGTAACATCTGTACTGTATTGTTGTGTGGTTTTGTCTTTTGAAACTAGTTTTAGAAGTAGAACGAGTGAAACAAATTGGATAGTGATCACTTATAGCCACGATGGGAACAAAAACATTTGTAATATTATCTGTGTTTGAGACATATAAGTGGTCTATTAGCGTTTCAGAATGAGCTGTAACTCGTGTTGGCTGTTCAATGAGTTGTCTCAAGTCATGCAGTTCAACTATTTGCTTTAAAGTATTATTTTTAATTATTCCAGTTTTGGCATCAACGTTAATATCGCCCATAATGTAGAGTTCGTCAGAAAGCGATTGTGCAGTCTCGATCTGTTCAGAAAATTTACCATACCATTCAATGGCTGCAGAGGGTGGTCTATAAAATGAGCAGATGAAAAAGGGTTTGCTGTTTTTAAGTTTAATTTCAACCCAGATTGATTCAATATCTTCTGATTCAATATCTTTTCTGCGTGTGTAACACAGGTGGTCACTAATATATATTAGTATTCCACCGCCCCTACCGGTTTGATTGCTGCTATTTTCGTGGCTGTCTTTTCGTTCAAATTTGTAACCATTGATATCAAGTAACTCATCATTAACTGATTGATTAAGGAACGTTTCGCATACACCAAAAATATCGATACAGTTGAATTTGTCAAGCATAATTTTCATATCATCCAGTTTGGGCTTCAAGTGTCTAACATTTAAATTCACTACATGTAGTCCCCTTTGGTTAAATGTCATTCCCGTTTCAATGTTAGTAGATTGCTGACACGTTTCTATGGGGTTTACTGTTTCGTATTCTGATACCTCAGAGTTCATAATATCTGCCTTCATCTGCGTATTTTGAGCATGGCATATTAAGTCAGGTGCAACATTTTTGCAAGAGGTGGGTTTCATTAAAGAGTTGCTATATTGCTCTTTACAATGATTATTTTTGTTACAGTTCGTCTCATTGCAATCGCTACATAGTGTGTCAAGAGGATGAAACGAGTTATTTTTGTATATGTTATCAATGCAGTAAAATTTCCTAGACTCATAATCCTAACGATACCTTCGGTATCGCAAATTGAGTCGCTGCTGGAATCTTGAGAAACGACTGTGTCCCTGTGCGGCAGGACTATTTTGTTTCCTAGGGAGAATATTACATTTTTCATGAATATTATGAACTAATGTTCTAATACCCGGAAATTTCAAATTTACCTTATCAGCATGGTAGAAATCAAATGGAAGTTCCCCAGATGCCATTACAAAGGAGTCATGGTTATCAATATAAATTGCATTTTCCTGTTTACACAAGTCTTTAAGAATTTCATTGAATGGTTTCATATTCATTCCACCCCGTGGAAGGAGACCAGACACATATACATTGCAACCATTCTGTACCACCTGTGTAAGGAGAGCTTTGTAGTGTTGCCGAAAGGTGTTGGGACTTTCTTTGGAGTCTACATCGTGTCCTCCGACATGGAGAATGATGTTTTTATACCGTGACAAGTCCATTTTTGTAATTGAGTCCCGAAGGTGTTCAATCTTTGCATTGCGAAAGCTCTTTATTCTAACCTTTTCGTCAAAAAATCTAGTTTCAATGTTTTTTAATATACATGAACCTATGACAAATGTGAGGTCCCGCGTTTCTGATTCGTTTGTATATTTTTCTGACGTTTGAGATCGCGTATTCTGAATTTCTGTGACGTTTCTTTGCGGACTTTGGTGTACTTTAGATTTTGACGCGTGATACGATACACTCATGTTGGTGTCAGATGACCGCATTTTTTGTTTTTTATTTGAATCTGTTTTGTCAGGCCTTCCTTTTTGGGGGAGTCTATTGGGAGATACAGCTTGTGTATGATCAAACAAGTCAGCTGTTGATTTTACCTTTTCAAAAATATTGTGTGACTTGGATAGGATAGCATTTGATTTTCTGTCTACTTCTGCTTTAAGATTGGTAATTTCGTCCTTGATCTCAGAGAATGAGTCTGCGCTTGACTGTTGTGTATATCTGTATTGGTTGGATAGAACTGTCAAGCGGTCTTCCAGATGTTCAAATTTGTGCTCTAACTTATCAGAGAGTGCACTGACACTTTCATTTATTTTCTTAGTAACTTGCATCAAACTGTCAAGTTGTGTTTTCACAAGTGTAACAGTTTTTGGCAATAATCTACAGTCAGCACAAACCCACGCTCCGATTTCATTGACGTTATTGATTCCGACACAGGCCGTGTGATACCACACCATACAAAGATTACACCTAATAGATTCGGTATCTGAAGTTACTCTGCATTCGTCTGTACAAGGTATATCACAAGATCCTTGTTTATCACTAAATGTTTCAAGTTCTGTTGCATTTTTGTGTTTAGAGTGTTTATGTTTGTCCCTTTTCTTCTCCTTTTTGCCTTTGTCCTTGGTTTGTTCTACTGATTTTAATTCAGTTATGCTGTCGTCTAGGTCCAGATTATAAGTGTCGTCCATTTGTGTAGCACTTACTGTTGTACTCAAAGTATCGTTAGCATCTAGTAATGTATCATCTAGGTCTTTCCTGAGTGTTTCTGTTAAAAATGCAGTTACTTCTTCCTGTTCAACAATGACGATATCGTCCGTCTGCCTAATTTTGGTTGGATTGCTTTCATTTTCTTGTTGTTCTCTCACACAACTGTTTCGCGTCCTTCTTGTTTGTGATTGTCTGTTCTCTGTGCGACTTTTCGCCGATTTCTGACGTTGGGCTTCATTATTCAGCATGTTTGAAATATATTGGGCTGTTTCATCCACAGATACTATGTCAGCTTCGGGAAGGATCTCCCATATGTCAGTCTTCACCACGTCTTTAAAGCGACATTTATTAAATTTTCTAAGTTCATCTAGACTAAGCGATCTAACAATTTCAACATATTTGAGTCGCAAGGATTCATCAATTTCCTGCAAACGTTCATTGACTGCCTGTTTACTTGTTTCTGGTTGCCCCATTGTGTTTTCTAATCACTGTCACAAGTTATGTGAACAATGTTCAGTTACCGCTTATCTTGAGTAGTACTCACTACGGTGATCACAAGTCACTGGTCACTATATTTCAAACAATAGAAATTTGGAAAACTGTCATAAAAACTGTTTTAAGATGCGTTCTCGGTATATCATAAAAGTACCTTGTAAATCAGGATATCCACAAAAGCATTATACGAAATCCTTTGATTTTAGCGCACTAGAACATGTTAAAAGCGATAAAAGTTTGAGACCCCAAGAAACAAACGTTTTCGTTTTCATTGGCTGGTTCCCGTCATAACTTATCTTTATGAGTGTTACCATATATGGGTATGGCGGCCATGTTGGTCACGTGACCTGGACCTAAAACGGTTCCCCAAATAAATGCGCCTTATCGTAAGGAGCAAAAATATATCTGATACTTTAGTACTGTATTCTGAACCGTTTGCAGGATAAAATGCATTCTCACTTTACCAATACAAAAGCATATGTGTCAAAGTTTGACCTAGGCACAAAGAAGGTCAAGGTCAACCCAGGATCACCATTTTAGCAATTTATGATGGGCCTACGTCCCAGATGCTATTTATCAAGTTTCGTGGAAATCTGCCCAGTGGTTCTGGAGAATACTATTTTTAAAGGGTTTTTACCATATATGGCTTGGCGGCCATTTTGGTCATGTGACCTGGACCCCATGAGCAAATGTTGGTTTCCCCCATCCCATAGAGGCTACAGATGAAATTTTACTTCAATCGGCCCAACGGTTTCCGAGGAGAAGCAGTTCGAAAATTTTCACATTTTTCGCCTCGGCGAGGCTATAATAATGGAATGTAATATTTCGCAAGTTCATTGGTTAGATCTCATTGATATCTATCAGTATGCCAAAAATTGTTTAAATATTCCAACAACAGCATATGTGTCAAAGTTTGACCTAGGTACAAAGAAGGTCAAGGTCAACCCAGGGTCACCATTTTAGCAATTTATGATGGGCCTACGTCCCAGATGCTATTTATCAAGTTTCGTGGAAATCTGCCCAGTGGTTCTGGAGAAGACTATTTTTGAAGGGTTTTTACCATATATGGCTTGGCGGCCATTTTGGTCATGGGACCTGGACCCCATGAGCAAATTTTGGTTTCCCCCATCCCATAGAGGCTCCATATGAAATTTGACTTCAATCGGCCCAACGGTATCCGAGGAGAAGCAGTTCGAAACTTTTCACATTTTTCGCCTCGGCGAGGCTATACTAAATGGAATGTAATATTTCGCAAGTTCATTGGTTAGATCTCATTGATATCTATCAGTATGCCAAAAATTGTTTAAATATTCCAAGCAGTCAAGTCACTATCACCAATTTTCACAAACGGGTTACGGACGGACAGACAGACTGACAGACTGACAGAATGGCATTCTGTCAGAATGACACGGTGATTTTAGGGCACTCTTAGAAATCAACCGACTTCAGTCGGTCGCTTTTTCTGCGGGTCGTGCAATAAATAAATTATACAGTATACTTGATACTGTCCGTCTTTAAATATCAGCTGAAATGACAATCAAATAGGAATTTCTAAATGTGTGAAAATTGATAACAATGGAAACATACTGAGCAGGTCCTACAAAAATACGAGCAGTGAAGTCTTTGCACACAGTGCACATCCAGATCTACACGGTTTGCCACTAATATATACATATAGTACACATGTATCAAGTAATTTGAGTGGCTGATAGCCAGAAATGTGACTAATAAATAAATAAATAAATAAATTATACAATATACTCGTTATAGTTTATCAACGACCTCTGAGAGTTCAACGTTCAAGCGTGGCAAGACTATTCCATGTTTTAGGGGAAGCAGGTTTCGGATTTCTTTTTTCTCACACGATTTTAAAATTATAAATAAGTTTTTTGATAATGCCATTACATAGAACTTATCCTGGGCAGGCTTATAAGTAAGCGGTTAACCAGTACAGTTCACATGTTTTTCGCCAGAAAGTGACAACTGCCCTTCTTGAATCAGCAGAAGGGAGAGAATGACCGTAGAAAAGATTTCATAATTAATCTCCACGAAAGAAAGTTGTCGACCCCGGTAGGTATCGAACCCACGTCCTCCTGATCATCAGTCAGACGCGCATCCGACTTACATGTAGCTACCGAGGCCCACCCCCCCCCCCCCCCTGCCAAAAAAAAATAATAAATATATAAATATGTTAACAAATATAAGATTATCCCCCCATCATCATCATGATTGACGAAACCGAGGAATGATTTTTTTTAAATATTTTTTTTTTACAGCCCCATCCACCGATCCATCCATATTTTCATCCAATTAGTAAGGATAATTAGGTATCATGTTCTTATTGAAATTAATTTAAAAAGTATTTTAGCGGTGTGGAATTATTTCGGATAATAAAAAAGCCTATAAATGATCAAAAGAGCAGAAATGTAGAAAAAAGAGCCTGTCATTATATTAAGCTCTAAAGCATGCCGCAATGCGATTTGAATTATACATTGAAATAAAAGTGGGGAATTTTCAAATGTATCTTCCATTCTTCTAAAATGGACATATAGATTTTCTATTTTGTACTTAACGTTATAATATATAAAAAAAAATCTATATATTATAGGTTCAAATATTCGTGGCTCCCTATCAAAATAATCAGATCAGCAAATAAAAATAAAAAAAAAACCTCATCGGGCATCCAACCCGATTTCCAATTTAAGTGGAACCCCGTGAAAAGCAAAGTGGGACCGAAATGTCTAGGTATATGGGGCCGACGTGTCTATGGGCCGAGGTGTCCAGGGGCCGACCCGTCTACGGTTTCAATTTTATGTGGGGCCGAGGTGGTTTGGGGGCCGAGGTGTCTAGAGGCCGAAGTGTCTAGGGGCCGAGGTGGTTTTGGGGCCGAAGTGTCCTGTTACCGTATTGTGAGATACCTAAAGGCTGTATTTATTTGTATTGTACTATATGTCCAGCAATTGCATATGTCATTAAATATTGGATAAATACTTATATCAGAGTTTAAAGTAGGGGGATATTTTTAACAGAGAGAAAAAAAAAACATATACCAATCAATTCCAAGAAGCCTCCGTAGTGTAGTAGATAAGCTACTCGCCTCATAAACCATTGGTCATTAGTTCAAGTCCGGGCGTCTCCAGGCTCTCGGATGAGTCTTTATACCGAGGTCCCGTCTCCGTATGGCCTTGGCTGTTGGTGGGACGTAAAACTCAAAACACATCAAACATCAAACCAACCAATTTCTTTTTCATGTTATGACATCACGAAAACACTTCTATATAAGTTTTACCCCTTTGAACACCACTGGGGATTAATGATATAAACCCTACTCAAAATATAGATTGTGGGTACCGGTTAGAACCGCCTCATCGATTCTGCTCTTAAATATAGATTGTGGGTACTCGTTAGAACCGCCTCGATGAGGCGGTTCTAACGTTACCCACAATGTATATTTTGAGCAGAAATAAGAAAAATATCACAATTTTTCCTCATTTAAGTTTCTTTTTTTCAGCGGTAAAGTTTAAAATGTATTTCTATAGGCTTTGTTTCGTAATAATATGAGGTTTTGTATGACAAAGCGTTACGATAACAAACTCGTGTGCTACGATTGCTTCTTTCAGATGAAAAAAAAGTTGAATTGCTTTGTGAGCCGCCCTAATGAAGCGATTCGAACAAGTACCCACCGTCTTTGTTTTGAGAAAAAAATAATAAAAAATATGTATTCCCATACAACCCCTGCTTTTCTCTGTATAAAGTGGGGTTTCATTACGGACTTGTTAATGTGGTGGTATTCTATACTCTACAGAGGTATTCTCTTCCTTTCGCAGATTCAAGAAGGGCAGTTGTCAGCTTCTGGCGAAAGAATTTGCACTGTACTGGTAACCGCTTACGTATAAGCCTTCCCAGGAAAAGTGTAGCTAAGTAAACTGACCGGCTCAAAAATGACCTAATAGTGTTGATTGGGCCTTTTAATTCCGATACAAAGAAACAAAAAACGATCCCTATATGGAAGTAACACAATCTCTAATTCTTGTATTAAATATAACGGCTGCTGGTTTACAAAACAGTTTGCCCGCATTCATTTGCATTTGAAGTAAATTTTAAAGATAAGTTGTTTTTTTTTAAATAATATCCCAGATAATATCCAGATATGTATTTTAGAATGTTAGCACAAAACCTTGCACATGCACGTATCGATTTCGTAAAAGTATCATACATGAAATGTTTTTCTATGAGGAGATGTTTCATATTAGAAAACTGAAATTTGACTCAATAGTATATTGCACGACCCGCAGAAAAAGCGACCGACTGAAGTCGGTTGATTTTCTAAGAGTGCCCTAAAATCACCGTGTCATTCTGTCATTCGGTCAGTCTGTCAGTCTGTATGTCCGTCCGTAACCCGTTTGTGAAAATTGGTGATAGTGACTTAACCGCTTGGAATATTTAAACAACTTTTGGCATACTGATAGATATCAATGCGATCTAACCAATGAACTTGGAAATATTACATTCCATTTAGTATAGCCTCGCCGAGGCGAAAAATGTGAAAACTTTCGAACTGCTTCTCCTCGGAAACCGTTGGGCCGATTGAAAACAAATTTCAAATGGAGCCTCTATGGGATGGGGGAAACCAAAATTTGCTCATGGGGTCCAGGTCGCATGACCAAAATGGCCGCCAAGCCATATATGGTTTGTCTGTCTGTCCGTCTGTAACCCGTTTGTGAAAATTGGTGATAGTGACTTAACCGCTTGGAATATTTAAACAATTTTTGGCATACTGATAGATATCAATGAGATCTAACCAATGAACTTGAGAAATATTACATTCCGTTTAGTATAGCCTCGCCGAGGCGAAAAATGTGAAAATTTTCGAACTGCTTCACCTCGGAAACCGTTGGGCCGATTTAAGTCAAATTTTATATGGAGCCTCTATGGGATGGGGGAAACCAAAATTTGCTCATGGGGTCCAGGTCACATGACCAAAATGGCCGCCAAGCCATATATGGTAAAAACCCTTCAAAAATAGTCTTCTCCAGAACCAATGGGCAGATTTCCACGAAACTTGATAAATAGCATCTTGGACGTAGGCCCATCAAAATTGCTAAAATGGTGACCCTGGGTTATCCTTGACCTTCTTTGTGCCAAGGTCAAACTGTGACACATATGCTTTTGTATTGGAAAAGTGAAAATGCATTTTATCCTGCAAACGATTCAGAATACAGTACTAAAGTATAAGATATATTTTTGCTCCTTACGATAAGGCCTATTTATTAGGGGAACCGTTTTAGGTCCAGGTCACATGACCAAAATGGCCGCCACACCCATATATGGTAACACTCATAAAGCTAAAAGCATCCGGCGGGTCGTGCACTTCAGTTGAAGCACTGGTTTAAATTGATAATTAATAAAACCTCATAAATCAGAATCAGAATATCAAATATATTTTTAATGCTTTATCTCTCATTTTGACTCTACTTTACTTAAAATGTTGTGCTTGACAGACGAGTTCTTCATAGGAATATGAGGAAAAGTAAAATCTGCAATAATGGATATACAGTTATCCGATATTCTTAAGGCATGACGTGTTTTTCCTCTTAGAGAAAAAATGACCAAAAATTCATGCTTAACTGATAATTCAACCAAATGTTTGTTTTTGGGCTACTGGCATCTATCTCCACCAATGACTCTGCTCACAACAGGTGGCATTACCAGGGGAACTATTTTTATTCAATATATCAGTCAGTTCTATTCAAAACGATTGATCTTAAAACTTGTTTTTTTTTTTCAAGCTAGAAAAACGTTTGAAACTTGTAAATTGATTAAAATTTGATGCAGATTTTCATTTTCACCTCGGCTCATAACTATTTAATATTTTTTTTTTTAAATTGAGAAATGTTAGTATAGACTTCTAATTGCCTCTAATTAACTGCCTAGCGATTGCATAACATCCGCGATCTCTCCGCGGTATTTCATGACCATTGTCATAAGAAACATCTGGAAATGTGATACAACATTTACCCAACTTTTATATAGTATTAGTCGGGAAAGCAGGGTTTGGGGGGCGGGGGGGGGATTTCTCTAAAAGAAAAACACGGCATTGTGAAATAATGAATTTTTGACCTTTTCATAATTGTAGCTATGATTCTTGTTGAGATCCTGATGAAATGGCTGATAGCTAGCCATCTCCTAAGCATTTACACTTTTTTGTCATTTTGTTAATCATTTCGACTAAGCCCCCTGTTCATAAAGGGGTGTGTCTAAAATATAATAATGATATTCAGAAAGGCTGGGATGAACTGAGGTTCAACTGGTTTTAACTAAAAGGCGGCTGTTATCTGTGAATGAAGCGTATCTCATCAACCACTTGATATTGCCAAAACAAAATATGACATCAGAGAAATGACTGATTGACACTTCGATTTGGGTGTTAGGAAAGACTTAGAACAGAATTAAAAGCTTCTCTGATGACTAACGAAGGGTCGCCAGATATTGGAGTCAGATTTTAACAAAGAAAAGGAGAAACGATCAGAAACTGATACAACTAGATCACAAATTCTTCCCACATTATCACTAGGGAAAGTAGTCTGTTCATAGAGTGGCGACAGTTAACAAAACGGACAACAGGCAAACCGTGCCAGCAACTCTTTCTCGAACATGTGGTGACCCAGAATATCCAAACCTAACCAAAGGTACATTAAAGTTTTCAGTGAATTAATTAAACCAAAAGTTTAGTAACTCAGTTCAAAACGCAAACTGACTATTTTAAGTAATAAAACTTGATTATAAGTTGTACAAGATGTAATTCTTACGCATTTTCATCTGCTGTCTAGATTTTTTATTCAGATACGCGTCTTTTTAACCATAAAAAGGATTTTTAACCATAAAACGGATTTAATTGAATGAGTAATCCATTTGCTTTATGTTTTTAGCTCCCCTGAGCCAAAGGCCCCGGGGCGCTTATAGGATGGTAGGCCTCGGTCGTCCGTAGTCCGTCTGTCGTCCATTGTTTGTCAACCATTTTCAAAGGTCTTCTTCTCTGGAGCCACTGAGTCAATTTCAATTTAATTTCACCTGCAGCCCTCTGCCAATGGGGGAAACGAAAGTTTGCAAGTATGGTCCAGGTCACATGACCAAGATGGCCGCCATACCCAAATATGGTAAAAATCTTCTCTCCAGAACCACTTGGTCGATTGGCTTGAAACTTGGTATGTAGCATCGGTTGACTGACTGAGTATTACCAAGTTTGCAATAATGATGACCTTGGGTTGACCTTGCCCTATTTTACGCCAAGGTCAAATTTTGCTCCTTAGGCTTTTAAATGGGAAATAGGTAAATCAATACATTTTTCGAAAAATATTGTGGTCTGTGATATGAGAATAGGTAAGAAATGAATGCCTGTGAATGCTATGGGTCAAGGTCATTCATTGACTTTGGACAAAGATCACTTGTATTGCAGGTCTATTGACATATTAGAATACATTCTCTCTAACACCATTGGGCCGATTTCATTTAAACTTTATATGCAGCCTTAGGATACTTAGAGAACAAAAACTTATTTGGATGGTCCATGTAATATGACCAAGATTTGACCTTGGACAAAGATCACTTTTATTGCAGGTCTATTGATATATTAGAATACATGCTTTCTAACACCATTGGGCCAATTTCATTTAAACTTTATATGCAGCCTAAGGATATTTAGAGAACAAAACTTATTTGGATGGTTCATGTAACATTACCAAGATGGCCGCCATGCCCATATATGATAATAACCTGAAAACATCTTCTTCTCCAGAACCACTAGGGCGATTGTCATGAAACTTGGTATTAACATGGGGTGACTGAGTACGCCCAAAATTGCAAACAGGATGACCCTAGTTGTTACGAGATGGAATAGGAAACCTCTCTGGTGCTTATGCACATCTAAATTATTTTAGTAGATATATGGTAGGGCGGTGCGAGTGAAATATTTTAGGTGAAATATGGTACGCAAACTGTGCGGCTCCATGAACAAGTCATGCACATATCATGCGATGTATGCATGAGTGGTTTATAGAGAGCTGTTTTTACAATACAGGGGGCCGCTAAAAGGCCGAGTCCTATAGAATTTGCCTAAAAATCGCCAACCGCCAAATTGTGCCATATATGAATTTTATTCCCGTCACGTGTTGTGTGGGTGTTCGTTTTGACAGGAGTCATGAATTCATTTATAGGGTCGTTTCATCAATTTTTCCTATGGGAAATATACTATTTGAACGCAAATCCATTATCTACTCGATTTTTGCTATCTAGCTTTGTTTGTGGCCGGTATCTCCACCTCGCCACGAATTGAGCAAGGTAATAAGAGTAGGCATGATTTTCCGGTAGTATTCATAGATATATAAACCCTGAAAAAAGCGGACACTTTAGCAGCAGGTCAAGTTGTAAGAGTGAGCACAACATTGTGACGGGGAAACAGAAAGTATATTGAAAGGTATGTTAAATCTATGTTTAGTATTATTTTTGTATGAACATGCTTGTAGGTTTTGGAGGGGTTTACTTCTAGTATACCCCAACTTTCTGAAGCCTATTCTGAATTCACTGTTGTGGCCTGTAGTGATTAGGCTACTAGCTTTGCCAGCTAGACGTCGCAGAATTGATCCCAGGCTTCTCCAGTAGTAGAATGAGTCTTTCTAAGTGAGGTCCTGTCTCATGCTGACCCTAGATGTTGGTGAGACGTAAAGTTTGGACACCCGCTCATTCTGGATCCATTTAGGCTTTTAGACCCCTTTTGTAGAATGTAATTAATAAACGCCGGGTCACTTGTTTGATCCATGACTTTTGATTAGCTGTGGTTAGAAAACCGTGGTTCCGTCCCAATATGATATTAGGTGTAGAGGGGACGTAAACTTAAGACGGGTTTAACCATATCTTCATCATCAGGGCAAACTCTTACAAGAGCCTGTTGGGTTATCCGTGATGATGAACCGTAATGAATTTTATTTTACAAGCATTTTCACGTTGATTAGAAATAATTTTGTTCAAGAAGAATTACGAGTTCATTTTGTAATGATGCCGTTTTTGTCTGATAACTCAGTTTGTGCATGTATGTACATATAAAGAACGTGATGATGATAAGTGGGAGTATTTGGTCGCCACACGTCATAACGGCCTGAGCGGCGGGGATGACGTCAGCTGCGTCATCGGCGTCGCGAGGACGGTTGTGACGGGGTGCCTACCAAATAGAGAGAATTTACGGCAAACAGTGTTGGCCCATATGAGACACTAACAAATGTTGTGGATTATAGATGAAAATCTTCTGTTGTAGTTTCTATCTGTTATTAATGTATTGAATTTGTGAATAGCTATATTTGTGAGCCGTGTCGCGGAGAAGGATATGAAATAGAGATTGTTATGTTTCCTGTAATTGGCAGCTGACCAGGTAGCGCAAAGGCGTGGTCTGTTCAATTGCCTCTTACTTGTGATAATGTAGTGAGCACAAATTTGATGAGTATTATGCTCAGTAGTAGTGAGCATTAATTGATTTCTGTAGTGCTCAGTAAGGAAACATGAACTTTGAGTATTATTGTGTCAAGCGCTGGGTGCTGATAATTTGATGCACAGTCAAGATGAGTTCTGCTGTACGGTTATTTGTCGCATGCACTAATCAGCCTGTATGTCTGGTCGGCGCATGCGCAATAACGGTATATGCATGAACATATTCTTACTTCTCCGGGAGGGGGATCATGATATAGCATGTATGTTTTGTGACTCGTTTCTAGTCCAGTTATCGTAATTTGCAGGCACAACAATGTGTGACCTGCTGCTCCCTGCTTCATAGCAGCAGGTACTGGTACGACGCTAGGCGTTAGGGTCCAGCAAGGGCGGACAGACCGCCGTAATCAGCGCCTACCAGGATAGAAGCAGAATCTTCTAAATCATTGTTCGTTGTAAACATATGTGAGACCATGGAAGAGGTCAACTTACCTGCAGGTTATTTGGACGATCACTAAACCCTTGATCGGCAAACGTGATCGCTAAACCTAGGATTATCAACTATGTTGATAGACTAGTTCTACTAGTTCGCGAGAGGAAGTTTCACGCGAGTGGGGAATTCACCCTAAGTTATAAACTGGCCAGTCGCGTCTTGTGTTGTTTCTTTTTTTGTTTTTGTTGTTGTTTTTGTTGTTTGCTTCTGTAGGTATTCACGTCACCCGTTCCGAGCACAGAACAGTGTTTTGCCTTCGGAGCGGACGTCGTGAGTTGGCTACAGAAGCAACAAATTGTGATGTTTTGTGTTAGTAAGTGTTGTATGTAGATACTGTAAATAATTCATGTCATTCATTTAACATCTTTCTTGTGCCTTACCCCACAGCTGCCCGTACACCTGTCAGAGATCACGCTCGGTTGTCTTGTCAGCATGGGGGTTTGCGGGACGCCGTAAACCCACATGTAACACTAGTGTTACGAGATGGAATAGGAAACCTTACTGGTGCTTATGCTCATCTAAATTATTTTAGGTATATGGCAAGACGGTGCGAGTGAAATATTTTAGGTGAAATATGGTAGGCAAAATATGCCTCTCCACGCATAAATCATGCACATATCATACGATGTATGCATGAGTGGTTTGTGGAGAAATTATTTACCATACAGTTGGCCGCTATAAGGCTGATTTCTATAAAGTTTGCCTAAAAGGTCGCCAACCGCCAAATTGTGTCGTATATAATTTTCATGCCAGTCACGATGTTGTGGGTGTTCGTACCGACGGGAGTTATACCATTGGTCTGTAGGGAAGTTTCATCATTTTTTCCTAAGGGAAATACAATTTTAACGTAAATCAATGATCTGCTGGAATTTGCTATATGGCTATGATTGTGGATGGTATCTTTACTTGTCACGGTCTTAGCGAGCTAGCACGGGTATGCATGATTTTCTGGTAGTATTCATAGATATAAATACCCTGTAAAAAACGAACATTATACCTGTAGCAGGTGAATTGTGCACAAATGCACACAACAGCGTGACGGGCCACAGAAAGAATCTTGAACGGTATGTTAAAGCTATGTTTAGTATTATTTTTGGTATGAACATGCTTATAGGTTTTGGAGGGGTTTTCTCCTAGTATACCACGACTTTTTGAACCCTATTCTGGATTCACTTTGGAAGCCTCTGTGGTGTAGTGATTGTGCTACTAGTTTTCCCAGCTAGGGGTCGCAGGATCGATCCCAGGCTTCTCCAGAATCAGAATGAGTCTTTTAAGCGAGGTCCTTTCTCAGTGTGACCCTAAATTTTGGTGAGACGTAAAACTTGGACACCCACTCGTTCTAGATTCATTTAGGCTTTTATAGACCCCTTTTATAGTATATACTTATAAACGTGGGGTCATTTGTTCGATCCATAACTTTTGACTAGCGGAGGTTAGAAAACTGTGGTCCCCTCTCTATGTGATATTAGGTGTTGAGGGAACGTAAAATAAAGACTGCATGCATGGTAGTTAACCCAATCACGGTTGGCAACTTTGCTTCCCTCTTTAATTGCACGCCGGTGGGTCAGGCCTCAGATTCTATGACGGTACCAACGTAAAGGCTTAATCAGAATTAGAGAGATCTAATTCAAGGCAATGTTGGTTGGTGCTTGATGCTCTGTCTCTGGTCGGGCCCATCGGAGTCTAACTGTTGGTTTTCTTTTGCTCCAGCATTTCAGTGGTTTCTTGCTGTCGAGTCCTCACCGTTGTCTCGCCTCTGTGGTTCTTTGATTATTTGTGTTCACGCTGATGAGTTAGGAGGCCTTCATGCGGACTGAACAAATTATTTGTGTAAATCGCGGCAGAAGTAAGGGCGAGGATTGTAGCCACGTAAAATCGATTTAAGCCCCCCCCACCCCCACCCCCCCCACCCCCCCCCCCACCCAGTGGAAATCTTTCCACTGACTGTTCCGAGGCGGTTCTTCTGTGGCGATTTGTTTATGTTGTTGTCTGTTACTTACTGTGTGTATCACTTGTGTATGTTACATGTGGGTTTACGGCGTCCCGCAAACCCCCATGCTGACAAGACAACCGAGCGTGATCTCTGACAGGTGTACGGGCAGCTGTGGGGTAAGGCACAAGAAAGATGTTAAATGAATGACATGAATTATTTACAGTATCTACATACAACACTCACTAACGCAAAACATCACAATTTGTTGCTTCTGTAGCCAACTCACGACGTCCGCTCCGAAGGCAAAACACTGTTCTGTGCTCGGAACGGGTGACGTGAATACCTACAGAAGCAAACAACAAAAACAACAACAAAAACAAAAAAAAGAATTAACACAAAACGCGACTGGCCAGTTTATAACTTGGGGTGAATCCCCCACTCGCGTGACACTTCCTCTCGCGAACTAGTAAAACTAGTCTATCAACATAGTTGATTATCCTAGGATTAGAGATCACGTTTGCTGATCAAACGTTTAGTGATCGTCCAAATAAGGTAAGTTGACCTCTTCCCTGAACACATTTGTTTACAACGAACAATGATTTAGAAGAATCTGCTTCTATCCTGGTAGGCGCTGATTACGGCGGTCTGTCCGCCCTTGCTGGACCCTAACGCCTAGCGTCGTACCAGTACCTGCTGCTATGAAGCAGGGAGCAGCAGGTCACACATTGTTATGCCTGCAAATTACGATAACGGGACTAGAAACGAGTCACAAAACATACATGTTATATCATGATCCCCCTCCCGGAGAAGTAAGAATATGTTCATGCATATACCGTTATTGCGCATGCGCCGACCAGACATACAGGCTGATTAGTGCATGCGACAAATAACCGTACAGCAGAACTCAACTTGACTGTGCATCAAATTATCAGCACCCAGCGCTTGACACAATAATACTCAAAGTTTATGTTTCCTTACTGAGCACTACAGAAATCAATTAATGCTCACTACTACTGAGCATAATACTCATCAAACCTGTGCTCACTACATTATCACAAGTAAGAGGCAATTGAACAGACCACGCCTTTGCGCTACCTGGTCAGCCGCCAATTACAGGAAACATAACAATCTCTATTTCATATCCTTCTCCGCGACACGGCTCACAAATATAGCTATTCACAAATTCAATACATTAATAACAGATAGAAACTACAACAGAAGATTGCATCTATAATCTACAACATTTGTTAGTGTCTCATATGGGCCAACACTGTTTGCCGTAAATTCTCTCTATTTAGTAGGCACCCCGTCACAACCGTCCTCGCGGCGCCGATGACGCAGCTAACGTCATCCCCGCCGCTCAGGCCGTTATGACGTGTGGCGACCAAATACTCCCACTTATCATCATCACGTTCTTTATATGTACATACATGCACAAACTGAGTTATCAGACAAAAACGGCATCATTACAAAATGAACTCGTAATTCTTCTTGAACAAAATTATTTCTAATCAACGTGAACATGCTTGTAAAATAAAATTCATTACGGTTCATCATCACGGATAACCCAACAGGCTCTTGTATGAGTTTGCCCTGATGATGAAGATGTGGTTAAACCCGTCTTAAGTTTACGTCCCCTCTACACCTAATATCATATTGGGACGGAATCACGGTTTTCTAACCACAGCCAGTCACAAGTCATGGATCAAACAAGTGACCCGGCGTTTATTAATTACATTCTACAAAAGGGGTCTAAAAGCCTAAATGAATCTAGAATGAGCGGGTGTCCAAACTTTACGTCTCACCAACATCTAGGGTCAGCATGAGACAGGACCTCACTTAGAAAGACTCATTCTACTACTGGAGAAGCCTGGGATCGATCCTGCGACGTCTAGCTGGCAAAGCTAGTAGCCTAATCACTACAGGCCTCAATAGTGAATTCAGAATAGGCTTCAGAAAGTTGGGGTATACTAGAAGTAAACCCCTCCAAAACCTACAAGCATGTTCATACAAAAATAATACTAAACATAGATTTAACATACCTTTCAATATACTTTCTATTTCCCCGTCACAATGTTCACTCTTTACAACTTGACCTGCTGCTAAAGTGTCCGCTTTTTTTCAGGGTTTATATATCTATGAATACTACCGGAAAATCATGCCTACTCGTATTACCTTGCTTTGTTCGTGGGGAAGTGGAGATACCGGCCACAAACAAAGCTAGATAGCAAAAATCGAGTAGATAATGGATTTGCGTTCAAATAGTATATTTTCCATAGGAAAAATTGATGAAACGACCCTATAATCAATGACATGACTCCTGTCAAAACGAACACCCACACAACACGTGACGGGAATAAAAATCATATATGGCACAATTTGGCGGTTGGCGATTTTTAGGCAAATTCTATAGGACTCGGCCTTTTAGCGGGCCCCTGTATTGTAAAAACAGCTCTCTATAAACCACTCATGCATACATCGTATGATATGTGCATGACTTGTTCATGGAGCCGCATAGTTTGCGTATCATATTTCACCTAAAATATTTCACTCACACCGCCCTACCATATATCTACTAAAATAATTTAGATGTGCATAAGCACCAGAGAGGTTTCCTATTCCATCTCGTAACAAAGGTTTCCCCTTTTGGAGAAAAAACAATCAGAAATGTTTTTTCTTTGTGTACAGAGATGGAATAGGATGAACCTATCTAAACAAGACAGCTATTTACACAACAACCGTGCGAAGAATTACCTACTAAGGTAGTCTGCCCCCAAATTTTCCTGGCCCCGAATTGTAACAATCCGAAATCTATACGGCTGTAGTTTCATTGCCCAACGCATAATTCGAGGATTGAGAACTTTTGCTGTTTGCATATAAGACAAGGGCTTGTGGTCTGTCTCAAGCAGGAATTCTACTCCGTAAAGATACTTGCGAAATTTCTCAACACCCCAGATAATAGCCAAACATTCCTTCTCTATTACAGAATAGTTTTTCTCACGAGGCAAAAGTTTCTTGCTGGCATAAGCAATGGGAAGTCGTCCTTCCCCTTCAAACTCTTGGAGCAAAACGGCTCCTATACCAACATCAGAAGCGTCCGTCCGGAGTATGAACGGATTCCCATCATGAAAGATAGGAAGACGAAGAATAGGACTAGACGTGAGTCTATTCTTCAGGGTCTGGAAAGCCTTTTCATGATGGTCCTGCCAGTCTGTGATCTTGTTTGGTCTACTTTTCTTAGTTAAATCTGTCAAAGGGGAAGCGATAGATGAGAAATTTAGAATGAAACGGCGGTAGAAACCAGCCAACCCAAGAAATGACTTTATTTGTCTCTTAGTAGAAGGTCGAGGAGCATCCTTTATAGCATGTATCTTGTCTTCTTGCGGTCTAACTGACTGAGCAGCTACACTGTGACCAAGACATTCGATACTGCTATACCCAATCATACACTTGGAAGGTTTTGCCGTCAACTTGGCTGTCCTGAGTCTATCTAAAACTTCACGTAATGACGTCAAGTGGTCTTTCCAAGTTTCGGTAAAGATCCACATATCATCGACGAAGCTATCAACGTTAGAAAGTTCGGACAGAATCTTTCTCATCAACCTGCAAAATGTTGCTCCTGAGTTTACCAAACCGAAGGGCATAGTTTTGAATTGAAACAAGCCTTTGGGGGTTTCGAACGCAGTTAGGGGTTTTGCCTTAGACGTCATTTTTACCTGCCAATAACCTTTTGACAAATCTAATTTGCTAAAGTATTTGTGCCCCGACATTCTATTTATAACCTCCTCCATATTTGGCATTGGTTCTGCATCGAACTCCGTCACTTTATTAAGTTTACGGAAGTCAATGCAGAACCGCACCGAACCATCTTTTTTAGGGACAAGTACTACAGGGGATGAATATGGAGATATTGATGGCTCAATAACTCCTAAATCTAACATATCTTGAATTTCCTTTTCCATTACATCCCGTTCTTTATATGGTATGGCATAACCTTTTGACCTCACTGGTTCCGCCGTCAGCAACTTTATGTCGTGTTCTATTTGGTCAGTTCGTCCTGGTACACTGGACAGTACGTCCGGGTATTCTTTTATCAACGTCTCTATTTCTTTACGCTGATCCTGCGTTAACATTTCTGAAATATTGACGTCCTTAAACGTCTCTGGTTGCTTTGCAGTAGGAAAAGCGCAATCTTCCAATGAGAATTCGTCAACGTCATCATTTTCAGTTGACGGAGTGGACTCTACAGAAAGCAAGCAATGTGACGTCACATTTTGACGTTCCACATATTGCTTCAGTATGTTAGCGTGATATGTGTTAACATTTCCATTGACGTCAATCTTATAATCCATTCTGTTCACTACCTCAACCACTTCATAAGGACCTTTCCATTGAAGCAATAATTTATTACTGTCTGTCGGTAGTAACAACAGTACTTTGTCGCCGACGTCAAATTTACGCGACCTCGCGCCTTTATCGTAATAAGCTTTCTGCTTAATCTGAACCTTCTTTAAATTATCACGCGCTAATTTGCATGTCTGCTCTAACCGTTCCCTAAGCTCAATAACGTATTGATACGTCGAAAGAACTTGCTCATCGCGTACCTCTTCAGCCCATAATTCTCTTAATATTGCCATTGGACCTCTGACGTTACGTCCATATAACAACTCAAAAGGGGAGTATCCTAAAGACTCTTGTGGGACTTCCCTTACCGCAAATAATAAAGCTGGAAGATATTTATCCCAATCTTTTGGACGTTCAGCACACATGCGACGTAACATCTGCTTTAACGTAGCGTGGAAACGCTCTATCAGTCCGTTGCAAATTGGGTGTCTCGGACTACACGTTAACTGTTGAAGAGAAAGAAGTCTGCTGACTTCCTTCATTACCTCAGCAGTAAACTGTGAACCACAATCAGTCAACATTTCATCAGGAATGCCAACCCTACTAAACATTTCAATAAGCGCTTCCGCGACACGTTCCGTCTCAATACTCGGTAAAGCTATCGCCTCTGGATACCTTGTCGCATAATCTATCATGGTTAAAATATACCGAGATTTCCTATCAGATCGAGGCTCAATTGGACCAACTATGTCCACTGCCACCCTCTTAAATGGCGTATCAATCAATGGCATTTTTCCTAGAGGTACTTTAGTGACCCGACCTTTCTGAATAGTTCTCTGACAAATATCACAAGATTTACAAAATCTAGCGACATCACCGCAAATACCGGGCCAGTAAAACTCAGTTACAACTCTATCCAATGTCTTCCTAATACCCATATGTCCAGACATAAGCGTTTCATGAGCCAGTTTCAACACCTTTCCTCGGAAACTTTGAGGGACCACAAGTTGGAAAGAGACTTTGTTACCCTTGGTGAACTCCCTATATGCCAACCCTTTTTTCTCAATAAACCTAGTTTCACCTCGGTTTAAACCACGACTCACAGTCTTGTTCCCAGATACAACCCTTTTCCTGATGTTTTCCAAAGTTGGATCATCAACCTGAGCTTGCTTGAAAGCCTCCTTGTCATCGTTAATGATCTGATCGGGAACCTTAAGTTTTCTGTAAGGCTTCTCATCCTGCCTAGTTTGAGACCTAGTTACAGCCGCAGCTGAGAAATGAGACATATCAGGAAGTTTTGATCCATCAATGTTACCGATAACCAAATCGTACAACGTATCATCCATACACAAAGCTTCAGTTTTCCCAGTGAAAAAAGGACAATCAATGTCAATCATTGCCAAAGGATACCTTTGTGTGGATTCATCAATCAACGTAACATTTGATTCCTTCCCTATTAACTGACTATCCGAAACCAAACTTCTCCGAACGACACAGCCTGTACACCCAGTATCTCTTAATACAACCACCTTTTTATTATTAACCAATCCTTGTGCCGTCGGTAACCTTGCCTTTAAGAAGTAACAGACACCTTCCCTAGTTTCCTTACTACACTCCTCCCTATCCGAAATCAAAGGATCACCAACCTTATTTTCAAAAATACTTCCAATCTCATCACCTTTCCTAGTTACTTCCGTTTGACAAAAACTAACTTGGTGTGCGGCGCCACGTGGTGTGCTATTATTTTTACCGCGTCCGCGAAAAGACCCTCTGAAATTACCACGACCACGTGTATAACCACGACCTACATTCTGCGTATTCTCATTCTTAACCTGAGAACCTTGAGTCTCTACGCGCGTGTTAAAATTTTCTTTAACACCGCTATCCCCCACTCCAGTTGCTCCTACCTCTGCGCTATACAATTGTTTCCTGTCGGGGTTCTTAAAACATTTAATTGTTAAATGCCCCTTACCACATATGCTACACTTGATATCCGGTCTACCACTCGGTTTGTTCGAGTCAACTTTGTCCTGTTTACCCTGCGCTGCGCCTCTATTATCGCGTTGCCCCTTATTAATGCAACTATATACGCCCCCGCGCGCTTCTGCAAACAAATCTGCCTCCCTAGCCATTTCATCTAAATTACCAAACTGTTTTGGCTTCAGATGTACATACAGTTCTCTATTACATGACTCCAGGAACTGATCCCTTGCCATGAAATCACAGACAGCCGGAAAAGATTTTTCTATCTTTGCCATATTAAGCCATTTTTCTAAATAACTTCTCAGTCTACTACTGAACTGTATGAACGTTTCTGATTTCTCGGGCCTACTATAACGAAACTGTTTCCTAAATCCGCGCTCTGTCATGTCAAAATTCTTTAATAAAGCGTCCTTTAACTTTTCATAATCCGCCGCATCCTCATTTGACAACCGGTCATATACATCAAGTGCGCGCCCTTTGAGCAATGCACTTAAATACGCGGCCCAAACACTCTTATCCCATTTATTAGCCGTAGCATATTTCTCAAATCTAGATAAATAACTATCCATTTTATCTTTACCCTCTTCAAAATAAGGTAACTTAGGATCCCGGGCATGAGCCACCTTCTCAGCTTTTTGCCTTTCAAATTCTAGCTCGAGCTTCGCTCTCTGCATTTCTAACTGATTCCTTAATTCTTGGTGCTGTAGCTCAAACCCATGTTTTATTTGTTCTAAATGGGCCTCACTAATCTCTTTTGCCTCCCTTTCAGTCTTAATGCGTGCCATTTCAAGTTCATGTGCCCTTTCCTTTTCCTTTTCTTCTACTTCTAACTTAGCTAGTTCATGTACCCTTTCCTTTTCCTTTTCTGCCCTTTCCTTTTCCTTTTCTTCAGACCTTAACCTTTCTAAATCCCTTTGCTCTTGCCTTTCTGCCCTCTCAATATCTTGCTGCTCTTTAACAAAACCTTGTAACTCCTTCCCCTCATAACCTAAGTCCTTTCCCATTTGCATTAAACGCTCCATTATTGATAACGTAAATCTCACGTTACTATCAAAACCACTATAAACTGATCAGTTATGATCAGTGATGATTGAATGGGCTTAACTAAAACGTTAAGATATGTGTTATACGCGTTAATCTAACTAAAACGTTAGTTATTAAAGCACACGCGATTTGAAATGTCAAATGCTTTCAGCACAGTATGACGTTGCGTACTGGTAGTCTAATATGACGTCATAAACTGACGACGTTTACAGTAAAATGCTACAATCCGAAGTTTTATCACATTACAAAACTCCGATCATAACAAGTCACCATTAATGTTTCTATTACGTCATACCTAACCTCAAGCCACTGCGTAAATATTAACGCTACCGTTATGTCAACGTCAATAAATTGTTAACGTCACTACGTCAGAACCATGTGTGGGTAAGATCAATTAGTAGCTCCAATTTAACTTAGTAGAATGTCAGGTAACACAATTAAGTGGGGTCTACTTAAATTTTTCGTTACCAAGAAAAAGTGGGGTTTGCCTTGCCTTCCTGCTCAGAAATTATCGACTTGTCAGTATCCATTCAGTTGAATACATGGGTTTCGCACTTCATCAACGCAGGAAGGAAGATTCAAGTTAATTTCTAAATGTGGCTGTCAATACATTTTTTTTTTTTTTTAAATTGATGATTCAGAGTATCAATGTGCTGTTCCACAGCCGGGAACACCAGCCAGAGATCAAACCCGCACTTTACTGACACCAAATGTTACATGTGGGTTTACGGCGTCCCGCAAACCCCCATGCTGACAAGACAACCGAGCGTGATCTCTGACAGGTGTACGGGCAGCTGTGGGGTAAGGCACAAGAAAGATGTTAAATGAATGACATGAATTATTTACAGTATCTACATACAACACTCACTAACGCAAAACATCACAATTTGTTGCTTCTGTAGCCAACTCACGACGTCCGCTCCGAAGGCAAAACACTGTTCTGTGCTCGGAACGGGTGACGTGAATACCTACAGAAGCAAACAACAAAAACAACAACAAAAACAAAAAAAAGAATTAACACAAAACGCGACTGGCCAGTTTATAACTTGGGGTGAATCCCCCACTCGCGTGACACTTCCTCTCGCGAACTAGTAAAACTAGTCTATCAACATAGTTGATTATCCTAGGATTAGAGATCACGTTTGCTGATCAAACGTTTAGTGATCGTCCAAATAAGGTAAGTTGACCTCTTCCCTGAACACATTTGTTTACAACGAACAATGATTTAGAAGAATCTGCTTCTATCCTGGTAGGCGCTGATTACGGCGGTCTGTCCGCCCTTGCTGGACCCTAACGCCTAGCGTCGTACCAGTACCTGCTGCTATGAAGCAGGGAGCAGCAGGTCACACATTGTTATGCCTGCAAATTACGATAACGGGACTAGAAACGAGTCACAAAACATACATGTTATATCATGATCCCCCTCCCGGAGAAGTAAGAATATGTTCATGCATATACCGTTATTGCGCATGCGCCGACCAGACATACAGGCTGATTAGTGCATGCGACAAATAACCGTACAGCAGAACTCAACTTGACTGTGCATCAAATTATCAGCACCCAGCGCTTGACACAATAATACTCAAAGTTTATGTTTCCTTACTGAGCACTACAGAAATCAATTAATGCTCACTACTACTGAGCATAATACTCATCAAACCTGTGCTCACTACATTATCACAAGTAAGAGGCAATTGAACAGACCACGCCTTTGCGCTACCTGGTCAGCCGCCAATTACAGGAAACATAACAATCTCTATTTCATATCCTTCTCCGCGACACGGCTCACAAATATAGCTATTCACAAATTCAATACATTAATAACAGATAGAAACTACAACAGAAGATTGCATCTATAATCTACAACATTTGTTAGTGTCTCATATGGGCCAACACTGTTTGCCGTAAATTCTCTCTATTTAGTAGGCACCCCGTCACAACCGTCCTCGCGGCGCCGATGACGCAGCTAACGTCATCCCCGCCGCTCAGGCCGTTATGACGTGTGGCGACCAAATACTCCCACTTATCATCATCACGTTCTTTATATGTACATACATGCACAAACTGAGTTATCAGACAAAAACGGCATCATTACAAAATGAACTCGTAATTCTTCTTGAACAAAATTATTTCTAATCAACGTGAACATGCTTGTAAAATAAAATTCATTACGGTTCATCATCACGGATAACCCAACAGGCTCTTGTATGAGTTTGCCCTGATGATGAAGATGTGGTTAAACCCGTCTTAAGTTTACGTCCCCTCTACACCTAATATCATATTGGGACGGAATCACGGTTTTCTAACCACAGCCAGTCACAAGTCATGGATCAAACAAGTGACCCGGCGTTTATTAATTACATTCTACAAAAGGGGTCTAAAAGCCTAAATGAATCTAGAATGAGCGGGTGTCCAAACTTTACGTCTCACCAACATCTAGGGTCAGCATGAGACAGGACCTCACTTAGAAAGACTCATTCTACTACTGGAGAAGCCTGGGATCGATCCTGCGACGTCTAGCTGGCAAAGCTAGTAGCCTAATCACTACAGGCCTCAATAGTGAATTCAGAATAGGCTTCAGAAAGTTGGGGTATACTAGAAGTAAACCCCTCCAAAACCTACAAGCATGTTCATACAAAAATAATACTAAACATAGATTTAACATACCTTTCAATATACTTTCTATTTCCCCGTCACAATGTTCACTCTTTACAACTTGACCTGCTGCTAAAGTGTCCGTTTTTTTTCAGGGTTTATATATCTATGAATACTACCGGAAAATCATGCCTACTCGTATTACCTTGCTTTGTTCGTGGGGAAGTGGAGATACCGGCCACAAACAAAGCTAGATAGCAAAAATCGAGTAGATAATGGATTTGCGTTCAAATAGTATATTTTCCATAGGAAAAATTGATGAAACGACCCTATAATCAATGACATGACTCCTGTCAAAACGAACACCCACACAACACGTGACGGGAATAAAAATCATATATGGCACAATTTGGCGGTTGGCGATTTTTAGGCAAATTCTATAGGACTCGGCCTTTTAGCGGGCCCCTGTATTGTAAAAACAGCTCTCTATAAACCACTCATGCATACATCGTATGATATGTGCATGACTTGTTCATGGAGCCGCATAGTTTGCGTATCATATTTCACCTAAAATATTTCACTCACACCGCCCTACCATATATCTACTAAAATAATTTAGATGTGCATAAGCACCAGAGAGGATTCCTATTCCATCTCGTAACAGTGTAATTTAATTTTGGATGGCCATATGGCCATTTTGTGGGAAAGTAACTGTCCTTATGGCCTTCCTTTGTTTAAGTTTCCATTATGGTCTGGTCGCTTAATGTTTGTATTTCTTTCCCTTTGGTGTCTTTGATGGGTGGAGTAAGTTAATTGTATCGATTCCTGATCTTTGTTTTACTTCTACTTAACCATATCTTCATCATCAAGGCGAACTCTTATAAGAGCCTGTTGGGTTATCCGTGATGACGAATTGTGATACATTTGATATCGCAAGCATGTTCATGTTGAGTAGAAAGAATTTTGTTCAAGAAGAATTACGAGTTCATTTTGTAATGATGCCGTTTCTGTTTAAGAAATCTGTTTGTACATGTATGTATATGTAAAGAACGTGATGATGATAATTAAGTATTTGGTCGCCACACGTTATAACGGCCTGACCGGCGTGGATGACGTCAGCTGCGTCATCAGCGTCATCAGCGTCACGAGGACGGTTATGACGTGGTGCCTACCAAATACGAAAAAAGAATTTACGGCGAACAGTGTTGATCCCTACCAGACACTAACAAATGTTGTGTAGAATCTTCATGTTTTTACTTTCTAGCTGTTGTTAATGTAATGAATTTGTGAATAGCTATATTTGTGAGCCGTGTCGCAATGGAGTTTTTCATGTTTCCTGTAATTGGCGGGTGACCAGGTAGCGCAAAGGCGTGGTCTGTTCAGTTGCCTCTTACCTTTGCTTATGTAGTGAGCACGAATTTGATGAGTATTATGCTCAGTTGTAGTGAGCATTAATTGATTTCTATAGTGCTCAGTAAGGAAGCTTAAACTTTGAGTATTTTTGTGTCAAGCGCTGGGTGCTTGTAATTTAATGCACAGTCAAGTTTAGTTCTGCTCTGCCGTTATTTGTCGCATGTACTGATCAGCCTGTGTGTCTGGTCGGCGCATGCGCAATAACGGTATATGCACGAACATATTCTTACTTCTCCAGGAGGGGGATAATGATATAGCGTATAAGTTTCGTGAACTGTATTTTAGTCGATTATCTCAATTTGTAGGCACAACGATGTGTGGTGACCTGCTGCTCCCTGTTTAATAGGAGCAGGTACTGGTACGACGCAACGGTTCCTTTGCCAAGCACAGGCGGGCAGAACAAGTTAAACAGACCGTCGAGGCTATAACGACAAGTTGTGAGAAACCAATTTGTCGGTGACGTCAATTGAAATGAAGTAAAAGTTACCGGGACTTCAATTGTCGGAGAAGCCAATTGACAGTCATGTAAAGTATAATCGACAATATAATCGACAGTGTAGTCGACAATATAATCGACAGTGTAGTCGACAATATAGTCGACAGTGTAGTCGACAATATAATCGACAGCGTCGACGCGAGGTTCACCCTAAGCGGACTTATATCTGTCGCGTTTTTTTTTTTTTTATTTTGTTGTTCGTTTATTTTGTTATTTCCTTCTGTAGACATTCGCGTCATCCCGGCCCGAGCACAGAACATAGTTTTGCCTTCGGAGCGGACGTTGTGAATGGGTTATAGAAGCAAATAATGTAATGTTTAGTGTTGGTATTGTTGTATATAGATAATGTAAATAATTTATTCTGTCCATATAATATCTTTCTTGTGCCTTACCCCACAGCTGCCCGTTCACCTGTCAGAGATCACCATCGGTTGTCTTGTCAGCATGGGGGTTTGCGGGACGCCGGAAACCCACATGTAACACCTAGTTATATGCAACCTTAGGAGACTTAGTGAACAGAAATCTGTTCGGATGGTCCGGGTCACATGACCAAGATGGCCGCCATGTCCAAAAATGGTAAAAACCTTAAAACATGTTCTTCTCCAGAACTACTGGGTCGATGGTCTTGAAACTTGGTATGAAGCATCGGGTGACTGCGTACTACCAGGTTTGCAAAAAAGTTGACCTTGACATATTTTACGCTCAGGCCATTTTTGGTCCCTTAAGCTTTTCAATGGGAAACAGGTAAATTTCCTCGCTAACACAACTTGGCTAATTTCATTTGAATTTCATAATGCATCCTAAGGACACTTAGGGAACAAAAAAAAAAAATATTCGTATGGTCCAGGTCACATGATCAAGATGTTTGCAATGCCCAAATATGGTAAAAAACCTTTAAAAACCTTCTTCTCAAGAACCATTGGACCAATTGTCTCTAACACAACTGGGCCAATTTCATTTAAATTTTATATGCAACCTTAGGACACTGAGAGATCAAAATTTTGTTCGGATGACCCTTTGTTGACCTTGACATATTTTACACCAAGGTCGAATTTGGCTACATAGGCTTTTCAAAGGGAAATAGGTAAATCAATGCATTTTTTGAAAAGTAGTGTGATCTGTGATATGAGAATAGGTTTAAATTGATTGTCTATGAATGCTTAAGGTCAAGGTGATTTAGTACTACCAAATTTGCACACGGCTCAGGGGAGCGACCAGGACCTCATGGCCCTCTTGTTTTACCGGCTTTCAATTAACATTTCTAGTACGATGGCACTAGTACCACGATTTAAATAATTGTTAGATTCTAGGCATAAAAAATGATCAGTTAGATCGAATTAAGTCCCTTCTTACACTAGGAATCCTATACACAGTAACCGACCGCTCTATTAGGCGACAACTCTCGCTATCGCTTTTGCATTTTCCTGTAAACAAACTATTTTCATTGGTATACATGTGCAAAACACATGCTATAAGTATTTAACCACAAGTCCTAAACTATTAAAAGTTTGTCATGTGTACCATTACGAATAAAACATTTTTACAAAACAAACCTCTCGGAGAACACCAAAATAAAGATAGTTTGCGTTTCTAAGATCTGCTCATTAATTTATTATCGGGAATTCTTGAACTGTTATACTGGATGCAATGTCATTGTATATTATATCTATTCTATATCAACAAAGCTTTCAAACTACTCTTTAGTTGTTTACCTACAAAGGTAATGACATCAAAGAACACAAGGATCTAATGTCCAAGCATATTTGCGCAACCACTTCTCTGACGCTAGCGTATGTATTTATAGATGTAAATGTTTTTTTATTCATATGCTCGTTTGAAAATGGTATACGAAGAGAAAAATGTTCGTGACTATACATATTAGAAAAGTTACAGCGACGTCAGCCGATTTGTAACAAGGCACTAAAACGTTGATCCCCATAGTGATTTGACCCGTAAGATGTAAATCAAAATACTTATCTTCTCTTTGTTGTCATTTTATTTTGTTGCAAACGATGTGGGGCTCCTTTACGAGCAGTTTGGTCAGGGTTAACACTGTGTGCCTGTGTGCGAAAATACGTTTCAGTTGTTTGCAAGAATACGCGAGAGACGACAAAAGCAGAAGACACTTCCAGGTGCAGTCTTTCAAGTTGTCTTCAGGGATAAAGTATAACTATGTACGCGGGCTGTACGCAGAATTTGCAGAACTAAATAAATTGAAAATCACGTTATTACGCAGCAGTTGCAAACATCAGACATTTTATGTGTGCTTGAAATATTTGAAAATTATTTCATTAGGAAATAGGTAACAAAACACAAAAACAATACACTTTATTTAAGGATTTCACAGCACAAGATATCCAACCGAAAAACACTGTAGTGGTTAGAAGCATTTAGTGAAGCAATGGAAAATATAGAATTTGGTAAAGTAAGATTTTATTGTGCCTATAGCTGATGTCAGGAACCATTTTGTAATATACAGAAAATGGCTTTGCAGTACATTTTTTCTAAGCAAAGTCTGTAGGATCCCTTGCGTCGGGCATCCCTAAGTGTAGAGTTGTACTTTCTACGTACATTTTATAAAATGGGAAGATGTAGTACTTTGGGTGTAAGTTGCTGGAACACTCATCGATGTGCCCACTCACTTGCAACATTCTGGTACGAGGGTCTCTAATCTGCTGATTATGAATCGTGACCCTGATACGCAGATAGTTGCCGGTTTCCCCTATATACTCCTCCCCACAGCCTCTGCATTTCATCACGTAGATAACATTTTTGACATCACATGTCCTATTTTCTTGCACTTTAAAGGTCTTTCCACAATTGAATTTGAATGAATTTCCTTCCAGTAGATGAATACAGAGGCCGCAGTTTGGTCTAGTACTTTTCGTTACTGCGCATGCATCGTTTGACGTAAACTTTGCTTTCGTTAGTAAGCGTTTGAGGTTATATGGCTGACGTTTACTTTTTATAATTTTAATTGTTATTATCGGTTTTATTTATAGAGGGTGACACATTTAGTAAACTAGTACTAATCATACATGTGGCCCTCTTTTCTGCTTCTTTCTGGGTAGAAACGAATACTAAGCAGTGTGGATAAAATAGAAGTAAAAGCAATGATCAGGAATCGATACAATTAACCCACAGATCCCATCAGAGACACCAAGGGAAAGAAACATAACATGAAACAACTAGACCCTAATTGAAACACCACTAGCGGACAGCCAAAAGGACAATTACTTGCCACAAAATGGCCAATTGGCTATTCAAAACAAAATAATATAAGCGATACACACGCTCAAAGACAGGCCACAAAAATTAACCACGACACAAGAATCGCCTTGCAACGGTCAGTGAAACGAATTCAACTGGGCGAGGGTCTTTAATCGACTTTACGTGGCCACAATCCTCGACCTTACTTCCGTCTCGATTTAGACATAATTGGTTCAGTCCGCATGAAGGCCTCCTAACCTATCGGTGCAACATCTATGTGCAATCAACCACTGAAATAAGACCAACAGGTAGACGTCGATGGGCCCAACCAGAGACAGAGCATCATGCACCAACCAACATTACATAAAATTAGATTTTCTCTTATTCTCGGTAAGCCTTTACGCCGGAACCGCCTAGTTCTGAGGCCTGACCCACCGGCGTGCAATTAAACAGGGAAGCAAAGTTGTCAACCGTGATTGCGTGAACTACCATGCATACACTCTGTCGTATAATATTTATTTTGTATCCAATCATTTTATAACGAAGAATGATTTCACGAAATTGGGAAGTGAAGTCATTGCAATTATATATTTTTCTGAACTTATATACTAAGTCACCATAAAATTCGGGTTCCGATTTACCTTGTTGCAGGAGAGATTTAAGCCAACATTGAATTTTGAAATTAAATCAACATAACGTCTATAAAATTTTGAAAAGGCTTTGCGTAGTTTTAAAACCGATAACACTGATAAAGAAGTTTGGCAGTTAACAATTTATGACGAGTGTTGAAGTCAGTTACATGACTAGATACTCTGGCAAATCGAATTAATTGCGAAATATAAACACAATAGGATGCCGCACGAGGAACATCACCATCCAAGAAAGGAAAATTTACAATTTCAAAATCAAAATCATCGCGTTTATCATAAATTGTGCAAGAAACAAATCCATCTTAAATAGATGAGTGTAAACCCCAATTCGGGGCCTCTGTATCAGAAGAATTTGCTTTATTTAACTGAAGTTCTAGGGAGTAAATTTGACTGGTCAAACCATCGAAATAGGTATTGTCAATATTTAATAAATCATCCAAACATCTAGAAGTCGAGCTAAAGGCTTCAATGATTTCAGATTGGTTATCAACGGAAAGGGGCACGTAACTAAACAAGAACAAATCAGCCACAAGGAGTGCGCAATTTGTACCAATCGGAATACACATAACTAAGCACCAAAGTAGAAGTGTAGGCAATGATCAGGAATCGATACAATTAAGCCTAAGCTCCCATCAGATACACCAGAGGGAAAGAACCACAAACACGAAACAACAGACCCAAACGGAAACACCAACAGCGGAAAGCCAAAAGGACAGCCACCCTCCCACAAAACGGCAAACAGGCCATCCAAAATAAAATAATATAAGAGACATATACCAAAAAAAAAAAAAAAAACCATAACAAAAAATAAACCGCGACAGAAGAACCACCCAGGAACTGCAAGCATTCCTGTGTACGTATTGTCAAGTAGAAAGGTTAGAACTTCAAACATTTTCTGAAATGACCATAAAGTATAATTGTTATGCTTTTCAGACGTGTAAAAAGCATTTCGTACATTACATTCAAGATGGAGTCAATTAAATCATAAGTTTTTTTCTTTTATAAGGAAGGGTAGTGTAAAGGGTGGAACAATCAAAAGTAGACAGACTTGAAGCACGAAAACGCCTCGATTCAGTTTATTTAAAAGTTAATTAGAATTTTTATAGACCAAAATAGATTTCTGCCTGATCTTTCAAAGACTTTGTCGCAATATTTAATCACATGTTCTTATGGCAGTAAAACATGAAGTTAATTATTTGGAGAGTTCAGTAGTGGTACAAGAGCTTGAATTTGCAATAAACCGTGCTTTGTATGGTATTTTATGAAGTTTAGTTAACCATATAACGTACGAAGCTTGTCTTGGCCTTCTGTAACACATACAGCAAACTTGGTGGCTGAATGACAAATGTGGTCATCAACTTAAGCCCTCTGTACAACCAAAGGCTGCAGTTCATGGGCCTTAGTACCACCAAAGTCTTGCTGAAGAGTGTAAACAACTGCCATCCAATCTCCCACGTGATTGGACAGAGACCCACCTACGAGTCAACCCGGACCAAGGTAACAGAACAAAGAGATGTCCGAGTATCCATGTCAGAGTCACATTTGGAAAGATATAATTCTGATGCGGAAGACTTACTTGAAAGAATTGTTAACACAGACGAACTAGGATCCACCACTATTGAGGCTAAACAACATAGTAAACAATGGACTGGCCACGGTTCACATCGTCAAAAGATATTCAAGACTCAGCTTTCAGTTGGCAAGGTTGTGGGATAGCAAGGGGTCTGTTGGTGGACTGTTTTCCTCATGACAAGACTATTAATGGCGACTATTATGCTGGTCTCCTGGACCAACAATGTGCAGCTGTAGTTACTGTACAGAAAAGGCGTGTCTAAAATACAAACGGTGTGCTGTTGCAACATGACAATGTTAGAGTCTATTCTTGCAAAATTTCTGTAGACGCTTTGAAGCGGAACGGTTTCAAACCCCTACCCAATCCATCCTATTCTCCTGATCTGGCACCCAGTGATTATTGTTAGTTTCCGAACTTAATAAAGAAACGATTGCGTTGATGTCACTTCCAGTCAGATGAAGGGTGGAGGGCGGATTGACTCTACAGACCTTGAATTCTACGAAAATGGACTTTTAGCCTTTGAACAGCGATTGAAAAAGTTCTTATTGCTGCGGGAGACTATGAGGAAAAAAGTCGAGCATAACTCTTAAGTAGGTAAGCCAGATATTTATTGATCGACCCTCGTAGTATGTATATTTTGAAAGAAAAAAAATGCATAAATAAAATTCTCGGCCTGGTTATTTTTGCACGATTTAGGATTTTCTACATTGCTGATAATTTGATCGGGTCTAAGATCAATAGGTCACTAGTGTTTAGGTGAGGTAAAATATAAAATACAACAGTCGAACAAACGTTATTACTCGTGTAACAAACACTCTTGAAAGCGATGATAACAAAACAATTTCATATCTATCAACAAAATTCGATATCGTTGAAATGGCGGATTTGAAGAAAATAGCTTGTGAAGCCATTGATCAGGCGGCGTCTGAACTGTATCACCTGAGTACAGAGATCTGGAGTCACCCTGAATTAGCTCTACAAGAAACACGGGCTCATCAGACTCTAACCAGTTTCCTGGACGGAAAAGGATTTGAGGTAAGAAGAATTTAATTGTGTGCCTATACGTATAATGTTGACCTCCTTTAACCCCTCTTTTATATAGAAAAACTGGGGATTACAGGGGTATGCCTTATCTTTCTTATTTCTGCTGTAAAGTATAGATTGTGGGTACTCGTTATAATCGCCTCATCGAGGCGGTTCTGACGAGTACCCACAATCTATTTTTTGAGCAAAAATAAGAAATATATCACAAATTTTCATCTTATTTTTTTCATTTTGTCGGCGATAAAGGCTACAATGAATTTGTATGTAGGCGTGTTTTCGTAATGACTAGTGACTCACAATGCACACGCCTATACAAATATATACACCTTTATCGCCGAAAAAATGAAAATTTTAGGATGAAAAATTGTGATATTTTTCTTATTTCTGCTCTAAAATATAGATCGTGGGTACTCGTTAGAACCGCCTCGATGAGGCGGTTCTAACGCGTACCTACAATCTATATTTTGAGCAAAAATAAGAAAAATAAGGTTTACCCCTGCAAACCCCAGTATTACTATATAAAAGTTGGGTTCGAGGGGGGTTAAAATTATATAGGCGAGTTTTCGTGATGGCTGTAAGGAGCAAGTGGAAACTGCGCTGATTTGTATAACAGGATGAAATTTCGGTCTTATCCGTTCGCTTTTTCTTTTTTTCTTTTTTACTATTTTTCTTTCTTTCTTTCTTTCTTTCTTCTTATACTGCGATCGGTCACATTTGACCTTTACTCGCAGGTATACATTACATTAACCGGTCCCGATAGCTCAGTTGGTAGAGTGTCCGCTCCGGGGAACGGGAGGTCTCGGGTTCGATCCCGGGCCGCGACATACCAAAGTCGTTAAAAATGGTACTAGCTGCTCCTCGCTTGGCACTCAGATTTACGGGGTAGAGCTAGGACTGGTCGATCCAGTGTCAGGATAATGTGACTGGGTGTGGTATCATGTAATGTGTCTGGGACATGATACTTCAGTGAGGCAGCACTATAAACGTGAGCATTGAGCTCCCTGTCGCAACCAGACACCGTCGTGATATGATTGAAAAATTGTTGAAAGCGACGTTAAACCCGAATTCACACACACACATACAGGGTGTCCAAAAAGTAAGTTAACAGTTTTGACGAGATTTTAATACATCATAACGTTGTGAAAGCGGTATAAAATTTCTCACAGACATAGCATATATCCTTAAGTTTTTTCTTATAAAATTTCATACAAATCCATTAAAGCATAAAAAAATAACAAACAATAAACAAAAAATACCAAATTTGTCCAGTGACGTCAATTTAGTAATTTATGACGTTTTCCAGATGCCGCCCCTTTCGACGTTTTCCTTCCCGTACTCGCTGCTTGAAATTTTCAATTACTCTAGCACAAGTGCCAACACTTATCTTCTTGACTTCCCTGCGTATTTGTTTTAATAACATAGCAGTATCTGTGGGTCTGGGCTTGTAAACAACCGATTTAAGATAACCCCAAAGAAAGAAATCACAGGGGTTCAGGTCTGGACTGTGCGCAGGCCAAGTTACGCCGCATTGTTTCACTTCGGGATATCGTCTGGAAATTACCCGCTCATCAAATGTGTCATGTAACATATCTAACACTTTGTTAGCCGTATGTGGTGTTGCTCCATCTTGCATAAACCATTCACTGTTAATGTCAGTTGATCGTTTCCGCAATTCCGGTAAAAACTTGTTGTTTAATAGCGACATGTAGCGGTCTGAATTAACAGTATCGCTAAACACATACGGTCCAATGATTCCCCTGGATGACATAGCACACCAAACTGTAATTTTATCGCTATGGAGTGGCCTTTCTGCTATTTGGTGGGGCTGTTCATTTGCCCAAAATCTCATGTTCTGTTTGCAAACATGTCCTGATAAAAGGAAATGTGACTCATCGCTAAACCACACATCATTAAAAGCATCGGCGTAAGTGTCAATAACGTCTGATGCCCAGTTACAAAATGATAGCCTTTCCACTTGATCCGTTATATTTAAGCTCTGCATAATTTGTATTTTATATGGATAAAGTTCTAAATCTTTTCTTATTATGTTATGAACGGATGATTTGGGGATACCTGTCTCCGAGGATGTACGCCGAATTGAGTTTTCAGGACTGTCTTGCATAAGTTCTTGAAGCGTGCTCACATTTTCATCACTTCTACTGGTCTTCGGCCGTCCCGACTTTTGCGCGTCTTTCACCGATCCCGTTTCTTCAAATTTTCTGATAGTCTTGTAGATATTTAGTCGACTTACAGTATCACCATTAAATGAATATTTAAATTTTCTTTGAACATCTGTAGCGCTTTTAGTTTCGTAAAAGTTCTTTACAATGAAAATACGCTGGGCTAACGTCAAACGCGCCATCTTGGAAAAAACAAGATTTTAAATGACGTCATTTTGCGACAACGTCAATTATTTTGGCGCGTTTTAATTATGTCGTATAAAAACTTTAGGATATGTGCGTTAATTTGGAATATTGTTCATCAAAATAGCTTTAAAATTAAAAAAGTTATGACGGGTTAAAACTGTTAACTTACTTTTTGGACACCCTGTACATTACATTAACTCCAAAGCCAACACAGTAACCATGTAATTACGGTAGGGGTCTTTAACCTGCACAGGAGATGACTCTTCCTCCAGTTCAGTAAAGTCACGAGGACGGTGCACTCAAAGTTATTGAAAGTTCAAGTTGGTTCAGTCATATCCACTCAACCTTACTGTGTACAATGTGACAAACAGAACAAGCCTACATTAAAATCCAAGAATTTGTCTACATTTAGAAAAAGGCGGAAATTCTCCCAAGTGTATCCATTCCCCTTAAATCGACCAACCACACTACCATACAGCGTTCTCATTCTGTATGGAGACGGCATACGTATAGTGCACAACGAATACAGATCATACTGCACGAATGCGCAGGCTGATCTGTCTTTGGTGGACACACATGTACGCTTGTTTCAGCCCATATCAAATCGATGACTCAGTCTACACTGTCTTAAGGGGAATGGAAACACCTGGCTGATTTTTCCGCCATTTTTCAAAGGGAGACTACTATCGGGACTTCCTGTTCTCTTTTCTGTAAGCCCTGTCCCACTAAAAATGGGGTCTACTCTTAAACGAAAAAATTTGCTCCTGAGGAGCAAATTCTTACCTTTAAGAGTCGACCCCTATTGACATGGGAGTGCAGTGACGTCAAACTTATCGACGGTGTGTGTGACGTACTATTCAACGAGTGCGCACCAAAAAACGCGAAAATTCTCGATTCTGGTCTTCTCGATTCGCAGTCACTTCCATTGTTGACATCCGCCATATTTTGAAGACATTATTGTGTTGTCATTAACATCACTGTATGTGAAGTAACGCCAAAATCTAGGCGACATGCGAGATCTCCGATTCAACCACTGCACATCAAACACGTGAAAATTCTCATTTTTTATCCTGTCCCTGATAGGACAGCCTGGGTAGGACAAGAGTTTCTGGTTTTCATTTTCTATACCTTTATTTTATAGAAAATTAAAATATGTGTTTAACCCATATATGCCTCGCGGCCCTTTTCTGGGACATTGGCAAACAGTGCAGACACAGATCAGACGCCGCAAAACGCGGCGTCTGATCTGTGTCTTCACTATTTGATTAAAGAACACTCATTTTTGTAAAATTTCATACAAGCAATAACAAACCTGACACCCCTATAATTAGAAATGGTCCACTCCAACTTTACTGGATGGAATATTCCATTGTCATATATGGGTTAATGTCTCGTGGTCTGGTGTTGTGGATATCTCACAGTGACTCAGACTACCCGTATCTCGAACACATTACAAAAACACGCCTATGCAAATACATTGCATTTATCGCCGGAAAAAGGAAATTTGCAGATGAAAATTTGTGATATTGTTCTTATTTCTGCTCAAAATATAGATTGTGGGTACACATTATAACCACAGAGGCGGTTCTAACGAGTACTCATAATCTATATTTTGGAGCAGAAATACGAAAAATAATGTAAACCCCCGTAAACCCCAGCTTTGCTATATAAAAGTGGGGTTTAAGGGGGTCAAAATTATATAGGCGTTTTTTATGCAAAGGTGTTTGCGCCATTGAAACTCGACGGTGTACTTTATAGGTTGAGAAGTCTTATAAACTGGAAACGGCATTCAAGGCAACATTTGGTTCCTCTACGAAGCCAAACATCTGCGTAATCTGTGAATATGATGCTCTGCCTGATATTGGACATGCGTGCGGACATAATCTGATAGCGGAAGTTGGGGTCGCTGCTGGAATAGGGATAAAATCTGCTATCTCAGCTTCAAACAACACCCTAGGGAAGGTAAAAAAACTTTTAAATAAATAAATAAATAAATAAATAATCAAGCTATGTTCGTTATTAGGCTGGTTCATGAAGAATTACAGTTCTCTATAACTGTATGATTTTCTTATCAATTATTAGAAGTAGTAAAACCCGTCTTTTGGTTTCCTTTTTAAGTTTAAATGGCAATTTCCGAACTTAACGACTAGCTCTATAATGACGTAGGCCAAGCTATTAATTTAAGAATTTTGTGGATGCCGAGATCCGTTTAGAAGTTTCTGTACTGATTATCTTTGTTAAGTTCGACGTAATCACGGGAAATTTTGTTCTGTTTGTTTAATTATCCACACGCTTTTCGAAGAAAAAGTGGGGATAGTGTAATTGTCTTCGTCGTCCGTACGCACATACGTCCGTACGTCCGTCCGTCTTACCGGATAACTCCCCCTAGACGGTTATAGATAGAAACTTGAGACTTTGGGATCTAATAGATCTTTGGTCTGGGGAGTGCATGACACTTTCGGAATTTTGATCACATCCCTAGGGGTGGGCCCAGTGACTGGGGCCCGCGGGGTTCAAAAATCAAAATTTTTAGAACATGGTGGATATGCGATGGCGTGCTATCGACTGAGCAATTCTAGTTTGAGGTTTAACGTCCCCGTCAACACTGTACAGGTCATTCTGGAGACGTTGATTCTAATTTTGTGGGACTTTTAGCCGACATTGAGATGAAATGACATCTCAAACCCTGTCGCCCAATGAAACCAATAGGGTTCGTAAGCATGAACGGTCCGACTCGCACCGCTTTGCCAACCTGATTTTTTGATAATTTAATTAACTAGCAGAATGAAAAAAAAAAAAAACAACATGAGCATTGTTTTTGATCTCAGATTAATATTGGTTACTACGGATGACCTCCTATCAATACAGGATAGTCAATTAATATTATTGAATGATTGGCGTTAATACGGCGGCTATAACGAGCACACGTCATCTATGTTGTTACCAGTGAAACAAACACAAAAAAAAACCATTTCAAACATGTCTTATCAGAGAGAGAGAGAGAGAGAGAGAGAGAGAGAGAGAGAGAGATAGAGATATTCATGGTCGTGTTTTGCTACTATGCCAGCCTTAACATGGAACACATTTAATATTATTCGTTAGACACCTACTCTGAAATTATCTTGCAACCTGGAGTTTGGTTAGTTAAAGTTTATATTGTTTGTTGTAAGTTTTGTGGAGTTTGATCAGGTTCTTCACTGTTTGCCAGTGCCATACATGTATTTTTGAAACACCCATTTTAGCCACGCCCATTACTGACTATCAACCGATCCGATTCCATGAATAATGTATTCATTCCAGTTCACAAACTGAATTGAAAACGTAGGAGTCATCGTACTCAGCAGGATATTTGACCGAAAAGCTAATTGGATGTATCGTGTGTTACATTTTCGCTCACCAAGCCTTGTTCCCGTTTGATTCTAGGTAACAGTCCTCGGTACACCAGCAGAGGAAGCCCATGGGGGCAAGATTGATCTGATTAATGCAGGCGCTTTCAACGATGTCGACGTCGCGATGATGGCACATCCGGACTCGGAAGATGACCGTACACCGGTCATGTTGGCCGTGGAGGGGTAGGCCATTTATCTTCGTCACCAATGACCTTGAAATGTTTTGCCACATACGCGGACACCTAAATTACAAAGTGAACTTCAGACACACTTCAGAGACCTAACAATTAAGAGTCAGCGCTCTTTTCCACTAGGACGAAAGGAAGTGCGTTGTTCTTGTTTCTAATGATGTCTTACGCCCAAATCATCACATTTTGGTCATTTTAGAACTTGACGGCTGGTGGTATTTTTTTCATCAAAATTTTCCTTGACAATCTAAGACCTTCTAAGCTGTTCACCAGTACTAATCGCCCATCCTTCTGCCAGCTACATGTATCTACAGTTGTTCTGTTTGGACTAATGGAAGGATGAATGTTTTACCGCGAACAAAAAAAAACGTGCCGGACCCGCACCATTCTTGTCTTCAGTCGAACGTAAATCCGACTACCCAACGCGGTCCGGCTTGAGTAAGGTAGAAAGTTTCGCCTCTTTGTACATATTTCCACGAACACAGGTTTCATTGCCACAAGTCACAGAAACATTTAAAACCTTAGAGACCTCTGGCTTCTTCAGCATCCGTTCTCTACTGACGAAATTTTATACCCACACCCATATATTTCCATCCCACGAAAATTCGTAAGAAAAAGGTAAAAAAGCTTTTGATAATCTAACTTCTGAATGACTTCAAAATGTAACTTGCCGGCCTCGGTAGCTCAGTCGGATACGCGGGTTCGATACCTGCCGGGGTCGGCAACATTCTCTCGTGGAGATTGATCATGAAATCTGTTCTACGGTCATTCTCTCCCTTCCGCTGATTCAAGAAGGGCAGTTGTCAGTTTCTGACGAAAGAATGTGCAGTGTACTGGTTAACCGTTTAAGTATTAGCTTGCCCAGGAATAGTGCGGATAGGTATACTGACCGGCTAAAACATGACCTAAAATAGTGTTGACTGGGCCATTAAACTCCAATACAATGAACAAACAGACCAAAATGTAACTTTGGGTCGTAGGGGGAAAAGACACAAACAGAGTAATATGATATGGGAAAATATGTTAAACGGAATCTAATATTCTAATAAATTCGATTTCTGTCAGAAAAGAAAAGACAAACAGAAACTCATGGGTTACGCGAACGACAACAAAAATCACCACTTTCGAATTTCGACGGGAAGACTCAGCATAAACCAGTGCCATTTATATATTCTTTGGTCATATTCGTATATTTCCGCACAGATCACTACATAAAACTCAAGCGTCTGTCAATAGCATTTTTACCGAGTTTCTGTTATTGCCAGACGTCTGTCAATAGCAGTTTTACCGAGCTTCTGCTATTGACAGACGTCTGGCAATAGACACTCCGATATTTCTAATACGCGTGTTTTTGTAATGATACCCGTCTCCAGCTGAATGAAATATTTTAGCCATAACCATTTCAGACTATCCACCAATCAAATTTCGTGATATAATATATATGAGTCGAGGCACAGCATTTCCTACAACTTACACATGCGCACAACGAAGAATCAGATCAGCCTGCGCATCCATGTAGTCTAACCAGAGACTTATCTTGCTGCATGACGGAGCATTGGGCACTATAAGTTATCATAAGAGCGCACAACGAAGATTCTGATCAGATTGTGCTGGCTCATATAATATATTTGATTTATTTATAACTTGCATGACAGTCTGAATCCTGACTTAATGGCTTTTCAGAAGCCAACTGATCTGGATCTACTCCGTTTGCAAAGGAAAGGGTTGTCGTGTTCAGCAGGACAATGGTTATTATACCACTAATTTGGCCCGCGCCCGTCGGGGCTTGGAGAAATCGATTTGGTTGCATGGTGCTTCCACTCGAAGTTGAACCACGCGAAACTGAAACCTACCTTACATGAGTACTGGTTAACGGCTTAGAGGGTCTAAGCCTGGCCCAGACAGAGTGGTGGAAGTTGAACCGTCCCTACATATAAACATTTGGTGTGTTTGGGCGACAGGGCTTGAGATGTCATTTAATCTAGTTCAACAGACTGGAAGCAACGTCTCCAAAATGACCTAAATATTGTTGATGTTGACTTAACACCTCAATTCAAACAAACAAGATACGTACCTCATGTAACGCTAGTTAGAAAAGGCTTGTAAAGGGCTTTCCATTCGCCTTTAAGTATTGGAGCCAACGAGCAACAAAGCCTTCAATTACAGTAAAAAATCCTATATTGCACGACCCGCAGAAAAAACGACCGACTGAAGTCGGTTGATTTTCTAAGAGTGCCCTGAAATCACCCTGTCATTCTGCCAGTCTGTCAGTCTGTCTGTCCGTCCGTAACCCGTTTGTGAAAATTGGTGATAGTGACTTAACCGCTTGGAATATTTAAACAATTTTTTGCATAAAAAAGGCGAAAAATGTGAAAATTTTCGAATTGCTTCTCCTCGGAAACCGTTGGGCCGATTGAAGTCAAATTTCATATGGAGCCTCTATGGGATGGGGGAACCAAAATTTGCTCATGGGGTCCAGGTCACTTGACCAAAATGGCCGCCAAGCCATATATGGTCTGTCTGGCTGTCCGTCCGTAACCCGTTTGTGAAAATCGGTGATAGTGACTTAACCGCTTGGAATATTTAAACAATTGTTGGCATACTGATAGATATCAATGAGATCTAACCAATGAACTTGCAAAATATTACATTCCATTTAGTATAGCCTCGCCGAGGCGAAAAATGTGAAAATTTCGAACTGCTTCTCCTCGGAAACCGTTGCGCCGATTGAAGTCAAATTTCATATGGAGCCTCTATGGGATGGGGGAAACCAAAATTTGCTCATGGGGTCCAGGTCACATGACCAAAATGGTCGCCAAGCCATATATGGTAAAAACCCTTCAAAAATAGTCTTCTCCAGAACCACTAGGCAGATTTCCACGAAACTTAATAAATAGCATCTGGGACGTAGGCCCATCATAAATTGCTAAAATGGTGACCCTGGGTTGACCTTGACCTTCTTTGTGCCTAGGTCAAACTTTGACACATATGCTTTTGTATTGGAAAAGTGAGAATGCATTTTATCCTGCAAACGATTCAGAATACAGTACTAAAGTATAAGATACATTTTTGCTCCTTACGATAAGGCGCATTTACTGGGGAAACCGTTTTAGGTCCTGTTCACATGACCAAAATGGCCGCCATACCCATATATGGTAACACTTATTAAGCTAAAAGCATCCGGCGGGTCGTGAACTTCAGCTGAAGCACTGGTTTAGACCATCTTTCACCATTGGGAATAAGTGCTCTTTGAGACCATTTTAAACAGTCCCAAAGGTGGTCACGGATCTGATGCAGAATATTCTAGTTTTATTTTAGTTGTCCTTATATTGGACTTTCGATGTACATACATCCCCTATAAAAAGAGATTGCACGACCCGCAGAAAAAGCAACCGACTGAAGTCGGTTTTTTCTAAGAGTGCCCTAAAATCACCGTGTCATTCTGTCATTCTGTCAATCTGTCAGTCTGTCAGTCTGTCATTCTGTCTGTCCGTCCGTAACCCGTTTGTGAAAATTGGTGATAGTGACTTAACCGCTTGGAATATTTAAACAATTTTTGGCATACTGATAGATATCAATGAGATCTAACCAATGAACTTACGAAATATTACATTCCATTTAGTATAGCCTCGCCGAGGCGAAAAATGTGAAAATTTTCGAACATTTTTGAACTGCTTCTCCTCGGAAACCGTTGGGCCGATTGAAGTCAAATTTCATATGGAGCCTCTATGGGATGGGGGAAACCAAAATTTGCTCATGGGGTCAAGGTCACATGACCAAAATGGCCGCCAAGCCATATATGGTTTGTCTGTCTGTCCGTCCGTAACCCGTAAGTGAAATTTGGTGATAGTGACTTAACCGCTTGGAATATTTAAACAATTTTTGGCATACTGACAGATATCAATGAGATCTAACCAATGAACTTACGAAAAATTACATTCCATTTAGTATAGCCTCGCCGAGGCGAAAAATGTGAAAATTTTCGAACATTTTTGAACTGCTTCTCCTCGGAAACCGTTGGGCCGATTGAAGTCAAATTTCATATGGAGCCTCTATGGGATAGGGAAACCAAAATTTGCTCATGGGGTCCAGGTCACATGACCAAAATGGCCGCCAAGCCATATATGGTAAAAACCCTTCAAAAATAGTCTTCTCCAGAACCACTGGGCAGATTTCCACGAAACTTGATAAATAGCATCTGGGATGTAGGCCTATCATAAATTGCTAAAATGGTGACCCTGGGTTGACCTTGACCTTCTTTGGGTCCGTCCGTAACCCGTTTGTGAAAATTGGTGATTGTGACTTAACCGCTTGGAATATTTAAACAATTTTTGGCATACTGATAGATATCAATGAGATCTAACCAATGAACTTACGAAATATTACATTCCATTTAGTATAGCCTCGCCGAGGCGAAAAATGTGAAATTTTTCGAACATTTTTGAACTGCTTCTTCTCGGAAACCGTTGGGCCGATTGAAGTCAAATTTCATATGGAGCCTCTATGGGATGGGGGAAACCAAAATTTGCTCATGGGGTCAAGGTCACATGACCAAAATGGCCGCCAATCTATATATGGTTTGTCTGTCTGTCCGTCCGTAACCCGTTTGTGAAAATTGGTGATAGTGACTTAACCGCTTGGAATATTTAAACAATTTTTGGCATACTGATAGATATCAATGAGATCTAACCAATGAACTTGGAAATATTACATTCCATTTAGTATAGCTTCGCCGAGGCGAAAAATGTGAAAATTTTCGAACTGCTTCTCCTCGGAAACCGTTGGGCCGATTGAAATCAAATTTCATATGGAGCCTCTATGGGATGGGGGAAACCAAAAATTGCTCATGGGGTCCAGGACACATGACCAAAATGGCCGCCAAGCCATATATGGTCTGTCTATCTGTCCGTTCGTAACCCGTTTGTGAAAATTGGTGATAGTGACTTAACCGCTTGGAATATTTAAACAATTTTTGGCATACTGATAAATATCAATGAGATCTTATCAATGAACTTGCGAAATATTACATTCCATTTAGTACAGCCTCGCCGAGGCGAAAAATGTGAAAATTTTCGAACTGCTTCTCCTCGGAAATCGTTGGGCCGATTGAAGTCAAATTTCATATGGAGCCTCTACGGGATAGGGGAAACCAAAATTTCCTCATGGGGTCCAGGTCACATGACCAAAATGGCCACCAAGCAATATTTGGTAAAAACCCTTCAAAAATAGTCTTCTCCAGAACCACTGTGCAGATTTCCACGAAACTTGATAAATAGCATCTGGAACGTAGGCCCATCATAAATTGCTAAAATGGTGACCCTGGGTTGACCTTGACCTTCTTTGTGCCTAGGTCAAACTTTGACACATATGCTTTTGTGTTGGATTTTATCCTGCAAACGATTCAGAATACAGTACTAAAGTATAAGATATATTTTTGCTCCTTACGATAAGGCGCATTTATTGGGGGAACCGTTTTATGTCCAGGTCACATGACCAAAATGGCCGCCATACCCATATATGGTAACACTCATAAAGCTAAAAGCATCCGGCGGGTCGTGCACTTCAGCTGAAGCACTGGTTTCGTTTATATCTCCCTTGACATAACCCGTAACTTGTAGAGAGCTCGGGCGTCAGCGGGGATATATCTGTCTTCTATGGCCACCACATAAATCTTGTTGTAGGTTTTGCCGCACCCTGACTCACATATTAATATGCATTTTAACAGTTTACTGGTGACGTTCACAGGGAAAGCAGCCCATGCTGCGGGATTTCCATGGGAAGGAGTTAACGCCCTTGATGCCGTCTTTGTTTGCTACCAGAGCATCGCTTGTATGAGACAACAGATGAGGCCGGACTGGAGAGTGCATAGTAAGCCTACATCACGTAAACACGCCTATATTACCCCCCCCCCCTCCCTCCTAACCCCAACTTTTATGTTGTAAAACTGGGGTTTACAGTTTACAGAGGTATAAATCTTTCTTCATATTTCCAGAATCTATGTTTTGAGCAGAAATATGAAAAATATCAGAATATTTTTATCTGAAAATTTTCAATTTGTGTGTGTGTGTGTGTGTGTGTGTGTGTGTGTGTGTGTGTGTGTGTGTGTGTGGTAATGCTAACATTTTTAGTATATTTGAACAGGCGTGTTTTCGTAATGATCTTTTGGAAACTATCTCCATGTGAGATATCGTTTTCTCACGCACCAATGCCTGTGAGGCTGAGGCATCCCTGTGTATCGTTACGATAACACATCAGTGTGAAATATTACATTATTTTATATCCATCACAAAAACACGCCTATATAATATTGACCCCCTTGAACCCACTTTTATATAGTAAAACTAGGATTTACATGGGTAAACCGCAGTTTTCTTAATTTTTTTTTTCTCTAAAATATAGACTGTGAGTACTCGTAAGAACCGCCTCGAAGGCGGTTCTTACGAGTACTCAAAGTCTATATTTTAGAGCATAAATAAGAAAAATGTAACAATTTTTCATCACAAAATCTTAGTTTTTCGCCTAAAAAATACTCTGTATGTGTATATGCGTGTTTTCGTAATTTAAAAAAAAAACGGCTATTTTTCTGATAAAAATCTGTGATAGATTTCGTATTAATGCCTCAAAGTAAGATTGTGGTGCTCGTCAGGATCGAGGCGATTCTAATGAGTATCCTCAATCTATGTTTTTGAGCAGAAATTAGAAGAAAAAAACATGTCTGTCCCTGTATACCCCAGTTGTATAAATATACAAAGGGATTTAGAGGGGTGTTCATTGCACGGACTTGTTAGCATGACATCGGCAATCACGAGACACACATGGTCCACCATGTTCCAAATTATCGTATGACGTCGGCTTTCTCAGCCCCCGCCCATCGGGGCTTGAAGAAATAGATGGGCTGCATGATGCTTCCACGCAGAGCTGAAACAGACCCGCACACGAGTACTGGTAAACGGCTTCCAGGCCTGCTCAGGCAATGCTGTGTGAGTCGGCCCGTCCATGCTTATAAACCCTATTTGTTTAAATTGGGCGGTAGGATTTGAGATGTCATTTCATGTCTATGTCCGGTAAAAGTCCCACAAAATCGGAATCAGTGTCTCCAAAATGACCTTTACAGTGTTGACGGGGACGTTAAACTTCAAATCAAACAAACAAACGTCGGCTTTCTACATTAGCTATATTAGCTGGTGGATAAAACAGCAATCCATAAGTTCAATAGGCTACATTGTGTACATATAAACTTAATTGTTATTCCTGAATATACATAAACCTCAAATATGACTGCCTTTTCTTAATTTAAAGAGTATTTTGGTACCAAAGTTTCTCAACTTCGTTGAAACTTTTCATTTTCCATTTCCCGAAGAAATACTTTGAGTAGACTGCAATCAAATCGTTATATTAAGTTTAAATGTGAGAAAAATAATCGATCATTGTTGTTCAGTGGGGTCAGGAGAGCCCAGCGGTCACGTGGGAAACGAGCCTCGTTTCCCGTGGCGTGAGAAACGCGCCTCGTTTACCGTGACTGCTGAACCCGAGGGTGCACCAAACAATAATGCTGGATTCTATTTATCTTGCAAATGATACACTATAAGAATCTTATATGGGTATGAGGGGTTGATGGAAAAATCCGTCCCGAGGGTCACTGTCCGGCAACACGAGGCTTGCTGTAAGTGGTTCAACAGATATGGGCAATGTTGCTCACGTGTTACCAGAATTCTATATCGGTGGTACTGGAACTTGTCATACCAACACGAAAACACGCCTATATAATTTTGACCCCCTTGAACCCCACTTTTATATTGTAAAAAACTGGGGTTTTCAGTTTTCTTATTTCTGCTGTCAAATATAGATTGTAGGTACTCGTTAGAACCGCCTCATCGAGGCGGTTCTAACGAGTATCCACAATCTATATTTTGAGCAGAAATAAGAAACATATTACAATTTTTCCTATGAAAACTTTCGACAATAATGCTTGATATTTCCTTTGAATCGTCTGTTGGTCAGAAATTTCAAGTATCATTTTGTCTGAAAAATAAGAAGAAAAATATCGTCAGGCAGTAATTTGGAATAGTTCCCCCCCCCACCCCCCCCCCCCCCCCCCCAAAAAAAAAAAAAAAAAAAAACAAGGAAAAATAAAGTACAGAACCCGGGAACGGACATGAATTTTTTTGTTCGGACAACATATTATCTTGTGCGCACAAGATATTATCTTGTGCAGACAACATATTATCTTGTTCGCACAACTTATTATCTTGTTCGCACAACATATTAAAAAAAATCATGTCACTTCCCGGGTTCCGTACTGAAGCGTCAGTTCGCAATTTTTCTCTCGCAGGCATAGTAAGAGAAGGTGGTGTCCGGACAAATATTATTCCAGAAAGGGCTTCACTGGAAATAAGCATCAGAGCTCCAACGGATACGGAGTTGACGGCCCTGAAGGAGAAGATTGTTGCCTGCTTCAGTGCTGCTGCTACTGCTACTGGATGTCAGGTACCCGTGATTGCAAGATCTGTATACAATCGAACTTCGATTGCTCGAACACCTTTGGCACCTCGAAAATCTGTTCGAGTCAGGGAGAGTTCGAGCCACTAAGGTTTACTACCAGAAGGCATAACAAGATACTTCGGTGTTCTTTAATGAAAATGTATGCTGTTTGTACTCATTAGAATCGCCTCATCGAGGCGATTCTAATGAGTACACACAGCATACATTTGCAAGATAAAAAACGAAATTCTCCTAAATTACATGAATCACCCACTGTTTCTTATGGAGAGGATTTCCCTACGGGCTCAAGAACGGGTTTGACTAAACCATGGTGAACGAGCCATCGGTGATCCAGCCGTCGAAGTTCTACTGCAATTAAAATCCTAGTTTATTTTACATTTGATGATACAGTCCAGCGATTCTAATGAGTCAAATCGACATACATCTGATACATTTTCAAGACTTTTTTTAATTTTGGCTGTGGTTTTTACGGGCTTTTCAAGATTATTTCACTCATATCAAGCAGATCGTTAAACAGAGGTGGGCGAAAAACCGGATAACCCGGAGAAAAACAACCTGACCTTCCTTTATAGAACTTGGCGTCTCACATGTGACCCGAGCTAGGTTCGAACCACAGCGATGAGAGACCCTTATGATTAAGAGTCAGCGTTCTTATCCATTCGGCCACCCCACATTTTCATGCTTTATTAAGAATACTATTCAAATTAGACAGCTATTGAGATTTTTTCCTAGTGAATCATGAACATGTTCGAAATATCCAAGGTGTTCGAGTCTTCAAAGTTTCGCTGTACTTGAGCCTAGCAGCTAAGACTCTGGCGAACCTGCGCATATACGCAGTCTCTCCAGAGCCTTAGCTGTTCGTAGACATAAGAGGCCTTGATAAAGCTTCATGCAGATCATGCGTCAACCCTTTTAGATGTCACGAGCAGGCGTTTTTGCATCATGAAAACACGCCTATATAATTTTGACCCCCTTGAACCCCACTTTTATATAATAAAACTGGGGTTTCCGGGGGTATACCTTATTTTATGTATGTACTCATTAGAGTGTATAGTGACGAGGTGAGCTTTTGGGATCACTTTTCGTCCGTCGTCCGTCGTCAGTCCGTGCGTGCGTGCGTCCGTCCGTAAACAATTTCTTCAAACGACATCTCCTCCTAATCCACTGATCGGATTTTGACCAAACTTCACAGGAATGATCCTTAGGTGGTCCCCTTTCAAAGTTGTTCAATAGGTTCCGGTCCGTTGCACATCTAGGTCATAGGAGCCAAAAATAGATTTTTTTCACCAAAAACTTAAAAAATCTTCTTCTCTGAAACCACAAGGCCCAGGTATTTGATATTTGGTATGAAGCTTCATATAGTGGACGCCTACCAAGATTGTTCAAATTATAGTGCTGGGGCCAAAAATGCCCCCGCTCCGGGGCCCTTTGGTTTTACATGGGCTTATATAGGGAAAATCTTTAAAAATCTTCTTCTCTGAAACCGTAAAGCCCAGGTCTTTGATATTTGGTATGAAGCTTCATCTAGTGGACCCCTACCAAGATTGTTCAAATTATAGTGCTGGGGCCAAAAATGCCCCCGCTCTGGGGCCCTTTGGTTTTACATGGGCTTATATAGGGAAAATCTGTAAAAATCTTCTCCTCTGAAACCGCAAAGCCCAGGGGCCCGTTTCACTAAACTTCGTAACTTTACGAAATTCGTAGACTTAAGAACTCGACTTACGAAATTCTTAAGAAAATCACGGGTGCGTATTACTAACGTCTTCGTAAGTTAAATGACTTACGAATTTCGTAGCTAAGAATTCGTAGCTACTCTCTAATGCTGAAGATATTTTTTTTACGTACGTAGGTTGAGATTGCGGGAATTTATTGTAATTAAAACACGTTTTAGACATGAGGAATCACATGTTTTGTTGGTTTAGATTTACTTTGACCGATTGCGCGGAGCAGAAAACGAAAAATTTTGAATGGGGAAAAAGAAAAATGTAGTAAACCCGTTTGCATCAAAGCTGTTTCAGTCCATCGGCGCTGTGAAGAAGGCATAGAGGGAATGGACAGGCCTAAGTTAAATGATGAAAGCTGGCATCTCTCTGTCATACCTGCACACTGTGTGTGTGTTGTCATTATTTATGTGTTACGTAGTTATCGATGACGTCATCAATTTAAATACGCAAGGGAGCTTACTCCGACTCATTTCTTAAGGTCGGGTAAAATCTAGGCATAGGCCTAGCCGGTATCAGTTGCCGATTCATCTAAGTTGTTTGTTTGAATTTATCTATCTATCTTCTGATACTGCGTCGGTCACATTTGACCATTACCGCAGGTGTATATTACATACACTCCAGGGGCCCGTTTCACTAAACTTCGTAACTTTACGAAATTCGTAGACTTAAGAACTCGACTTACGAAATTCTTAAGAAAATCACGGGTGCGTATTACTAACGTCTTCGTAAGTTAAATGACTTACGAATTTCGTAGCTAAGAATTCGTAGCTACTCTCTAATGCTGAAGATAACTTTTTTACGTACGTAGGTTGAGATTGCGGGAATTTATTGTAATTAAAACACGTTTTAGACATGAGGAATCACATGTTTTGTTGGTTTAGATTTACTTTGACCGATTGCGAGGAGCAGAAAACGAAAAATTTTGAATGGGGAAAAAGAAAAATGTAGCAAATCCGTTTGCATCAAAGCTATTTCAGTCCATCGGCGCTGTGAAGAAGGCATAGAGGGAATAGACAGGCCTAAGTTAAATGATGAAAGCTGGCAAATCTCTGTCATACCTGCACACTGTGTGTGTGTTGTCATTATTTATGTGTTACGTAGTTATCGATGACGTCATCAATTTAAATACGCAAGGGAGCTTACTCCGACTCATTTCTTAAGGTCGGGTAAAATCTAGGCATAGGCCTAGCCGGTATCAGTAGCCGATTCATCTAAGTTGTTTGTTTGAATTGACCTTTAACGTCCCCGTCAACACTATTTAGGTTAATTTGGAGACGTTGCTTCCAATTTTGTGTGACTTTACCCTATGAAACCAATACTCAGAGTATGGTTTATAAATATGCATGGACTGTCCGACTCGCTCTGACATGTGCGGTCGGTTTCAGCTCTGTGCGGAAGCACCATGCAGTCAAATCTATTTCTCATAGCCCGACCAAGTTGAAAACCATAGTTCTTCGCTAAACTTTCGGAATATTTCGAATGTCTAGCACCGACCGAGGAGTCAGTACTGTTTGTTGGTAATTAAAACTTCAACTCAATCCTATTTTTTATATTATTTTTTTTCCTATCTTCTCGCCTCATAACCATACATAGCCTATCTCTTATGGTCATTTTATAAGCATATCAGGACGTCTCTTTTTCAATTACGGAAGTCCCCCCCCCTTTCTCTGGTAAATCTGAAGACCTAGACATGTACCTTACATTAGACCCCCCCACCCCCCAAATAATAATAATAACCAGTGCTTCAGCTGAAGTGCACGACCCGCCGGATGCTTTTAGCTTTATGAGTGTTACCATATATGGGTATGGCGGCCATTTTGGTCATGTGACCTGGACATAAAACGGTTCCCCCAATAAATGCGCCTTATCGTAAGGAGCAAAAATATATCTTATACTTTAGTACTGTATTCTGAATCGTTTGCAGGATAAAATCCAACACAAAAGCATATGTGTCAAAGTTTGACCTAGGCACAAAGAAGGTCAAGGTCAACCCAGGGTCACCATTTTAGCAATTTATGATGGGCCTACGTTCCAGATGCTATTTATCAAGTTTCGTGGAAATCTGTACAGTGGTTCTGGAGAAGACTATTTTTGAAGGGTTTTTTACCAAATATTGCTTGGCGGCCATTTTGGTCATGTGACCTGGACCCCATGAGGAAATTTTGGTTTCCCCCATCCCGTAGAAGCTCCATATGAAATTTGACTTCAATCAGCCCAACGATTTCCGAGGAGAAGCAGTTCGAAAATTTTCACATTTTTCGCCTCGGCGAGGCTGTACTAAATGGAATGTAATATTTCTCAAGTTCATTGATAAGATCTCATTGATATTTATCAGTATGCCAAAAATTGTTTAAATATTCCAAGCGGTTAAGTCACTATCACCAATTTTCACAAACGGGTTACGGACGGACGGATAGACAGACCATATGTGGCTTGGCGGCCATTTTGGTCATGTGTCCTGGACCCCATGAGCAATTTTTGGTTTCCCCCATCCCAAAGAGGCTCCATATGAAATTTGATTTCAATCGGCCCAACGGTTTCCGAGGAGAAGCAGTTCGAAAATTTTCACATTTTTCGCCTCGTCGAAGCTATACTAAATGGAATGTAATATTTCGCAAGTTCATTGGTTAGATCTCATTGATATCTATCAGTATGCCAACAATTGTTTAAATATTCCAAGCGGTTAAGTCACTATCACCAATTTTCACAAACGGGTTACGGACGGACAGACAGACAAACCATATATGGCTTGGTGGCCATTTTGGTCATGTGACCTTGACCCCATGAGTAAATTTTGGTTTCCCCCATCCCATAGAGGCTCCATATGAAATTTGACTTCAATCGGCCCAACGGTTTCCGAGGAGAAGCAGTTCAAAAATGTTAGAAAAATTTCACATTTTTCGCCTCGGCGAGGCTATACTAAATGGAATGTAATATTTCGTAAGTTCATTGGTTAGATCTCATTGATATCTATCAGTATGCCAAAAATTGTTTAAATATTCCAAGCGGTTAAGTCACTATCACCAATTTTCACAAACGGGTTACGGACGGACCCAAAGAAGGTCAAGGTCAACCCAGGGCCACCATTTTAGCAATTTATGATAGGCCTACATCCCAGATGCTATTTATCAAGTTTCGTGGAAATTTGCCCAGTGGTTCATGAGAAGACTATTTTTGAAGGGTTTTTACCATATATGGCTTGGCGGCCATTTTGGTCATGTGACCTGGACCCCATGAGCAAATTTTGGTTTCCCTATCCCATAGAGGCTCCATATGAAATTTGACTTCAATCGGCCCAACGGTTTCCGAGGAGAAGCAGTTCGAAAATTTTCACATTTTTCGCCTCGGCGAGGCTATACTAAATGGAATGTAATATTTCGCAAGTTCATTGGTTAGATCTCATTGATATCTATCAGTATGCCAAAAATTGTTTAAATATTCCAAGCGGTTAAGTCACTATCACCAATTTTCACTTACGGGTTACGGACGGACAGACAGACAAACCATATATGGATTGGCGGCCATTTTGGTCATGTGACCTTGACCCCATGAGCAAATTTTGGTTTTCCCCATCCCATAGAGGCTCCATATGAAATTTGACTTCAATCGGCCCAACGGTTTCCGAGGAGAAGCAGTTCAAAAATGTTCGAAAATTTTCACATTTTTCGCCTCGGCGAGGCTATACTAAATGGAATGTAATATTTCGTAAGTTCATTGGTTAGATCTCATTGATATCTATCAGTATGCCAAAAATTGTTTAAATATTCCAAGCGGTTAAGTCACTATCACCAATTTTCACAAACGGGTTACGGACGGACAGACAGAATGACAGACTGACAGACTGACAGAATTACAGAATGACAGAATGACAGAATGACACGGTGATTTTAGGGCACTCTTAGAAAAAACCGACTTCAGTCGGTTGCTTTTTCTGCGGGTCGTGCAATAATAATGGTTTCCTGGTTGGGCTCCCGCCCATCGTGGCTTGGAGAAATAGATTTGGCTATATGTGCTTCCACGCAGAGCTGAATCTACTGGTAAACTGCTTAAAGAATCTAAGCCTGCTCAGACAAAGTGGTGCGTATCGGACCGTCTTATTGGTTCATTGGGCGGCGGCATTGATTGTCATTTCATCTCAATATCGGTTAAAAATCCCACAAAGTTGGAAGCAACGTAACCAAAATGACATATGTAGTGTTGACAGGGACGTTAAACCTCAAATCAAACATGTCAAATGGTTTCCTGGTAGTCGACCTGGGCTATGGTGCTAGTAAGCTTACAAGACTCGACCGTCCTAATGCATTTGGAGCATAGTGGGGCATTTGTCTAAGTTCTGTGCTTGGAACAGGTGCGGAATTTTTATTTATTTATTTATTTATCATATCTCAGTTCTATAACACACAAGGTTTCGAATAAAATGTACCTTATTTCATTGTTTAATTACACACACCAAATGTTCTGGTCACTTCCTGCTGATATGAATTTTTAAAGTTTTAAAACATTTGTTTTAAATCATTTAAGAAATAGTGGCACGCGTGAGTGCGTGTTTTTATTTATTTATTTATTTATTTTTTTTTTTTTTTGGGGGGGGGGGGGGGGAGGGGAGGGCTGGGGGTGGGGGTCTCTTTAAGGAGCCTTTGGATTTCTTCGTCATTCTCATAAAAATAGTGTATTGGTATTTACGAGATACTGGATATTGGTCCTAGAGAATTCACTGTCCCTTCACGTGAACAAGTCCGTGAGATGAAGACCCCCCTAAACCCCACTTCATATAGAGAAAACAGGGGTTTAAGGGGGTACACATTATTGTGCTTATTTCTGCTCCAAGACATAGGTTGTGGGTACTCGTTAGAACCGCCTCAGTGAGGCGAGCACCCAAAACCTATCTTTGCAGTATAAATAAGAAAAATATCACAGATGTTCATCAGAAAAGTAGCTACCGTATTTTGGAGGTGTGAAAAATGCACTTTGTCGCACAAGTGTGTTATCATAATGATTTCTCTTCTAGATCGTCTGCATTACTGGTTCTATGTAGTTGTTAACAGAAATGGGGAGGCCGGGGCTAGTTGGTCCGCGGGGCAAGTTGGTCGAAGGCCAATTACTCTGAACTAAGAAAAGCTCTGTAGACTTTCAGCTTTGTGTCCTTCGATTCCAAACACTTTCACGTAGTCGGCCAGATGCTGCACTAGCTTTCAGTAATATTTGCAATCCTGCATTGACTTCATTCTCAATTTGCACGGTTTTGTGGCCCCCGCCTATCGGGGCTTGAAGAAATAGATGGGCTGCATGATGTTCCCACGCAGAGCTGAAACCGACCCGCACACGAGTAGACTTACTAGTAAACAGCTTAGAGGATCTAAGCCTGCCCAAGCAAAGCAATGCCAGTCGGGCTGTCCATGCTTATAAACCCCATTGGTTTCATTGGGCGGCAGGGCTTGATAAGTCATTTCATCTCAATGTCGGGTAGAAGTCCCACAAAATTGGAAGCAACGTCTCCAGAACGACCTTTACAGTGTTGACGGGGACGTTAAACCTCAGATCAAACAAAACACGACTCTTGACAATGTGCTTTCAAGGTAGGTGCGCCGGCCTCGGTGGCTCAGTCGGATGCGCGTCTGACTGGTGATCAGGAGGTCGCGGGTTCGACTCCCGCCGGGGTCGGCAACATTCTTTCGTGGAGATTGATCATGAAATCTTTTCTACGGTCATTCTCTCCCTTCCGCTGATTCAAGAAGGGCAGTTGTCAGTTTCTGGTGAAAGAATGTGCACTGTACTTGTTAACCGCTTACGTATAAGCTTGCCCTGGAAAGTGTTGATAGGTAAACCGACCGGCTCAAAAATGACCTAAATAGTGTTGACTGGGCCGTTAAACTCCAATACAAACAAACAAACTTGCAATCTTTGACCTTTTCATTGTAATGGTGGGCTCCTTATAAGGTTTGCCAAGTTCTGGTTGATAAACCACCTCGGATATTTTTAATGCTGATTGTGAATTCATAACTGTCAGACACGCCATCTGCACTTTTTTGCATCTTCTATTCTGCTGGAGCACCCTTTGTCATGTCGTCAGCAAAGGGGAACTCATCTTCTGGATCTGACTTGCAACCTTCTTAGGTTAATAATGCTCCCCATCAAAGCCATATCAAATAGGTATACCATTCACCATCCCGGAAAGCATTTGTGAGCATGGCAGCGAACATTATGCTGAGCAGCTTGACTCCATTGTCACAGGGAATGGATCAGAAAACTCACCATCATTTTATGCGGTGCCGTTTTACTATTTAACCTAGATTTATAGATATCCATAATTCGATTTATGGATATCCGTAATTCGAATTAATGATATCCTTAAATAAAATAATGGATATCTATAATTCGATTTATGGATATCTATAATTCAGATCGATTTATGGATATCCATAATTCGAATTATGGATATCATTAATTCGAATTATAGTTATCCATAATTCGGTCCATTAACGGATATCCATAATTCGATTTATGGATATCCACAATTCGATTTATGGATATCCATTATTTGGCTGATTCATGGATATCCATAATTCGAATTACTTTTTGATCTCTGGTGACCCACAGATATGCCCCCCGGGGACAATAAAATTGCACCGCTGTATTTTACTCTTCATTACCTTCATTTGATATGCAACATGACTATGTTTGAAAAAAAAAAAAAAAACGATTTTTGACCCCTAGGGCAGTGTTGGGCCCCACTACCCTACCTGCGGGGTCACATCAAAATTCTGCCTGTGAGATGTTTGGAGATTCTAGATTAAATGATGTATAGGAGCAATCGCGGGACATTACAGACGGACGGACGGACATCCGGACATGGGGTAATACATGATTCGCGCTTTTTCTCCGAAAAGCGCGGGGATAACAAAATAACATCGAATTGACCTCGAAGCCTTTATGCGACAGATACTATTATCATTGTAGCCCCCGCCTTCGGAGCTTGAAGAAATAGATGGCCTGCATGATGCTTCCGCGCAGAGCTGCAACCGACCGCACACGAGCACTGGTAAACCACTTAGAGGATCTAAGCCTGCTCAGGCAAAGCGGTGCGAGTCGGCCCGCCCGTGCTCTAAAAACCCTGTTGGTTTCATTGGGCGACAGGGCTTGAGATGTGATTTCATCTCAATGTCGGGTAAAAGTCCCACAAAATAGGAAGCAACGTCTCCAAAATGACCTATACAGTGTTGACGGGGACGTTAAACCTCAAACAAACAAAACTATTATCATTGAAGAACATGGATGTGCTCTCTTTTGAAATGGTTTAATGTTATTTTTAATTGTTATTCATTATGAAAATATATTTTTATAAGGCTAAAATATATTTTCGTTCCAACTTATCTCCCCGCTGGCCGGGTCAATTTAACCCCCGATTGCGGGTTAAGTTTGTTCAGTTGACCTTGTCTCGGACAACGACTTTATTTATCCGATTCTGTCATTTTCCGAACGAAAAACTGTATAATAAGTTAGAAAAATGATTAATACAATTTTCTGACCAACTATTTCCGGTCTCCTCTATGTCCAGAGCAGATGAAGCCCTCAAAGCCATATATATATATATATATATATATATATATATATATATATATATATATATATATATATATATATATATATATATATATATATATATATATATATATATATATATATATATATATATATATATATATATACTAAGAAAGTTGCCAGATACGGGGTGTTTTTCTATATAAAACCTTTTTTGTGGGGTGTGAAAAAATTGCGGGGTGTTCATACCACCCCGCATTTTCTCATGCCCTGCAGTGGATTCAGGGCATCGAGTTTACTTTCCCTAGGTTGTTGGCTAGCAACACGGTTTTGTAGCGATTATATATATATGGGGTTTCACGGTAGTCTCCCTTGTATCGGTTAGCACAAGAGCGTATTTAACTTCAAGATAAGAATATATATCACCTCGTAAACGTACCTGTAGTATATATAACACCCGACAACAAAACTCATTTAGCTGTGGGTGGTATCGATTTCTTGTTCTGACGGCCACATTGCGCAGCAAAAGATAACAGTTTGGAAAATGTTCTCCTTCGAAACGTAATTATGCAGTGCGTTTACAACTTTTGTGGTGGTTTTGGATTTTCGGCATTTTTATACTAGTTGACTTGTTTGAGCTGATCATTAATTGGAGTTGGCCGCAAACCGGAGTATTGGAGAAAAAAAATACTTGCCAATCCGTTGCAGAACTTGTCATCCTACCTCAAAATATTACAGTGTCTCCGAAAAATGAAAACAAGAACAGGGAAATAGACCGTTACATCGATCATAATTATTATTTGCTTTAGCCCCTTTTAGTACCCAATGGAATCTTCCTCCTTATATATAGCAGAAGTCCATTTCAAAATTTAGGGGTGACAGGTCAAGTTGTGTTTTCTTCAAAAAATATTTTGAAAGTGACTGAACTTTAAGCAAACTGCGGAGGCCCTGATCAGACGCCGCGTTCTGTGATGTCAGATCTGGGCCTGCACTGTTTGCCAGGATAACCGTTTTGGGGTTTCTGGTACAAATGGGTTAAATTTTACTCAAAATAATTACATTTACCCTGCGTTTATTTCGATTTCATATCTTATTATTATCTTTCTTCAATTCTAAAACCACTTAAATCTTTATATGGCCTGTGAGTTTCCTTGTTTGTGCTCTGAAGCGTAGGTTTTGGGTACTAACTGAGGCGGTTCTAACGGGGATACACATTTGAAATAAGGAAATACATACTGAATCGTCTACATAATCTAACAATGGTGCTTGTACAGGTATGAACGTTACCATTGTAGTCCATGACAGGGGCAGTTGAGGGGGGGGGGGGGCAAGTTCTGTATCGGAAGTTAAGGTTGTTTTTCTCCAGGCATCCGGTTTTCGCCCACCTTTGATGAAGATTCGGGTAGAAAAAGTGAAATAGTCTTGAAAGGACCGTAAAAGCAAGGCTATAGATAAAAATAACGAAGTAAACGTTTTTTTTTTTTTTTTAATCGAAATGTTAAATTTAAATTTCACTCGAACTTTACTAACTATTAAGGAGAATTATAAACTTTACACAACGAACACACGCCTAATATTTAAATACATTGGCAAAATTTAACCACCATTTTGTTTCAGATAAAATCCTGCGATTCCTCACAATGTGTAAAATAATGTTTGTTTTGTTTGATTTGTGGTTTAACGTCCCCGTCAACACTGTATAGGTCATTTTGGAGACGTTGCTTCCAATTTTGTGGGACTTTTACCCGACATTGAGATGAAATGACGTCTCAAGCCCTGTCGCCCAATGAAACCAATAGGGTTTATAAGCTTGGACGGTCCGACTCGCACCACTTTACCTGGGCAGGCTTAGATCCTCTAAGTGGTTTGCCAGTACTCATGTGCGGGTCAGTTTCAGCTCTGCGTGGAAGCATCGTGCAGCCCATCTATCTATTCAAGCCCCGATGGGCGGGGACCGTGTAAAATAATGTATACCACTGTAAACTCAGTTTGAGTATATAAAATGGGGTTTAAGGGGATCAAAATTTTATAGGCGTGTCTGCATGATGGGCCGTCGGCGTGACATGTCATCCACATTCGCTTTGTACTTAGTTTAAATTGTAAATTGAAATGTACACTTGCCCCCCCCCACCCCCCCCCACCCCCCTCCTCGCGCCCCTCGGAGCTTGAAGAAATATATGGGCTGCATGATGCTTCCACGCAGAGCTGATTCCGACCCGCGCACGAGTACTGGTGAACCGCCGCTTGGGGGTCTAAGCCTGCCCGGGCAAAGCGTTGCGTACGAGTCGGACCGTCCATGCTTATAAACCCTATTGGTTTCATTGGGCGACAGGGCTTGAAATGTCATTTCATTTCAATGTCGGGAAAAGTCCCACTAAATTGGAAGCAATATCTCCAAAATGACCTTTACGGTGTTGACGGGGACGTTTTACCTCAAATCAACAAACTATCAAATCAAAACATGTACACTTATACCAGACCCACATATATACACTTTTATCAGACCCATATATCTATAAGCGGTCTCGAAGACCGAACTATTAGCGTAATGCAACCTACCTTAGGTGGGAGAGCACATTCCCCGCATAATCAAAGCACTCGCAGAACTGTCGGGTGAAATTTAAAACATAATTGTTACATTTCTGTAATTTTGCTCTTAGTATCTGCAAAAGTGACGCCTCACGGTTGAGATCATCGCTTGGAACAAAGAAGGGAAATAACATTTTCACTTGTAAATTCCATCTTTCATTTTAGCTGATGCTTCTAGTTCTAGTATTGACATTCCTAACACATGACTAAGGGATATAAAGCAAACTCTCTCTCTCTTTCTCTCTCTCTCTCTCTCTCTCTCTCTCTCTCTCTCTCTCTCTCTCTCTCTCTCTCTCTCTCTCTGTCTCTCTTACGATAATACATCCGTGCGGCGTAGTGCATTCTTTAATCACTCGAAAATGGTGACTTTTCTGATAAAAAGCGTGATATTTTTCTCTTTTTTTCTCCAAACATAGATTATATGCTCGTTATAATCGCGTCATAATGATGCATATCCTTGTATACCCCAGTTTTCTCTATATGAAGGGGTGTTTAGAGAGGTACTTACTACACGGACATGTTCTCTCTCATGCTCTCTTTCTCTCTCTCTCTCTCTCTCTCTCTTGTAACGATAACAAATCCTGCATAGTTCAAAAACGTTTTTCTGGTGAAATATTGAGATACTTTCCTTTTACTCTAACAAAAGTTGTAGGTGCTGGACCTGCTTGTATGAGCCGCCTTACTGAGTACTCACAATTAACAATTGGTAGAAATAGAAAATATATCCTCTTGTACTCAGTATACAGTGGGATAATACTTATTTATGTTCCTAGCATATATTGTGGGTGCTCGCCAAGTTGGAACCATCTCATTGAGTACTCACAATACTCAGTATACAGTGGGATAAACAAGGCCATTTATACGCACTCGTTTACGTTCTCTCTCTCTCTCTCTCTCTGCGAGAATGTCTAAGCTAGAAACACTGAACGACCGGAAATAATTGCTCGGGATCAGTCGAATGCGGCGGCTGATCAGGTTCTAATATGTTCGCATAAAGTAAAGCTTCAGAAGGGTTCAACTAAATGGGTTCAAGCTCTTGCTAAACTCGGGAAAATCGACCAACCAGTGCGGTAAGTAATTTGACTTCAAATGAAGAAGAAGAAGAGTGTGAGTGAGTGAGTTTTAGTTTTACGTCCCACCAACAGCTAAGGTCATACGGAGACGGGACCTCGGTTTAAAGACTCATCCGAAAGTCTGGAGAAGCCCGGGATCGATCCTGCGATCCCTGGTTTACAAGGCGAGTAGCGTAACCACTGCACCACGGAGGCTTCTAAGCAGAAGAAGAAGAAGAAGAAGAAGAAGAAAAAAAAAAGAAAAAGAAGAAGAAAACACAGCATTTTTTGTAGCATCGCAAACATATGCACTTCTCGGATTTCATGGTAATCTCAGATCATGTCATTGTAACTTATTTGTGGGTAACTGATGGGATAATTGCCATTTGGGAGACGTTATCGCTGCACGGAATCATTACATGTAGCTGAGAACTGCACTACCGACCGATATCAGAAAAGAACCTAAGTATAAGACAACTAATCCATTAATCTCTATCGCACATCCGTATAAAGGAAATCTGTTCTTGATACCAATGCAATCCATAACGACATTCGTAGCTATGATGTTGCATTTCATATCTCTTCAAACGAATCGCTTTAGTTTTATTTTTCTTTTCTGGATATAGACGTTTGCCTCAATGAGGCGGTTCTAACAACTACCCACGCTCAATATTTTTAGAACGAAACGGATACTATTGATACCCATTTTATCGAAAGATTTACCTATATAAAGTGGTGTTTATAAGATAGTTCATCATATGGGCTTGTAAAGACGATGAGAGCTTTGGGCTTCTTCAGGAAAGTAAAGTTTCATTTTTTTCTACCATAACGAAAGCAGGCTTGTCCAAATATTTTTCCACGCAAAATAAAAATTTTCAGATACAAATTTTCTGATATTTTTCACATTTGTCTAGGGTAACGAATAATTCATCCATTTGAGACACGGCTGCCCTTTGAGGCCTTTATAAAGCCCTGGTGAATCCAACTTTATCTACATGATGGGGTTTATCGACAGAAATACGAGCAATACTGTAGATCTTCGTAAACTCCGCTATTCCCTATATAATGGTTGTAGGTACGCGTAAGAATTGCCTCAGTTGTGAACGACCTTATAAATCCCACTTGTGTTTGATTTGGTTTTATGGCCCTTTCAATATATTTCATTTATTGCGAAGCCATCGTTTATCAGAAGTGGGCAAAAACCGGAGTACCCGTAGAAACACCACATGACCTTCCGTTGACATTTCACGTGCCCCGAGTTAGGATCGAACCGCAGAGTTATGAGACTCCGACATTAGGAGTTATCGCTTTTACCCCAAAGACTATGGGGCCCGCTGTTAACCCCACTTTAAGTACAAGGAGAGTTTGCATGGGAATACCAATACCTTATTTTCCTTATTTTTGGTCTCAAACATAGGATGTGGGAGACTACACCTTAGCGGGCGGGCAAGATTTTTCAAATGCTGTCTTCCTCTCTAATATTAAAGGGTATAATTTCAAATGGCATGCCAATTCATCCGTCCTTTACTGTACGAATTTACGGGAAAGATATATGAGATTTCAAATGTTGGTTTATCCCCTTTAACTGCCAATCAGGACGTTTGCCGGCGTCAGTTTCAAATATATTTTATTTTCTTTCTTTTTATTACTATTTCTCAGAGAAAATAAGTTTTGACGTTGCATGTGAACAGTCTGTTTGGGCAGCAGGGCTCGAGAAGTCATTTCATCCCAATATCCGGTGAGTCCTACGAAATTGGAAGAGCGTCTCAAAAAGACCTAACTAGTGTTGGGAGGTTAAAGCTCAACCGAAACAAACAAAACACCATATAACTGAAATATGTGAAGTTTTCATTTTTATTTTATTTTATTTTATGATTATTATTTTTTGTGTGTGTGTGAGGGCGGGGGAGGGGTAGACTAGCTACTTTACGCTTCATCAGCACACCTAAACGACTATGAAATATATATAATGTATGTACAGTATGACAAAAGCCTGCTCAGGAAGAAGGTGACCTGGCCCCCAGGTTATAAAACTTTTTTTATGCTCAACTCAGCTGAGCATGAAACTTGTGGTGTTCATAAAAATTAAAATACTAAGAAGTTGAGCGATTTTCCTTTCTCAGATAGCAGAGAATGACATGTGTGCTGCTCACAAATTTTAAAATGCCAACATTGTTGGCATTTTAAAATTTGTTTAAAATGCCAACATTGTTGGCATTTTAAAATTTGTGAGCAGGACCAATTCATGCTCAGGTGAGATAAAAAAATTATAACCTCGGATCCTGGATAGTGTTGTCTAGGCTATTGATATCCAAAAAGAAACAAACATGCCATGTCGTCCAATCTAAATTTGCATTAACATTTTACGAGACTTTAAACCGAGGTCCAGTCTCCGTATGACCTTAGATGTTTTTGGACATAAAACCCCACACATCACATGACTTAGAAGAACAAAGCCTTCCCAGGCTTTCCTTTATGCACATGTTCACTGCATGTCTGAACTGTGTTACAAGTTTCAGTGTCCTGCATCAAATACTGTAGGTGGAGTCGTGGGGACACGAACAGCACAATATATTTAACATCCTGATATGGCCAAAATAATTGTCGTTCTAGGGGACATAATTCAGCAATTATGCGGGGATTAGAATCCTGTTTCTTTTATGCACATGTTCAATGCATGTCTGAACTGTGTTGCAAGTTCCAATGCCCTGCATCAAATACTGTAGGAGGAGTTGCGGAGACACGAACTTTACTATTTAACCTCCCAGTCTACAAAATGATTAAGTTTTTCAAGGGAACATAATTCTAAAATAAGGGGCTGGATCGGGATCCTGTTTCCTTTATGCACATGTCCAATGTGTCTTAAAAGTGTTGCAAGTTTCAATGCCCTGCATCAAATACTGTAGGAGGAGTTGCGGAGGCAGGAATATTACTACAAAATGTGACGTACCGACGTACGTACGTACGTATATAATACGGACAAGGGCAAACCTATATGCCCCTCCCCACTTTGTGATTGAGGTATAAAAATGGTGAAATTGAAACACCCCGTATCTTATATAAATTGTAGATCCACCGTTTCAGGATGATATAAAGCAAAAGTAGTTCACTGTTTTAAGACTTTAACTAAAATATCCAACTCTTCTCACCTCACATTTTATATTCACATGCATCGTTATGTAAGGGTTGATTTTAGTCATCCCGTATCAATTCAGAACACATATTTTTAATAAAAAGAAAAATAAGAGTTGACTGCCTTCTCCCTTTTTATACGTAGATTAATATCTGTTTTATAATATATTTTACGAAGATCGCGTATGAGAAGGTGATGGTGAAAAATGTTACCACATACGAATATCAACCGCGGCACACAATCGGGATATAACTATCAACCAGGATTTTTTTTTTATTCAAAAACGAACTATACTGACTTTAATAAACCACGACAGAAGAACCTCCCAGGAAACCCTTTAGGGGACAAAATGATTCGGACACATTGCAATTTTAATATTCGACCATAAAGCGATATTTCAACCCTATAATGCGTATGAACGAAGAAATCCATACTTACCGGCCCCGATAGCTCAGTTGGTAGAGTGTCCGCTCCGGGGAACGGGAGGTCTCGGGTTCGATCCCGGGCCGCGACATATCAAAGTCGTTAAAAATGGTACTAGCTGCTCCTCGCTTGGCACTCAGATTTACGGGGTAGAGCTAGGACTGGTCGATCCAGTGTCAGGATAATGTGACTGGGTGTGGTATCATGTAATGTGTCTGGGACATGATACTTCAGTGAGGCAGCACTATAAACGTGAGCATTGAGCTCCCTGTCGCAACCAGACACCGTCGTGATATGACTGAAAAATTGTTGAAAGCGACGTTAAACCCGAATTCACACACACACACACACACACACACACACACACACACACACCACACACACACACACACACACACAGAGAAATCCATACTTAAACCCCGAGAAAACACCGATTTTCAATGTTTATTGTTTAAAAAGCCCCGAGGAACCAAAGACCATGATTAAAGATATTATCTTGTACAAACAAGCTAATAAGTTGTGTTCACAAAATATAATGCTGTCCGCACAAGATCTTGTGCGCTCGAGATATTAAGTTGTGCGTAGAAGATATTATCTTGTTCGCACATCGCATGTCCCTTCTAGGCATTAGTATCCATACAACTTCTACCCGCATGATATTTCAGTCTGGTAAGAGACGTAAAATCTCGCACATATGTCTGCTAACTTCGGAACAGAACTGCAGTTAAACAATGAAAAGAAAAAAAAAAAAAAAAAAAAAACACATGTATTCTGTGTTCTTATGCATTTAATTAGTAATACCTTAGTCTATAAATAGGTTAATTGGATTTCTTTCAAATCAGTAATAGTAACTGGGTCTATGCTTATAATAATTTTGGGTCAATGTTTATTTTAACCTTAAAAATATGTTGCTTTAAGCAATTAGTGTATATCTTGATCAAATGCCGCGTTCTGTGGCGTTTGGTCTTGGTCTACATTTTTTGCCAAGCCAAACCTTTGATTCCAATATTCTTACGCAACACTCTGATCTCACTGCGAATATTTTCGATAAAATAGTTATTCCGACAAGACTGTGATAGCCACGTGTACTTTAGCACGGAAAAGCTTTTCGGCTTAGCAACTTAGGGTCGATTGGCAATCCAATCGACCTAAAACAAGCCGTGTTATGTGTTCCACTATGACGTCAGATGGCTGCGTACATGTAAGAGAGTTATCTGTAAAATCTGGACTGGAATCATGTGTTTGGTTTGGCAAACAGTGTAGATTAGATCAGACGTCACATAATGTGGCGTCTGATCAGGGTCTATACTGTCTGCATTAGGAACAAGAACCGAAGGGTATACCGAAAAAGTCCAAGTCCACGGCCATTTTACACAACCAGCGCTCTGAGTCAATCGGTCAAACATTGCTGCCAATGCTTTGATTTCTTTACCCTCAAATCCGCCCACCCGTGAGATTCACGAGTGCACTCTTCCATCAATGAAGTTGGATGGGTACGCCCATTTTATGGTACGCAATATATATCCCGATTAGATTGCTCAGAGCCATCACGTCAGGATTTACACTGTTTGCATAAGTATCTGGACCGGGTTTCAGGGTTGTAAGGGATTACTTTTTTTTTTTTTTTTTTTGGTTTGGGTTTTACGGCCCTTTCAAGATTATTTCACTCATATCGAGCCGATCGTTAATCAGAGGTGGGCGAAAACCGGAGTACCCGGAGAAAAAAACACCTGACCTTCCGTTGCAGAACTTGGCGTCTCACACGTGGCCCGAGCGAGGCTCGAACCTACGGCGGTGAGAGACCTACTGACTAAGAGTCAGCGCTCTTATCCACTAGGCCACGGAGGCCCGTAGGGAAGACTTTTCTTGCTGTTCCGATAGGCAAGATATAACATGGACTGGAATCAAAACGGATAATTTAAAACGGAAGATTGTATATTCTGTGTAGGAATATTGTCATCGATTTCAAACAACCATAGACATACCGTCATCTATTTCAAAAACTGAATTTTAATTTTTAGACCATTCCAAAATGAAATTCCAGGACTGTACTAACTGCAATCAAAACAATCATTAATAAATAGAAGTGAGTGAGTGTTTGAGTTTTACGTCCCACCAACAGCTAAGGTCATACGGAGACGGGACCTCGGTTTTAAACACTCATTCGAAAGTCTGGAGAAGCCCGGGATGGATCCTGCGATCCCTGGTTTACAAGGCGAGTAGCGTAACCACTGCACCACGGAGGCTTCTATTAAATAGAAGTGAAGGCAGTGATCAGGAATCGATGCAATTAACCCACAGATCCCTTGAAAAATAAAAAAAAAACATGAAATAACTAGACCCTAATGGAAACACCAATAGCGGAAAGCCAAAAGGACAGTCACTTTCCCACAAAATAGCCAATTGGCTAACCAAAAAAAAAAAAAAAAAAAATGCATGCAAAACACACACTCAAAGACAAACCATAACAAAAAGTAAACCGCGACAGAAGAACCGCATGGGAACGGTCAGTGAAGAGAATGCCACTGCGGGGCTTAAATGCCGCAATCCTCGCCCTTACTTCTGTCATGGTTTATGCTTTGGTCACAATCCCTTCCGATTAGGCTTAGAATGTACACCCGGATTGATTTTTAGCCATTTTGGCCTGGTCCCCGGCCGGACTCCAGACATAGCCGGTCGGTGGCGGGGCTCTCAGGCAGCATCGGAGAGGTGCCCGAAGAGTTTTAACTCGAAGTTAAAATTTCTCCGGTGTCCCGTACATTTTCATAATTGGCCACATATCCTTCACACATCGTTTAAGTATCGTCCGATATCCGGTCGGGAATCGAGGGGTAATCGGCCGGTGTATGTAGCCTCAGAGGAGAATTTTTTGGGACCGGACATGGGCCGATATCCGGCCGATGTCTGTTTACACATTGGAAAGTAACCCATCGATGTCCGATCGGCTTGAACCGGTGTGAACCAGATATGTTACAAACATCGTCCGGTCACCGGCCGGCTAGAACCGGACATCGGGCGGAATATATAAACCCCCATCAGTCGCCGTGTACATCATTATAGCGCGTTTCCATCACACCGCCCGGCAATCGCCCGACATTCGGCCAGGCCTGGTACAAGCATCGTTCGTTGTCCGTAGGATACTCGGGCGATATTCGTACGATGTCCGTTGAATAGGCCGGTTATCACTCGGACATCATAGGATAATCTGCCGATTAGTATTAGATGTTCGGTCGGTATTCACTGCCTCGCCGGCCCCCCAAAAGATTTCTCTTTGGAAACAGATGCCGTACGATTACGAGGCGGTTTTCGGACGGCCTCCGCACGGCCTCCGGACGGTGCCATTTATGTAAATGATGTGTGACAAATTTTTTGACCGGTGTTGTCCGATGTCAGAAAAAAAAATGCCAAAACCAGCGGTGTACTAACGATTACCCCCTATCCCCGGATACCGGCCGATCTTTGTGACCACAGCATTAGTCAAATACAGCACAGAACAACTGAAATATTAACCAACGGACGAACTCCGGTTGGCCGGCTGTGAACAAGGGCAATCAGCTATCCAAAATCAAAACGACACCAGCGACATACACATGCCGATGGAGTATAAGAACAAGGGGCCTTAAATCGATTTTACGCGCCCGCAATGCGATTTAACAATCCGCATGAATGCCACCTAACGCATCAGTGCAACATCTCCGAGAACAACCACAGAGATGAAACAACGTTGAGTACTCAACAGCAAGAAGAAACTGAAATGCTGGAGCAAAAGAAAAACTACATTTAGACTCCGATGGGCCCGACCAGAGACAGAGAATCAGGCACCAACAAGCATTACATAAAATTAAATTCTCTAAAATCTTAAGCTAGAAACACTGTAAGACCAGGGTGGGAACTATTCTCACAAAAGCTGGGATCGGTCGCAATCGAATACGGCGGTTCGTCAGAATCTCCTCTGATCGAATTAAGGGTTCAGCGAATTGGGTTCAAGCTTAGGATCCCTTTTCCAGCCTAAACGCAGGGACAATCGACCATCCAGTGCGTTTAGTAATTTGACTTCAAAAGCGGGTGAAGAAGAAGAAGAAGAAGAAGAAGAAGAAGAAGAAGAAGAAGAAGAAGAAGAAGAAGAAGAAGAAGAAGAAGAAGCACGTTGCGCACTCAATGTTTAAGCCTAATGCTTATAAACGTCGAGAATCTGGACTGAAGAATCGGCCCCGCCCATAGGGGCGCGAACAAGTATATGGGCTGCATGATGCTTCAACCTAGAGCTTAAACCGACCCGCACACGAGTTGTGGTAAACCGCTTAGAGGAACTAAGCCTACCCAGGCAAAGCGGTGCGAATCGGCCCGTCCATGCTTATTAACCCTATTGGTTTCATTGAGGGGCAGGGCTTGAGATGTCATTTCATCTCAATGTCAGGTAAAAATCCCACAAAATGGGGAGCAACATCTCCAAAATGGCCTTTATAGTGTTGACCGAGACGTTAACCTCTAATCAAACAAAACAAATCAAACAGACTGAAGAAAAATAACCGTAGAATTACGATGCAGTCTATCATAAATATTTTTTGTTGTCTCACAAACATACATGTACTTCTCGAATTTTGCGGTATTTTGGACAAAGTTCGGAATGCTACTCTCAGGTCATTATTATTTATACATGTAACATATTTGCAGGTTGGAAGGGGGTCAGATTACGGTAAACGTGGCGTAATTGCCATTTGGGAGACGTTATCGCTGCGTGAAAACTACATAACCGACAAATATCAGATGTCTAATAAAATCTGAATAGAAGCAAATTTACAGATGCAAACCACTACTGTAATATTGTATTTCATATCTCTTCAAATAATTTGTTTCATTTTCTTTCTTTTTTTTTTCTTTTTTTTCTTTTCTAGATATAGACTTTAGGTGTGCCTTTGTTCATGTACATGTACCGCCTCGTTGAGGCGGTTCTAATGACTACCCACGCACTAAATATTAAGACGGAAACCATTGTACTCATTAAAACAGACATTTCCCTATAGAAGGTGGGCTTACAAGAATGCTCATTATATGGACTTGTAAACATGATGAAAGTTTTGGTCGGGTTCGATCCGGGCCGCGACATACCAAAGTCGTTAAAAATGGTACTAGCTGCTCCTCGCTTGGCACTCAGATTTACGGGGTAGAGCTAGGACTGGTCGACCCAGTGTCAGGATAATGTGACTGGGTGTGGTATCATGTAATGTGTCTGGGACATGATACTTCAGTGAGGCAGCACTATAAAAGTGAGCATTGAGCTCCCTGTCGCAACCAGACACCGTCGTGATATGACTGAAAAATTGTTGAAAGCGACGTTAAACCCGAATTCACACACACACACACACATGAAAGTTTTTGTCTTCAAAACACGCCTATTCAAATATATTGTTTGGTTGTTTGTTTGATTTGAGGTTTAACGTCCCCGTCAACACAGTATAGGTCATTTTGGAGACGTTGCTTCCAATTTTGTGCGCCATTTATCCGACATTGAGATGAAATGATATCTCAAGTCCTGTCGCCCAATGAAACCAGTAGGGTTTATAAGCATGGACAGACCGACTCACACCGCTTTGCCTGGGCAGGCTTAGATCGTCAAAGCGGTTTACCAGTACTCGTGTGCGGTCGGTTTCAGCTCTGCGTGGAAGCATCATGGCACCTTTCTATTTCTTCAAGCCCCGATGGGCGGAGGCCTTCAAATATATTGAGATTTTAATACCAAATCTTAAAATTTCCAAATACAAAATTCTGATATTTTTCACATTTGTGCTAAAACAGACATTGTGGGTACTCTTTAGAACTGCCGTGCCAAGGCGGTTCCAAGGAGTACCAATATTCTATGTTTTGAGCGCAAATAAGAAAAATAATGTACACTACATAAAAGTGGGGTTTAAGGGGCCCAACATTATATAGGCTTGTTTGGGATGAATGTCATTTTTCAGGCGAAAAGTCGTGACGTTTTAATGTTTCTGAGGGTTACGAGCATGTCATTAATTTCAGACACTGTTACCCTTTTAAGGCTCTGAAAAAGACACACATCTAGCCACGGACCTAATTTACATTTACTTGGCCCCAGATCTAGTGAAAAATGGTGATTAGTGTCTTAGTTTAATTAACTGACAGCCACAGTTACTATTTTGAGCAGAAATGTGGAAATACCTGGTAAACACAACCTTTTCTGTTGAAAGTGAGGTTTACTTGGTTTACCCACAGTCTGTGACTCGGAGCAGAAGCACAGTCAACACTGTAGATCTTTGTAAGCCACGCTATTTCCTGTATAATGGTTATTATTCGTTAGAATCGCTTGTTATGAACGGTCTTGTAATCCCCACTTTTTGCGTTGGTTTTACGGCCCGTTCAAGATATTTTCATTTATTTCGAGCTGATTGTTAATCAGAAGTGGGTGAAAACGGTAGTACCCGGAGAAACACCACCTGACCTTCCGTTGCAGAACTTCGCATTTCCACCCGAGTAGGCTCGAACCACAGCGGTGAGAGACTTCATGATTAAGAGTCAGCGCTCTTAACAAATAGGCCATGGAGGCCCGTTGTAAACTCCACTTTAAATATACAAAGAGGGTTACGTAGGAAAACCTTATTTTCCTGATTAGGATATGGATATTTCAAACGAGCACCCATATACTTGTTACATTTTACTCACTGAGTTTGTTGTGTATTATTTATTTTTATTTTTTCATCATGTAAGAGCCACCGAATTTTTTTATCTTAAGTGGCGGTTTGTACGCCCCACCTTTCTGGTTTAAGGCGAATGCGTATTCAAAGATGTAAATGCAAGTTCTTTTGCACCATCAGTTTGGTGGATATAGATTGTAATGTCGATTTTACTTTTTATATACAATAATTTGTATGCGTCATTTATTACATAAATGACATACTTACGAAAATATAATGAAACTACCCAATGTACTTGTAAACCTCAACGCAAGGCACACATCTGTCATAACGTTTGTTTGATTTGAGGTTTAATGTTCCCGTCAACACTGAAAAGGTCATTTTGAAGACGTTGCTTCCAATTGTGTGGGACTTTTACCCGACATTGAGATGAAATGACATCTCAAGCCCTGTCGCCCAATGAAACCAATAGAGTTTATTAGCATGGACGGTCCCGCCTCGCACCGCGGATCCTTGGCAGGCTTAGATCCTCTAAGCGGTTTACCAGTACTAGTTTGCGGGCCGGATCGATTCAGCTCTGCGTGGAAGCATCATGCAGCCCATATATTTCTTCAAGCCCCTATGGGCGGGGACCGACATCTGTCATAACGTCACAGTTGATAATGACTCTTAATCATTAGGACTCTCACCGCTGTGGTTCGAGCCTGGCTCGGGTCACATGTTAGACGCCAAGTTCTGCAACCGAAGGTAATGTGGAGTTTTTTCTCCTGGAACTCGGTTTTTCGCCCACCTCTGAGTAACGATCGGCTCGATGTAATTTAAATTATCTTGAAATGGCCGTAAAACAAAAACAATAATAATATTAAACAAACAAACAAAAACAAAGAAAATAACGCCACTGATAAAGTGATAAATGGGGGACCAAATGGCTTGGTTTTTTGGCAAATTTTGAACCAATAATAATAATGAAAAAAAAAAAAAAAAGAATCAGTATATATTTTGTATAAGTGTATAAGTTGTAGCAGTCTGTAGTAGCTGTATGTTCACCGACGTAGGTCTTGTGTACAGAATTAAAGGAAATACATAGAAAACGTAGAAATTGTAGTTTTTATGAACCAAAAGCTCAGCATGATAACAGGACCGTGTAATGGACACCCCTTTATATCTCATTCTGTAGTGAAAATTAAGGGGTTTATAGGTATATACATTATGTTTCTTTATCATAAGTTGTGGATACTCGTTATAATCCTGCCCCCGCCCATCGGGGCTTGAAGAAATAGATGGGCTGCATGATGCTTCCACGCAGAGCTGAAACTGGCCACACATGAGTACTGGTAAACAGCCCAGAGGATCTAAGCCTGCCCAGGCAAAGCGGTGCGTGTCGGACCGTCCATGTTTTTAAACTCTATTGGTTTCATTGTGCGACAGGGCTTGAGATGTAATTTCATCTCAATGTCGGGTAAAAGTCCCACAAAACGACAACACATCCGTGTGCTATATTGCATTTTCAAATCTCGAAAAGGCATTTTTTTCTGATGAAAATTTGTGACATTTTTCTTATTTATACTCCAAACATAGGTTTTGTGTGCTTGTTAGAACCGCCCCATCGAGCCGGTTCTAACGAGTACCCACAACCTGTCTTGGAGCAGAAATAAGGAAAATAATGTTTAACCCCGTAAACCCCCGTTTTCTCTGTATGAAGTGGGGTTGGGGGCGTCTTTATATCACGGACTTGTTCAAGTGATGAACGTCTCAAAAATGACGTGTACAGTGTTGACGGGGACGTTAAACCTCAAATCAGACAAACAAAAACTCGTTATAATCGCCGTACGAGCAACCACAACATATGTTTGGAATATAAGAAGAAGAAGAATATCACACATTTTCGTTAGAAATGTAACTATTTTTGGAGATAGCAAAGAAATCGCTGTGTCAAACGGTGGATGCCATATACAAATGACATTGCGGGGCTTTATATATGCAATATATGCGCCTGATATTTCAGTTGAAATACCACTTAACTAGGTTGTATATCGACACCTCATATCTTGTAAATACATGTATATATTCGATGACGCATTCCTCATTTTTTTAATTTGATGGAAAGAGTTTTATTTCTGACTTTGACATTTTTGAGCTTGCAATCTGTTTGATGGAACCAGTTGCTAAATATAATAGAAGGACCAATTTTATTCCAGTTTTGCTATCATTCACCTTTAACGCAATCCACTAATTATGAAAAAAAAAAAAACCACACACACAAAAAAAAACAAAAAAAAAAAAAACAATCGTCCCTAATATTTTCCGTGGATATTTTTAATGTTAGAATAATGTATAGGTCTATTCAGATCATAACTGTAAACTCACGATCTTGTCATATTTTATTGTCGTTGTTGTTGTTGATGGACTAGATAACAGTCCAACAACTTTTGCTCGTTAATTTCTCTAAACTCAGTCGTGGATTTACAAAGGATATAAAATACGGGGTGTATACCTAAGTCTGTATAGCACTTCAAATTCGTACAATTAAATATCAGACAGTTTAATTTGAGGTTTAACGTCCCCGTCAACACTGTAAAGGTCATTTTGGAGACGTTGCTTCCAATTTTGTGGGACTTTTACCCGACATGGAGATGAAATGACATCTCAAGCCCTGTCGCCCAATGAAACCAATAGGGTTTATTAGCGTGGACGGTCCGCCTCGCACCGCGGTTCCTGGACAGGCTTAGATCCTCCAAGCGGTTTACCAGTACTAGTGTGCGGGCCGGATTCAGCTCTGCGTGGAAGCACCATGCAGCCCATATATTTCTTCAAGCCCCTATGGGCGGGGGCTTAAATATCAGACAGAATAAGGGGTGATATATGGACACCCCGTTTTTCATATAAATTGTGGCTTTACAGATTAGGGTGTTCAGAAGACACCGTGGTGTAGTGGCCTCACAAACCAAGGGTCGTGGGGTATCCAGACAATAATAATAACAATATAATCATAATAATAACAAAACAAAAACAGAAGAACCGCCTTGGAACTGTCAGTTAGAAAAAAAAAATACTGGGTGGGGGGCTTTGGCACGGAACTAGCTGACCAATAAAATTAACTAATGGTCAATTCTGAGTACCTGTGCAATAAAATCAACTGTGATGCATAAACACTACGCCCATGATTAATTACAGACACGCATTGTAACATGGGTACGCGCAGTTCTGCAAGCAAAAGGATTTATTTATTATTTTGACTTATAGGGTGCATTCGGAGGAATGCCACATCTTGTTATATTTCATATAAAAATATTCTTATTTTCAATATATTTTAAAGATGTACAATTTTAAGCAAACTGCATTGCACTTATTATGAACAAACAAAACAAAACAAAACAAAAAAAAAACCTTAATTCGTCACTCATCAATGGTACAGTCTTCACTGTACAAGGTTGCATGTGTAAAAGACTTTATTTATTAGTTTCTTCTCCTGACTGTAAGACTTTGTATGTGCCTGAGCACTATGTCACGCTTCTTAGCATTACGAAAACGCGCCTATACAAATATATTGACAGTTTAGCCACCAAAAATCATTACATTTTCAGATAAAAAAAAAATCCGATATTTCGTCTCAAAACATAGATTGTGGGTACTCGTTAGAACCGCATCGACGAGGCAGTTCTAAGGAGTATCCACAATCTAAGAAATTAGAAAAAGAATATTTACCCCTGTAAACCTCACTTTTAATATATAAAAAAATTGGTTAAGGGGGTCAAAATTATATAGGCATGTTCGTGATGGCAGTGCAAATCTATGAAATTGAACTTAAACTTTTCTTTCGTTTTTTTTTTTCTCTAGCACCTGCTATTAGCAGGGCGCGACAAAGGAGACCGGTTTTCCGTCCGTTCGTTCGTCCGTTGGACAATCCCTCAACATTTGCGCTAACCCAAATGTTCAAGTCCACTTCTCAAGAACTACTATCTCAGACTGAACATAGCCTGTGGTGAAATTCTTGTTATTTTTGTTTTTTATTATTATTTAAAATAATCTTGAAGGGCCGTAACGCACCCCTACTCCCACAAAAAAGAACTTAATTAACTAAGGCGAATCTCATTTTCAACTCATTTTGGGTCACTTTTCCGTAAACAAAGTAACTCTGTGGTCGGTTTGTGTGTATATGTTGTATTATGGTCCGGAGACCTACAGTACCAAATAAAATATATTCTGTTCTATTCTGTAGCAAAATTTAATTATTAAGATCACCTTTAGAACTGTTCGGATATTGTCAGAATCGCCTTACTTATATGTTTCTGCAAACTGAAAAACATGCACACCCCGTATATACATTCTTGGTATAAAAGTGGTAAGAATATTCTTGACCACTCTATGACTGTTCAGTTTTTATGAACTTTTCGGAAAGCAAATGAACACTTTCCGCAACAATTCAACTACTCTCCTTACACTAGAAATTTTGGAAGAAATATAAAACTTTAACGCATGTATGACTAGCGGTCCTTTTTGGGTCATTTGCAAACAGTGTGGAACCAGATCAGATGCCGCACAACGCGGCGTCTGATCTCAGTCTACACTCTTTGCTTAACGTACTTACATTTTTGTTAAAACTTTCTACACACAAAAAAACCCTGACACCCCTATAATTGGAAATGGACCACTCCAAACTTATGGGTACACAATAACTGCTGAGATATTGTTTACAATGAAAATTAAGCATTATCAATTTCAATGGCCATACAATTTGCACACTCAATAAAGGCTTTTAACGATTGCTTTTCTCCGATCATAAATCGTCTCCAACCTAAGGAGTTTATGCTGCTTTTCCTAACACTAGCATTGGCTGGTCAAATTATCTATGGTCTAATCTCACCAGTAGTGATCCTCCGCTGGACAGTAGGGTCATTTAACTAACATGCTTATAATTGAGTACCGGGTCTGTAAGACTTTCATTGGTTGAAATGCATTATTTAGTTATTTTTCACGATATTCAATTTCGACCCCCGCCCATCCGGACTTGAAGAAATAGATGGACTGCATGATGCTTCCACGCAGAGCGTTAACTGACTGCACATTAATACTGGAAAACCGCTTAGAGGATCTAAGCCTGCCCAGGCAAAGCGCGTATAAACCCTATTGGCTTCATTGGGCGACAGGGCTTGAGATGTCTTTCATCTCAACGTACGGTCGGGTGAAATCCCACACAATTGGAAGTAACGTCTTCAAAATGACCTATACAGTGTTGACGGGGACGTTAAACCTCAAATCAAACAAACAAACGATATTCAGTTTTACTCATATCCGCTCAAAGTGTAATTATTGTAGGACTGCACATTGCTAGTTGTTCAGACATAACGATAACACATCTGTGTGAAATAGAAGAGCTCTCTTTCATTTCGCTAAAATGTTAATATTTCTGAGGGAAATTTGTGATATTTTTGCACCCCCCCCCCCCCTACGACTGAGATTCTCGGGGGCATATAGTTTTTGCCCTGTCTGTCTGTTTGTCTGTCAGTCACAAAAACTTTAACCGACATAAAAATTGTCCCCGCGGGAGGCATTGGTCGCTTACAGTGACAGCTCTTGTTTTCTTATTTTAACTCGAAAACATGGGTTGTGCGTGCTCGCTAGAACCGCCTCATTGAGGCGGCTATAACGAGTACCCACAACCTATGTCCTGGAGCCGAAATAAGCAAAATAGTGAATACCCCTATAAATCCCAGTTTGCTCTATGTAATGTGGTGTTTAGAGAGATGAAGCAGATATACCAGGAAGGAATAAAACAGCGTCTATTTTAGCCCACCTGGGTATTCAAAACATTTTGGAAGGAATTAAGTTCCTTTACTTAATGGCCAAATTATATGACAAAGATATCATTAAAACAAATTAGCCTTACCTTCAATTTATTATTGAGGCATTTTTTCAGTGTATTAAACGATGGTGCGAATAGCATTTAAAAACCGTCACCCTCATTCGATGGGGACTTTAAGGCGTCACTTCTCCTTTAAAGAAGGCAAAAACACCACAAACGTTCTACTCTTCCTTATGTAAAGGTTTTGACAAGTTAACACTTGTAAACTCCGATTTACGTTACATAAGGGTGTTATCATATCGAAGTGCAGTTTTTTTTGTTTTTTTTTGTGGTGGTGGGGGGGGGGGGTTCTTGGCAAGAGACCTACTTTATTCTATAACAAAGTTAGGTTTATAATGTATTTTACGCGAGTTTTCTATGTTGATCTGCGTCAGCACTCATAAAAATCAATGTATCGTTCACCATGTTCTTTATTAGATTCGGCTGCTGTTGCTTCCGCGCAGAGCTGAAACTGCTGAGAAACGGCTCACGACTAAGCCTGCCCAGAAAAAGTGGTGCGAGTCAGACCGCTCTTTAAACCCCAGCGGTTTCTTTGAGTGGTAGGGCTGCTGCTGCTGCTACTCCTACAACTACCACTGCTACTTCTACTCTAATTTACGTCCCCGCCGCACGAGGCTTGGAGAAATAGATTGGGCTGCACGGTGCTTCCACGTCGAGCTTAAACAGACCGTACTGGTAAACCACAAAGTGGTAGGAGTCGGACCGTCTTTACATATAAACCATTTTGGTAGCATTTGGTGGCAGGGCTTGGGATGTCATTTTATCTATTGACGGGTAAAAGTCCTTCACAATCAGAAGCAACGTCTCCAAAATGACCTAAATAGTGTTGACGGGGACGTAAAATCTCAGCACAAACAAACTTTGCTCTTTTCAAAATCGGATCAACAAGGATTTGCCTTGCATGGATCTTTAAGTAATGAACACTGCAGTCTGCTGGGTCACTGGTTTCATATTTTGTGCCATTTATACTAGTTAACGAAAACCGCACTTTTTTACGTATTCGGACTTGGTCCCCGCACATCGGGGCTTCGAGAAATAGATTGGGCTGCATGATGCTTCCACGCAGAGCTGAACCCGACCGCACATGAGTACTGGTAAACCTCTTAGAAGGTCTAAGGCAAAGTTGTGTGAGTCGGACTGTTCCATCAATAAAAACCATGTAGGTTTCACTGGGTGGCAGGGCTTGAGATGTAATTCCATCACAATGTCTGGTAAAAGACCCCCAAAATAGGAAGCAGTCCCTCCAAAATAACCTAAATAGTGTTGACGGGAACGTTTCGGACTGCGCTATGTGAAAATGTTTTTGAGTGTATGCAGCTCAGATCAGCCAGTGCATTCATGTAGTCCGAAAAGGCTTTGCTATGTGTTGTATGGGCATCTGGAGATCTTGATCAGATGGCAACTTCGAAAGCCATCTGATCTGGATAATGCACTGTTTTCAAGATAGAGGTTGTCATTTTCCGCAGGATAAGGGTTAGAGGCTATTTTGCCAAGGTGATCCAAGCTATATATATTTTTTTTTCTAGATATTGATGCGAATATTGGGCAACTACTTAAGTCTTACACTTATTGCTCATTTTCCTCCATTTTGTTTTGTCAAATTTTATTGTATTTAAGTTTCCAATTATATGTATGGACTAGTACCTCAGACTACGTAACCTGGGAAGAGACATGTATTTCTTTTATTATGTTTAGCGAACACGATATTAAGTGGTGCGAACAAGATATTATCTTGTGCCCACAAGATAATATGTTATTCGCACAACTAAATATCATGTGCGCACAGTATACTATCTTGTTCGCACAGTATATTATCTTGTTTACACAACATAGATCTTGTGCGGTTAACATAGTATCTTATGCGCCTGATTAAATTGTGCTAACTAAGTTGTGCGAACAAGACAATATCTTGTACGCACGAGATATTATGTTGTCTGCACAAGATCTATGTTGTGCAAACAAGATAATATGCGAACAATTTAATAACTTGTGAGCGCAAGATAATATCTTGTGCGATAGTATGTTGTCCACACAAGATATTAAGTTGTGCGAACAAGATAATTTCTTGAACGCACTAGATATTATGTTTTTTGCACAAGATCTATGTTGTGAAAACAAAATAATAGGCGAACAAGATAATAACGTGTGATTACAAGATAATATCTTGTGCGAACAAGATAATAAGTTGTGTGCACAATATTTTATGTTGTCCACACAAGATCTATGTTGTGCAAACATGATTATATCGTGTGCACACAATATATTAAATAAATTGCTTGTCCCTTCCAGGGTTCCGTATGAGACTGATCGGTTGTTGAACACATACTCTAGAAAAAGAGTCATGTGCAATTTTGGTTTGGTGTTACTGTACGAGTGTTTACAAATCAACCATTACCTTTATTTCTAAAATAAAACTTCAACATTGGATAAACTGGCAGTCTCGAATGCATTCCAAACCAAACCAAACAAGGTATTCATTATCATGTGATCAAACCTTTTTGCAGAAGTTGAAGACTTCAAGAAAGCGCAGTCAATCCATTACGATAATGTACACGTGTGAGCTAGTGCATTCTTTCATTCCTCTAAAAAGGCTACTTTATTTGTTATATGTTTCTTATTACGCCTTAATTGCAACCAGCGGGTCGGTATCTCTGCTGGTGGATGATTCGTTCGTCCCCGATGGTATCATCAGCTCTGTATCAGTTCCTTAGTGCTGAGATTGAATGCGGTGCTGACGTCAGAACTCAAATACTGATTTAAAAAAACTATATTATTGTTATACTTTTATTTCTTTTTGGCAGAATAAAATTCTATTTTTTCTAAAACTAAGACTTGTCAGGTGAGACATGTATCTTAACGGATTTGGTTGCCACTTTTTGTTATATCTTTTTTTTTTTTTGCAAGTCTCGCTACTTTGGACATCTCCTTCCTGATGCCCCGGACTTCGTGGAGTGCGGGCCATGTTTGCTGATGTTGGCTCAGTGGGGGACGCCTATATGTCCTAGGGTAGGCGTCTCTTGCATGATGCCTCCAGTTGACCTGCCTCATGAGGTACGTTGGTCGGTGTGTGCTCAAAGGGTGGTGGTGGGGGGGGGGGGTGGTGCTGTGTTTGCCGGGTCTTGTCCATCATCCGTTTCGGTTTCAGAACTTTGGGGCTGAGACACACTGATGAACTGATGAAGATTGAATATCAGAAAGGCCTCTGTGTCACTACATGTGGTATAGTTACGCCTTAATTATACTCAGAACACAGGTTGTGATGCTCGTTAGAACCGCCTCATTGAGGCGATTGTAACGAATACCCACAACCTATGTCTTGGAGCAGAAATAAGCAAGATAGTGTATACCCCTGTAAAGCCCCGTTTTCTCTACATAAAGTGGGGTTTAGAGGGTATTCATTGTACGGACTATTTAACATAATTAATAAAGAAAACCCTTGTGAAAACCTGTTGTTGCAGTTTGCGACCAGGTAGGACACAGACAGTCTAGAAAGAGTCTTGGCAACTTTTAGGTACCTTGCATTCTTAAACGCAACGCCAAATAATGATAAATCAGTATATTACATGCATAACAGAGAGATTGGCCCTATGCTATGATTTCTACCATGATGACTTAACTTTGCTAAGCAGAAATATTTCCTCTGAGCCCTTTAGCTGGAACTACTTTATATGAAAGATACAAGATACTGCTTTTGCGGTGAAATCGGTATATACAAACGCGGGAAAGTTTCAGTCCCGTCGACGTTATTCGTTGCGTCATTGCAATGACGTCTGAAACGATATCAACATACGTTCATAATACGTGGCGTTTGAGTCGGATGCAACGCTGAAAAAAAGAAAACAGGGATAAGGTCATTGAATAGGATGTTTGATCTCACAATTAATTTGTTGTATTACTAAACCCCTTTTTATTTGTTTGGTTGGAGGTTTAACGTCTCCGTCAACACTTTAAAGGTCATTTATGAGACGTTGCTTCAAATTTTGTGGGACTTTTTCCCGACATTGAGATGAAATGACATCTCAAGCCCTGCCGCCCTATGAAACTAATAGGGTTTACAAGCATGGACTGTCCGACACTCGCAGCACTTTGCCCGGGCAGGCTTAGATCCTCAAAGCGGCTTACCAGTACTCCTAGGCGGATTGGTTTTAGCTCTGCGTGGAAGCATCATGCAGCCAATCTATTTCTTCAAATCCCGATGGGCGGGGGCTTTGTTTTTTCTTTTTTGGTTCAAAACTGTATAAAGCGCTTTCATAATGGCGCCCATCCAGTTTTTTCCCTCCCAGCTTCTGTAACACTATGCTGATTGAACCGTTAACCTGAGCTGTAAACAGTCAATTGAACGGGAATTCAGATCCAAAATTCAAGATCCAAACTGTCCTAAAAGTCTATGGAAGTGCATGTAAAATACATATTATTCATTTTTCCTGTTTTAAAATATGGGATGTTTAAACCTCTGGAGGTAAAACAATCCGGTAAAGAAACTCGTGCTTCGCACTCGTTTCTTTATCGGATTGGTTTACCCCCAGAGGTTTATAAATTCTATATTTCGAATAGGAGAATGAATGATCTGTATTTATCATATGACGTCGCGTCTAATAGTGTAATAACGCCATGTAATAAATTCCGTAAATACAAATTTAAACTCGTTGAGGAAAAGGGATAAATGCTCGGCAAGCCTCGCATTTTATCCCTTTTTGTCAATTCATTTAATAAATTCAATAATACATGAACATTCATGTAAGATCCTCTTTTTATCCTATGACGAAGTTGATAAGCAGTGGATAACGTTGTGTAATAAAAATTGTATGACCACACGTGAAACAACACTTTAGCGGTAACGCTTTAGCGGTAACGCCAGGACGACGTTCATGTCAGCCATACATTTATGTGGATTTTTTTTGTCAAATTTAAGGGCGATGAAATCCAATTTAAAGTCGCCATATGATAAAAAGAACCTTACATGAGCGGTCATTTTATATGAAATGTATGAAACTCGCCAAAGGCTCGTTTATAAATTTCATATGAAATGACCACTCGTGTAATATCCTCTTTTTAACATACGTTTGTGTTATCGAATTAAATAATGAAAAAATGCATCTGTGTGAGACCTAGTTTTCATATGAAGTGGGGTCTACAAGAGAAGTTATTACACGGACTTGGTACTTGATACGAGGGTAGGCTGAAATGTTCTGAGCCTGACCAAGATCCAATGGTTTGTCCATGCTGAAAGTGCCTTATTTTTCAACATAGTCTCCCTTCCTGTCCACCCACTTCCTCCAGCGATGCTGGAGTCCTTGAATCCCAGTGGTATAGAAGGTCTCATCTTGGTCCCTGAAAAACTCCTCCACAGAAGCTATCACCTCCTCGCCTGACCAATAATGCTGCCAAGCCAAGTGCTTTTTCATGTTAGGAAACAGGAAATAATCTGATGGAGCTAGATCAGGTGAATACGGAGGGTGATCGACAAGTGTGAAGCCACAGTCATGCGCAGCAGCCATTGCGACAACCGATTTATGAGCAGGCGCATTGTCCCGATGGAACAAGACCCCTTATGTCAATTTTCCGGGTCGTTTAGCCTTAATTGCTTTTTCGCAATTGTTTTAGCAGATCTGCATAATACTCCCCATTAATTGTTCTGCCCTTTTGAAAGTAATCTATGAATATTATGCTCTTGGCATCCAAGAACACTGATACCATCACCATCCCTGCAGAGGAGACGACCTTTGCCTTCCTTGGAGGGGGTGAGCCAGGGTGCTTCCATTGCATGGATTGTCTTTTGGTCTGTGGCTCAAAGTGATGAACCCAACACTCATCCTGAGTGACAAAACGGTCAAGAACACCATCTTGGTCTGCTTCAAAAATAGCCAAGTTGGCTTGTGACAGGTTCAGTCTGGTCAACTTTTGGTCAGGCGTCAAAAGCCGTGGCACCCATTTGGCGGAAACCTTCGATATTCCTAATTCACTGTGTAGCATGTTCTCTACTCGTTCACGGGAGATGCCAACAGTGTTAGCCAACTGATTCACAGTTAAACGCCTGTCATCCATCACGGCCCTGTGCACTTGGCTGATGGTTTCCTCAGTTGTTGCCGTTGTGGGTCGTCCACACCAGTCATCATCTTCAATGCTGTCCTTGCCATCTTAAAATTTGCTGCCCACCTTTTCACGGTTGCATACGAAGGAGCATCATCCCCTAATGTAGCAACCATATCGGCATGAATGCCCTTAGGAGCTAACCCATTTTTATGGAGGTACTTGATGACACCACGATGCCAGATTTTGTCCATTTCCTCAAAAACGTGCTAGTATCAATTTTCAAAGTCTAGAATTTCTACGTTATTGCAGGTAAACTTGAACTTATTTGAGTCAAATCAAGTAATAAAGGTTTGGATTTAATGAATACAAAATTGCATGGCTGTTCGATGCCTGCTTCTTGGTCAGGCTCAGAACTTTTCAGCCTACCCTCGTAGTTTAAACGTCTGTGTCAAAATATCGTCGCCTGCGATACTCGCACTACGTTAACATACTTCGTTCTTATTTCTGCTCAAAACATAGTATCTCATGTGTCCTCACCCCAACCATTGGAGCTGGAAGAAATAGATTAAAACTGGACTGCTCAGAGCTGAAACCGACTGAACATTCGAGTTTTCGTAAACCGCGTAGAAGGTCAAAGCCTGCCCAGACATATTGGTGCGAATCTGGCCAAGCCTTAAACCCCTGCGGTTTCTTTGGGATGTTAAAAATTTCCACATTATCGGAAACAACGTCTCCAAAATGACCTAAATAGTGTTGACTCGGATGTATGTGTGACAGCAGCATGAATATATAACATTGCAAAACTCACTTTGCCTACATAAAGTGGGTTTGTGAGGGGTTCAGTACGTGAACTGGATAAAGTTTACAAATCAAGTGTGAACAATAGCTACAATTCTGGCTGCGTTATAGTTCTGAGGTAATCTGTTCCTGATATATCTGAAACATGGATTTAAGTGAGACTGCTTTTTGTGGAATGTCGTCATATAGCATTATGATGATGACGACGACCATAACGGCCACGAGGACGACGATGATGATAAACCGTCATGTTGTAATTTGAAAATCCCGCTTTTCGCAGCTCATGTATATGCAGCAACAATCTACGTTTATTATGCAGCAGGAAGGAATAAAGGAGCGAAAGGCACAAGAAAAAAGTAACGGAAAAAAGTCACAGGTTTGGGTAGGAAATAAATAATGGAAGAAAAGTCACAGAAATGGTTTTTATCTTGTTTTTCTTAGAATTGTTGGTGATAATCACAACCATTCATAATGTTAACAAGTCCGAGCAATGAACACCCCTCTAACCCCCATTTTATGAAGAGACTAGAAATGCGTCCAAAGGACACGGATGCCCCCGCGTGAAAATATGCCTATGTTCGTATTAATCCATAGAAAGTTATTGGCGGTGTTTAAGTTTTGGACCCTTTTTTCCACATTTGACCTCTAAGTATGACATTGACCTTGGCGGTAAGGACCTTGGTTTTGTGTCAGACAGATTGTCTCATGATGCCCAACATTTCTGCCAAGTAATTTCAAAATCCATCCAGAATAAGAAAGTTATTGACTGCGTTTAAGTTTCGGACCCTTTTTGGAACTTTGACCTCTAAGTATGTCCTTGACCTTGGCGGTACTGACCTGGGTCTTGCACGTGACACATCGTCTCATAATAATTAACAATTCTACAAAGTAATTTCAAATTCCATCCCAAAATAAGTTATTGACTTCGTTTAAGCCGGCCCCCGCCCATAGGGTCTTGAATGCATGATGCTTCCACGCAGAGCTGAATTCGGCCCGCACACTACTACTGGTTAACCGCTTAGAGGATCTAAGCCTGTCCAGGAAGCGCGGTGCGATGCGGACCGTCCATGCTAATAAACCCTATTCGTTTCATTGGGCGACAGGTCTTGAGATGCCATTTCATCTCAATGTCTGGTAAAAGTCCCACAAAACGGAAGCAACGTCTCCAAAATGACCTTTATAGTGTTGACGGGGACGTTAAACCACAAATCAAGCAACCGACTTCGCCTTTTTAAGTTTCGGACGGACGAACGGACTGACGGACAGTGGCAATGCTATATGCCCTTCCACCATTTTTCGAAAGGCGGGGGCATAAAAAGTAGGGCTTACAGGGGGTATTCGTATTTTTTCATATTTTGCTCCTCTTCGTGAAGCAATCTGATCTGGGTCTACAATGTTTACTGTTTGCCAAAAAAAAGTATTTTTAAAAAAGTTTGTAAGAAGATGCAGCAGAGTGAATAAACAGTGATAAATAGGCAACAATTTCCAATTCAGGTTTTCTTGGTATCTTTAGGCCAAAGGGTTTGACACCGGGAAATGTCGGGTTTGCAGGTGTTGACGTTACTTTTATTTACTCAGTATATATTTTGAAAATGGATGATTTCTATTTTTTCTATTTGTGACTTTTTTTTAAGTTTTATCTGTGACTTTATTTCCATTAGCCTTTTTCAGTGCCTTTCTTTCCGAACAGCATCGCCAACCCCGACACAAGAAGGGACATTTCCTGTCCGATATTTACGAGGATTAAAACCAGAAAAGAAGACAAGAAAATTAAAACAATAAAACAAAATCAGTAAGAACAGAATGAAAGTTAAAACATCATTGAATGTGTGTGCTCACTCATGTATTTGCTTTGGATAAATGCTTTAGCCAAAACAAATGCATCAGGTTTATGAAAAAAAAAAAAAAAAAAAAAACAAGAAGCATTTTGCATTGTTATATACAGTTTAATGCCTTAGTACAAAGGTCATTGTCTGCGTCGCGTGTTCGAGACGTTCGGAATAGTCTTGTCTCCGTATGACCTTAGCTGTTGATGGGACGTAAAACTCAAAATACACAAAAGGTCGATTGATAGGAAAGAATTATAGCATGACACGTTTGCGGTAGAGTGTCAAAACCTCAGCAACGCTCGTTATACACACGATTACGAAACTGACACCTGCTTTATCGACGATAATCATCACTAATCAGCCTGAACACAGCAAGGTCTACATTCGCGATGCGCATTATGGGTAGTTTTTTTTTTATTTTGTTTATTTTTTTTTTACTGAATTGAGATTGAACGTCCCCGTAAACTCTAAAAGGGTCATTTTGGAGACGTTCCTTTCAATGTTGTAGGACTTTTACCCGACAAAGCTCAAGCCCTGCCGCCAAATGAAACCAAAAGGCTAATATGCACTGGACGGTCTGACTCACACCAATTTCCTTGGGCATGCTTAGTAGGACCCACTGAAAGATGACATTTTAGCAGTGGCACGGGCGTAATACAGAAATGTGAAGACTCTAAGGGATCAACAAGGATGGAATACTCCGTTGCCTGTAGTTGTTCGTCGTTGTCAACACTTAATTTTGAATCATGCTTTTCAGTAAGCTACTCACATAACACTAATGAAAACATTATTCAAACAAATTTTGTGACTTGTTTTTCCGTGACTGTTTTTCCCAAACTTTTTCCCCCCTGTGACTTTTTTTCCTACATTCGTAAAAACTACCACTGAACCATTGCGGATGATTCTAACGAGCACCCGCAATCTACATTTGCAGCCGAAATAATGAAAAATATCAAGCTTTTATAAATCAAAGCACTGAAGCACTTGTATCTGAGTCTAGGTTGGAAAATGATCCTGAACGGTAAGTAAACTGTTGACATTTCGCTTAACTTTTACAGTTTTACTTGTTTGATTTAAAGTTTAACGTCCCCGTCAACACTAACTTTTACAGACCTGCATTGTAAGATATTTGTATAGACCCTGATACGATATCGCGTACGTAAGCAAACACGGTAGACCATGATCAGACATCGCGTTCAACGGCGTCTGATCTGTGTCTACACTGGTTGTAAAACACAACACTTGATTCCAGTTCAAATTCTATAGATAACACTCTGACGCAATACTCTGACCTCAACGCGGCTATTTTCCTATAAATTTGTTAAAACCACGTGGACTTTAGCAAAGAAAACCTAATACCCATTATAACTTCGGGTCGTTTGACAAACAATCGACCAAAAATTGAATTTAATTGTTGAGATTTTGTTTGTTTGATCTGAGGTTTAACGTCCCCGTCAACACTGTAAAGGTCATTTTGGAGACCTTGCGTCCAATTTTGTGGGACTTTTACCCGACATTGAGATGAAATGACATCGCAAGCCGTGCCACCCAATGAAACCCATCATGTGTCTAAGCATGGACGGTCCGACTCGCACCGCATTGCCTGGGCAGGCTTAGATTGTCTAAGCCGCTTACCAGTACTCGTTTACGGGTCCGTTTCAGCTCTGCTTTGAAGCATCATGCAGCCCATCTATTTCGTCAGGCCTGATGGGCGCGGGCAGGATTAATTTTTGTGATACAAAAGTATTCGCCGGCCTCTATAGCTCAGTCGTACGCACGTCTGACTGCTGATCAGGAGGACGCGGGTTCGATACCTGCTGGGGTCGGCAACATTCTTTCGGTAAGATTGATCATGAAATCTAGCGGATAGCCAACAGGACAGTAACTTTCCCACAAAATTGCTATTTCGAGCGTAGTGCACCCGGTTATACATGTATATGGCTAAATGTGTGACCCAATTGCGTTTGCTTTAAAATTCTTAGCGTAGCGTATATACCTTGCAAAAACCCGTACGAAAAGAAACGCACTAAAACGTCAATACGTATAAAAACGTAAAAAGCAGTATAGCGCGATAATACGCAAAACAATCGGTTTCCTACGCCTTAATATATTTGCTACGTTTTATTCTACGTTTTATTACGTTTCAGGGTTTTTTGTTTTTATCTTTTGTAGTTATTGCTTGGTATCGCTTCCCTACAAAACGGCGCAAAAGTAATGTACATGTAGTAAAGCATAGCCCTCACTACGTAGCGGTGAGACGGAGGCTTTACTCCGAACCACGTAACGTAGAGGCATACACGTTTACGAAATTCGCGGATGTATGGCACTAGAGAAGACGAATAAAAACAAGGATTTTTTGTATTTTTCATGAACGTAATGTTTGTGGGGCGACATATATAAAGGGTATTGTGGGGCTTTATATATGTATAATATATACATGCCTCATATCTGGGTTGGTATTGTGGGGCTCTATATATGTTTAATATATATATGCCTCATATCTGGGTTAACATTTTCTACCACTTAGCTAGGTAAAAAATGTATAGATATATAGATCAACGATATCTGGCTTGCGTAATGGAACTAAACAAAACACATAAAACGAAGGATTTACATTTTCGTGAACATTATGTTTGTGGGGCGACATATATAAATTGCAATGTGGGGCTTTATATATATATAGTATATATGCCTCATATCTCGGTTAAAATTTTGCGCCACTTATCTCGGTTTAGACACGACCACCCCATATCATGACCAATTTCTATATATATATATATATATATATATATATATATATATATATATATATATATATATATATATATATATATATATATATATATATATATATATATATATATATATATATATATATATATATATATATATATATATATGGCTTTGACTCCCAGTCAACAATGATTGACGGGCCACCGGCGGGCCGAGCTGCCTCGGTAGCTCATTCGGATGCACGTTTGACTGGTGATCAGGAGGACGCGGGTTCGATACCTGCCGGGGTCGGCAACATTCTTTCGTGGAGATTGATCATGAAATCTTTTCTACAGTCATTCTCTCCCCTCCGCTGATTCAAGAAGGGCAGTTGTCATTTTATGGCGAAAGAATGTGCACTGTACTGGATAACTGCTTAAAATAGTGTTGACTGGGCCGTTAAACTCCAATGGGCTACAAACAAACAAACGGCGGACCGATAGAGCTACGACGTTGCAACGACGTATCGCTGTCGGTCCGACGTTGGTCCGAACATTGAGTGCTGACTGGGCTGTTCCAGCTATGTTAAGTGAGAGGGGTGAGTGGGAGAGGGAGCCAGAGAGGTGGCGAGAGGGAGAAATACAGGGAGATATGGGAGAGAAGGAGAGTGTGAGAGTTTTGTTTGTTTGATTTGAGGTTTAAAACGTCCCCGTCAATACTGTATAGGTCATTTTGGAGACGTTGCTTCCAATTTTGTGGGACTTTTACCCGACATTGAGCTGAAATGACATCTCAAGCCCTGACGTCCAATGAAACCAATAGGGTTTATAAGCATGGACGGGCCGACTCGCACCACTTTGCCTGGGCAGGCTTAGATCCTCTAAGCGGTTTACCAGTACTCGTGTGCGGGTCAGTTTCAGCCCTGCGTGGAAGCATCATGCAGCCCATCCATCAATTTTTCACGGGGCCGTGAGAGAGAGAGAGAGAGAGAGAGAGAGAGAGAGAGAGAGAGAGAGAGAGAGAGAGAGAGAGAGAGAGAGAGAGACTGACTGATACTTTGTACCCTAAGGCACATGGGGCTACCTCTAAAGAAACAAATCCGTGTTTTACCCTGAGTATTCAGCAATAAAATATGACGTCATGATGACGTATCTGATGATTTCTTTCTCCTCGCGCACAAATGTCAACAAAACTAATGGCGAAGTAAAAGAAAAAAATAAGCAGTCATGACGACTGACAGGCAAACACCATTTAATGAGTTGCAAGAGTCTTCAACAGGTGCTTTATGCTTCTGTCTCATCCTGAAGTATCGAAATGATGTGTTTATCCAAGAAAACAATCAACTGGGTCACTGACAATGTCGATGTCGCTAAGGATTATTGAAAACAGGTAGGTTTTTCTGTATTTCAAACTTCACCAAGCCTGGAAATTGCGATTTATTGCTCTAATCGGGCGCGAATCGAAACCGCCGCCATGACACATACGAAATTCTTAAAGTTACGACTGCCTACACACCCTATCGTAAAGTTAAGAACAAACTTACGCAAAACTTAAGAATTTGACGTTAGTGAAACGCAAAGTTTGAGTTACGAATTCCTAAGATCGAATTTAAGAAAATCTTAGAGTTACGAAGTTTAGTGAAACGGCCGCCAGGTCTTTGATATTTGGCCCCAGGGCCCTTTGGTTTTACATGGGCTTAAGTAGGAAAAATCTTTAAAAATCTTCTACTCTGAAACCGCAAGGCCTAGGTTTTTGATATTTGGTATGAAGCTTCACCTAGTGGACCCCTACCAAGATTGTTCATATTATAGCCCAGGGGCCAAAAATGCCTCTGCTCTGGGGCCCTTTGGTTTTACATGGGCTTATATATGGAAAATCTTGAAAAATCTTCTTCTCTGAAACCGCAAGGCCCAGGTCTTTGATATTTGGTATGAGGCTTCATCTTGTGGACCCCTACCAAGATTGTTCAAATTATAGTGCTGGGGCTAAAAATGCCACTGCCCCGGGGCCCTTAGGTTTTTCATAGGCTTATATAGGGAAAATTTTAAAAAATTGTCTTCTCTGAAACCGTAAGGGCCATGTTTTTGATATTTGGTATGAAGCTTCATCTAGTGGACCCCTACCAAGATTGTTCAAATTATATTGCTGGGGCCAAAAATGCCCCCGCCCCGGGGCCTTTTGGTTTTACATGGTCATATATAGGGAAAATCTTTAAAAATCTTCTTCTCTGAAACCACAAGGCCCAGGTCTTTGATATTTGGTATGAAGCTACACCTAGTGGACCCCTACCAAGATTGTTAAAATTATAGTGCTGGGGCCAAAAATGCCCACGCCCGAGACCCTTTGGTTTTACATAGGCTTATATAGGGAAATCTTAAAAAATCTTCTTCTCTGAAACCACATGTCCGAGGTCTTTGATATTTGGTATGAAGCTTCACCTAGTGGACCCCTATCAAGATTGTTCAAATTATAGCCCACGGGCCAAAAATGCTCCCGCTCCAGGGCCATTTGGTTTTACATAGACTTATATGGGGAAAATCTTGAAAATTTTTTGTCTCTGAATTCACAAGGCCTAGGTCTTTGATATTTGGTATGAAGCTTCATCTAGTGGACCTCTACCAAAATTGTTCAATTATAGCCATGAGACCAAAAATGCCCCAGCCTTGGGGCCCTTTGGTTTTACATAGACTTATATAGGGAAAATCTTTAAAAATCTTCTTCTCTGAAACCACAAGGCCTAGGTCTTTGATATTTGGTATGAAGCTTAATCTTGTGGACCTCTACCAAGATTGTTCAAATTATAGCCCTGGGGCCAAAAATGCCCCCGCTCCAGGGCCCTTTGGTATTACATAGACTTATATATAGATAGGGAAAATCTTGACAAATCTTCTTCTCTGAAACCAGATAGCCCTGGTCTTTGATATTTGTTATGAAGCTTCATTAAGTGGACCTCTACCAGGATTGTTCAAATTATAGCCCTGAGACCAAAAACGCCCCTGTCTCGGGGGCCCTTTGGTTTTACATAGACTTATATAGGGAAAATCTTTAAAAATCTTCTTCTGTGAAACCACAAGACCTAGGTCTTTGATATTTGGTGTGAAATTTCATCTAGTGGACCTCTATCAAGATTATTCAATTTATAGTCCTGGGGCCAAAAATGCCCCCGCCCCGAGACCCTTTGGTTTTGCATAGACTTATGTAGGTAAATCTTTAAAAATCTTCTTCTCTGAAACCACAAGGCCCATGTCTTTGATCTAGTGGACCTCTACCAAGATTGTTCAAATTATAGCCCCTGCCCTGGGGCCCTTTGGTTTTACATAGACTTATATATAGAGATAATCTTTGGAAATCTTCTTCTCTGAAACAGCAAGGCCTAGGTCTTTGATATTTGGTGTGAAGCTTCATCTAGTGGACCTCTATCAAGATTGTTTAAATTATAGCTCTGAGGCCAAAAATGTCCCCGCCCCGGGGCCATTTGGTTTACATAGGCTATGTAGGGAATATCTTTAAAAAATCGTCTCTGAAACCCCAAGACCCAGGTCTTTGAAATTTGATGTGTAGCTTCATCTAGTGGACCTTTGCCAAGATTGTTCAAATTATAGGCTTTGTTGATATTTGGTATGAAGCTTCACCTTTTTAGACCTCCCTCAACATTATGCACATTGTAGCCCTGGGGTCAATAATGGCCCTCCCAGAGGCCCACTTGTTACTCTATCATATGGGTCAGGTGAGCGATCCAGGGCCATCATGGCCCTCTTGTTCTTATTTCTGCTCTAAAATATAGATTGTGGGTACCCGTTAGAACCGCCTCGATGAGGCGGTTCTAACGGGTGCCCACAATCTATATTTTGAGCAGAAATCAGAAAAATATTACAATTTTTCATCATAAAATTTTCATTTTTTCGGCGATAAAGGTGGCAATGTATTTGTATAGGCGTGTTTTTTTTAATGGAAGAACGTAAATTTGATGATATAAATTGCCTTTTCCCAGGTGATACTCATGCTATGCAAGCTCAAGGGAAGTTAACTCATATTTGCCTTTTTTTTGACATTTGCAAACAGTTAGACCCAGATTAGACGCAGCAGAACGTGGTGGCTGGCTTAGTCTGCTTAAAGTACGTACATGTTTGTTAACTTACAACACAAAGAAAACAAGAAAACAAAAAGAAGACAAACAAGAGGCCCATGGGCCACAATGCTCACCAGAGCTCAGGGGGCCACTGCCCACTGGCAGCAATGCATTTTAATTAACCATGGAAGCCCTGTGCCCTAGGATGCTACAGATAAAATTTGGACCCAATAAGCCTCGTGGCTTTAGATTCGATGTCGCTTGAATGTGTTGTTGCAGGACAACAGATGACAATTGACAATTTCCCATCTGTGGCAACAAATAGGCCAAAAAAGAACATTATTAAAGGAACATTGCCATGAAAGTGTGACAAAATATCTTGTAAGGCATTAATGTCATTTTTCAATTTTCCCCATTATAGGACAATGGAAACTCATAGCTTGGCATAGCAAACAAACCAAAGAGCCAAAGTTCATAGACCAGTGCTCAGGTGGACACTGCCCAATGGCAGCCTTGTATTATAACATGATATGATTTTATTATAACTAGAGCTGTCAGTGAAACTGACTAGGGCCCCGGCAGCGCTATCAGAAATTTGTGGACGGACAGACGGACAGACAGACGGACGGACAGAGTGATTACTATAGGGCACCCACACTTTCAGTGCGGGGCCCTAACAATTATAAAGTCTCCCAAACAAACCCCAAATGAGCACCCATGTGGACTGTATCTGAAATATTAGGTGTTTTATAACGTAGAGATCAGGGCATGGACCCAATGGAGCCCTGGTTGGTGTCACTAAATGCGTCTTATCAAAAGGAACAAAGACATATATGGTTTATCAGTGGGAATATGTATGGTTCCTGAGATGTAAGGCCTTTTAAGCAATGGAGGGAATCGGGCATGGCAGATCCCAGAAAAGCCCAAGATTGTTGTCAATGAATAAGTCTTATCATAAGGACCAAGAGTATATACGGTTAAACGGTGGGGATCTGAATGGTTTCTGAGATATGAGGCAATTTTATGAAGTGGCAGGGAGAGAAATGGCCCCTGTGATCCCCAAAGACGGGGTGACTGAATGTGTCTAATAACAATGAGCAAGAATATATGTGATTATAGGATGGGGATTTGAATGGTTTCTGAGATATATGGCCTATTATGAAGTTGAGTCTTATCATAAGGAACAAGAATAAATATGGTTATGGGGTGGGGATCTGAACGGTTTCTGAGATATATGGATTTTAATGAAGTAAAGGGGTGGGGCATGGCCTGTGGCACCCCGGGGGGACCTGCATGCTGGTGTCACTGATTGCGACTTATCATAAGGAACACGAATATATATGGTTTAGGGGTGGGGATCTGAACGGTTTCTGAGATATATGTATTTTCATGAAGTAAAGGGGTGGGGCATGGCCTGTGGCACCCCGGGGGGGGGGACCTGCATGCTGGTGTCATTGATTGGGTCTTATCATAAGGAACAAGAATATATATGGTTTAGGGGTGGGGCTCTGAACAGTTTCTCAGATATATGGTCTTTTGTGAAGTCAAGGGGTGGAGCATGGCCCGGGCGCACACTGGGTGACCCCTAAGTTGGTGCCACTGAATGTGTCTTATCATAAGGAACAAGAATGTATATGGTTTAGGGTTGGGTATCTGTAAGGTTTCTGGAATATTTGGCATTTAACGAAGAGGAGGGGGTTGGGCATGGTCCAGGCACATCCCAGGGGACCCCAAATTTGGTGTCACTGAATGCAACTTATCATAAGGAATGAGAGTATATATGGTTTAGGGGTGGGGATCTAAATGGTTTCTGAGATAAATGGCATTTTATAAAGTGGAAGGGGTGGGGCATGTGCCTGGCACATCCCGGGGGACCCACAGGTTGGTGTCACTTAATGTGTCTTATCATAAGGAACAAGAATATATATGGTTTAGGGGTGGGGATCTGAATGGTTTCTGAGATAAATGGCCTTTTCTGAAGTGGAGGGGTCAGGGCATATCCCCGGCATATCCCTGGGGACCCCCAGGTTGGTGTCACTTAATGCATCTTATCATAAGGAACAAGAATAAAGATTGTTTAGGGGTGGGTATCTGTATGGTTTCTGAGATGGATTTTAATGAAGTAAAGGGGTGGGGCATGGCCCATGGTACCCAGGGTGGACCTGCATGCTGGTGTCACTGAATATATATGGTTTAGGGGGTGGGGCTCTGAACAGTTTCTCAGATATATGGTCTTTTGTGAAGTCAAGGGGTGAAGCATGGCCCAGGAACACCCTGGGTGACTCCTAGGTTGGTGTCACTGAATGTGTCTTATCCTCAGGAACAAGAATATATATGGTTTAGGGCAGGGGATCTGTAAGGTTTCTGGAATATTTGGCCTTTTATGAAGTTGAGGGGGGTTGGGCATGGTCCCGGCACATCCCGGGGGACCCCCAGGTTGGTGTCGCTTAATGCATCTTAGCATTATGAACAAGAATATATATAGTTTAGGGGTGGGGATCTGTATGGTTTCTGAGATATATGGCATTTTATGAAGTGGAGGGGGTGGGGCATGTCCCCGGCACATCCCGGGGGACCCCCAGGTTGGTGTCACTTAATGCATCTTAGCATAAGGAACAAGAATATATATAGTTTAGGGGTGGGGATCTGAATGGTTTTTAAGATAAATGGCATTTTATGGAAAAGAGGGGGCAGGGCATGTCCCCGGCACATCCCGGGGGTTCCCCAGGTTGGTGTTACTCAATGCATCTTATCATAAGGAACAAGAATATATATGGTTTAGGGGTTGGGATCTGTAAGGTTTCTGAGATATAAGGCATTTTATGAAGTGGAGGGGGCGGGGCATGGCCCCGGCACAACCTAGGGGACTCCCAGGTTGACATAAAAGCATATGGAGAGAAGTTTACACAAGGAACATGTTTATGTTTTGTCAAAATATCTGCAATGACTTGGCAGCAAATGCCATTTTTTCAGTTTTCCCCATTGTAAGTCAATGGAAAATCTAAGTTGCCATAGCAACAAAACTAAAAGGCCAAATTTCATAAAAAAACATAAAACCTATAAAGGCAAATATGGTGAATATTTTCATAAAGTCTCAGCCTCCTAGAGCATATGGTTTCTGAGGAGATGATTTTTTAAGTAATTTTTTGTCTATTTTTTGCATTTTGGTTTCCATGGTAACCAATTAAAAATGAGCAGAAGTCCTAAAATCATACGGCAGATAGTAGTTACCTATGAAACATTTCTATGAAAGTTTTGTCAAAATATCTGCAGGGGCTTGGTGGTAAATGCCATTTTTCAATTTTCCCCATTATAAGTCTATGGAAACTCTAAGTTGCCATAGCAACCAAACTAATGAGCCGATTTTCATTAAAAACACAAACTTTCAATCCCCCTGCCCAAGGATGCTACAGATGAAATTTGGGCTGAATCGGCCCAGTGGCTTCAGAGGAGATGTCGTTTGAAAATGTTGACGAAGACGACGCAGACGCAGACTCAGACGCAGATGACGCAGACGACACAGACGACGCAGACGACGACGGACAACTGCCTATCCTATAAGCTCCCCGGGAGCCTTCGGCTCTGGTGAGCTAAAAACTGACGCCCTTATAATTGGAAGGGGACCGTCCCAAAAAGTTTTGGAGCAGCAAAGAATTCGTCATTATCGTTGGATTTGTTTTATTTATTTTTAGTTTTCTTATGAAACAATCGAACAGCGGTATTCCTCTGTAATACATAACAAGCCTCTGCTCAGCCTGTATGAGGCGAACCTCGCAGCTCTCTCTACCGAGGAAGTGCCAACATTACGCTCTGCTGTAAGTGGTTCAACAGATATGGGCAATGTGGCTCACGTGGTCCCCAGTATACATCCAGAATTCTACATTGGTGGTGCTGGCACTTGCCATACGAGAGAATTCACAACCTCAACTGGTATGCTAGAGTTTGTACATATTTTCTTCTTGCTACTTGTTTACCTGTTTGATATTTGTATGAATTGTTTCATTACGAAAACACACCTATACTAATACATTGTAACCTTTATCGCCGTAAAAAAGGACATTTTAAGATGAAAAATTGTGATAGTTTTCTTATTTCTGCTCAAAATATAGATTGCGGGTACTCGTTAGAACCGCCTCGATGAGGCGGTTCTAACGAGTACCCACAATCAATATCTTAGAGCAGAAATAAGAAAAATACGGTTTACCCCTACAAAAAAAAAATCAAAAATGAGTTCCTTTAAGAGCAATGAAAACATTCATAAGAAAGTAGATGGGTCATACTACGTAGTTTCGGCCAATAAAGCCTCATCAGTGACCCTGTAATGATCCGACAAAGAAAGCCAGAGGAAACATACTGCAATTTTGCGAATTTCGAATAGGCAGTCGATACAAAGACTGATATAAATCAAAATGGGGTCCAAATAATTGAAAACCTGTCTAGAATATGAGTCTAAACCAATAATTTATTTTTGATTTCTCAGAATATTCACGCTGATCTCAAAGGACCAAAAGTAAAATATAAACTGCACTATGGTTGATGTACGGGGAGACGAACCCACAATCTATATCTTAGAAAAATAAGAAAAATAAGGTTTACCCCTACAAACCCCAGTTTTACTATATAAAAGTGGGGTTCGAAGGGGTCAAAATTGTATAGGCGGGTTTTCGTGATGGCTGGGAGAGGAGTCACATGAAATGTCATCACGAACGAAAACACGCCTGTATAATTTTTACCCTTTTGAACCCCGCTTATATATATTAAAACTGGAGCTTACAGGGGTTTACCCCATATTTTTTTATTTCTGCTCTAAATGTAGATTAGTTTTTGATATGATATGAGGCATATTCAAATTCAATTGAGATATCATCACTACAAATATTCTGGTATGATTCCATAAAGGTTGAAGCAAACCTGTGGCCTCTGGTTTTAAAGCAATTTCATGTAGTCACCAAGTTTATGATCTGGCATGGCCTATTAGTCGAAATGACCGAGATATCATCAACACAAACATTCTGGTATAGTATCGTGAAGACCGAAGCAAAACTGTGGCCTCTAATAGGTGACCGAGGTTTTGAAACAATTTGACCTAGTGACCTATGTTTTGATGCGAAATAACCCATATTCTAACCTGACTAACATAGCATCAAGACAAAGCATTCTGGTTTAGTTTCATAAAGATTGAAGAAAAAAAACTCTGGCCACTAGAAGGTGAAAAAGGCTTCTTTTTGTAAAACCGAGTCTGCTATTTCCGTTAACTTGGTGTATTCTTAGCTTCCAAAGGCTTCAATCATTCAGAACGTATTTATCTTCACTACAGTTGGTGTTGTTCCGTGTGGCGGCTGTAAAAGGTCTCCCCGTACATCGTCAGAGTGCATTGTATTTTCTGGTCCTTTGGGATCATTGAGTTCATTTAGAATCATTTTAAAAATTGAGTTCTGCTTAAGCCGGTGCTAGAGGGCGTGGTTGTTGTTGCACATTTCAGTCCTGGTCATGAACAGACTTAACTAGAAAAAGTGTTTGTGAAACACTATGCCCCCAACCATATGCTTGCCGTTAAATATGAGCTTGATATTTTGTTCACAAGGTTTACCTAAAGCCAATGCTCAAGTCCGAAAAGGGGCATAACTTTGTTTTCGTCAAAACTATATAAGTCATCTACACCTTATATATTGTGTTCATAAGGTTTCCCCATTGCCACAATGCATAATAGAAGTAGGAGGCTATGATCAGGAATCGATACAATCAACCCATAGCTCCCATCAGAGACACCAAAGGGAAAGAAACACAAACATGCAACAACAGACCTAATGGAAACACCAACAGCGGAAAGCCAAACGAACAGTTACTTTCCCACAAAAATGGCCAATAGGCTATCCAAAATAAAATAACAAAAGCGACACAAACACCTTAAGGCAAACCATAACACAAATAAATTGCGACAGAAGAACCGCCTTGGAACGGTCAGTGGAAACGAATTCCACTGGGGGGGGCTTAAATCGATTTTACATGGCCACAATCCTCGCCCTTATTTCCTTCGCGATTCAGGCAAACAATTTGTTCAGTCCGCATGAAGGCCTCCTAACTCATCAGTGCAACACCTCCGTGAACACAAATAATTAAACAACCACAGAGATGAAACAACGATGAGGACTCGACAGCAAGAAGTCCGAAAAGGGGCATAACTCTGTTAAATGTTTTCGGAATTTCGTAAAAAGTTAATCAGGTCATCTACACCTTAGACCCAAATAGTTTTCTAAATATCATGAGCCTAGTTCAAGCGGTTCTCAAAATATTTTGCTCACAAGGTTTCCCCATACGCACAATGCGTAAGTCCGAAAAAGAGCGTTACACCATTAAATATTTTCGGAATTTCATCAAAAGTTCATCTGGTCAGCTATACCTTAGACCCAAACTGTCTACTAAATATCATGAGCCTAGCTGGAGCAGTTCTGCAGATATTTTGCTCACAAGGTTTGCCCATTGCCACAATGCATAAGTCCGAAAAGGGGCGTTACTCCATTAAATATTTTCGGAATTTCATCAAAAGTTAATCAGGTCATCTACACATTGGACCGAAACTCTCTACTAAATATCATGAGCCTATCTCAAGCGGTTCTTCAGATACATGTATTTAGTTCATGAGGTTTCCCCATAGCCCCAATGCATAAGTCCGAAAAGGGGCGTTACTCCGTTAAATATATTCGGAATTTCGTCAAAAGTTATTCAGGTCATCTACAACTTAGACCCAAACTGTTTACTTAATATCATTACCCTAGCTCAAGTGGTTCTTGAGATATATTGCTCACAAGGTTTCCCCAAAGCCACAATGCATAAGTCCGAAGAGGCATAACTCTGCAAAGACAAGTCCGGCGAAAAACTAGAACTGTCACAGGATCTGACTATAGCCCCGCTATAGCCCTGTCAGAGGAGAAAGACTCATAAATTAAAGGTAAAGACTTGTGAGAGGGTTAAATCCCTAACAAGGTACCTACGCCTTTAAGTCGCCTTATAGACTTTTCGCGTTATTAGATCTGAAAAACAGTCTAAGTTAAAAAATAAGTTTTGGATAATGAAAAAAACACATGAACATCTTAAGACCTCTATGAAACACCTGTAAAGTTTCAAAAGGATTGACCTAGAACTGTAAGAGGAGTTGCGGTCACAAGGTAGCTACTCCCTATACATTTTAACATAAGTAGATCTCAAAAATTGTTTAAGTTAAAAAAGGTGAAATAAGTAAAAAAAACTATTTAAGGATGATGAAAAAAGAATATGCACATCTTCAGACCCATATGAAAACACCTGTAAAGTTTCAAAAGGATTGACCTAGAACTGTAAGAGGAGTTGCAGTAACAAGGTAGCTACTCCCTATACATTTTAACATTAGTAGATCTCAAAAATTGTCTAAGTTAAAAAAAGGTGAAATAAGTGAAAAAAAATTATTTAAGAATAATGAAAAAAGAATATGCACATCTTCAGACCTATATAAAACCACCTGTAAAGTTTCAATAGGATTGACTTAGAACTGTAAGAGGAGTTGCGGTAACAAGGTAGCTACTCCCTATACATTTTAACATTAGTAGATCTCAAAAATTGTCTAAGTTAAAAAAGGTGAAATAAGTAAGAAAAATTATTTAAGGATAATGAAAAAAGAATATGCACATCTTCAGACCAATATGATAACACCTGTAAAGTTTCAAAAGGATTGACCTAGAACTGTAAGAGGAGTTGCTGTAACAAGGTAGCTACTCCCTATACATTTTAACATTAGTAGATCTCATAAATTGTCTAAGTTAAAAAAGGTGAAATAAGTAAAAAAAATTATTTAAGGATAATGAAAAAAGACTATGCACATCTTCAGACCTATATGAAAACCCCTGTAAAGTTTCAAAAGGATTGACCTAGAACTGTAAGAGGAGTTGCTGTAACAAGGTAGCTACTCCCTATACATTTTAACATTAGTAGATCTCAAAAATTGTCAAAGTTAAAAAAGGTGAAATAAGTGAAAAAAATTATTTAAGGATAATGAAAAAAGAATATGCACATCTTCAGACCTATATGATAACACCTGTAAAGTTTCAAAAGGATTGACCTAGATCTGTAAGAGGAGTTGCGGTAACAAGGTAGCTACTCCCTATACATTTTAACATTAGTAGATCTCAAAAATCGTCTAAGTTAAAAAAGGTGAAATAAGTGAAAAAAATTATTTAAGGATAATGAAGAAAGAATATGCACATCTTCAGACCTATATGAAAACACCTGTAAAGTTTCAAAAGGATTGACCTAGAACTGTAAGAGGAGTTGCGGTAACAAGGTAGCTACTCCCTATACATTTTAACATTAGTAGATCTCAAAAATTGTCTAAGTTAAAAAAGGTGAAATAAGTGAAAAAAATTATTTAAGGATAATGAAAAAAGAATATGCACATCTTCAGACCTATATGAAAACACCTGTAAAGTTTCAAAAGGATTGACTTAGAACTGTAAGAGGAGTTGCGGTAACAAGGTACCCACTATCAAATATTACAGACAGACAGACAGACAGAAAGACGGACAGACAGACTGACTGACAGACAGACAGACGGAATTCCGGACAAGCCAAATCCAATATAGCCCCCACTTTTTCAAAGCGGGGCTATAAAAATATGTGTCCGCTTATTTTTCATGCACATTCCATATATGAAATTTCGAGATCCTAGCTCAAACCATTCTTGAGTTTCCTACAGGGCGAAAGCGTAACGGACAGACATACGGGCAGACGGACAAGACAGAACCAATATGCCCCATCAACTTCTTCGAAGTGGCATAATAAAACCGAGCCTGCTATTTTCGTTTATTTGATGAATTCTTTGCTTCCAAATGATCAATCTAGTCAGGACTTATTTTAAGATATTTCATCAAGTAACTAGTGGTAACTATCTGCCTTATTTTTGTTCAAAGCATAGATCGTGGGTACTCATTAGAACCGTTCTAACGATCAGCCACAGTGTACGTTCAAAGCAAAAAATGGGAAAGATGGTATCATTGTATCTAAATTTTGTCATTTCTGACACCCTGTTGGACCCTATTATTTCACTCGACATGTTTTTGTAATGGTTAAGGTAATTCTGCAAACAAAACTTCTCACTTTGGAGTAAGTTGGTATCAACCCTCAAGTGGCACGGTCGAAAACTTCCAGTTGTTTCAAGATCAGCTTGACTGCATTAAATGTCGGCATAAGGGTAAAGAACTTCCCGCATTGCATCTAAATGTGAGACGTTTCGTTTAACCTTTCAGTTCCTTTAGTTTAAACAAACAGTGTAGACTGATCAAACACAGCATTTGGGCCACTTGGAGAGATTGATGCTTCCACGCAATGTTTAAACTGACCACACATGAGTACTGGTAAACCTCTTAGAAAGTCGAAGCCTGCCAATAAAAACATATAAAACCCCACTGGTTTCATTGGGTTTCAAGGGACTGAGATGTCATTTTACCTCAGTGTGGTGTAAACGTCCCATAAAATTGGAACCAACGTCTCTAAAATGACCTAAATAGTGTTGATGTGGACGTTAAACCTAAAATCAAACAAACAAATAACGCATTCTGTTGCATCTGCACTATCCTGTTGGCAAGTCATCATGTTAACAAATCCGTGAAATGAACGTTAACAAATCCGTGAAATGAACGCCCCTCTAAACCCCCCTTTATATTTAGAAAAGTGGTGTTTACATATTTGTACATGTATATTATTTTGCTTATTTCTGCGCCATGACATAAAGTGTGGGTACTCATTAGAACCGCTTCAATGAAGCTGTTCTGACGAGCACACACAATCTATGTTCGGAGTATAAATAAGAACAACATCACAAATTTTCATCGGAGAAGTAGCCATTTTGGAGATATGAAAGAATGCATGCAAGGTATGTTTTCGTAATGTCCCTTTTAAGGGAACCTAGGAGTATATAGGGTTTTAAATAACACTGTTCGGTTTTTCATGGTATTTTAGTTTTATTGCGCTCAATTAAAACATCCGTCACTCAGACTTTATTTTTGCATCGACGGACATAGCCATTGGCGAACTGATGAATTAAAACTAAGAGCTTATTTGGAGACTTAACCCTTATCTTGCTGTTCACGACAACCCCTATCTTTGCAAACAGTGTAGATCCAGATCAGATGGCTTCTGAAGAAGCCATCTGATCAGGATCTACACTGTTTGCAATTCAGTTTATGAATTTGTAGGAGTATATTAAATCAAGTAATCTGATTGGTTAGAAGTCAGAGATGGGTGTGGCTTAAATGAATATTCAGCAAGAGAAGGGTTAAAACTTATCCCTTCCTACCTTTGCAAACACCATAGATCCAGATCAAAAGCCATCTGATCAGGACCTACACTGTTTGGCATGCAGTTTGTGAATTGAATGAATACATTGAATAAGGATATTTGATTGGCAGATAGCCCGAAATGGGGGCGGCTAAAGTAATTTATCTAGCAGGAAACCTCCCGAAAACACGCCTATACAAATTTGACCCCCTTGAACCCCTTTCCTATAGTAAAACTGAGGTTTGCTGGGGTAAAACTTATTTTTCTTGTTTCTACTCTAAAATATAGATTGTGTATATTCGTTAGAACCGCCTAATTGAGACGGTTCTAACGTGTACCTACAATCTATTCTGCTCTAAAATATTGACTGTGGGTACTCGTTAGAATCGGGCTTGACATTTCATATGCAGGACAAATTCTGAATATAGTATAGGCAATTATATAGGTTGTTTTATAGGTTAATTATACTTTTTATGTCAAACGTGTTAGTCAGAGACATTTCGAAAACACGTCTATACAAATACATTGTAAATTTTACCACCGAAAAATGAAAATTTTCAGGTGAAAAATTTTGATATTTTTCTTATTTCTGCTCAAACATAGATTGTGGATACTAGTTAGAACCATCTCAGCGAGGCGGTTCTAACGAGTATCCACAATCTGTTTTTGAGCAGAAATATGAAAAATGATTTATACCCCTGCAAACCCCAGTTTTACTATATATTGGTGGGGGGGGGGGGGGGGGGGTTAAGGGCTTAAAATTGTATAGGCATGTTTTCGTGATCTATGGGCTGTGACAGAGCCCCATCTTTACAAGACTACAGACGATGACCTTTGATATTAAATCAGTCAGCTAAGTTGTTAATAACTGTTCATTATAATGCATAGGCCTTAAAAAACGTCTCCTAGCCTCTCATTAAAGTGTAGATGATATTTTTAAGTCCTTTGGGATCGTTGATTCTATTGTGGAATTTTGAGAATATCTTTGGGTCACTGATGAGGCCGAACTGGACAAAACTAGCTTGACTGGCCAAGAAAAACTCATTTGTACACTCCCTAGTTTTTTTAGTTTTGTGGTGTATTTTCTTGAGCAGATGGATAACAATTTTCTGGAACATTTTTGATAACCATCATGTAAACAAGTCCGTGTAATGAAAACCTCTCTTAACCCAACTTATGTTTAAAATGTAAATACGAGGGCTAGCCAGTAAGTAACTAACCATTTCCAATTGACCGAGACAAGCAAATCCTCCATGTGTTGTTTCAATACATATTTAAGCCACGAATTGCCTAAATTTTGTCATTCACTCATAAGATATTGAACGTCTAACATGGCCAAACTTTTCGTCAAAAGTTGAGTACCGTGCTGTAATTCTGTACCTGAGTGAGTGAGTGTTTGAGTTTTACGTCCCACCAACAACTTAGGTCATACGGAGACGGAACCTCGGTTTAAAGACTAATCCGAAAGTCTAGAGAGGCCCGGGATCGAAACAAGGTCTGGAGACGCCCATTAGATGCCGCCGATGAGGAAATGTGTAACAGAGTATGGGAATTAATTAGGCGAATTTATGCGGAAGGAATACCGAATGCATTACACATTTCACATGGTAGCGTTTCAATAATTTTACATGATGGCTTGGGTATTCGCAAGCTAACAACCAGTTGGGTCCCAAAATCCGTTAGCCGCGAGCAAATGGCAATGCAGCTCATTGTTGAAGTGGTTTAGATCAAAGGAAGATGAGCCCCGCCAAGCGAATTTGGGTCTTCGAGCATTCCGTCATGACAAACTTTAACTGCGCATGCCCAGCCATTCAGAGGGGCCAGGGATATGGCTTTCTGTCTGAAGGTTCCACTTGATTCACTTCTTGTATGAGCGAGCAGCGAAGGTTCTGGCGAGACTGCGCGGATGCGCAGGCTCGCCTGAACCTTCGCTGCTCGCATAGGCGATAAGTACCAAAATCGCTTGGCGGGGCCCAGATGATTTTCTTTCACGCATGGTGACTGTGGATGGGACCTGGGTACATAATTATGAGCCAGAGAAGAAAACCAGTGGGTAGGGCCGGAGTCACCGAGGCCAAAGAAATTCAAAATGCAGCCCTTTGCTGGCAAGGTGATGGCAACTTTATTTTGGGACTCACAAGGCGTTATTGTGTTGGAATGGTGCCTGATGCTCTGTCTCTGGTCGGGCCCATCGGAGTCTAACTGTTGGTTTTCTTTTGCTCCAGCATTTCAGTGGTTTATTGCTGTCGAGTCCTCACCGTTGTCTCACCTCTGTGGTTCTTTGATTTTTTGTGTTCACGGAGATGTTGCACTGATGAGTTAGGAGGCCTTCATGCGGACTTAACAAATTATTTGTCTAAATCGCGACGGAAGTAAGGGCGAGGATTGTGGCCACGTAAAATCGATTTAAGCCCCCCAGTGGAAATCATTCCACTGACCGTTCCAAGGCGGTTCTTCTGTGGCGGTTTATTTATGGTGTTGTTTGTTGCTTACTGTCTGTATCACTTGTGTCTTTTTATTTTGGATGGCCATATGGTCATTTTGTGGTAAAGTAACTGTCCTTATGGCCTTCCTTTGTTTTGGTTTCCATTATGGTCTGGTCGCTTAATGTTTGTGATTCTTTCCCTTTGGTGTCTTTGATGGGTGGAGTAAGTTAATTGTATCGGTTCCTGATCTTTGTATTACTTCTACTTTTCCTAGCAAAGAAAAGTACAATAACAGGTGCGTATTATGCAAATTTTCTCGACCAACTGAGAACTGCGATCCGTAAAAAAACGAAGAGGTAAACTCTCCAAATGGATTCTGCTCCAACAGAACAATTAAAGAGTCCACATCCGCAAAATTGCAAAGGATACTGTTGAGCGGAATTGGTACGAGCTAATACCGCACTTGACCTATTCTCTAGACTCAGCTCCTAGTTACTGTTTCCTATTCCTAAAGTTGATAAGGATATTCAGGTCCAACGAAGAGATTGTGGCGACAGTTGAGGGGAGGGACGGAGACAAGGACTCTGGCCTTTCGGGTTCTGCGCTGATGGCACTGGAACAGCATTGGTCCAAGTGAATCATTCTAGAGGGCAATTACATCGATAAAAGAAGAGATGGATGCCACCAAGAAATAACTTAGCCCTTGTCCTGCTGAATATTTTAATCCGTCACACCCATTACCGATTTCCAACCAATCAGATTAGTTGATTCAAATTATTGCAACACATTCACAATCTAAATGGCAAACAATGTAGATCCTGATCAGATGGCTTCTTCAGAAGCCATCTGATCTGGATCTACATTGTTTGATAGGTAAGGCATATCCGGGCTCAGCAGGGCAAGGGTTAGTTGTTTGTTTTTAGCTCACCTGTCACGTAGTGACGAGGTGAGCTTTTGTGATCACTTTTTGTCTGTCGTGCGTGCGTGTGTGCGTAAACTTTTCTTCAAACAACATCTCCTCCTAAACCACTGATCGGATTTTGACCAAACTTCACAGGAATGATCCTTAGGTGGTCCCCTTTCAAAGTTGTTCAAATGGTTCCGGTCTGTTGCATATCTAGGTCACAGGAGCTAAAAATAGATTTTTTAAACAAAAACTTTAAAAATCTTCTTCTCTGAAACCGCAAGGCCCAGCTCTTCGATATTTGGTATGAAGCTTCATCTAGTGGACCTCTACCAAGATTGTTCAAATTATAGTCCTGGGTCGAAAATTGTCCCCGCCCCGGGGTCCTTTGTTTTTAAATAGGCTTATATAGGGAAAATCTTTAAAAATCTTCTTCTCTGAAACCGCAAGGCCCAGGTCTTTGATATTTGGTGTGAAGCTTCACCTAGTGGACCCCTACCAAGATTGTTCAAATTATAGCCCTGGGGCCAGAAATGCCCCCGCCCCGGGGGCCTTTGGTTTTACATATGCTTATATAGGGAAAATCTTTAAAAATCTTCTTCTCTGGAACCGCAAGACCCAGATCTTGGATATTTGGTGTATGAAACTTCATCTAATGGACCTCTTTCAAGATTGTTCAAATTATAGCCCTGGGGCCAAAAATGCCCCGCCCCAGAGGCCTATGGATTTACATAGGCTTATATAGGGAAAATCTTTAAAAATCTTCTTCTCTGAAACCGCAAGGCCCAGGTCTTTGATATTTTGTGTGAAGCTTCACCTAGTGGATCTCTACCAAGATTGTTCAAATTATAGCCCTGGGGCCAAAAATGTCACCACCCCGGGGCCCTTTGGTTTTACTTGGGCTTATATAGGGAAAATCTGTAAAAATCTCCTTCTCTGAAACCGCAAGGCCGAGGTCTTTGATATTTGATATGAAGCTTCATCTAGTGGACCCCTACCAAGATTGTTCAAATTATTTTGCTTGGGCCAAAAATGCCCCCGCCCCGGGGCCCTTTGGTTTTACATGGGCTTATATAGGGAAAATCTTTAAAAATCTTCTTCTCTGAAACTGCAAGGCCCAGGTCTTTGCTATTTGGTATGAAGCTTCATCTAGTGGACCCCTACCAAGATTGTTCAAATTATATTGCTGGGGCCAAAAATGCCCCCGCCCCGGGGCCCTTTGGTTTTACATAGGCTATGTAGGGAAAATCTTTAAACATCTTCTCTGAAACTGCAAGGCCAAGGTCTTTGATATTTTGGTATGAAGCTTCATCTGGTGGACCTCTACCAAGATTGTTCAAATTATAGCCCTGGGACCAAAATGCCCCCCCCCCCCCCCCACCCCCTCCGGGGCCCTTTGGTTTTACATAGACTTATAAAGGGAAAATCTTGAAAAATCTTCTTGTCTGAAACCACAAGGCATTGGTCTTTGATATTTGGTATGGAGCTTCAGCTAGTGGACCTTTACCAAGATTGTTCAAATTATAGCCCTGAGGCCAAAAATGCCCCCGCCTCGGGGCCCTTTGGTTTTACATAGACTTATATACGGAAAATCTTTAAAAATTTTCTTCTGTGAAACCAAAAGGCCTAGGTCTTCGATATTTGGTGTGAAATTTCATCTAGTGGACCTCTATCAAGATTGTTCAAATTATAGCCCTTGGGTCCAAAATGCCCCCGCCCCAAGACCCTTTGGTTTTACATAGACTTATATAGGAAAATCTTTAAAAATCTTCTTCTCTGAAACTGCAAGACCCATGTCTTTGATATTTGGTATGGAGCTTCATCTAGTGGACAATCAAGCCTTTATTGATATTTGGTATGAAGCTTCACCTTTTTAGACCTCCCTCAACATTATACACATTATAACCTTGGGGTCAATAATGGCCCTCCCCAGGGCCCACTTGTTACTCTATGGATCAGGTGAGCGATCCAGGGCCATCATGGCCCTCTTGTTATTAATTTTCCCTCGAAATACAGTTGCATAATAGCATGACTTTTCATCGGGAAAAATGACCGTTTTGGATAAATGAAAGAGTGCATTTTGTCACACGGATGTGTTATCGTAATGGTTAAGATTGCATTTTCTTTTGTTTCCAGGTGATAAAAGGGCACAGAAGTATACACTGTTACAAGCTAAAGTTCTAGCTATGACTGCTATTGATGTTATGCTGGATCCAGACCTTCTCCAGAGGATCAGAAAAGCCTTTGAGGAAGACCTGAAGACCCGGTCTTGAATAAATTAGTTTTGCCACACCCATTGCTGACTATGAACCAATCAAATTACTTTATATGATTTATGTGTTCAATTCATAAACTGAATGATAAACAGTATTTATCCTTTTAAAACATTGATGCTTTTTCAGATTTCTAGCTCATAATCTGTGTTTTGAGCAAAAATAAGGAAAATAATGTATAGCCCTGTAAACCCCAGTTATTTCTATACAAGAGGGCCATGATGGCCCTGGATCGCTCACCTCATCCATAGGGTATCAAGTGGGCCCCTGGGAGAGCCATTATTGGCCCCGGGCTATAATATGATTAATCTTGGTAGTGGTCTAAAAGGTGAAGCTTCATACCAAATATCAAAGAATGGAGACTTCTGGTTTCAGACAAGATTTTTAAACGTTTTCCTTATAAAAGTCTATATAAACCTTGGGGTCCCCAGGGCGGGCCATTTTTGACCCCAGGGCTATAATCTGAACCATCTTGGTAGAAATCCACAAGACAAAGCTTCATACCAAATATCAAAGACCTTGGCCTTCTGCTTTCAGACAAGAAGATTTTCAAAACTTTTCATTGCCTTGACCCCTATTTCCTAGGGCTATAATTTGAACAATTTAGATGAAGCTTCACACCCAATATCAAAGACCTGGGCCTTGCAGTTTCAGAGTAGAAGATTTTTTTTAAATTTCCCTATATAAGTCAAAGTAAAAACGAAGGGCCCCAGGGCGGGGGCATTTTTGACCCAAGGGCTATGATTTGAACAATCTTGGTAGAAGTCCACTAGATGAAGCTACACACCAAATTCAAAGAACTGGGCCATCAGGTTTTGGAGAAGAAGATTTTTAAAGATCTTCCCTGTATAGGCCAATGTAAAACCAAAGGGCCTGCAGGTGGGGGAATTTTTCGCCCTAGGCCTATAATTTGTACAATCTTGATAGAGGTCCACTAGATGAAGCTTCACACCAAATATCAAAGAACTGGGCCTTGCGGTTTCAGAGAAGAAGATTTTTAAAAATTTTCCCTATATATGTCTATGTAAAACCAAAGGCCCCCAGGGCGGGGGCATTTTTGGCCCCAGGGCTATAATTTGAACAATCTTGGTAAAGGTCCAATAGATGAAGCTTCATACCAAATATCAAAGACCTGGGCCTTGCGGTTTCAGAGAAGAAGATTTTTAAAGATTTTCCCTATATAAGCCTATTTAATGTGTGTGTGTGTGAATTCGGGTTTAACGTCGCTTTCAACAATTTTTCAGTCATATCACGACGGTGTCTGGTTGCGACAGGGAGCTCAATGCTCACGTTTATAGTGCTGCCTCACTGAAGTATCATGTCCCAGACACATTACATGATACCACACCCAGTCACATTATCCTGACACTGGATCGACCAGTTCTAGCTCTACCCAATAAATCTGAGTGCCAAGCGAGGAGCAACTAGTACCATTTTTAACGACTTTGGTATGTCGCGGCCAAAGCCTATTAAAACCAAAGGCCCTCGGGGCAGGGGCATTTTTGGCCCCAGGGCTATAATTTGAACAATCTTGATAGAGGTCCACTAGATGAAGCTTCACACCAAATATCAAAGACTTAGGCCTTGCGGTTTCAGAGAAGAAGATTTTTAAAGATTTTCCCTATATAAGCCTACGTAAAACCAAAGGCCCCCGGGGCGGGGGGCATTTTTGGCCCCAGGGCTATAATTGAACAATCTGGGTAGAGGTCCACTAGATGAAGCTTCATACCAAATATCAAAGACCTGGGCCTTGTGGTTTCAGAGAAGAAGATTTTTTAAAGATTTTCAGTAAAAAAATCTATTTTTAGCCCCTGTGACCTAGATGTGCAACAGACCGGTGTAACGGTCAGTTTCTTCCCCCGGCCCGTTTCTTCCCCGGGGGAAGAAACTGACTAGTCAGTTTCTTCCCCACCCGGTCAGTTTCTTCCCCACCTGAATTTTTTTCAGAACCATAGTCAACGAATAATATTCAGCTCACAATTTGTTATAAATGAGAAAAGAGACCATTCTGAATAATTTCTGAGTCCTTTTAGCTTGAATGACAAAATTTGCTCTATGCTACACCATTCATGGAGGAGCAATAACATATGCATCCCAATTCAAGCATCTTTGATGAATTTTCTTTGCTTTTTAAGACATAAATTAGTATTAACTAAACAGATATAATGAGCCACAAATGTTTGACGCTCAAATCTAAATAGAATTTGGAGACTGGGGGTGGAGAAGAACTGGTCCGGCCCAGTTCTTCCCCACCCCAGGATTTTCTGTCTACTAATAATTCTTGTGATACATTTCCTTTGCTTTTTAAGACAAAAAATGGTATAAACTAAAAAAAGGATATTATAAGCAACAAATGTTTGGAGCTCAAATCTAAATACAGTTTGGAGACTTGGGGTGGGGAAGAACTGGGCCGGCCCGTTTCTTCCCCACCCCAGATTTTTCTGTTTACAAAAAATTCTTGTGATAAATTTTCTTCGCTTTTTAAGACAAAAATTGGTCTAAACTAAAACGCTATAATAAGCAACAAATGTTTGGAGCTCAAATCTAATTAGAACTTGGAGACTGGGGGTGGGGAAGAACCGGGCCGGCCCGTTTCTTCCCCACCCCAGATTTTTCTGTTAACAAAAAATTCTTGTGATAAATTTTCTTTGCCTTTTAAGATAAACATTGGTATAAACTAAAAAGATATAATAAGCAACAAATGTTTGGAGCTCAAATCTAATTAGAATTTGGAGACTGGGGGCGGGGAAGAACTGGGCCGGCCCATTTCTTCCCCACCCCAGATTTTTCTGTTTTCAAAAAATTCTTGTGATAAATTTTCTTCGCTTTTTAAGACATACATTGGTATAAACTAAAAAGATATAATAAGCAACAAATGTTTGGAGCTCAAATCTAAATAGAATTGGGAGACTGGGGGTGGGGAAGAGCTAGGCCGGCCCATTTCTTCCCCACCCCAGATTTTTCTATTTACATGTACAAAAAATTCTTGTGATAAATTTCCTTTGCTTTTTAAGATAAAAGTTGGTATAAACTAAAAAGATATAATAAGCAACAAATGTTTGGAGCTCAAATCTAATTAGAATTTGGAGACTGGGGGTGGGAAAGAACTGGGCCGGCCCATTTCTTCCCCACCCCAGATTTTTCTGTTTTCAAAAAATTCTTGTGATAAATTTTCTTAGCTTTTTAAGACAAAAATTGGAATAACTAAAAAGATATAATGAGCAAAAAATGGAGCTCAAATCTAAATAGAATTTGGAGATTCGGGGTGGGGCAGGACTGGGCCGGCCTAGTTCTTCCCAACCACAGACAACTTAAACATCATAACTGATTTAATTGTACATCACTACACAAGGGTGGGGAAGAAACGGGTCGCCACAGTTCTTCCCTGCCTCAGACATCCTCTGATATAACTGACATAACTGTACAACACTAGCCAATGGTGGGGTAGAAACAGGCAGGCCTAGTTCTTCCCCATCCCAGACACCTTCAATGCTATAATTGATTTAACAGTACAACACTTACCAAGGGTGGGGAAGAAACGGGCGGCCCAGTCCTTCCCCACCCAAGACATCTTCAGCAATATAACTGAAATAACTGTACAACACTTTATCACAAGAATTTTTAGTAAACAGAAACATCTGGGGTGGGGAAGAAACGGGCCGGCCCAGTTCTTCCCCACCCCCAGTCTCCAAATTCTATTAAGAATTGAGCTCCGAACATTTGTTGTTTATTATATCTGTTTAGTTAGACTAATTTATGTCTTAAAAAGCAAAGGAAATTCATCACCAGAATTATAAGTATGCAGAAACAACTGGGATGGGGAAGAACTGGGCCGGCCCAGTTCTTCCCCACCCCAGCCTCCAAATTCTCTTCATAATAAAGCTCCAAACATTTGATGCTTATTGTATCTTTTTAGTTTATACCAATTTTTGTCCTCAAAAGCAAAGAAAATTTATCACAAGAATTATTAGTAAACAGAAACATCTGGGGTGGGGAAGAACGGGGCCGGCCCAGTTCTTCCCCACCCCCCAGTCTCCAAATTTTATTGAAATTTAAGGGCCAAACATTTGTTGCTTATTATAGCTTTGTAGTTAAAACCAATTTATGTCTTTAAAAGTGAAGAACATTCATCACAAGAATTTTTAGTAAACAGAAAAATCTGGGGTGGGGAAGAAATGGGCCGGCCCAGTTCTTCCCCACCCCCACTTTCCAAATACTATTTAGATTGGAACACTAAAGGGTTGTTGCTTATTATATCTGTTTAGTTAATACCAATTAATGACATAAAAAGCTAAGAAAATTAATCATAGATACTGGAATTGGGATGAAAAGTTCCTTGGATCTCCATATATTGTTTGGTACAGAGAAAATTTTGCCATTCAAGCTGTAAAGACTCAAAACTAATTCAGAATGGTTTCTTTTTGAATTTTTTCACAATTTGTGAGGCATAAATTACTCGTTCTCTATGGTTCTAAAAAAATTTCAGGTGGGGAAGAAACTGACTGGGTGGGGAAGAAACTGACTAGTCAGTTTCTTCCCCGGGGAAGAAACGGGCCGGCCCAGTTCTTCCCCGGGGAAGAAACTGACTGGGGGGAAGAACCGGCCTGTTACACCGGAACCATTTGAACAACTTTGAAAGGGGACCACCTAAGGATTATTCCTGTGAAGTTTGGTCAAAATCTGATCAGTGGTTTAGGAGGAGATGTTGTTTGAAGAAAAAGTTTACGGACGGACGGACGCACGCACGCACGCACGGCAGACACAAAGTGATCCCAAAAGCTCACCTTGTCACTACGTGACAGGTGAGCTAAAAAGTGGGGGTTGGTATTGTTTTTCAGTACATTGACTTGTTTATCCGATTACATATGTTCATGGTTCATGATATTGATGATTTGATGATTTTGATTTTTGTTTTCACAAACAGATTGTTGGTGCTGAGCAAAATTGTGTACCCTTGTAAATCCCAATTTGTGCTAAATCAAGTGGGGTTTACAAGTGGGTTCATTACATGGACTTGTTAACGTGATAAGTCAATGCCTGATCTACACCGCACAATGGCTGTGCACTAAGGCTGACGCGATTAATCGCATAATCGATTAATCGATCGATAAATTCCACAAAAATGATTATCATTTCTGATTTGCATTTAATCGATTACTTGATAGGTACAATTTACTAGCCAAAGTTATGCCTAAAATAGCTGGATGAATGGCAAACAGTGCAGACCCTGATGAGACGCCGCATTATGCGGCGTCTCATCTGGGTCTACACTGTTTGCTCAGGCCTGTCTGTTCAAAGATACATAATGTAAAGTGCAACATATGGTAAGAGTCATGCTCAGACAGAAAGCCAGACAGGCAAAATAATGGCAAAAACCTTAGCGATTACTAATCGATTATCGATCGCAATGACAGGACTGATAATCGATTATCTTTTCAGCTCCGATTAGCCAGCCCTACTGTGCACTGCTGCAATGGGTGATTTACAATTAACATTTTCATTTACGAGGCAAACATGTAAAAAATTACAAATCTTTTAATGCAAGAATGAATTCAACATTTCAAACCTATGTACAACGGCCCCCGCCAATCGGGGCTTGAAGAAAAAAGATGGGCTGCACAAGCTTCCACGCAGAGCTAAAACTGACCGCACATGAGTACTGGTATATTGCTTAGAGGATCTATACCTGCCCAGGCAAAGTGGTGCGAGTCGGCCTGTCCATGCTTATAAACCCTATTGGTTTCATTGGGTAGCTGGGCTTTAGATGTCATTACATCTTAATGTCGGGTGAATGTCCCACAAAATTGGAAGCAACGTCTCAAAAATGATCTATACAGTGTTGATGAGAAACCTCAAATCAAACAAACTAGAATCGCACAGTCGATGGCAAGCCATTGCATATCCCCACGCTACCCCGCGGGTCCCACCCCCTGGGCCCATCCCTAGGGGTGTGATCAAAATTCTGAAAATGTCATGCATTCCCAAGACCAAAGATGTATCAGTTCCCAAAGATTCAAGTTTCTGTCTATAACGGTCTAGGAGGAGTCATCCGGTAACCGTAATGTATTGGGGGTAAAGGGGTCAAAATCAGTTGTTGAGCTCTGGTGACCTCAAAATTGACCCCAGGGGTCAAATTTTGGTTGTAATGCTTTCTAATCATCATGCCCTTCGCTTTGATATGTTACACGACCATGTTCTGGAAATTTCGATTTTTGACCCCCCGCGGGCCCATCCCCTGGGCCCACACCTAGGGGTCTGTGAAGTTGTGGAAGTGTCATGCACTCCCCAGACCAAAGATCTATCAGTTCCCAAAGTTTCAAGTTTGTATCAATAACCGTCTAGGAGGTGTTATCCGGTTAGACGGACGGACGTACTTTCAGACGCACGTCGGCCACCGCCCATTGGGCCTTGAAGAAATATATGGGCTGCATGATGCTTCCACGCAGAGCTAAAACCAGCCCGCACACGAGTACTGGTAAACCGCTATTGGTTTCATTGGCCGGCAGGGCTTGAGATGTCATTTCATCTCAATGTCGGGTAAAAGTACCACGAAATTTGAAGCAAGTCTCCAAAATGACCTATACAGTATTAACGGGGACATTAAACCTCAAATAAAAAAAAACAACAAAAAACGGACGTACGTACGTACAGACGGAGACCATTACAATATCCCCACTTTTTCTTCGAAAAGTCTATGTACAAAACCTATGTACAAAATCAGAATATTCATTTAAAGGGTTCAACAAAACTAATTTATACATTATAATTCTAGCTACACATCTTACAACTAATCATGAAAACACTCCTATATAATTCTGACCCCCATGAACCGCACTTGTTTATTGTAAAACTGGGTTTTACAGGGGTAAACCTTATTTCTCTCATTTCTGCTCTTAATTATTGATTGAGGCTACTCGTTAGAACCGCCTCGATGAGGCAATTCTAAGGTGTACCCACAATCTATATTTTGAGCAAATACCACAATTTTTCATCTAAAATTTACGTTTTTAGGCAGAATGTATCTGTATAGGCGTATTTTCGCAGTGTGTGGTGGATTGTGTTCCAGCATTGATTCAATAAACTATACGGGTATTTTATTCTGTTGTTTTTGTTTGTATTTGGCCAAGTCACGGCCAAGTCAACACTATTTTAGGTCATGTTTTAGCGGGTCAGTTTACCTATCCACCCTTCTCCTGGGCAGGCTTATACGTAAGTGGTTAACAAGTAGAGTGTACATTCTTTAGCCAGAAACTGACAACTGCCCTTCTTGAATCAGTGGATGGGAGAGAACGACCACAGAAAAGTTTTCATGATCAATCTCCATGAAAGAATGTTGCTGAACCTGGCAGGTATCGAACCCACGTCCTCCTGATCACTAGTCAGACGCGCATCAGACTGATAATAACCCATAGTATCTAGTGTGTAACAACATCACACCGTCCATGATGACATTGTGTTTTTTACTTAGTTTCTTTTGTATTCCTTTCGCAATAAAAGTTTAAAATCAAGTCTTACAGGGGTGGCCATTATTTTCGTATGAAATGTATGAAATGATCGGCCTTGTGAGATCCTCCTTGTACTGTACTCCTGTTTGCTTTCAGCACTTATGACAATGGGTATACAGTAAAATTACTTTATTAAGACCAACTTTGGGACTGTTCAAAAGTGGTCTCAAGACCACTTTTGAACAGTCACACAGGTGGTTTTTGACCAGAGGACACTGTATACAGAAAACGAAAAAGAAAGAAACCAATAGGGTTTATAAGCATGGACGGGTCAGACTCGCACCGCTTTGCCTGGGCAGGCTTAGCTCCTCTAAGCGGTTTACCAGTACTTGTGTGCGGTTGGTTTCAGCTCTGCATGGAAGCATCATGCAGCCATCTATTTCTTCAAGCCCCGATGGGCAGGGGCTGAAAGAAAGAATGACTGAAACTTTCTAAATAAGAGTTTTAAAGCAAAATTAGTCTCATTTTTTGTGGTCTTAATAGGGGAATTGTACTGTATCTCATGAAATAAGAGCAGCAGCAAGCAAAACATATCAAGTATTTTCCCACATGCATGACGTAATCAGCCTGCTTACTAAGGCTGACACGATTAATCGTATAATCGATTAATCGATCGATAAATTCCATAAAAATGATTATCATTTCTGATTTGCTTTTAATCGATTACAATTTACTACCCAAAGTTATGCCTAAAATAGCTGGATGAGTGGCAAACAGTGCAGACCCTGATGAGACGCCGCATTCTGCGGCGTCTCATCTGGGTCTACACTGTTTGCTCAGGCCTGTCTGTTCAAATATACATATGGTCAAGTGCAACATATGGTAAGAGTCATGCTCAGACAGAAAGCCAGACAGGTAAAACTGACAAAAAGCTCACCGATTACTGATCGATTATCGATCGCAATGACAGGACCGATAATCGATTATCTTTTCAGCTCCGATTAGCCAGCCCTAATGCTTACCAATTCAGACTGTAAACAACCATCTCTGGAGTCTCAAGCCTTGCCACTCTAACAAACCAAAAGAGTTTATACATGTATGTAGGGCCGGTCCAACTGGCACGACTTTGCCCACGCAGGCTTAGGGCCTCTAAGCGGTTAACGAGTACTCATGTGCGGTTGGTTTCAGCTCTGCTTGGAAGCATCGTGCATCCCAATCTATGTCTTCAAGCTCCGATGGGCGAGGGTGTGATTTCAACTCGATGTCGAGTAAAATGACCTCAACAGTGTTGACGGGGATGTAAAACCTCAATTCAAACTTGTATTTGTCCCCCTTCTCAATGATATTTGGGCTATTCTTAATGGAAACATGCTTTTGGTAGCTTTTGGCAGCCACACCGTTTCCTTGAGAGATCATTTAATTATAGTATAATATTAAAAGCAACGTCATTTCTGTAAAGTTCTCTCCCTATAAAAATCCAGATATTTTCCCCACTGTGTAGCCAAACGTCTTAGTAAAGTAAATCTTCTTTATACCGAACTTCGATATTACAGTAAAACTCGTTATAATGACAATATTGATGGGACAAAATGCTGAGAATAAGATGAAATGGAGATAATCAAGAATTTTATAATACAAATGTTGTGGGAATTTGTTAGAATCGCCTCTGTGAGGCGATTCTAACAAATGTCCACAACATTTTGTGAAGCTATTCTTATAAGTGTTCACAACATTTGTTTTTTGGTGTAATTAAGGAGAAATAATACATTTATATGCACTCCTTTGAGACACCGTATCTAAATTCTTTATTACGGCAAATTTCTTATTATTGATATAACATGTATTTAGGGAACGAATACTACCACTCTGAATTTGTGAGACACCTTGCGAAAACACGCCTAAACAAATACATTGTAAACTTTACCGCTTTAAAACGAAAATTTTCAGATGAAAAATTGTGCCATTTTTTTTTCTGCTCAAAATATAGATTGTGGACACTCGTTAGAACCGCCTCATCGAGGCGGTTCTGACGAGTAGCCACAATCTATATTTTAGAGCAGAAATCATAGTAAGAAAAATAAGATTTACCCCGCCATACCCAAGTTTTACTATATAAAAGTGGGGTTCAAGGGGGTCAAAATTATATGGGCGTGTGTTTGTGATGTTAATCCTGTGCCTCGAAAAGTCACCGAATAGTTTGGACGGCTCTGTTTAAACTAGTAACTTTAAGCGATGCCTGGTTGAATTTCTTATTGTTAGGTTCACTTTTGGCAAACGGTGTGTAAAAATGTTTTATGAAAGGATTATCCTTCAAACCCTGATCACATTTTGTGGCATCTAGTCAGTGTCAAGACTTTTCGCCGATGTCCTACTTATTGGGGATGCTATGCATATCTGAGTCGGTTAACTGTTCATTATCGGGATGTCTGACGCCAGATAATGTACAGAACTGACGTTACCGTCATCATCAACGACGTCGATCTGAACAGACGGCACTCCTTTTATTTCTCCAATACTACTGTTTTTACCTTCCGGCGGGTCGCCCAGCTTATCAAAGTCGAAATCTCTTGAGAATACCTCTGAGATTTCATAAAGCCTTCTTTTCCTGTTTTTGCACGCCAAACATGTCAGGATCACAACACACATGAACGACACAGAACTGATAAAAGCCACTGCAATATAATACTTTTGCTGTTTGCTAAGATCATAGCCTGAGATTTTGGCTTCCTCGGGGGAGTTAATCTGTATCTGAGTAAGGTTAGAACCAGAGAGGCTGATGTCTGAATGCATTATTGTGCTTGATGTGTCAGGAGTTGTCCCAGTAGAAGTAGTATGCTTGGTTGTGGAAAGACTGTGTGAATTCAAACCAGATGTTCTGATGTTGTTCTGAACTGTAGATAACACAAATGAATCTGTCGTTACCACTGAAGACGCTGTAGACCCAGCCTTCGTAGGAGTCCTTATTTCGAAAGTTCCGTAAAATGTAGTTGCAACGTCCTTCAGGCTGGCATCAGAATGCGTTTGTGAGCTGGATGTGTCTGCCTTCTTGTCTAACGCTGTCAATAAAGCGGGGGTCATGGGCGTTGTAGGATGCAACGTTGTCGGCGAGGATGATGGTGTACTTTCTGAACAGTCATGTGCAACATCTTCCAGATGTCTGTAGGTAGGTGATGAACACCATGCCCTTATTTGAACACCTCCGGCTTGTAGGAAGTCCCTGTTTCGAAGGAGTTGGCAGTCACAATGTAGTGAATTATATTCAATGTTCAAAACAGTTAAACCCACCAGATTGTCTACCAGTGCATCTGACAAAGTTTTGATATGATTGTCAGAGAGATCTAATAAAGACAAGTGATTTGCATTTGCCAACAATTTTCCTTGGTCTTCTTTAAACACGTTGTAAGCAAGATTTAGTGACTTTAAACCTAATTGAGCTCTGAAAATTCCGTCTGGTAAAGTATTTATTTTGTTCCGCTGGAGTGACAGTGAGCGCAGACTCACTAAGTCTGCAAATGTATCTTCTTGCAATGTATAAATGTTGTTCTCACTCAGATCAAGAAGTTCAAGTTCTGTCAGGTTACGAAACACGCTCGGCTCTATTAGAGAAATATCATTATCTTTAAGGATAAGTTCTTTCAGACTGTTTTGCACATGGACGAAAGGTTCTCTCGTTAGATAGCGAATTCTATTATTGGTTATGTCCAGCGTTTCAAGAGAATGCAGACTTATAAAGCTGCTCGTTACTAATGAAGATATGGCACAGTCATTCAATTTCAAGCTTTTCAGAGCGACGAGATCTGCTAATAAATAAGGCAAAATGCTGCCATATTCTGTATTGGATCCAGAGAGGTCTAGGTGCTCAAGCCTCTCAAGTGATCTAAGCAGCTGAATGGTGACACCTGTCATTTTATGAATGTTAAGTCTTTTCAGGTGCTCCAGTCCATTAAACAAACCACGTGGTAGATTGTGCACACCAGAAATAGAAAGAGTGTGCAAGTTATTTTGACCGTTAAACTGGAAGAGACGAGCTGGTAAACTGGAAATAGCAGGCAAACGTAGTGTTATCTTTTCAGCATTGATTAAGTTTTCAAACAATTGATCCGGTAACCGCTGTAAAGACGTGCTTTCCAGATACAGTTCTTGGAGGGAAGTAGTTCCAAATTTGAATAAGTCACCCGGTAATTGCAGAGCCCCGCTTACGAATAAGGTCAATGACCTCAGAATAAGAGAGTCAAATATTTCGCTTGGAATAGATGACTGAAATGTTTTCAGTGACAAATGTTCGACCTTTTTAAGTTCCGTAAATGTATCTTCGTCGAAATTTTGGGCTTCTAGCCCTGTTATAACGCGTACTTCATCAAGACCGCGAAGAGATTCTGAAGTGACTGAGTTAAATACATTACCTTTGAGGTGTAAACTATGGGAGATATGACAGTCCTGTAGCTGACCAGCTAGTAACTCATTAAGGTAGTTATATTCTAGTGATACATTCGCCACATAATTATAATTACATATTGAATGTAGATTCTCTGGCAAAATTCTGTTATACGAAACATCCAAAGCTGTGAGGTGACTTGGGAGAGTGCCAGGGACCTCGGTCAGATCCTTTCTAGAACAGTTCACGTGAGCATCAAAAGAACCCTGTGAGTTCATTACTGAATCACAACGACATCTCGATGATTCGATATTACTGCACGGGGACCCAGATGCCCGCCCAAAAGTCATCAGCAAAAGGAGTCCTGCTATTCTGTTTACCCTGAAACAAAGAGCAGAATGTTCAAATACGGTAATATTCCTAAATAAGACCACTTTTGGGACTGTTCAAAAGTGGTCTTAAAGACCACTTTTGAACAGTCCCAAAGATGGCCTCTGACCAAGGGACACTGTATGCAGAAAACACAAAAGAATAATTGAAACTTTCAAAATAAGCTTTTTACAGCAGAATTAGTCTCAATTCTTGGTGGTCTTTATAGCGGAATTATACTGTAATTGTAAGTTAACCCTTAAGACGCTAATCACAACAACACTTTTCATCTGCTTTGTTGTCTTCTGGTTACTTTTAGTCGTTGTTGAAAACAGTGTGGACCCAGATCAGACTGCTCCTGTAGGAGCAGTCTGATCAGGGTCCATACTCTTTGCCTGCAGTCTGATCAGGGTCCATACTCTTTGCCTGTATGCAAAATGAAATGTTTGGAAAGTCTGCAAAAAAACAAAACAAAAAAAAACAAACGCAGCAGACGAAATAAACATACGACATTTTCATTTGCACCAATACTTTAACCCTTGTCCTGCTGAGCCCGGAAATGCCTTATAATTGAAACAATGCAGATCCAGATCAGATGGCTTCTGAAGAAGCCATCTGATCAGGATCTACATTGTTTGTCATTCAGATTATGAATTTGTTACAATAATTTGCATCAAGTAATCTGATTGGTTGATAATCGGTAGTGGGTGTGGCAGATTAAAATATTCAGCAGGACAAGGGTTAAAACATGCAATTTGTTCAGCTCATGAATATCCATTGGTATAAACACCCGTGTCTTTTATAGTCTCAGATTTTTTTCTGACATCACTAAAATACGCCTATATTATTTCGACCCCCGTGTATCCAGAGTAGATTTTAAAGGTTTTCCAAAACAAAAATGTTATTTAAAAAAAATCATTCTCCCATTACCAGGATGCTACGTATGGAATTTAACTGAGATCAGTCCAGCGGTTTCGGAGAAAAAGTCCTTGGAAATATTGACGGAAATTTAGGTCTAGTGACGCTGTCCTTTGTCATTCATAGACACTCATGTAGTGCCTACATTCATATTGTTCTTAAAAAATGCACTGGTTTACACCTTTCCTGTTAAAAATAAACAGGGGGTTCATATTTGACCGTGCTGTAAAATAGGCCAAGGTCAACCTAAGTCCAACATTTGAACAAATTTTGTAGAACAGTCACCTCATGCCACATGCTAAGTTCCATGACAATCGGCTCAGGCGGACTGAAAAAAAGTTAAAGGTTTGTACCGTGTATAGGCATGGCAGCTTATTTAGGTCATATGGCCTGGAGCATCCAAATAAAAGTTGTTTTCCCCCATCGCCAGGAGGCTGCATATGAAATGTAACTGTAATAGACCAAGTGGTGAGATTCTTTGAAATGTTGGTTGACATTCAGTCTTAGTGACCTTGGGTTAAGGTCACTGAATGTTATTGTCCCTTCAAACTATTGCCTACAAAGAGGTTCATATAAGACTTACTTTCACATCATAAACTACACATTATTTTGGTAAAGGCACTGTTTGATCCTTTCTCCATACAAGAGTCTGAGGGACTAAAATTGACCTTGTCGTAAAATAGGTCAAGATTAATCCAGGTCATCATTTATTAATTTTTGGACGGTTTAAGTTACTTGTGCTGAATGCCAGGCTTCATCTATTTTCATGGACCTGCAAGTTTTTTTGTTGTTGTTTTTTTTTTGTTTGTTTTTTTACCATAAATGGGCATGTGACCCGGACCAATTATGTAAACCGGCATAAATGTTCCATATAAAATCTATTTTCAAATGGTCCATATTTCTGAGATGTCAGGCGAGGGACGACGATGGACAACGGAACATTTCACCTTTTGAGCCAGTCGGCTCAGGAAAGCATAAATGGATATTAAGTGAAAAAATTTATGAAGACCATGTCCTGATTAGTTAAACAAGAGGGCTAAGATAGCCCTGAATCGCTCGCCTGATAGCTTAAAAAATCACGTGGGTGACAGCCATTCCATGAAGCATAACGGTTGCACTTAGATAGACGACCACCTGGGTAATATCCTTGCAAAGTTTGATTAAAACTGGCTTTAGAGTTACTATTTCTAGCTATGTCAGCCAGTTTGTTATAAAAACAGACGCGTTTTAGCTATTTTGGTAGAGGATCACCTAAGCAACATTCCAGTGTAGTTTGAATGAAATTGGCTTATGGGTATAGTAGGAGTTGTTGCTTAAATGTTTGTTTATTTTTAGACCTGGCGTCCATTTTGATCACCAGAGCCAAACCCATTTAACTATTTTGGTAGAGGGTAATCTAAACAGCATTTCTATGAAATTTGATTGAAATTGGCCAAGGGGTATAGAAGGAGTTTTTAGCTCTGACTGCCATCTTTTTCATCGCAGCTTATTTTGGTAGGGAGCCACCTAGGCAACATTCCTGTGATGTTTGAATCAAATACTCACCCAAGTGTTTGGGCGGAGTTCGCATCTAAAGCAAACCATTCACATTTTTTTTTCTATTTTCAGCTCTGGCAATCATTTTGCTCATTTGAGCGGAACCCATTAGCTATTCTGGTAGCGACTTGACAATGAACTTTGATTGAAATTGGCTCAAGAGAAGTTGACGTTTGAAGATTTTTTTTCTATTTTTAACTCTGGCGGCTGTCTTGTTCATCAGAGCGAAATGATGTTAGCTAATTTGGAAGGGAGGCATCTAGGCAACACTTCTGTGCAGTTTGAATCAAACTGGCCAAAGTGTTTAGAGGGAGCCCACATTGAAGCAAATGTATGATGTTTTTCTGTTTTTGGCCAATTGGCTCATTGGAGTTGAACCGTTTTAGCTACTTTTGTGGAGGGTCACCTAAGCAACATTCTTATGAAATATTTTTCTCTATTTTAGCTCAGGCGACCATCTTGTTCATCCGAGCAGAATGATCTTAGCTATTTTGGTAAGGAAGAATCCTCTCTAAATCAAATTGGCCCAAGGATCCTAAGGATTTAGGAGCAGTTCGCGTTTTGGAGCAAATCTCCATTTTTACCTCTGGTTGTCATATTGCTAATCGGAACGGAACGGTTTTAGTTAATTTGGTAAAGGGTCACCCAAGCAACATTCCTATGAAATTTTAATTAAATATTCCCAAAGGTACAGAAGGAGTTGTCGTTTAAATTTTTTTTCTCTATATTTCGCTCTGGTGGCCATCCTGTTCGTCAGAGCACAACGATTTTAGCTATTTTGGTAGGGAGTCACCCAGGCTACATTCCGGTAAAGTTTGAATCAAATTGGATGGAGTTCGCTTTTTAAGCAAATTTACGATGTTTTTTTTCATTTTGCTCATTGGAGCGGAACCGTTTTAGCTATTTTGGTAGAAGGTCACCTAAGCAGCAGTTGTGTGAAGTTTGAATGGAACTGGCTCAGGGATACATGAGAAGTTGGCGTTTACAGAGTTTTCTGCTTTTAGCTCTGGTGGTCATCTTGTTCACTGGAGCTGAAGGATTTCAACTATTTTGGTAGGGAGTTACCCAGGCAACATTCCTGTGAAGTTTGAATCAAAATGGCTCAAGGGTGGGGAGGAGTTCGCATTTAAATCAAATTGTTGACGACGCACGACGGACATTGATCACAATAGCTCACCATGAGCACTTCGTGGTGTAAGGCGAGATATTTATTGGGGCCGTGGTACCTTTAACCCATTTAGTACCGGAAACCCCAAAAGGGGTACCTTGGCAAACAGTGCAGGCCCAGATGAGACGCCGCGGAACGCGGCGTCTCATCAGGGCCTACACTGTTTGCAGAAAGTTCAGTCATTTTCCAAATCAATTTTGAAGAAAACACAACCTGACACCCCTAAATTTTGAAATGGACTCCTGCTATTTATAGGGAGGAAGATTCCATTTGGTACAGAAAGGGTTAATGTAGGCACTATTTGTTTTGAGCTGGCCTGGACGAAGTTCAGGAAGCGTTATTGCACTACCGCCGGCGTCGGTGTTGGCTTTGGAGCGGCGTCGGCGTCCGCATTTACGTTAACGTTTTAAGAGCTCACATTATGGATTTGGTTCATGTTTGGTATGATGATAGATAAAGGTCCAAAGTTTTATTCAGCAATAGCTCCGTCCATGCCAATGGCCTCAAGATCAAGGTCATGGACTTAGAATTTTTATGTCATTATTTTTTATGTTAAGGTTTATAACATGCTCATATTTCCAAACCATATGACGAATCTGGTTCATATTTGGTAAGGTGATAGATGCAGGTACAGAGCTACATTGAGGAATACCCCCGTTCATGATCTCAAGACCAAGGCCATGGACTTAGTTTTTCTATGTTATTCTTTTAGAAGGTCATATGTTCCAAACCATATGATGAGGGATGACGCGTACTTTAACACAAAATCATAGTCATCAACATGATCTTCATCATCACCATCATCATCATCACTTTCACACGCGAGCGTTGCTCACGACGGTCTAATGACGGTTTGCATACAGTAAGTGTTCAGCGTATAATAGCACAGGAGCTTGAAGTTCTACCCATAAGTAGTTCATAAGGTTCAAAGTCAAAAGTGACACTAAGCCATTTCGTAAGGAATTGCAGCAGTCTTTATTTTTTGACATTTTCAATCCGTTTTGAGGGACCAAACTTCAAGCCCCTGTGATTATACTGAACCAACTTGAACGTTCAATAACGTTTGAAAGACTTAACCCTTGTCCTGCTGAACCCGGATATGCCTTTTTTCCAAACAATGAAGATCCAGATCAGATGGCTTCTGACGAAGCCATCTGATCAGGATCTACATTGTTTGCCATTCAGATTGTGAATTTGTTGCAATAATTTGCTACAGGTAATCTGATTGGTTGATAATCGGCAGTGGGTGTGGCATATATGAATATTCAGCAGGACAAGGGTTAACTGATTAGACCGAAATTTCATGCAGTTATAGAAAAGGATTCCCTTTCAAATCACCGGCAGTTTCCACCTGCTCCTTACAGCGACGCGGTATTGTTGGCCGTTAGTGATACAATTAAACATTACATTTCCAGTGTAAGGTCAAATGTAAACCTATAGAAAACAATGTAGTTCATACGTCCATTAGCGCATCGAGTCACATGATTTTCAGTGGTGTCGCGTGACGTCAGTCTAAACCATAGCTCTCTACGGGTGTTGGTGACGTCATAGTTGGCCATCCAAACCACGAAAAAATACTTCTGATGGCAAAATTGAGTAGAGTATGGCATCCATGCTAATAGTGTTCGTTAGTGTGATGCAAAAGTGATAGGGGTGGATGCCACTTCTGAAAATGCCCCTGAGCCTCAGAATTAGGTCAAAGGTCAAATGAGTGCAAAAAATACAATGAAATTTGTATATGCTGGTATTTGTACCCTCTCCCTATCTAAGAAGACCAAATAAAGTTAATTCAAACACCAGCAATGTTCTTAGGAGATATTGTTTATGCATCATATGTGAGAAAAGAAGTTGTATTATAGATTTGGCCAGGGTCAAAGGTCATTTAAGTACAACTTTTCTTTAAATGTGCATCAATATTTATTGTACAAAGGGTTATCTAGTATGTCAACTTAAACAAAGCCAAATGGGCTGCCATTTCCTTATCTATGAAGCATAAAACCCACACATTATACAAACAACATAATGGCCAACCTAATCGGCCTTAGGTCAAAGGTCATTTAAGTACATATTTGGCAAAATATGTTTATTTTGCAAAATACGTTGTTTATCACATGCCATCCATTATTATAAGTAACATTCCAAATCGTCTTCTGAGTTCTTACTAAACGTCACAATGATATATCAAGGATATAGTATATGATGAAGATATATCTAATAATAACACAAGTAGGTAATCATCAACGGTCACGTGCAGCTACTGTAAAACACTTATATTTGGCGGTCATTTTATTTTGGCGCTATTTGCAGTCAAGGGAAAAAAACGCCAAAATAAAAATCCGCCAATAAAGCTAAAAGAATGCAAGAGAAGAAACTTTATTCTACACATCACAATTATAATGTGTCAATAGGTCATAGGCATCATCGGCGACAAAAGAAAAAGTGTACTTACTTCTTTAGAAGTCGAAATAAAGAAAGACAATGTTCTAGTCATAAGAAAGCTCAAAACGGCTAAATGAAAACAAACACTCCTTGAGAGTTATTGTCAAAATTGTGGATGTAGTTAGTAATTGATTGATGACTTTAACTGTGAGCTCAATATGATGGGTAAACCAATCAGATAAGAGGAAAGTGACACACCTCCAGACAGACATTGGGATTATCAAGGTAGCACATTGGGTTAATCATGCGGTGAACACACCACAAAAAAAAACTAATTACTACAGTTTTTGCATGACGCTGTTGATAATCAACTCCGATGATTTTTGCAATCTTACATGGCTTTGAAGATACGAACGATTCTTTTTCTTCGGAAATCGAAAATCCGCCAAAATATAAATCCGCGAAAAGGTCTACTGATAAAAAGCGCCAAAATATGCTGCCGCTTAATGTAAGTGTTTAACAGTCTTCAAGGTTTGTATTTCACAAGATGTCACTTCATTTTAAGAGCCGTTTAGATCACTACAATGTAAAGGGTAACAGCTAATATGTATTCGCGATTGCGCCCATATGATTTAATGATTTTACTTCATCATTGACAAGTCTATGCAATGTAAACCAAATAGGGATTTCTCCGATATCACAGATACGAGCTTTCTTCCGCATAATCTGAAATGATAGACATAGTCATATATAAATAACAAGCCATTTTAACTTCATATCTCGACTTCTAGATATTTGGGTGGTTTATTCAATATTAACAATACCTATATCAATGGTTTGATCAGTCAGATTTACCCCAGAACTTCAGTTTAATAAAGCAAATACTTCTGATACCGAGGCCCCGTTTTTAGATTTACATCTGTCTATTGTAGATGGGTTTGTTTCCTGGAAAATTTATGATAAACGCGATGATTTTGACTTAGAGATTGTAAATTTTCCTTTGTTGGAAGGTGATGTTCCTCGTGCGGCATCCTATGGCGTTTATATTTCGCAATTAATTCTATTTGCCAGAGTTTCTAGTCATGTAACTGACTTCAACACGCGATATAAATTGTTAACTGCTAAATTTCTTAATCAGGGCTATCGGTATCATAAACCACGCAAAGCCTTTTCAAAATTTTGAAGACGTCATTCCGATTTAATTCCAAAATCCAATGTTGGACTTAAAAGGTCTATCGGAACCCGAAATTTATGGTGACTTAGTATATAAATTCAGAAAAACACATATATATATATATATATATATATATATATATATATATATATATATATAATTCAATGACTTCAGCACCCTATTCCGTAAAATCATTCTTCGATATAAAAACATTTGGGTACAACATAAAGGTTATACGACAGACTGCATGCATGGTTGTTAACCCAAGCACAGTTGACAACTTTGCTTCCCTCTTTAATTGCACGCCGGTTGGTCAGGCCTTAGATTCTACGACGGTCCCAGCGTAATGGCTTGCTGAGAATTAGAGAGAATTTAGTTTTATGTAATATTGGTTGGTGCCTGATGCTCTGTCTCTGGTCGGGCCCATTGGAGTATAACTTTTGGTTTTCTTTTGCTCCAGCATTTCAGTGGTTTCTTGCTGTCCTCACCGTTGTTTCATCTCTGTGGTTGTTTTGATTTTTGTGTTCTGTGAGATTTTGCAGACTGAACAAATGCTTTGTCTAAATCGCGACGGAAGTAAGGACGAGGATTGCAGCTGCACAAAATCGATTTAAGACCGCCCCCTCCCCCCCCCCCCCACCACCACCCAGCGGAATTCGCTTCACTGACCGTTCCAAGGCCGTTCTTCTGTCGCGGTTAATTTTTGTTATGGTTTGTCTTTGAATATGCGTATCGCTTATATTATTTTGTTTTGGATCGCCAATTGGCCATTTTGTGGAAAAGTAACTGTCCTTTTGTCTTTCCGCTATTTATGTGTCCATTATGTTCTAGTCATTTCATTTTTGTGCTTCTTTCCCTTTGGTGCCCTTGGCTGGAGTTGTGGGTTAGTTGTATCGATTCCTGATCATTGCCTTCACTTCAATCAAATACACGTAACAAATGTATTGATAATAAATACTCGTCATCAACACATCCTTGTGTTAAATATGACAAAATTTGATTAGAAAACATCCATTTTTACGAGTTTTGTACTTAAATAACCCCTGACCTATAAGAGTGACATACCATACTTAGAGGGTACATTTGAAATAAGTTTCCATTGTTTACTGCACCTGGATAGTTTTATGGTGATTTTAAGCAACCAATTTCCCCAAATATATGTTAAAAGAGAGTTATAAGTAGTTTCGTGTTTATTTTGCACTCATTTGACTTTTCACTTTCTTCTTGGCCTCAAACGCATTTCCAGACGTGGCACCTACCCCTATGATTGTTGACACACATTAAGGATTACATTTAGCATGGGTGCTATACTCTTGTCAATTTTGTCATCAAACGTAAAAATATCAAGCTTTTTTTTCACCTGCTTAGTCACGCATATGGATGTTTTTATGTGTTGTTATTTGGTTTTTCTATTATTGCCAGTTATCCGAGATGCGACATTTTAATTAAGGGGATAAGGTTAAAGTATGATTTTTAATTGTCTTACACAAAGAAAGTGTTAAAATCCGTCCTGCTCATAATAGAGTAACATTTTAGTTGAAAATATTTAATGCTTGTAAAACCGTTTTATATCGCCTTTTCTGTTTTAGAAATGGCACAGTGTAGTATTCTGTCTATGTTGTGATAAAAACCAGCCTGGCAACCCGGTTCAGGCAGCTGGCGGGTACTGACTTATAAAACCTGTTGTCGGACAGGTTAGCTCAACGGAAGTCGCGATTTGACTTACGGTAGTTGCGCAAAGGCAATGTTTCAGACCCATAGCAAAAACAAAGTCACAAAGAAAGAATCCAGTGCTATATCAATATCGGGGATCATCAATGGTTCAAGTCTGTAACATTAGTATCCCTTTTTTCCATTTAACCCATATCCATGTAAACAAGCAGCTTTTCTAATCAAATACACGTTACAAATGTATTTTTTTAATATTTTGATAATTAGAGAAAGCGACCAGTGGGTCACGTATACCCCCGGCCAGCGCCACCCTCTGATTTATCTTTCGAGCTTGTATGAAGAAGTCAAGAAGCTATAAGAATTTATAAATGTGTTTGTAAGAGCTAAACCAAACATAAGATTTTTAAATGGACCAAGAGTGTGTGGGCTTCAAAGTTACTGAAGGGGTGGAGGCATCAATGTTACTGAAGCAGGTGGGGTGTGCATCAATGAAATCTTGGGACTGGTATACAACATTGGTGCAAATATCAAATGAATTTGTCTTAGAGTTTAGAACATACAGGCATCTATAAAGTTTGTCATAAAATTTTAAGCAAATGTAAATGTCTAAGTCTGTGACCTTGAGGTCAAGGTCACAATGGGTGGGAGAAGGGACATGCATCACAAAATCTTTGGACTGGTATGCAACATTGATGCAAGTATCAGCTGAATTTGACTTAGAGGTTAGAACATACAGTCATCTATATACTCTGTCATAAAACTTTAACCAAAAGTAAAATTTCTAAGTCTGTGACCTTGACCTCAAGGTCTTTGTGGGTGGTGAGACATGCTTCAATGAAATCTTTAGACCAGTATGTAACTTCAGTGTAAGTATCAACTAATTCTATCAAAGGGTTCAGAAGCTACAATGTCTTAGAAACTTTAACGCAAAACTTTAACCAAAATGTTAACGGACGGATGGACGGACGGAAGGACGGAGACACGTACAGACGGACGGACGAACGGCAGAACGAAAACTATATACCCCCATAGCATACTTCGTATGGCGGGGGTATAATAAATACTGGTCAGCAACACATCCTTATGCTAAATATAACAAAATGTGTTCAGGAAATATCCGTTTTTCACGAGCTTTGCACTTAAATGACCCCTGACCTATAAGACTGACATACTTTGAGGGTACATTTATAATGATTTTCCATTGTTCACTGCACCTGAATAGTTTATGGTGATTTTAAGCAAACATTTCCCCCAAATATGTGTTAAAAGAGAGTTATAAGTAGTTTCATGTTTATTTTGCACTCATTTGACCTTTGACCTACTTCTGAGCCTCAGACGCATTTCCAGACGTGGCATCCACCCCTATGATTGTTGACACACATCAAGGATTGCATTTAGCATGGGTGCCATACTCTACTCAATTTTGCCATCAAAAGTAAAAATATCAGTCTTTTTTGGGATTGGATGGCCAACTATCAACGCTGTTCCGCTCTGTCTTGAAAAACAATTAGTTCATGTTTTTCAGCTTTTTGGTTTGTTTGTTTGGTTTGTATTGGCGTTTAACGGCCCAGTAAACACTATTTAGGTCATTTTTGAGCCGGTCAGTTTACCTATCCACACTTTCCTGGGCAGGCTTATACGTAAGCGGTTAACCAGTACAGTGCACATTCTTTCGCCAGAAACTGACAACTGCCCTTCTTGAATCAGCGGAAGGGAGAGAATGGCCGTAGAAAAGATTTCATGATCAATCTCCACGAAAGAATGTTGCCGACCCCGGCGGGAGTCGAACCCGCGTCCTCCTGATCACCAGTCAGACGCGCATCCGACTGAGCCAACGAGGCCAGCTTTTAAAGGTTACCTATACGCATTTTTCGCCCAGTGATGAGGGGCAAAGAATGTAAATATAGAAAATAAACTTAATGTTTCTGCTTGTCATGAAAGTATGAACGACAGCGGGTCGCTAGCAAAGTTTACATGAACCCCTTCGGAGATCATTTATTTTGCACGCGACCCACTGCGATCATACTTTCATGAACAACAGAAAAATAAAATTTATTTCTTAAATGAACGTACCTCGTAGAGAAGCACCCACAAAAAGTAGCTTCAATTTCGAATAAGGCTTACGGACACATACCATAACGAAAACATACCGATACAAATACAAGATGAAAAATTTATGATTGTTTTCTTATTTCTGCTCAAAAATAGATTATGAGTACACGTTAGAACCGCCTCATCGAGGCGGTTCTAACGAATACCCACAATCTATATTTTAAAGCAGAAATAAGAAAAAAAAAGTTTACCCTTGTAAATATATAAGTTGGGTTCAGGGGGGGGGGTGGTAAGAAGCATATATTGGAATTATGGATATCCATAAATCGAACTGAATTAATGATATTCATAAATTGAATAATGGATATCCATTATTCGATTCATTGATGTCCATAAATCGAATTATGGATATCCATTATTCGGCTGATTTATGGAATGGATATCAATAAATCAAATTATGGATATCCATAAATCGAATTATGGATACCCATAAATCGATTTATGGATACCATTAATTTAGATCGAAATATGGATATCCATAAATCGATTTATGGATATCCTTAATTCGAATTATGGATATCCATTATTCGGCTGATTTATGGATATCCATAAATCGAATTTTGGTTATCCATAATTCTCCTCTGCAAATAAACCTAATGAATAATGACTGCTCCATGTTCGACTATTCGCGTCAGATTCCCGATTTAGGTGTGTAATAAAAGCCGGGATGGAGGTGGAGGTAATGTAGGGTAGGCTTAGTGGTGGCCTATGGTGTGGGAGAAATATATTTTGTTTGATTCGAGGTTTACCGTCTCCTTCAATACTATTTAGGTCATTTCGGAGACAATGCTTCTAATTATGTTGGGCATTAAGCCTTCAAGCGGCCCCCGCCCATAGAGGCTTGAAGAAATATATGGGCTGCATGATGCTTCCAGGCAGAGCTGAATCCGGCCCGCTCACTAGTACTGGTAAACCGCTTAGAGGATCGTAGCCTGTCCAGGAACCGCGGTGCGAGGCGGACCGTCCATGCTAATAATACCTGTTGGTTTCATTGGGGACAGGGCTTGAGATGTCATTTCATCCTAATGTCGGGTAAAAGTCCCACAAAATTGGAAGCAACGTCTCCAAAATGACCTTTACAGTGCTGACGGGGACGTTAAACCTCAAATCAAACAAACAAAATAAGCCTTCATTGAGATTGAATGACATCTGAATCCCGCGTATGCCTCGGATGCGCGTATGACTGGTGATCAGGAGGACGCGGGTTCGATACCTGCCAGGGTCGGCAACATTCTTTCGTGGAGATTGATCATTAAATATTTTCTACGGTCATTCTCTCTCTTCCGCTGGTTCAAGTAGGGAAGTTGTCAGTTTCTGACTAAAGAATGTGCACTGTACTGGTAAACTGCTTACGTATAAGCATTCCCAGGAAAAGTGTGAATAGGTAAATGACCGGCTCAAAAATGACCTAAATTAGTGTTGACTGGGCCGATAAACTCAAATACAAACAAACAAACATCTCAACCCCTGTCGCTCATTGACTCGCACGACTTTGTTGGACAGACTCAGACCTTCTAAACGGTTTACCAATACTCTCAGCTCATGCAGCCAAATCTATTTCTCCAAGCCCCAATGGGCGGGGGCCAGGAGATATATCTGAATCTGCCTGGTACTCCATATATCTCAAGTAGAGTATTATATGGATATATGTTAATACTCTATATAACGACCATGTGCATTTTTCTCCAGAAAGCATGCATGGATTGCCTGTTTGGATCATTATAATCTTACGTCCGACTTTCAGTGGCCTTAGGTGCGCAGTCCTTATAGGGGGTGATTCCAGAGGGACCGGATGCGTTGGCCGGAATTTCCAGATCTTACGGCTGGTTCTGATATTTAACTGCACACAAGGCGGGCGTTCGGCGTATGCCGTAGCCTTACGGGCTGAAAAGGCTGCACGGCAGATAGTCCCTTTGACCGACCATCATCTTCCAGCGATGATGAAAACCTTGAAGATTTTGAAGATTGTTACAATAAACAATCACGTATTATTGGAGAAATCATTAAACCAAAAGCTTTGGCGGTGATTTATGAATATCCATAATTCGAATTATCCATAAATCGATCTGAATTATGGATATCCATAAATCGATCTGAATTATTGATATCCATTAATCGAATTATGGATATATCCATAACTCGATTTATGGATATCTATAAATACGGATTAAATGGTAAAACGGCGCCCCATAGAAATCAACATGAAGAACATCTGTACACATGGTATTGCGGCCCCCGCCTAACGGGGCTTGAAGAAAGAGATGGGCTGCATGAGGCTTCCACGCAGAGCTGAAACCGACCGCACACGAGTACTGGTAAACTGCTTAGAGGATCTAAGTCTGCCCAGGCAAAGCAGTGCGAGTCGGACCGCCAATGCTTATAAACCATATTGGTTTCATTGGACGAAAGGGCTTGAGATGTCAATTCATCTCAATGTCGGGTAAGAGTCCCACAAAATTGGAAGCAACGTCTCCAAAATGTCCTATACAGTGTGGACGGGGACGTTAAACCTCAAATCATATTTTATATCCGATATGTTTTTTTCTTCTTCTTCTTTTAGAGTTCGCTTGGATAACTGTTTGGCAGCACTCCTCCGCCCATCGGGGCTTGGATAAATATATTGGACTGCAGGGTGCTTCCGCAAACAGCTAAAACTGACCGAACTTGAGTACTGGTAAACCGCTTAGGTCTGGTCCTGCCCAGGAAAAATTATGCGACTAGGACCACTCCTTTGATCCCGTTTATTGTATTTGTAAATAAATAAACAAAATAATGACATATCTTTTATCCCAATACAAATACGAATTTTTGCAAATTTTAATTTTATCTTAAGCATGTTAAGGAGGATAATTTATTTAAGAGATATTTAAGGACTATCTAATGTTGTCATAACTTGTGTCCAATCCCTTTGTATGTTTATGCAGTAAATTATATTTAATTTAAATCTTAAGTGATACGGCGACTGTTCAAATATGAATGCAACTAAGCACATAAAAATGATTCCGTGATAGATTTCGATGAAAAATTTATTTTGTCCCCTCAAAGTATTCCCCTTTAACAGATATACAAACTTTCAGTCTTCTGATCCAATCATTGAATGCATTTTGGTAGTCTTTTCGAGGTATACTATGAAGGCACTGGAATATTGCAGAACCGAGGTGTTTGCGCTGTACAAATTTTCGACCAGAAAGGTATTTTTCAGCCGCGGGAACAAAAAAAAAGTTACACGGGGCAGGGGAATACGGGGGTGAGGGAGTTCAACAACCTTTTCCTGTAGCAATCTGACATTGGCCAAACCAGTTTCGGGTCTTCGTTCTTTGAAAAATTTCTTCAATTTTCGAAGAACTTTATTCTTGTAAAACTTCGCATTTACAGATTTGCCTTTAGGCACAGCAACCTGAATAGCAGGGCCCTGATTTGAAAAGAATATGGCACACATTACCTTCTTGACGCTCATGGTCCGCTTTGCAATGCATGGTCTTTTGCAATACTTTGGTGCCCATATTTTGTTCTGAATCTTTCGTTTTGGCTCAAAAAAGTGAACCCATGTCTCGTCACCTGTGACGACATTAGCGAAAGACCGTGCATTGAAATTTTGAACTTTTTAAGCAACTTCTTGGCGCACTGAACGCGTGTCTTTTTCTGCTCATCTGTCAACAGATGGGGAATCCATCTAGCACAGATCTTTCTCATTTTCAAATCCCGTTTCAGAATTTATGAGCTGCTCCTAATGAGATGCCAACCATACTAGCTATTTGCCTAGTGGTGTATCGTGCATCGGAAGCAACTATTTCTTTCACTATAGCAACCATCTTGGCAGATGTTGCTCTTTTCGGCCGACGATCATGTGGTGCATCTTCTTTTGAGCCTAGCCCACAGCTGAATTTCTTACACCAACGAAAAACTGTCGGAAAAGACATTTCATTATGCCACTAAACCGAACATATTTCATCAAAAATGTCTTTGCACCGTATACCAAGAATACAACGATTCTTAATATAGGACCGTATTTCAACGGCGTACTCTGACCTTCTTCCAACCATGTTTTGTATTAGTATACAACAGTAGACAGTGTTTATCGAACGATATACATAGCTAAAGTGGACGGCTTTTAACAGGTTTGGTATCAATGTATAGGTAAAATGTTTTTCAACGCTGTGATATTTATTTCAAGGTGATTTTCCATTAGTGCATGGGAAAACGTTCTACTTGCATTCATATTTGAACAGTCCTCGTGTTATTGAAAACACACACTCTTATAAAGAAGAAGGAATATAAATTCAATTATTTGCTTATTTACTGTATTAAGACAAAGTTGGATGGTTCAACAAGCTGTTCCATACTAGCCAATTATGAACCGTGGGTGATACGTACCGGAATATCGACAAATCTCGTGGACACTTCTAAAGCTGGTACGATTAATCGTATAATTGATTAATCGATCGTTAAATTCCACAACAATAATTATCATTACTGATTTTTGATAAGTTGGTGGGCAGCTTCACCTGAAGGAGGTTACGAGGAGCTTTAATCACATGAGGTTACGGGGAACGCCAATCAGATGAGGTTATGAGAGGCGGAGCATCAATGAGATTTGCACGATGGTTGCAGGGAGCTTCACTCGGAGGAGGTGATAGGGAGTTTCATTCGGGGCGGTTATGATGAGCTTCATATTCATATTTAGCAAGTTACAGAGAGCTTCACTGGGAGCTTCAGCCGGAGAAGGTTATGGGGAGCTTGACGCAGAGATGATGGACAGCTTCGCATAGAGGAGGTTAAAGGGTGCTTCTCTTGGAGGATGTTATAAGGAGCTTCGCTTGGCGATGACGGGGAGCTTCGCCCCTAAGAGGTTAAGGAGAGCTTCTCATAGAGAAGGCTACAGGAAGATTTACTTGGAGTTGATGGGGAGCATCGTCCAGAGGATATTGGGAGCTTCAGTTGGTAAAGGTACAGAGCGTGACTTGGAAGCGGTGATGGGGAACTTCACCCGGGGGAGAATACAGGTACCTTCATTTGGAGATGGTGATGAGGAAGCAGGTTACAGGAAGCTTCACTTTAAGGTGATGATAAGGGGATTAGGGGAGCTTCACTCGGAAGAGTTGATGGGGGGGGGGGGCTTCCCTCCCATACTTCCGCGAGGGAGTATGACAGTATATAGAGAAAGAGAAAGAAAGAAAGAAAGAAAGAGGTTATATGGTGATTCACTTGGAGGAAACTATGGCGATGCTGAGGGAGTGTCACTCGGAGGAGGGAATGGGGATCGTAACTCGGAGGTTATAATGATGATACACAGTAAAGTGGGTCGGGGCTCTTTCGAAATTATATAAAATGCTGCTCGGTATAAATGGAGCTAAGAAAGCAGAGAAGATTGAACATGTATTCAAGATTCTCTAGACTGAATAAGTGAATAGTATGGCGTCCCGTTTGAGTTATACCCATTAAATGCAGATAAATATAGATATCTGTATTTGAAATGTAGATATTTCCATCTGGTTATTAAATAGATGTATCTGAATTTTAATAAAAGTTATCTGCATTAAAACATCTGCATTTAAGATTAATTAGAGAAATATGTAATTGAAATGCAGCTATCTGTGAGTTTTAGTTAAGGTCATACGGAGACGGGACCTCGGTTTAAAGACTCATCCGAAAGTCTGGAGAAGCACGGGATCGATCCTGCGATCCCTAGTTTACAAGGCGAGCAGCGTAACCACTGCACCACGGAGGCTTCTACAGCTATCTGTATTTGCAATACAGATATCTCTATTTATGAGCCTGGTGTGTGTTCCACTTTTACGTCCCACCAACAGATTCGGTCGTACGGACCTCTGTTTAAAGACTCACCTGAAAGTCTGAGCCGGCCTCGGTAGCTCAGTCGGGTGCGCGTCTGACTGGTGACCAGGAGGACGCGGTTTCAATACCTGCCGTGTCGGCAGCATTCTTTCGTGGAAATTGATAATGATACTGTCATTCTCTCCCTTCCGCTGATTCAAGAAGGGTAGTTGTCTGTTTCTGGCGAAATAATGTGCACTGTATATACTAGTTAACCACTTACGTATTAGCCTGCCATAGGTAAACTGACCGGCTCAAAAATGACCTAAAATAGTGCTGACTGGGCCAATAAACTCCAATACAAACAAACAATCAAAACCTGAATTTCGCACGGGAACGGTTTATGAGGCGAGTAGCATAACCACTAAACGTCTGGGGCTCCTAGAATATTAGAATGCATAACTGAAGCTGCCTTCATAAAAACATTGTCAGTTAATAACCCTAATAATAGCACTCCCGGGGTCGCAATGTTGGTAGCGAAGTACAAGCACTCCCTGTCAGGGAAGCCATATGGTCTGATAAAATTAGTCAGGAACACATCAACGTATTTTTGGAAATTAAAAGTGACGGTCTGAACGCAGAGCCATTAGGGATGGGTATTGTCAGAATTTTCGTATCACGATATATTGCGATACGGTTACTGCGTATCACGATACGTATCACGATATATTATGTAGCAGTCTGAAACACACTGGTAATTGTAAAACCACAATATATATGGAAAAGAGAAGGGAGTTTTCATGGGTAAATATCATTTAACTGTTTAACCTATTTCTGCTCATGCACTTACAAAACAAAGGTACTTAAAAGAATTGTCCCAATGTTATGAGGGGAAATAAAGATACTATCAGAAAATGCTATTAAATGTTGTATGAGATTGATGGCCTCAGTCACTTTATTTGTGACTGTCATCTTTTGCAACCTGAAATGTTGCTAGATATTGGCGTTTCCTTTTTGATTTTCAACGACTTGGTAGTTGGCCATGATAAAGTTTGTTTTGGTTTTCACTCAATTACGCAATCTTGTAAATGCTGGGCGGCTTACACTTAAGCAGCGTATAGAACAACAACAGCCGCGTGATTCACCGAAATCCTAGCTAGGCCTACCGTAAAATTCGGCTATAAGACGAGGATTTTTCCCTCCAAAATGAGCCCAAAAAATGACCCCGTCTTATAGCCGAGGTCATGGACTGCAGGCTTTTTTTCTGGCAATGTCCGGCGAAGACTAGACATATGGAAAAAGCCGATCGGTGATTTTTGAATTGATATAAATCGCCGCCCACAAACCACCGCTACCATTTTTCTGCATGCGATCGGTAAATGACGTCATCCGACGCTAGCACGCCCACACGTGTTTAATGTCATTGTGTGTATCTCATTCATTAAAAAAGGTTTGGAACCGGTAAAAAATCTTTTCTCGATAGCTAAATGGTTGTGAATAGAGGTGGATAGAATTGCTCCGTGTCAATAACCAACAACAGCGTTTGACTTTTCCCGCCCAGCGTCTGTTATTTGGCTCCAAAACATAACCATTCATGAGATCGTAGGAAAGTCCGTTTTTTATTATGCAAACATTTACCGTTAGATGTAGCTAATTGTCTGAGGAGCGATTAAATCATTTTCACATTGATTGTGGATTAAATTTTATAATTGGAGGATAAACGCCAATTAGAGAAATAACTTGACCATATTTTCACACCTTATCGACACGCACCGCAGGGAGGCAATTTTATGACAGGGATTAACAATAGTGTCATACTTGAACCGTAATAAATACACAGATGGTTTGTCTCTGAATTGACAGTGCAGCAATTATAGCGATTTACTTACTGGTCTAGTTTTTGCCGTATTTAAGGATTTTTTGCACTTGCCCGACCGGGACCCCACCAGCTGACGACCCGTGACACGGGGAAACTGGAAACAACAACAGCCCGACCGGGCATCATAAAATCGTCTACAACTGTCATGACCGGCTTATTCATAAAGGGTGGGAATCGATTAAAATACTAAATTTAGTCCCGGGAATGGTTCTGTTTACACTGAGCTGTATTTACCGATCAGACATGAAAGGAAATATGAAAAATGGATTAAAAAAAACATATCGAAAATATCGGTATTGGGGGACCGTATTGTGATATGATTTTTTTCTTAACTGTATCACGATATACCGATAATATCGCACATCACTAAGAGCCATGAGGGACACTAGAAACCGTGGGTGCAGGCTCACTAGGCCCCTATATGGAAATTAGAATGAGGGAACATCGAGAGACACTAGACAATATCCAGTAAACACTCAACGCCAAATCAACGCCGAAAGAACGCTGAAAACATTGTTTCAACGTCGATTCAACACAGTCAACGCCGCGTACCCGTGAGGTAAAGTGTCCGTCTTATCGGCGAGCAGTAGGGCGGCATCTAAGGCCGTTGCTTTGATTCTATTCGCAATCTGCTACCTACGCTGGCCACCCTGATGCCCTACTGGAGGGAGGAATCAAATTTCAATAAGCGCAGTAAATAGAGATATCTGAATTTCAACGTTAAATACAGATATTTGTAGTTGAATTGCAGATATCTGTATTTGATATACAGATATCTACAGATATCTGTATTTAATCCCGTAATTCTGATATCTGCAATTCAAAAATACAAAATATCTACATTTCATATCTTTAATTACATGAAAATATAGATATCCGTATTTCAAAAGCAGATATCTTTATTTTAAATGCAGACATCTGCATTTAATAGGTCCCAAACGTGACACCATAGAATAATAACCATTATTTCAGTCTGTATTTCCTACAAATGGATATCTGATTAACACCGGTAGCTTGTTCGATTCAACAGCTCGATCTAAGGGGAATGGGAACACCTGACAGATTTTTCCGCCATTTTTCAAAGAGAGACAACTTTCGGGTCTTCCTGTTCATTTTTTTTTTTTTTTTTTTGTAAGCCGCGGGCCAATGAAAAAGGGGTCTGCTATTAAAGGATGGAATTTGCTCCTGAGGAGCAAATTCTTTTCTTTAAGAGTTGATCCCTATTTACGTGAGACAAAAATACTTTTGAAGGTTACCTCCCCTGAAGGTGTATCCATTCCCCTTAAGGCGCTTAATGTCCATTGACGAATCAAATTTAAAAAGTATATCTTTCCAATAGAATGTGCCCAGTCTCAAATTAATTTTACATACTTGCACGGGGCCCCGTCCATCGGGGCATCGAGAAATAGATTGGGCTGCATGGTGCTTCCACGCAGAGCTGAAACAAACAACGCATGAGTACTGGTAAACAGCTCACAAGGTCTTAGCCTACCCAGGGGCCTGGCAAAGTGGTGCAAGTCGGACCGTCCCTGCATATAAACCCTATTGGCTTGTTTTGGTGGTAGGGCTTGTGATGTCATTGCAGCTCAATGGCGGTTAAAAGTCCAACAAATTTGGAACAAACCTTTCCAAAAATGACCTAAATAGTGTTGACGTGGACAAAATAAAACCTCCAAATAATCAAATACTCTGAGTACTTGCACTTTACCGGCATGGTGTCCGTCACGAACTTCAGTAGCCGAGTCACATTTCTCTGAGTAACACCTGGCTATAGAACTTAGCAATCAAACTTAGCTTTCATATCTCAGCAAAAAGAAGAGTGCCTAGGAAAACTGATGCTAGAAATTTATAGCCTACCTCATAATGACAGAAAGAAATGGCTATTAAAACTATTTAAACTCTATTTCTTTCGCTGGTCTATGCCATGCTGTGTGTCATCCTGGCGCTATGAAGCGTATTGTTGTGCGAATGATGTAGGTATGACGTCATTAGTTTACAGAGTTAAATCGTAACTAGTCGGGAAATTCCGTTGGTTTCAATTATCCCATCCCGCCCCACCCTGCCCTATACTGTGGCAACTTTATTTTCAGAGTATATGCACATGACTTCCAGAACAGAAACCAGTAGAGCTATGTGGGCTACTTCTGCGCACCTGCCTATTCTGCGCATTTCCTAACCCTGCTAACAAAGCTTCTTAGATCTATTATTATGCTGAAAACTGAGCGAATGAGCCCCCCCCCCCCCTTTTTTTTTTTTTTTTGGCCTTAATGAACAGCACTGATCCTTTTATAATTTTGAAATGCGTTTAATATTATCAGTCCTTTATCATATATTTACTACAAACGTTGCTTTTGAATATGCGATACGAACATGGAATCCGTGCGCGTAGCAAGTTCGCTTAGGCGTGATGCCATACCACATACCCTTTATCACACCCGAAAAGCCATATCTCACACCCTTTATCATACCTCTGACGTAACAATCTTCTGTTCCTAACACGCCACATTTTTTGGGCAAAAGTGATAGCTCTGATCAGATGTCACATTCTGCAGCATCTAATCTGTTTGGAATTTATAAATAATCTTGTTCGTAAACAAAAAAAAAAAAAAAACAACTTTTGCTTTGCTTTCAACCTAAAACTTTCCTTTGTTTTTACATGTAGGAGAGGAAACAACAACACAACATTAAATAAATAAATAAATAAATAAATAAAGGTTGGCAAGAATTATGATAAATAGATTATGACATGGCATTTTGTATATCAAACCCCATGCAAAACCCCGGGAGTCTCGGACTGATATGGGGCATCATATGAAAACTGCCATATGATAATCTCTATTTCACGAAAACACGCCTATATGATTTTGACCCCTTTGAACCCCACTTTTATACAATAAAACTGGGGTTTACAGGGGTAAACCTTATTCTTCTTATTTCTGCTCTAAAATATTGATTGTTGGTACTCGTTAGAACCGCCTCAATGAGGCGGTTCTAACGTGTACCTACAATCTATATTTTAACGAGTACCCACAATCTATATATTGACCAGAAATAAGAAAAATATCACAAGTTTTCACCAATGAGGCGGTTCTAACGAGTACTTACAATCTTTTTTTTAACGAGTACCCACAATCAATATTTTGACCAGAAATAAGAAAAATATCACAATTTTTCATCTTAAAATTTTAGTTTTTTTTTTTTTTTTTTAGAGGTAATATATTTGTATAGTTTTCGCAATGAATTGCAACAGGGATATTAATGGCTGGTGTTGCCTTTCAACAAGATGAGTTACGCTGTCACATACGTTGCCCCCTGCTCATCGGGGCTTGACGAAATAGATGGGCTGCATGATGCTTCCACGCAGAGCTGAATCCGGCCCGCACACTAGTACTGGTAAACCGCTTAGAAGATCTAAGCCTGTCCAGGAACCGCGTTGCGAGGCGGACCGTCCATGCTTATAAACCCTATTGGTTTCATTGGGCGACAGGGCTTGAGATGTCATTTCATCTCAGTGTCGGGCAAAAGTCCCACAAAATTGGAAGCAACGTCTCCAAAATGACCTTTACAGGGTTGACGGGGACGTTAAACCTCAAATCAAACAAAAGCACGGGGATATAAATGGCTGGTGTTGCCTTTCAACAAGATGAGGTACGCTGTCACATACGTCGCCCCCTGCTCATCGGGGCTTGACGAAATAGATGGGCTGCATGATGCTTCCACGCAGAGCTGAATCCGGCCCGCACACTAGTACTGGTAAACCGCTTAGAAGATCTAAGCCTGTCCAGGAACCGCGTTGCGAGGCGGACCGTCCATGCTTATAAACCCTATTGGTTTCATTGGGCGACAGGGCTTGAGATGTCATTTCATCTCAGTGTCGGGCAAAAGTCCCACAAAATTGGAAGCAACGTCTCCAAAATGACCTTTACAGTGTTGACGAGGACGTTAAACCTCAAATCAAACAAAAGCACGGGGATAAAAATGGCTGGTGTTGCCTTTCAACAAGATGAGGTACGCTGTCACATACGTCGGCCCCTGCTCATCGGGGCTTGACGAAATAAATTGGCTGCATGATGTTTCTACGCAGAACTGAAACCGACCGCATACGAGTACTGGTAAACCGCTTAGAGCATCTAAGTTGTTTTGATTTTTTTTTTTTTTTTATTTGAGGTTTAGCGTCCCCGTCAACACGGTAAAGGTCATTTTGGAGACGTTGCTTCCAATTTTGTGGGACTTTTACCCGACATTGAGATGAAATGACATCTCAAGCCCTGTCGCCCAATGAAACAAGTAAGGCTTATTAGCATGGGTGGGCCGACTCGCACCGCTTTGCCTGGGCAGGCTTAGATCCTCTAAGCGGTTTACCAGTACTCGTGTGCAGGTCGGTTTCAGCTCTGCGTGGAAGCATCATGCAGCCCATATATTTCTTTAAGCCCCCATGGGCGGGGGCGGATCTAAGTTGTAAGTCTGCCCGTGCGTGACCGTCCATGCTTATAAACCCTATTGGTTTCATTGAGCGACATGGCTTCAGATGTCATTTCAGCTCAATGTCGGGTAAAATTCCCACAAAATTGGAAGCAACGTATCCAAAATGACCTATATAGTGTTGACGGGGACGTTAAACTCAAATCAAAACAAACGTTCTTGCATAAATACCTATGCGCATGGCTGTTTGAAGCCATTGTCAAATGGACCGAAAGAGGTGCTCAAACAGCAAAAACCATGTTCAAATCATGAAATTCGCGTGCTGTTTGAACATACATTTTGAGCTTTTGATATCATAAGACGGTCCTTGCTTTGTTTACGTTACGTTGAGCGACGTAACGTTATCGCCCTGAACGTAGCGTTTTAGAGTTCTATGATGACGTCACTGCATGACAACGTCATTGTAAACAACATTCTGAACTGGCCGCCATTTTGGTTTGCCTGTCGCATTTGAAGAGTTTATATGGAATTTATATGGAGCTTTTGGGCGTTTTCATCAAAATTTGCTGTCGGAACCGTAAGTTATGCAAGAACAACGATCATCCATGGTTATTTCATTGCATTAACATTTGCCGGATCCCTCGGAAGATATTTGAACATTCGGCCTAGCGGCCTCATGTTCAAACAGCTTCCTGGGGATTCGGCAAATGTTAATGCATGAAAAACCATGGTTGATCCCTATATTATCACATACTTGTTTCTATATTAACGTCCATAACCACAATTTTGCATATGCGATGACAGTGGAACAAACCAAAGATTATGGACACTGCCCCTGATAAGCAGTTCTTGCCCGGCCGAACTGATAACCGGAAGTAATGTATTTTCGCTTATGGTAGGTTATCATGGCCGGTTTATATACTTTCAGTGTGTGACCTAAAAACTTATACTGCGATCGGTCACATTTGACCATTACTCGCAGGTGTACATTACATACACTCAAGGTTGCAGGGTTGAAAGCCTACATAGTAATCATGTAATTACGGTAGGGGTCTTTAACTTGCAGAGGAGTTGGCTCTTCCTGCACAGGAACCGTACAGAAAGTACTGGTTACCACCCAGGAAATCCTGCTCGTAATGCTCAGATGTGAGCGAGTAGCAGTAATAGGAGAAAAAAAGAAAAAAGGGGGCCTCCAGTTATCGTCCCGATCCGAAGGACGGTGCACTTTTTGGCATTCATCCCTGCAAATGATGCCAATGGAGCGTGTCCGGACACCGAAATAATCACCACTCCGGAGATCGAACCGGGTACCTCTAGCATCAGAGGCAAGTGCACTAACCACGAGCTAACACGCTCACAGGATGTAACGTTACATTGCATACACTCCAGATTGGCAGAAACCTACACAGTAATCCTGTAATTACGGTAGGGATCTTTAACCTGCACAGAGGATGAACCTCCCTGCACTGGGCACAAATACTTGAAGCCTGCACTCAGGTGTGTAATCATGGGCCCAACTGACCCCTTTGAAAACAGTTTTTATTTTTTTTATTATTATTATAATTATTATTATTATTATTATTATTATTATTTTCATTATTTCACAGTTTTTCCACATGTTATCCTGGCTGAGCAGTAGCCCAACCTGTTTAAAAACAGTAACCATGTTTAGAAAGCTAATAAATAAAATTAGTTGTGTATATTGTCCCTTCACGGGGCATTATGGTCATCACGACTACTTTTTTATTAGTTTTCTAGATGTTGAAAAAAATGTGCTAAAAAGATTTTCAAAAAGTCAGTTAGGCCCATAATCACTCACCTGAGTCCAGGCCACAAGTACCTGTGACACAAGGGGGGCGGGTGGGGAGGGGATGGGGGGTACACTTTGTGGCATACATCACTGTAAACGATGCCAAAACCGCAATTTTATCACCGATGCTGGGAATCGAAAACATTAACAACCGTCAAAATGAACGCTCAACAACAACAGCCAATTAAATGGATGTTAGAATCACTGTCTAACAGGACTAAGAAGGAAAGACATTTTACAGGCACTTCAATTGAGATAACAAACAATTTTTTGAGGGTATGAAAAATGTAATCACAAAAAGAAAGACGACTGGGAATGTCAAACTTCTACACAGCCACCATTTTAGCGGATCTAGTAATGCCTAAATATGGCGATCCATGACTAAAATGTAGAAACAAGATGTGATAAACAGGTTATAACACGTTGGGTTTTGTTTATCGCCGCAGTATCCACCCTCGACCATTATCAGCTCTCGAGCTAAAAGCTCTCGGACTGATAATAGGGTCTCAGGTAGACTAGCTACTAGTCGGATATCATATTTAATAAGTAACTTATTCTTCTATATTTTTACTTCTTTTTCCCTCTCTGATAGCAACTTGTTTTATCTTGGGAAGATATTCAAAATCTAAGGGAAAGTGCAACGTTTGAAAAAAGGTAAATGGCACCTTTTAAAAATAAAAGCGCCAAAGGCACTGAATGAGAAATTCATGACAACTTTTTTTTTAGTTACATAAAGCCATTTTGAAAAGGTTTAAAAATTCAAAAAGCAGTTCAGCATTTAATTATGAAATGTTTGCAGATGTCTTTACATCGGTAGTAGTATTGAGTGCCATTCGATGTTTCGAATTTTTAAAAGAAATATTCTATCCCAAAATGTTTACGTTTTCAGAATCAAACACAAGTAAACTGAAGCCCCCGCCCATAGGGGCTTGAAGAAATATATGGGCTGCATGATGCTTCCACGCAGAGCTGAATCCGGCCCGCACACTAGTACTGGTAAACCGCTTAGAGGATCTAAGCCTGTCCAGGAACCGCGGTGCGAGGCGGACCGTCCATGCTAATAAACCCTATTGGTTTCATTGGGCGACAGGGCTTGAGATGTCATTTCATCTGAATGTCGGGTAAAAGTCCCACAAAATTGGAAGCAACGTCTCCAAAATGACCTTTACAGTGTTGACGGGGACGTTAAACCTCAAATCAAACAGACAAACAAAACAAGTAAGCTGACCAAAATTCACACAAAAAGTTTACAAAAAGAAAGGCGTAACGTAAGAAAGCTGTTAAAATGTGTAAGTTTGCATAATTATACATTTATTTATATACTGGATGAAAATCGTGACTGCAGTATGCGTAATTTTCGGTTTCATTGCAATGCCACGCAGAAAAAGCTTACGTTGCATTTGATTCGTTCGTAATGATGCATTCCAGTATTTGCATCCGAGTTCGAGCTCAGAACTACGGTCACTAAATTTCCCTTAGGGTTAGATCGAATTGTCTTTGGTTGGAGAAAATGATGTCAGTTTAGTGTCTAGGGTTCGGCCCGGGACAGGATGGTTCGACTATGGCTGACCGGTTTCCAGTTTTCCCTCATTACGAAAGCACGCCTACACAAATACACTGTAAATTTTACCGCCGTAAAACTGAAAAATCTAAGATGAAAAATTGTGATATTTTTCTTATTCCTGCTCAAAATATAAAATGTAGGCACTCGTTAGAACCGCCTCATCGACAATCTTTATTTTAGAGCAGAAATAAGAAAAATACGGTTTACCCCTGCAAACCCCAATTTTATTATATAAAAGTGAGGGTCCGGGGGGGTCAAAACTTTATATGCATGTTTGCGTGAAGCACTGCAGCATACTAGAAACAGTAGTTTGTTTCGTCGGCATTTATTTGTTGTTTGTCTTACAAGGGCGTAAGGTACAATAAAAGTAACAGCGACCATAGTTCGAAGTAAGTCTGCCTCTTATAGATGTGAACGTGCAGACACGTCTACAACATATTTCATGTGCTTCTATCAAGGAAAACTCACGTTTCCGCGACTTTTGAAGTTTTGCGGCACACAACTAATTATCGCAACTGAGTAATTTTGGCAGTGACAATATTATTGCTTACTTGCCACCGTACGGTTGCACTTTCTTGCGTCGTTAAGTCTTTGATATTAGGGTCATACGAGGACTGTTCAAATATGAATGCAACTAAGCACATAAAAATGATTCCGTGATAGATTTCGATGAAAAATTTATTTTAGTCCCCTCAAAGTATTCCCCTTTAACAGATATACAAACTCTCAGTCTTCTGATCCAATCATTGAATGCATGTTGGTAGTCCATTCGAGGTATACTATGAAGGCACTGGAATATTGCAGAACCGAGGTGTTTGCGCTGTACAAATTTTCGACCAGAAATGTATTTTTTTCAGCCGCGGGAACAAAAAAAAGTCACACGGGGCAAGGTCAGGGGAATACGGGGGGTGAGGGAGTTCAACAACCTTTTCTTGCTTCAGATAGTTTTGCACGATGAACGCCTTGTGCGATGACGCATTGTCATGAAGCAATCTGACATTGGCTAAACCAGTTGCGGGTCTTCGTTCTTTGAAATATTTCTTCAATTTCCGAAGAACTTTATTCTTGTAAAACTTCGCATTTACAGATATGCCTTTAGGCACAGCAACCTGAATAGCAGGTCCCTGATTTGAAAGGAATATGGCATACATTACCTTCTTGACGCCCATGGTCCGCTTTGCAATGCATGGTCTTTTGCAATAATTTGTTGCCCATATTTTGTTCTGAATCTTTCGTTTTGGCTAAAAAAAGTGAACCCATGTCTCGTCACCTGTGACGGCATTAGCGAAAGACCGTGTATTGTAATTTGGAAACTTTTTAAGCAACTTCTTGGCGCACTGAACGCGTGTCTTTTTCTGCTCATCTGTCAACAGATGGGGAATCCATCTAGCACAGATCTTTCTCATTTTCACATCCCGTTTCAGAATTGTATGAGCTGCTCCTAATGTGATGCCAACCATACTAGCTATTTGCCTAGTGGTGTATCGTGCATCGGTAGTAACTATTTCTTTCACTCTAGAACTATTTTGGCAGATGTTGCTCTTTTCGGCCGACGATCATGTGGTGCATCTTCTGTTGAGCCTAGCCCACAGCTGAATTTCTTACACCAACCGTCGGAAAAGACATTTCATTATGCCCATAAACCGAACATATTTCATCAAAAATGTCTTTGCACCGTATACCAAGAATACAACGATTCTTAATATAGGACCGTATTTCAACGGCGTACTCTGACCTTCTTCCAACCATGTTTTGTATTAGTATACAAGAGTAGACAGTGTTTATCGAACGATATACATGGCTAAAGTGGACGGATTTTAACAGGTTTGGTATCAATGTATAGGTATTTGTTTTTCTACGCTGTGATATTTATTTCCAGGTGATTTTCGCATTAGTGCACGAGAAAACGTAGAAGCCTCCGTGGTGCAGTGGTTACGCTACTCGCCTTGTAAACCAGGGATCGCAGGATCGATCCCAGGCTTCTCCAGACTTTCGGATGAGTCTTTAAACCGAGGTCCCGTCTTCGTATGACCTTAGCTGTTGGTGGGACGTAAAACTAAAACTCACTCACTCACGAGAAAACGTTCTACTTGCATTCATATTTGAACAGTACTCGTAGTTTAGTGACATCATTACCCTTTCAGCCCTGAAGCACGGTATAGATACCTATGCAAACAGTGTAGATCCTGATGAGATGGCTTTTATTGAGCAATCTCACCCGGATCTACGTGGCTTGCAATTCCGCTGGCGCTTATTGGCTAAACGCCCTATTAACATCAAGCTGAATGGAAGTGTCCAGATTCAATGATCATAGTGGAAGAGCTCGGGGAGAAAGGGTTAAATCTCATCTTGGCTGTTTTTTTGTGTGTTTTTTTTTGTTGTTGTTTTTTATTGTTTGTTTTACTGTAGCAGAGTTCATTTTCATTTTCCCCATATTTCGTCCGTGACAGAAAACCTGATTTTCTGTTTCATGCGATACAATAACTGGAGCCTTTGTTTGTTTGATTTTAGGTTTAACGTCCCCGTCAACACTGTAAAGGTCATTTTGGAGACGTCGCTTCCAATTTTGTTGGACTTTTACCCGACATTGAGATGAAATGACTTCTCAAGTCCTGTCGCCCAATAAAACCAATAGGGTTTATAAGCACGGACGGTCCAACTCGCACCACTTTGCCTGGGCAGGCTTAGATCCTCTAAGCGGTCTACTAGTACTCGTGTGCAGTCGGTTTCAGCTCTGCGTGGAAGCATCATGCCGCCCATCTATTTCTTCAAGCCCAGATGGGCGGGGACCAATAACTGGAGCTGATTCATATGAATTGGTGAATCTGATCTTCTCTGAAAAAAAAACTTGAAATGGAAAATTGCAAAGTCGTCTGCTTCCAAACGTTTAATGGCGCTTTAAAGATAAAATAACGCGTTTGTTTAAATATGCATTTTTCGTGTGTGTGTGTGTGTGTGTGTGTGTGTGTGTGTGTGTGTGTGTGTGTGTGTGTGTTTAAGGCATTTGTCTCTCTCTCTATCTATCTATCGATCGATCGATCGATAGATCTGTCTGTCTATCTATCTATCTATCTATCTATCTATCTATCTATCTATCTATCTATCTATCTATCTATCTATCTATCTATCTATCTATCTATCTATCTATCTATCTATCTATCTATCTATCTATCTATCTATCTATCTATCTATCTATCTATCTATCTATCTATCTATCTATCTATCTATCTATCTATCTATCTATCTATCTATCTATCTATCTATCTATCCACCTACCCACATCCAGGTGTACATTACATACACTCCAGATTGACAGCAAAAATTAAGCCTGCACTGTAAGATAAAAAAAAATGCGGAAGGATCTTAAGCATGCACGGGAGTGATTCTTCCTGCACAGAGGCCTCCAGTTAACGTCCCAATCAGAAGGACGGTGCACTTTGTGGCATTCATCCCTGCAGTTAATGCCATTGGAGCATAGGTGGGCACAAGAATTTTATTACGGCTGCCGGGATCTGAAACCGTTTGACTTTAACACCCGAGGCAAGTGCACTAGCCAATGAGATACCCCGCTCCTCTTAGCGTGGACTCGAACCCGAAACCTTCGATCACGAGCCAAGTGCTTTACCGTGACTGTATCAATGTGCTCCTATTTAGTTACATAAGATACAGAATGTTCAGAGGAGTGCGTGTCTTTGCCTCTTTGTGTTTAGTGTTTGAGCAGTACATTACGTGAACAAGTCCGTGAAATGAACACCCACTAAACCCCACTTTATATAGAGAAAACTAGGGTTTACGGAAGTATAATTGTTTTTCTTATTTCTGCTCCAAGACATAGTTTGTGGGTACCCGTTAGAACCGCCTCAGGTACCCGTTAGAACCGCCTGAGGCGGTTCTAACGGGCACCCACAACCTATGCTTGCAGCATAAATAAGAAAAATATCCCGGATTTTCATCATTGGAGATGTGAAAAAATATACGATGTCGCATGGCGGTTTTAAATCTTCAACACAATTCACACGGGCACAGACACTGGCCTGTTGTCACGGCTCCAAAAGATCGCGAGTTCGTCAATTTTCTTTAGTTTAGTTTATTATAATTTTGATCATATTCCCCGCCTGAAAGCGGTATTGGCCCTTGCCTAACGCCTTGGGGGAAATATCGCTTCCCCCGCCAAGAATCAAAATAACGAAACAAGTTACGAAAACATGCCAATATAAATGCATTGTAAAGTTTACCGCCGAAAAAAAAAAAAAAAAAAAAAAAAACGAAAATTTTAAAATGAAAAATTGTAATATTTTTCTTATAAAGATTGTTGGTATGCGTTAGAACCGCCTCATCGGTTCTAACGAGTAGGCCTAACCACAAGTGTCAAAATTATATACATTGTAGGCGAGTTTTCGCGATGAAGCATTTTCCACCATATGTTGTACATTGTTGCCATTTTTTACCATCAATTCTTTTTAGGCGGACGTCGTGAGCAGTACATGTTTAGATGTGACGTCATTAATTGCACCCTTCTGCACGCACTACCTTGACCACAGCGCTCAGTGGAAAAGTTAGAATTGAAGTTTTTAACCAACGGGAAACAATGAAATAAAAGTGCAGAATGATTTGAAAACTAGAGCACGCTATCACAACTCTCAACGCTTCGGGTGGAGTCAAATATAACGCTACTCTCGCACGCCCTCACCATGAACGAAGACGTGTACTAAATTTGGTTGCATTTCGGCTAGTGGTAAAGACAAACGGGCGGACGGACCGACGGAGGCGTTCACAACAATACGAAAACATGTCTATACAAATACATATGTAACCTTTAGTGCCGAAAAAATGAAAATTTTAAGACAAAAAATTGTGATATTTTTCTTATTTCTGCTAAAAATATAGATTACCGGCACTCGTAAGAACCGCCTCATAGAGTCAAATTATATAGGCGTGTTTTCGTGATGAAAACCACAAGCGCTAAAGCGTGGGGAGAACATTTTATTTATTTATTTATTTATTTATTTATTTATTAGCAGAAAAATTATTGTTGCGCATGAAATTATTTTGCATTCAATTCTCACCAACTATGCAGTGATCAATCAAAGATGGCGGACATCACAAATCGTCGAATGCGAGCACGTGAGGGCAGTATTTTTGCTTAACAAATTGCCATTGCGCCTTCCAGTCAAAGGCCTTCAAATTTCTTTGCAGTATAATAATAGCTTTTATCGCCCTTCCGCTCACAGAAGGAAACCTGTTGCCAGTTTCTTGTTGAAAATTATGCACCCGGAGTCTGTGCTACAAAGGCTGGGACCAAGCATCATATATTCCACCCCAAAAATACCTAGCCTGACCAAACAACTACCAAAGAAGTACTTGCAAAGTTTAACATGCCCAAAAAATATTCTCAAATTATACTGGCTTGCTTTCTGTTAAAAAAAGTGTTTTACTTCTTTCTCCCGTCTAATGATTGTATTACGGCCCCCGCCCATAGGGGCTTGAAGAAATATATGGGCTGCATGATGCTTCCACGCAGAGCTGAATCCGGCCCGCACACGAGTACTGGTAAACCGCTTAGAGGATCTAAGCCTGTCCAGGAACCGCGGTGCGAGGCGGACCGTCCATGCTAATAAACCCTATTGGTTTCATTGGGCGACAGTGCTTGAGATGTCATTTCATTTCAATGTCGGGTAAAAGTCCCACAAAATTAGAAGCAACGTTTCCAAAATGACCTTTACAGTGTTGACGGGGACGTTAAACCTCAAATCAAACAAACAAACTAATGATTGTATTGGTATCATAAGTGGATTGAAAGGTTTCTAACAGCACTAAAAAGCCATTGAACTGTTTTGCAGCAAGGATAATACAAGCATTTTTCATACAGAAGACTTACAACACACCCCGAAAAAAACACAACGAAACGTTTTCGATAGTCCAAGAGTGAGTGGCCCCCAAGAAATATCTGCTAAATGGCCTGTACCCATACCATGTTTTCCCTAAAGGCCTCAAATATACTAAAATCTAAAATTTCAAAACCCAAGAAATAGTCCCAGTATATGTAGCTACCTTAAGGATCCTAAAAATTCGGACACCATGAGGGCTTGCTGTAATTCTCCTGAGGTTGTGTCGGACTTGCTTCATGGCACAGCAGGGGGTGCAGACGGAATGACAGACAGTGTAGACCCTGGTCATATTGCTCCTGATCAGGGTCTGCACTGTTTGGTTAGGCATGTCTGTCCCAATATTTAGGATCTTTGCGGTAAAACAATGATGTGCAGAATCTGACAATTTTGCACATGATAACTTCGTTCCATACATAAACAAGAGAAGAGTTTATAGTGTACAATATGCTTTGGCGTTTATATTAAACATCTCAAGGAGTTTATACTACCACTAGAGGGATCCTGAAGATTGGGACACCTGGAAGGCTTGGTGTAATTCTTCTGAAGTTATGATAAAGTTATGACAAATTTATTTCATGACACGGCAAGGAGTGGCAGACAGTGAGGACCCTGACGAGACTGCTCCTGATCTGGGTCTGCACTGTTTGGGTAGGACTGTCTGTCCCAATACTTAGGATCATGATGATATCACCCAGATATCATTTACACTGGGTATTCCATTTTTTGTTTGTTTGTTTGTATCATGCCTCTGTCGTTTGGAATTCTTTCCTTGATTGTCTACTTGGTTTATCCATTATTATAATATGCCTCTTTATGTGCTCCTACGTGGGCCGAAAATTGGCAATAAAATTCTTGTAGCTTGTATCTTGTAGCAGGCAAATTGTACTTGTCAATAGATCATGTCATAAACACGCCTATTTAATTTTGACCCCCTTGAACCCCACTTTTATATAGTAAAACTGGGGTTTACAGGGGTAAACCTTATTTTTCTTATAGTTTCATAGTTATAGCTTTGTATGAGACCATTTGCTTCAGTGTGCAGGTGTACGGGAGTGTGTGAATGTAAATTTGTAAATTCTACTTTCACTCATTTATTTGTTCATTCATTCGTTGTTTATTCACCTAGAATTGGTTGTTTGTATATATAGCGTATTTCATTCATTCATTCATTCATTCATTCATTCATTCATTCATTCATTCATTCATTCATTTTATATAAGTGCAACACATCTTTGTGTCAGTGTGTGTTTGTATGGTGTTTCTTATTATGAATCAGCTTAACTGCTCACTGTGTATAACTTGTAATTATTGAGGGCCGCAAGGGAGATTAGTTCTGTACTAATTGTGTTACCCTCTTGAAATAAAGTCTTTATTATTATTATTATTATTATTATTATTATTATTATTATTATTTCTGCTCTAAAATACAGATTGTGGGTACTCGTTAGAACCGCATCGATGAGGCGGTTCTAACGAATACCCACAATCTATATTTTGAGCAGAAATAAGAAAAATATCACAATATTTTCATCTTAAAATTTTCGTGTTTTCAGCGATAAAGTTTACAATGTATTTGTATAGGCGTGTTTTCGTAGTGTTTATACCACATTCAGCCATTACCTGTCAAAGGGGGTCGAATAAATTCATTTGTAGTGACCGACTGATGGCGGCCGTAATTTGCAAGTGAAAGCAATACCATCATGCGACCCTTTATTCCCGGGAAAACAACTGAACACAGCAAGTAAATATCTTTGCTATGTTTATTTAAATCATAACGAAAACACGCCTATACTAATACATTGTAAACTTTACCGCCGAAAAAAGCGAACATTTTAAGATGAAAAATTGTGATATTTTTCTTATTTCTGCTCAAAATATAGATTGCGGGTACTTGTTAGAACCGCCTCATCGAGGCGGTTCTAACGAGTATCCACAATCTATATTTTAGAGCAGAAATAAGAAAAATAAGGTTTACCCCTGTAAACCCCAGTATTACTATATAAAAGTGGGGTTCAAGGGGGTCAAAATTATATAGGCGTGTTTTCGTGATGTGAATTTCAGAAATTACAGCTACATTCAAGGGCAAGGATTGTGGACACGTTAAATCGATTAAACACCCCCACCGCACCCACCCCAGTGAACCGTTCCAAGGCGGTTCTTCTGTCGCGGTTTAGTTTTTTTGCTTGTGTGTATTGCTAACATATTTTTATTTCGGATAGCTATTTGGCCATTTTGTGGGAAAGTAACTGTCCTTTTGGCTTTTCGTTAGTGCTGTTTTAATTACGGTTTGTTATTTTGTGATCATCTTTCTTCCTTTTGCCGTCTCAAATAGGAGGTGTGGTGGTAATTGTATCGATTCCTGATCATTTCTTTTACTTCTATTTTGAATAGCGTGTGATAACAGAAGTACCCCTAGTAATAATACAATCTCTAATGTGACAAATGAGGAAATTATTTGTCTGAAACCGACCCCGTGTATTGTCCTCCTGGTAGAAGGGTAAAACCCGGTTTACGGTTGACTGGCAATCCATTGAATGCGTTAAAAGGAAACACTTCCCGCTTCCTTCTTGAATAATCTGGATACGCTACCGTAAGTCTCTCACTCTCTCTCTCTCTCTCTCTCTCTCTCTCTCTCTCTCTCTCTCTCTCTCCCCTCTCTCTCTCTCTCTCTCTCTCTCTCTCTCTCTCTCTCTCTCTCTCTCTCTCTCGTTTAACCCTTTTTGTACCAAATGGAATATTCCACCTTATATATAGCAGGAGTCCATTTCAAAATTTAGGGGTGTCAGGTTGTGTTTTCTTCAAAAGCTGTTTGGAAATTGGCTGAAAATTTTGCAAACAGTGTATGCCCTGAACAGACGCCGCGTTCTGCCTCCTTTTTAAGACGTCACATGAAGTAGATGTTGAAACACATTTTCACGCATCAAAAAAGGCACAAGAGGGATGATATGCATGTGTTACAGTCAATAACCAGTGCTTCAGCTGAAGTGCACGACCCGTCGGATGCTTTTAGCTTTATGAGTGTTACCATATATGGGTATGGCGGCCATTTTGGTCATGTGACCAGGACCTAAAACGGTTCCCCCAATAAATGCGCCTTATCGTAAGGAGCAAAAATATATCTTATACTTTAGTACTGTACTCTGAATCGTTTGCAGGATAAAATGCATTCTCACTTTTCCAATACAAAAGCATACATGTATGTGTCAAGTTTGACCTAGGCACAAAGAAGGTCAAGGTCAACCCAGGGTCACCATTTCAGCAATTTATCATGGGCCTACGTCCCAGATGCTATTTATCAAGTTTCGTGGAAATCTGCCCAGTGGTTCTGGAGAAGACTACTTTTGAAGGGTTTTTACCATATATGGCTTGGCGGCCATTTTGGTCATGTGACCTGGACCCCATGAGCAAGTTTTGGTTTCCCCCACCCCATAGAGGCTCCATATGAAATTTGACTTCAATCGGCCAAACGGTTTCCGAGGAGAAGCAGTTCAAAAATTTTCACATTTTTCGCCTCGGCGAGGCTATACTAAATGGAATGTAATATTTTGCAAGTTCATTGGTTAGATCTCATTGATATCAGTCAGTATGCCAAAAATTGTTTTAATATTCCAAGCGGTTAAGTCACTATCACCAATTTTCACAAACGGGTTTCGGACGGACAGACAGACCATTTATGGCTTGGCGGCCATTTTCGTCATGTGACCTGGACCCCATGAGCAAATTTTTGTTTCCCCTATCCCATAGAGGCTCCATATGAAATTTGACTTCAATCGGCCCAACGGTTTCCGAGGAGAAGCAGTCCGAAAAATTTCACATTTTTCGCCTCGGCGAGGCTATACTAAATGGAATGTGGTATTTCGCAAGTTCATTGGTTAGATCTCATTGATATCTATCAGTATTCCAAAAATTGTTTAAATATTCCAAGCGGTTAAGTCACTATCACCAATTTTCACAAACGGGTTACGGACGGACAGACAGACTGACAGACTGACACGGTGATTTTAGGGCACTCTTAGAAAATCAACCGACTTCAGTCGGTCGCTTTTTCTGCGGGTCGTGCAATTGTTACGGGGTTTCTTCTAACATTGGCGAAAGGTTTGGACAATTAACATTTTTGTCGATTTTCAATGTGCTAGAATCGAAATTAGTTCAGTTCTAGAACGAATTAGGGAATTGTTAAGTAATAAATCACAGTTTGTCAGTTGTAAATATTTGAATCACACGTTCTACGCTTGCAAACTTCGGGCACAATGCACTCGAGTACGGTAAACAATTGGCCCGTTACTTCTATAATCAGTAACGATGAGGCGGTTCTAACGATTACCCCCACTCTTTATTTTAAGCACAAATAAGTAAATATATATCTCAATTTTTTATTTCAAAATTTTTGTTCTTTTTTTTTTTTTTTTTTCGGCGTTAAAATTTATAATGGATTTTCGTGATGGTCATTAAGAAAAGATGTCCGTGTGAAATAATGGCGTCCTACATGGTGTCAGAAATTACACGTTTTGGGTGAAAATGATAACATCTTTCTTATTTCTGCTTTCAACATAGATTGTGGGTATCCGTTAGAACCGCCTCATTGAGGCGGTTCTAACGAGTACCCACAATCTATGTTTATGTGCGAAAATAAGGCAGATAATGTATACCCCCGTAAACCCAACTTTTTCCTATATTAAGTGGGATTTAGAGGGGTCTTCATTTCACAGACTTGTTATCATGATGAGACAAAAAAGGGTCCTGAACCTCGACTTAGACTGTTTTATTCAACACTTAAATTCCTATATTAAAGCAAAAAGTGTAGCCCTGATGCCGCGTTCTGCGGCATTTCCACTATCTGCCTACCCTAACATGTGAACAGTCTAGATTGTACAGATAAAGTCTCGGAGAAACAGAAATAGATTGGGCTGCATGATGAGTACTAGTAAACTGCCTAGAGGTTCTAAGCCTGCCCAGGAAAAGTGCTGTAAATCCATGCATATAAACCCTATTGGTTTCACTGGACGGCAGGGCTTGAGATGTCATTTCATCGTCGGGTAAAGGTCCCACAAAACTGGAAGCGATGTCTCCAAAATGACCTATACAGTATTGACTGGGACGTTAAACCTCAAATCAAACAAAACGAACAGATGCAGTCTCGGATACATAAAACGATAAGAACAGCGTGGCTATAAATAACCGTAAACTAAATTTCATACAAATCACCGATAGTCACGCGGACATCAGCTCTGTAATGCAGCTGCGCATTATAACTTTTTATCATAATTATGACGTCGCGTCTGAGAGTGTAATAACGCCGTGTAATATTTTCGATAATCAACTAGTGGATATGCAAATTAGCTAGATACGTCCCGTAACGTTACATGTACGACGTCCTTAACGACGTCGCGTTTACTAACGGCGGAATATTGACATTTTTTGTAAACAATTGTGAATAAAATGCGTTTTAAATGCCATATGATAAATATAATCTTGCATTCGTGCTCATGTATTATTGAATTTATTACAAAGCCTCGCATTTTATCCCTTTTCCTCAACTCGTTTAATAAATTCAATAATACATGAACACTCATGTAACCCTTATCTTGCTGAATATTCATTTAAGCTACTCCCATTTATGTCTATCAACCAATCAAACTAGAGCTGTCAGTGAAACTGACTAGGGCCCCGGCAGCGCTATCAGAGGAGTAGGAAAATTTGTGGACGGACAGACGGACAGACAGACGGACGGACAGAATGATTGCTATAGGGCACCCACACTTTCAGTGCGGGGCCCTAATAACTTCATGTAATTCATTGCTACAAATTCATAAACTGAATGCCAAACAGTGTAGATCCTGATCAGATGGCTTCTTCAGAAGCCATCTGATCTGGATCTACACTGTTTCCAAAGATAGGGGTTGTCGTGAACAGCAAGATAAGGGTTAAGATCCTCTTTGTAAAGACTGACAAACAAGGGACTGCCCCTTTAATAGGTACAAGCAGAGTCATACGGCGAGCAAAATATTCTAAGTCTACTTGAATCTCGTTAGGAAAACACGCCTATAAAATACATAGTACATTTTATCGCCGAAAAAAATGAAGATTTAAAGACGAAAAATTGTGATAGTTTTCTTATTTCTGTTCAAAATATAGATTGTGGGTACTCGTTAGAACCGCCTCATCGAGGCGGTTCTAACGAATACCCACAGTCTATATTTTAGAGCAGAAATAAGAAAAATAAGGTTTATCCCCATAAACCCTAGTTTACAATATAAAAGTGGGGTTCAAGGGGGTGGGGGGGGGGTGCAAATTATATTGGCGTGTTTTCGTGATGTTGATGATACATAAAAGCTTGGTTTACAATATCTACTGAAGATATTAATTTTTCAAAATTTCATGCACTTTTGGCCGAAAGCTGCCACTTGTTTAGTACTGCCCAGTGTCCACGCAAGCTGTAAGTATAGCCGTCGTCTGTGACTCAGTTAAATGCTGTATTGACTGGTCAATAGGACCCGAGATTATACAACTTTTTGTCATGCTCAACTCACTTGAGTTAGAAATTTGTCTTGCTCATGATTTTTAAAATTCCAACAAATGTTGGCATTTTAAAATTTATGAACAGGATAATTGACATTCGGTGCTGAACTGAGTCGAAAATTTGCCTGATTTATCCTTAAATATTTATGAACCTTATTAATTTCATGCTCAGCTGAGATAAGCATGAAAAATGTTTTATAACCTCAGGGCCAGGTTTCGCTCATCACGATAACAAGTCCGTGAAACGAAGACACCCTGAACCCCACTTTATATAGAGAAAACTGGGGTTTACAGGGGTATACATTACTTTTCTTATTTCTGCTCCAAAACGTAGGTTGTGGGTACTCGTTAGAACCGCCTCAATGAGGCGGTTCTAACGAGCACACACAACCTACGTCTCAATGAGGCGGTTCTAACGAGCACACACAACCTACGTTTGCTGTATAAATAAGAAAAAATATCAGGGATTTTCACCAGAAAAGTAGCCATTTTGGAGATGTGAAAAACGCTCTGTCACACGGGTATGTTAACGCATTGTCTATTTTGGTAGTTGCGGCGTAGAGACCGTCAACCGTTTATCTAGTGTAAATTCTGAAGTAAATCTACAGAAAACAATGTTGTTCATACTTCCATGAACACATCGAGTCACATGATTTTCAGTGACGTCAAGTGGCGTCAATCTAAGCCATGGTTCTCTACGAGCGTTTGTGACGTCAACGCTGCTCCGCTCTTTGTAGAAAAACAGCATGTAAATGTTTTTTTCAGATTCACAAGTTTGCCCTATAAGCACTTTTTTCGACGAGTGATGAGGGGCAAAGAATGTAAATATAAAAAATAAACTTAGTTTTCTGTTTTCATGAAAGTATGAACGACAGGAGGTCGTTAGAAAACTTTACATGAACCCATTCGGGCTTTATTTTGCACGCGACCCACTGCGTTCATACTTTCATGAACAGCAGAAAAATAAAATTCATTTCTTAAATGCATTACATCAGGTGGCAGGAGCGGTTAGGTGAACTGAACACCTCGACATGCTCTGAATAGTTTTGACTATGTCGTTCAAATCTAAGCAGTACTAAATATGTTCTAGAAAGGGTTATTATTTGGAAGCAAGGAATACACCACAGAACTGGAAAATATAGAGGGTGCATGTTTTCTGGGCCAGACTAGCTAGTTTCGGCCAATTAGGCCTCATCAGTGAACCTCAAATATTTTAAAGCTTCTGTTTGCATTCACTTAAATCCCGCGCTTGCGCAGGTCAATTTCTTGTAAAAATGTGGCCGGCGTATTTGTCCACCAATACATATATCGCCGCTGTATTGCATTATCATTACGAAAACACGCCTATATAAATACATTGTAAACTTAACCGCAGAAAAAAAACACGAAAATTTTAAGATGAAAAATTGTGATATTTTTCTTATTTCTGCTCCAATATAGATTGTGGGTACTCGTTAGAACTGCCAAAGTCTATATTTCAGAGCAGAAATAAGTAAAACAAGCAAATTCGTTGAATTGATATCCCCCGCCGAATGGGTTTTTCGTGTAGAATGGCAAGAAAATATATCTGGCCAAAATTGAGAAAAAAAAAATTGCGCGTGCATCACGGCAACATAATAATACATATTTATTTCAAGTTTCATTTTATTCCATGCAATAGTTGCTGAGAAGCGGTTCCAGACAAAGTGAGACGACGAAAAATCCAGAATTTCAATCATTTAAGGGGCCATAACTCTGGATGTAAAAAGTAAATCCGGAAAAAAATGCGTGTGCATCACCACAGCATAATAATACATATTTATTTCAAGTTTCGTTTAATTCCATGCAATAGTTGCTGAGAAACGGTTCCGGACAAAGTGAGACGACGAAAAATCCAGAATTTCGATCATTTAAGGGGCCATAACTCTGGATGTAAAAAGTCAATCCAGAAAAAAATTGCGCGTGCATCACCGCAGCATAATAATACATATTTATTTCAAGTTCCATTTAATTCCATGCAATAGTTGCTGAGAAACAGTTCCGGACAAAGTGAGATGACGAAAAAATCCAGAATTTCAATCATTTAAGGGGCCATAACTCTGGATGTAAAAAGTCAATCCGAAAAAAAATTGCGCGTGCATCACATCAGCATAATAATACATATTTATTTCAATTTTCATTTAATTTCATGCAATAGTTGCTGAGAAACGGTTCCGGACAAAGTGAGACGACGAAAAGTCCAGAATTTCAATCATTCAAGGGACCATAACTCTGGATGTAAAAAGTCAATCCGAAAAAAAATTGCGCGTGCATCACCACAGCATAATAATACATATTTATTTCAAGTTTCATTTAATTCCATGCAATAGTTGCTGAGAAACGGTTCCGGACAAAAAAGTGTGACGGACGGACGGAAGGACGGAGGGACGGAAGGACGGAAGGACGGACGGACGGACGGACAACGCCAAAACTATATCCCTCCGCCTTCGGCGGGGGATAATAAGGTTTACCCCTGTATACCCCAGTTGTTTCACTATATGAAAGTGGGGTTCAAGGGATCAAAATTATAAAGGCATGTTTTCGTGATGGTTCGTATTCTTCATATTTCAGGAACAATCACGAGGCGATGATGACAGGTACTCAAGTGTTGCTAACTGGCGTCACTGCTCTTTCATTGCTGGTTTATTTCGTGTCAGGAAGCCATTACTGTAGAACAGGCCATGCCTACGGTTGGGCTGAAAAAGACTATTGCAAAGACGGATACGCCATCAGGTGCGACAATAGTGGTATTGAACATGTTCCTGCGTCCTTCCCAAGATACCACAATTCTAGCAGACCATGTTTGCTGGATCTGAGTCATAACAATATCAAACATATTAAAGACTATTCATTTGTCAAAGTCAGGGAAATCAAAGTGCTTTTTTTGTATAACAATTATATAAGTCGCATTGATTCTCAATCTTTCGCGAATCTTACAGACTTGCGTCTTCTGAACTTATCCAATAATCAACTTTATCATCCAGAGAGCTTTGGAAGAGATGTATTCCTCCCGCTAATAAATCTTACATACATAAACCTGAAAAACAATTCAATAACGTCGTATGATGGACTTGAAGTTTTACTTCGTCCGTTGCACAAATTGAAATTTTTGTATATCTCGGGATGTTTTGAGTGTTATTTCGGAAATGGCTTCGAAAATTTTCCTAGTCTTGAGAATATATCACTGTCTGGAATAGGCTGCAATATATCTGTGGTTTCTGAGAACATTTTTAAATACCTGCCTCAAGTGCGAAACGTTTACATGTCCCACTGTCAAATAAGAACTGTTGAATATTCTGCATTTGCACATTTAAAACAAATTAAACGCTTAGATATATCATATAACGACGAATTGCAATTTAAGGGAATGAGAAATGTGCTCCAGGGACTAGAGAATTCTTCTGTCGTGCAACTTAACTTCAACCATATTCATGAACAGTATGAAATGGGACTAAAGCTGGAATACCAGCATATGAAACCAATACAGCACTTATCGTGTCTTGAGACAATATACATGGATCTCAATAAAATAGAAGTAATCGAGGGACAAGTATTCGAGTTAATTCCAAAATCAACAAAGACTATCGGTTTGACAGGGAATCGATTAACGGCAGGAAGGTATCTGTTTTATCTGATCAAACTAGAGCGATTAGAAGTACTTGATATATCTTACCAGCATATCAATTATGATCCGTTTTATCATGATCACTACGAACCAGAGGCACTTCAGATGACAAATTCGTTTTCAGATTCTCGTAATACCGGGCAAGTAAGAGACACCGGATACGGCGAAGCATTATTCACTGACCAAGCAACTGGTTGCTTTCAGTGTTTAAAACAATGCAAAAAGGAAGGGTTCACTTGTGTTTGTGTACCGCCTAAACTAAAATATTTACGATATAGAAAAAGCTTTGTATATTTTAATGTAGGCCGCTTTGGCTTTTGTCCTCCATTGTCCATTGAAAATCTTGACCTTTCATTTAATTTACTTATGAACTGGACTGGGCCTGTGGTTGGTCTTGGGAAGCTCAAACGGCTGAATCTAAACGAAAACGTCTGCCAAGTGATGAGCTCAAAGTTTTTCAATAATTTTCACAGCTTGACCCACTTAAATGTGTCTTATAACTTTCTTGGTGGAAGTCTTAAGCCTAGTGGAATTGATGACGGCAAACATTTTCAGGCTCTTACTCAACTGCAAGTACTTGATTTAAGTGAAAACAGAATTACAGCATTAGCCGAGAATATATTTGGACAACTTGTCAGTTTAAGACAGTTGATTCTGGGCAGGAATATGCTTAGTCTTTGGAATAGCACATTGAAAGCGAAGTGCCTTGAACTTCTAGATCTGTCGGGCAACAAGCTTGATACGCTTCCAAAGTCACTCAGGGTGTATTTAGATCAAATTGCCGAACCGTCAAGCGATATATGCGAGGGTAGAGGCAATGTGCAACTGGTGTTGTCGGGAAACCCTATCCTTTGTAACTGTGAGTCAAGGCCTTTTTTTGACTGGTTGTTAACTACCCGCGTTGACTTCAAGTTTTCTGAAACTGATGAATGTAGTTTACCTGGTGGTAGCAGAATGAAACTGAATAAGGGCGTCATTCCTGATTTAGTCAAACATCTCGGTAAGCAATGTTTTCCGTACGTTTCAATTAGTTTGTCAATAACAATGTTCGTCTTTGGAACTGCTCTGTGTGGTCTTGTATATCGCTACAGATGGAAATTGAGGCATTGGTACTACAGTAAAAGAAAGAGACATCATCACAAAGGTTATGACAGACTGTTTGAACGTGATGCTTTCGTATCTTATGCTAGTACGGATGGAAAATTCATAAAAGCATCATTAGTTCCAGCTTTGGAAGGAGAACGCGGTTTAAAAGTTTGGGCAGCGGATAGAGACTCTGTACCAGGTATATCCGTGGCTGAAAATATTGCGCATGCAATCGGCTTTAGCAAGAAGACAGTGCTTCTTCTTTCCAAACAATACTTCAAAGAAGGCTGGTGTGAGTATGAAATGAACCTGGCACGAATGGAATCAATTGAGTCCCAAAGGAAGCTTTTTATTATTGTACTTTTCGAGGACGTTTCACCGAGGGAAATTCCTCTGGATTTTCTAAGACTATTGCAAGCAGAACGATCAATCGAATATCCCACCAATCCACAGCATCTTAATATATTCTGGGACTCATTGTGTGATTACATTCAAAGTGAATAACAGCCATGCACTGGTGCTTATTGCAATCAAAATGAATAGTCTTGCACCTTTACAGCAATGTGGTTATAGACGGATGTTTAATAATTTAACAAAATATACAAACATGTTTATTAAGGAATCAGCATAAACAATTTGATATTCGTGTAGACAACAGAAATATGCAAACTTGTTTGTTTGTTTGTTTGTATTGGAGTTTAACGGTCCAGTAAACACTACTTAAGTCATTTTTTAGCAGGTCAGTTTACCTATACACACTTTTCCTGGGCAGGTTTAAACGTAAACGGCTAACCAGTACAGTGCACATTCTTTCGCCAGAACTTGACAACTGCCCTACTTGAATCAGCGCGAGGGGGGGGGGGGGGTGACCGTAGGTTTCATTATCAATCTCCACGACAGAATGTTGCCGACCCCGGCAGGTATCGAACACTCGTCCTCCTGATCACCAGCCAGACGCGCATCTGACTGAGCTACCGAGGCCGGCCTATGGGAATTCAAATCTGGACTTTAAGCAAGCCAAGCCGATGTCTCAATTCCGTTACGTTGGGGATAATCGGCAAACTAATAGTCAGTTTAAGAGAGAAAAATGATATAGATTGAGCATTTCTTAATGTATTTGCAGACGTAATGCATGAGCTATCTTTGCAAGAAATCAACCGGAGTTCGCCTCCACCATAATGTTGGTTATATTTTCTAGTCCTTTAGGTTTATTGATTCCACTGCGGAAATTTAAGAATGTTGAGGGTCACTGATGAGGCCTAATTAACCGAAACAAGCTAGTCTGGCCAAGACGATTCTTGAACACTTCACCGTTTCCAGTTCTGTGCTGTAGCCCTTGCTTTAAAATGAAACCCTTTCTATACGGGCCTCCGTGGCCTAGTGGATAAGAGCGCTGACTCTTAGTCATTATGACTCTCACCGCCGTAGGTTCGAGCCTCGCTCGGGCCACGTGTGAGGCGCCAAGTTCTGCAACGGAAGATCAGGTGGTTTTTTCTCCGGGTACTCCGGTTTTCGCCCACCTCTGATTCACGATCGGCTCGATATGAGTGAAATAATATTGAAAGGGCCGTAAAACCCAAACCAAAAAAAAAAAAAAAAAAAAAAAAAACCTTTCTCTAGAACCTATTGGAATACATTACGAAAACACGCCTATTCAAATATATTGCTAAAATTTTACGACCGAAAAATGAAAATTTTCCGGTAAAAATCCTGATTTTTCATAATTCTGCTCAAAATATAGATTGTGGGTACACGTTAGAACCGCCTCATCGAGGCGGTTCTAACGAGTACCCACAATCTATATTTTATGCCAGAAATAAGAAAAATAAGGTTTACCCCTGTAAACCACAGTTCTAATGTATGAAAGTGGGGTTCGAGGGGGTCAAAATTATATAGCCGTGTTTTCGTGATGATTTGTTTGTTTGTTTGATTTGGGGTTTAACGTCCCCGTCAACACTGTAAAGGTCATTTTGGAGACGTTGCTTCCAATTTTGTGGGACTTTTACCCGACATTGAGATGAAATGACATCTCAAGCCCTGTCGCCCAATGAAACCAATAGGGTGTATTAGCATGGACGGTCCACCTCGCACCGCGGTTCCTGGACAGGCTTAGATCCTCTAAGCGGTTTACCAGTACTAGTGTGCGGGCCGGATTCAGCTCTGCGTGGAAGCATCATGCAGCCCATATATTTCTTCAAGCCCCTATGGGCGGGGGCCGATTTCGTGATGATAATAATGATGATTTTTGCTATGATGAACAAGCAGTAATTTTCAGAAAGTCTCTCCTTATTTCTTTTACTACTTTTACTAGTAAAAATAATGCTCTGATTATATTATGTCCATTTAGTGGAATAGAAACACCTTCAGGGGAGGCAACTCCTGCAAAAGTATTTTTGTCTCTAATGTCAATAGGGGTCAACTCTTAAAGGAGCAAATTCTTTCCTTTAAGAGTAGACCCCTTTTTCATTGAGACAGGGCTTATAGAAAAGTGGACAGGAAGTCCCAAAAGTTGTCCCCTTTCGAAAAATGGTGGAAAAATCTGCCAGGTGTTCCCATTCCCCTTAAGCAGAGACGACGGAGGAATAGGGATGTGTGTGTGTGTGTGTGTGAATTCGGGTTTAACGTCGCTTTCAACAATTTTTCAGTCATATCACGACGGTGTCTGGTTGCGACAGGGAGCTCAATGCTCACGTTTATAGTGCTGCCTCACTGAAGTATCATGTCCCAGACACATCACATGATACCACACCCAGTCACATTATCCTGACACTGGATCGACCAGTCCTAGCTCTACCCCGTAAATCTGAGTGCCAAACGAGGAGCAGCTAGTACCATTTTTAACGACTTTGGTATGTCGCGGCCCGGGATCGAACCCGAGACCTCCCGTTCCCCGGAGCGGACACTCTACCAACTGAGCTATCGGGGCCGGTGGAATAGGGATGTGCCGTCCCTCTCAATATAATGATTATCTGCGCCATTAGGAAATCACGCCTATTCAAATATACTGAAAATTTTACCATGAACAAAAATTGAAAATTTGCAAATAAAATTCGTAATAATTTCATATTTCTGCTAAAATATTGATCGTGGGAATTCGTTAGAACCGACTCAGTGAGGCAATTCTAACGAGTACATTAAATTTATGTTCTGAACAGAAATAAGTAAAGTAATACATACCTCTATAATTCTAGTTTTACTGCTTAAAAATGGGGTTTCAGGAGTACATTACCGAAAAACACGCCTATGCAAATACATAGTAATTTTTCGCCGAAAAAAAAACTAAATTTTTTGGATGAAAAATTGTGATATTTTTCTTATTTCTGCTCAAAATAGAGATTGTTGGTAAACGTTTGAACGAGTACCTACAATCTTTATTTTAGAGCGGAAATAAGAAAGATAAGGTTTACCCATGTAAACCCCAGTTTTACTGTATAAAAATGGGGTTCAAGGTGGTCCGAATTATATATGCGTGTTTTCGGGATGGAGAATTATATAGACACATCCAAACACTACGTCATCGCTCAATAATACTTTTTACCGGGACATACCGGTGGTGGGCAAAAAACGTATTTGACCGTTTATCGCCATTGTAAATGCGATGTTATTTTCTGTAAACTTGTATTTTGTTTGGACTCGAAACGACAAATTTGAGCTTTAAACTTTTAAAATAGACATTTCTTAGCTAGTAATTATTGGTTTCTAGAAGATTTGAGGATGTTTTTGATGATAATTACCTGTTAAACTTATGCAGGTAACGAGGCGGGACGGTCTTAATTATTTGTAATAAAAATGCGCAAAACGAATGACTAAATGCGGAAGATGCATGAATGTACTCTAAAATATATATACATACCCATTTAAAGTGTAATTCGATCGATTTTCTGTGACAGTCAACTAAAATATGCCCGTAATATTGAACCAATTTACAACGTGTTTATATGGAACCAGGGGCTTTTTGCCAACCACGAAAGATCGTTATCGGAAGGAAAAGTAATTTTGCGCATGCGCAATGACAGGTAAACAAGGTCACGTGTCAAAACATTGGATCCGTCTATAGGTGTGTTATGGTGGCAATATGGTGCTCATTATTATAACATAGTGGCTGTTCGCACACTCTGATCTGGGTCTACAATTGTGAAGTGCAGATATTGTGCAGTCTGATCAGGGTCCACACTTGTCAAGTGGGGACATGACCAGCGGGGTCTACACTACAATATGATCATGCTATGGTATTAATATGTTTATAGGGCAGTAATTTTATATGAACAGAAAACCGTTATAAGCTTCTTTAATAATGACAGAGAATATTGGTAAAATTTTAACAGTTGAAACTTGTCTATAATATGCAGTATAAAATGCATGTATAAGTGGGATGTTGTATTGGCACAAAAGCAAGTCAATATAAACTATGTAAATAATAAGTACAAACCTCATGTGATCGCTACATGTAGGAATTTGTTATAAAACATGGTTTGAAATGTATAACTGATTTTGACAGAAAAGTGCCATAATATTATTAAATATTTTTCAGTTAATTTATAGTTAAATGGGTATGATGGACAAGAAACCATAGCATGATGCAGTTTTGGTATGAAAATAGTAAACACAGGTGTCTTTTCAGACAGACCAGGTGTAGCCCTAGACTAACTGTCTGGAAAGAGCCTGTGAATGGAATTCTGCTGGAATGTTCTGAAACATATATAAACCCCCTATCTCAGTCTCTCAGTGTATTATGTTTTTGAATTTTGGATCATTACGACTCTTGCTTTTGTTCTGTGCAGTCTTGCTGCTGTACAGTTCTCATGCAGTAGAAACTTTCTGCATGAAGTAACTTGCTCAATAAAATAGTAACTTGTGATAGTCGTTTGTCTGTCTGTCTGTGGAACACAACGCATAAAACTATACGATCACAGCTCTAACAGGCTACATTACAGGATTGTTAATTGGTGCCGTGACCAGGATTATTCTTGAACTGGATTGAAAATGGACAGGAAGACAACAGAGAAGGTAGGCTTCTATTGTTTCTCTTTTGTTGCATGCAAGTTAAATTTTCTTTAATGACAAGATGAATGGTAGATCAAAAGAAAATGTAAGTTATGTCAGGATAAGGTAAATTTCATTAAGGCACTATTTTTGATAAGGGTTTTGTTAGGTATTTTACTTTATCTCATGACAGAATTATGTTAAGGAAATTTATTTATTCATTTTTTTAAATATGGATGATCAAGCACAAGCCCAAGCCCAAGCTCAAGCCCAAATCTTTTTAAATATAAATAGGGAACTGACTAGTGTATCTCAAGCCCTAACAACGCAGGGCATTTCACATACTGTCTCAAAGTTTGACGGTAACCCAAAGAATTTTAGGGAATGGGTGAAGTCTATTGAGAAGTACGCCACATTAGTAAACATACCTGATGACAGAAAAAAGCTTATAGCCTATCAGTCATCAACAGGTGCAGTAAGTGGATTTATCCACAGGTATATGCAGGCTAATCAGCATCAACCATGGGCTCATTTGAAACAACAATTGGCTGTGAGGTTCTCAGATGTGATGGATGCTCAAATGGCTCTGTCACTTCTGCGTAACTGCAAACAAAAGCCAGGCGAAAACATTCACATGTTCGCCGAGCGATTATTGTCTCTTGCTGAGGAGGCGTATAACAATCAGGGTGGTGACGCTGTTGAGCGCCAACTGATTGATATATTCGTTGATGGCTTGACGAATGACCAACTGAAACTTAAGATCCTCAGGGATCATCCTGATACTCTTCAGGCTGCCATTGGTGTAGCTACTAATGAGAAGAACTTACGTGCAAGGGTAAATATGTCACACAGAACAAGTGAACCAATGGAAGTTGATCATTCACGGGTTCAAAGGTTCAGGCCTAGAAATAGGTATAACAGGGTGAACACTGTAAACAATGGGTCAAACAGACCTATTAGATGTTGGCATTGTGGTCAAGAAGACCACGTGATAAGGGACTGTAGGGTCAAGGAACAAGGAAATAGACCAGCAATGGGTCATGGCAGAAGTAGGTCAAATGAGGCGAGGCGACCTGGTTTACAGGAAAACTAGGTAGTTCCCTGCACAAAGAGATCGCTGCAGAGAACAGTAGAAACAAAAACAACATTTCCACATACAGAGTGAATATTTCTGGCAATCCAAACTCTTGTATAGTTTTCATTGGTAAGCAAAAGTTTAGATGTCTTGTTGATACAGGGGCGGAGTGTTCATTGATGCACCGTAGAGTGTATGACAATTTGAAAAACAAACCAAAGCTGCTTAAAAAGACTGTGGATTTGCAATCAGCAAATGGCACATCATTAAAAGTAGACGGTTGTGTTAGTGTTCAGTTCCGTATCGGTGGTACCGAAGTGTCACAAGACTTCTATGTAGTCAGAGATTTAAATAGAAATATGATCTTGGGTTTGGATTGGCTGAAATCAAACAATGTTAGGATATACTTTGGCTTAAAAAGCTTAAGGATAAATGGAAAAACATATGTTAATTTAGAAGAAGATATTCATGTATCTTCAACCATAAGGATGAAACATACATGTGTTATAAAACCAAACACTGCTCAGATATGTTATGGGAAAGTGAGAGAGACTACGTAGTATGACCCATCTTCTTTCTTATGAATATTTTCACTGATCTTAAAGGAACTCATTTTTTATTTTAATCCTGACCTTCCTTCAGGTCAATGGTATGACGTAACAGAAATTGATAGAGGTTTCATTGCAAATGAACCGGGGTTAAAGGTTATAAATTGTGTAACGACATTACCTAAAAATAGAACTTTACCTTTGTTGATAGTGAATCAAACAAATAGGCATTTTAAGATTTATAGGCATGGATTGTTGGCTAAAGTAGTACCAGTAAATAAAAGTAATATAATTAATACTTGTTCAGTTATTAAAAATGGTTCCACTAATGAGACATTAAATTTAAAATACTTGGATGTATCAGAGAGGTATAGAAAAAGGATTGAACAATTGGTTTTGAAAAATAAAAACTTGTTTGCTAGCAAGGACTCAGAACTAGGTCATACTGATGTTGTGAAAATGAAAATAGACACTGGAGAAACAAAACCTATAAAGTTGAGACCTTATAGGACTCCAATTAAAAACAGAGAGGTCATTGATAAGGCAGTTGATGAGATGTTAGATGCGGATGTAATCAGAAGATCGAATTCACCTTGGTCATTTCCAGTTGTAATTGTTGATAAGAAGGATGGAACAAAGAGATTTTGTGTTGACTTCAGAAAACTTAATCAGGTCACTAAAAAGGATTCTTATCCTCTTCCTTTGATTGATGACATTCTAGCACTCCTAGGTAAAGCTCATTTCTTTACATCTTTAGATTTGAAGAGTGGTTATTGGCAGGTATTAATGGATGAGAAAGATAAAGAGAAAACGGCATTTGCATGTCATAGAGGTCTTTTTGAATTCAATGTTATGCCTTTTGGACTTTCTAATGCTCCCGCTGTCTTTCAAGAGCTCATGTCTATTGTCTTAAATGGTTGCAATGCCTTTACCATTGCATATTTAGATGATATTTTGATTTTCAGTGAAACTTTTGATAATCATATGTTTCACTTGAATACCATCTTTGAAAGATTATATCAGCATGGGTTGAAACTCAAACTTAAGAAGTGTAGTTTCTTACAGACTGAGGTTAATTATCTTGGATTTGTCATTGATGAAAATGGCATCAAGCCAGATCAAAAGAAAGTTGAAGCAATAAGGACTTTGCCAGTCCCAACTTGTGTGAAAGAAGTTCGTTCTTTTGTAGGTATGTGTTCATACTATCGTAGGTTTATTCCAAATTTCTCACAAATTGCCGAACCCATTATTGACTTGACCAGAAAGTATGCTCACTTCAAATGGTCAGATGTACATCAAACACCTTTTCAGTTCATTAAAGATAGTTTGACAACGGTTCCATTGTTGGTGTATCCAGATTCAAATAAACCTTACACATTGTACACTGATGCAAGTGACACATGTATAGGTGCTTGCTTGACACAAACTTGTGATGGAGAAGAGAAACCACTTTATTATTTGTCCCACAAACTAAGTAGGTCACAATGTAAGTGGTCGACTGTAGAAAAGGAAGCTTATGCAATACACTTCTCTTTACAAAAGTTAGACTATTATCTTCATAATGTTGAATTTATGATTAAAACAGATCACAAACCCCTAAAATATCTCTTAGAATCTCCAATGCAAAACAGAAAAATACAAATGTGGCCATTAAGCATGGCTGGTTATAGCTGTAAGATAGAATACATTGAGGGTAAGACAAACACCTGTGCAGATTTATTGTCAAGACATCCTGAGAATGTCGGCTCAGGGAAAGAAAGATTGGAAGATGAAGTTGACTTGGACATTAATGATAACCTTTATCAGGTAAATGTTTTGGATTCCTCTAGCTTTGATCCTAAGACATACGCTAGTTGTAACATCCCCCAGAAAGACTCAATGGAGAAATGTGATCTTTCGGACTTCAAAGATTTTGATATGTCTGTTGAACAATCAAAAGATGAGGAATTGGTGTTTTTAAAATCTAAGATTGACAGTGGTGTCTCCGGAAAAGATAAACGAAAACATTATCTTGTTGTTGATAATTTATTATATGACATCTCAAATGTTGAAAATGACCCATATTTGAGATTATATGTACCAAAACACCTCAGAAGTCTGGTTGTTACACAATATCATGACATGAATGGTCACATGGGCGTACAGAAAACTTTTGATTCAATCAAACAGAAATATTACTGGCCAAATTTGTTCAAAGAATTGAATGACTTTGTTACAGCCTGTGTTGTATGTCACACTAGATCTTTGCAAAAGGTAAAACAGCCATTGCAAGAAACAGATATTCCGCCTTACCCTATGGCAAAGATTAGTCTAGATTTGTCAGGTCCTTATCCAACTTCAATGTCAGGTAACAGATATATAATAGCATTTGTTGATTGGTTTAGTGGTTGGCCAGAGGCTTTCGCTGTCCCTGATAAAACAGCTGATACAGTTGCTCATTTGTTGCTCGAACACATCTTTCCACGCTTTGGGTGTGCATTGCAAATAGTTACAGATAACGGCACAGAAAATGTTAATAAGATTGTTAAAGATGTCTTAGATACCCTGAAGATTGATCATGTATTGACTAGTGTCTACCATCCCCAGAGTAATGCTAAAGTAGAAAGGTTTCATCGTACATTGCATGATGTTTTGTCAAAAAAGGTTGACGGAGGATCAAAGAACTTGGGACTTACATTTGAATCAGGCATTGGCTGCTTTGAGATTTAATGTTAGTGAATCTTCTAAATTCTCACCGTTTTATCTGTTGTATAATAGAGATGTGGTTTTACCTGTAGACAACTTACTAAAACCTCGTAGAAAATACCATGGTGAGGAATTACACAAAGTTACATTGCAAGAACAACATAAAGCTTTTGTAACAGTTAGAAATAATCTGAGAAAAGCAAAGAAAAGACAAGCTAAATATGCAGATAAGAATTCAAAAGCAGTAGAGTTTGAAATAGGTGATCCTGTTTATTATAGAAACAAAAAAAGAAAGAACAAGTTTGATTTAAAATGGAAACCATTTTACAGAGTCATTGAAAAGAAAGGTCCTGTGACCTACATAATTAAAAATCAATTAGATGGTTCGATTAGCAAAGTACATGCGGAAATGTTGAGGTTGGCTAATATTGAAGATTGGGATACATCCAAAAGTACGGGTCAACGTTTACGGGATGCTGCTTATGTAGTTCCCCCGGAAGCTAGTGATTCTAGTTCTGACACTCACCCGGAAATGAATGTTCCTTTAAATAAATTGGTAAAGAAATATAGGCACGAAAGAGAAGACTCTGACAGTGAAGATGATATTCCACTAATGGAATTATCAAAACGACTTAAGGCTAGAAAGCGAGTTAAAACTGAGGCCAGTAGTTCAGAGGAGAACATGGATTATGATGACATGTCTTCTCAAGAAATGCGAATAGACGAGGTTAAGGTCAAGAAAATTAAACAAAGTAAGTGTAAGAAAGATAACGGTGTCAGTGAAAGAGATTATTTAGAAATCATGAAAATGCTGCTACAGAGAAAGTAACTATTATTGTGGACATGTTGTAAATAAAGAAAGGTCTCAAGTTGTTGTAAATATACTGTGTAGATACATGTTGATTAATTTAGTGCACTGAACTGTTGTATACTAAATGTTACTTTATATTCTTTCAGAATATACTGATATACTGTATAGTCTGCATTTCATGGCTCATTAATGGTTCTAATGCCTTGCATATTTCTGAAAATGTGATTTTTCAGAAGACCAATGAAATTTATACTAATGATGCACATTGGTATGTCACATTTGTACATGACCTAAAACCATTTCAAGATCTTGTTAACAAGATCAAGGATGACATTGAAAGCACTAGTGGGATATTGCACACAATTGCATACAGGTATGATACGAAAGACCTAGTTGAATACTTTGAAACTTTTAAAAGTTTGCAGATTGAGGTTGACTTATTAACTGATACTTACCAGTCCATATTCAAAACCTTTGAGGACTATAGAACATTGCACAAAGATAGTGGTAGAGTTAAGCACTCTATCCTACCATTTGTAGGTCAGCTTATGAGTACATTGTTTGGTACAATGTCGGAATCTGACCTTGAAAATATTAATAGAAACATAAATGTGTTGGCTAAGAATCAAGAACAGATTGTTCATGACTTAGATATGTCACTATCTGTATTGAATATGACAAGAGTACAAGTAAGTGAAAACAGGAGATCAATTATGGATCTCATAATCTGTGTTCAGAAGCTTGACAAGAAAATTTTTAAGCTTCAGGGATATCTTGAAGAAAAACTAACAAGACTGGGTCAGTTTATTCATACATATCTCCAGTTTCAAATGATTTTTGATGAAATTAAAATGACAATTCAAAACGCAGTCTTCTATATTGGAAGTTTGAAAACAGAGATTAATATGTTAACATTAAATCATTTATCCACAAGTACTATATCTCCCAGTGATTTAAAAACTTTGTTGGTAGAAGTTCAGTCAAAGTTACCCATGAACTATGAGCTACCGAAGAATCCTAATATTGACATCTGGTATTTTTATAAGACGTTATCATGTATTACGTACATGGAGAAAGATCAAATACGTATTGTCTTAAAAATTCCTCTAATTAATACTAAAGAAAAGTATGATATCTTTAAAGTACATAATATCCCAGTACCGGTTTATAATACACCAAACCTTGATAAGATAAAACACTGTTTGGTTAAATATGAACTTGAAGCTGAGATGATAATGATCTCAAAGAATAGGGAAGAATATGCTATTTTGTCAGAAAATGATTATTACATGTGCAACCATCATAAATTGCCTTTTTGTAATCCTAAAGCAATGTTCTACCCAACGAATATGAATAAGTTATGTGTTATGGCTTTGTTTATGAAACATCAAAGTGATGTACAAATATTTTGCAAACAAACTGTAGTATTAAATCGGAAGTTACCATTGGCTCAATATTTATCTTCAGGCATTTGGCTTATTGTGACAAATGAAAACTTGAAATTTACAGTTAGTTGTCAGTCGGAAGACATAGAATCAAAAGAAGTACATGTTGAAGCACCTTTTGGTATCTTACATCTCAACAATACATGTAGAGCATCAAATCGATACTTGAGATTACTTGGTTTCTTTGATGAAAGTAGTTCTTTCAAGAAATCAGACGCTCTGAAATCACTTCTGAAACTAAAAAAACTTACATCGTTTGATATTGAACAGAAATTCAAAAACATCTTTGAAAATGTTTCTAAAGCAGAGATCCCTTCACATCTTTTACAATTGAAAGAAATTCCTATGCAGACTTTTATTCACGAGATTGGTCATTTAGATACAGTCAAGATAGATTGTAGAACGTTTTGGACATTTACTAATGTTGTCCTGATAATTTTGTTTGCTGCTATAGGTTTGGTTATTGTCATGTACATAGTTAAATTAAGGCTGAAATCATACCATTCATTTTGTTTGAAAAGAACAATTGACGAGCATGAAACTGCAGTAACAGTATTGAAGTTACCGACTAAAGATGTCGATGAAGAGTCTGTACCACATAATAGTGGAGGTGGCAGTACCACTTACAAGGATCAAACATTCCTTGGACAGACAGATGCGGTATTAGCATGGCCTAAGGTTGGAACAGAGATGAAGTAAAAACGTTCCTGGAGCCTTATAATGCTGTGTAATGAAACTGTGCTTAATAATAATGTTATTATTAAAGTCCACTGCATTTCACCTTAAGTGGTGCAGAGGTGAAGATTTTATTTATTTTATGAACTTTATTGATTAATGAATGAATTAATTAAAGTCCTGTGTATTTCACCTTAAGTGGTGCATAGGTGAAGATTATACATTTTTATATGAACTTTTTAAGGTTGACATTATATTGTGTGACGAATGCACACACAGTGGTTTTATTCCTCTGGTGTTCCAGATACTCGATGACTGCTCCGTCATGAGGGAGTACTATAAAGAAGAAGATCCACATCCTGTGTTGCTGGTGGTCAACAAACACAATAAAAATGTTTACCGGGACAGGGAAGTGATAGCCAAGATGTCGCACCAGACGCCGTTAGTGTTTTTGCCAGGACAGCCTACTGTTAGACAGATCCAACGACAGCGAATGGAGGGAGATGTTGACTGCATTATTCTTTAGTGAAAATAAAAATAGTGAACTGTAACTTTATTGACTATGTGACCATGTACTGAACAATGATTGATTAGTTTCAGCTTCGATAAGATATTCATCAGATTGAGTGTTCAGGTAAACTGATCACTGAATGGGTTGATCTCTTATCAAACTTCAATGATTTTATAGTTAAAACGAAAATGTTGTATAATCCTGGTCACCATTGTCTATGTAATTATAATCCTGGTCACCATTGTTTGTACATATCCTGGTCACCATTGGTTGGAATCCTGATTACCATTGGGTGGATTTTATAGTTTCAGGGTCAATATGAAGAAAACAAAGACTCAAGCTATATTGCTCTAATTGTCTTATATGAATAATCTACATTATTTAATTGTACATGAAATATGTTGTACAAAAAATTTGCATATATGTTATTAACGAGAGGTCTGAGAGAATAAATCAATTGACATTGATTGATTCTCTAAAGATGGGGAGGTGTATAACATAGTGGCTGTTCGCACACTCTGATCTGGGTCTACAATTGTGAAGTGCAGATATTGTGCAGTCTGATCAGGGTCCACACTTGTCAAGTGGGGACATGACCAGCGGGGTCTACACTACAATATGATCATGCTATGGTCTTAATATGTTTATAGGGCAGTAATTTTATATGAACAGAAAACCGTTATAAGCTTCTTTAATAATGACAGAGAATATTGGTAAAATTTTAACAGTTGAAACTTGTCTATAATATGCAGTATAAAATGCATGTATAAGTGGGATGTTGTATTGGCACAAAAGCAAGTCAATATAAACTATGTAAATAATAAGTACAAACCTCATGTGATCGCTACATGTAGGAATTTGTTATAAAACATGGTTTGAAATGTATAACTGATTTTGACAGAAAAGTGCCATAATATTATTAAATATTTTTCAGTTAATTTATAGTTAAATGGGTATTATGGACAAGAAACCATAGCATGATGCAGTTTTGGTATGAAAATAGTAAACACAGGTGTCTTTTCAGACAGACCAGGTGTAGCCCTAGACTAACTGTCTGGAAAGAGCCTGTGAATGGAATTCTGCTGGAATGTTCTGAAACATATATAAACCCCCTATCTCAGTCTCTCAGTGTATTATGTTTTTGAATTTTGGATCATTACGACTCTTGCTTTTGTTCTGTGCAGTCTTGCTGCTGTACAGTTCTCATGCAGTAGAAACTTAGTTTTCTGCATGAAGTAACTTGCCCAATAAAATAGTAACTTGTGATAGTCGTTTGTCTGTCTGTCTGTGGAACACAACGCATAAAACTATACGATCACAGCTCTAACAGGCTACGTTACATTATGATAACGTCCCCGTGTGCCAACATGCAAGTGAAGAGCTTTCCGATATAAATTTTGTTTTTTTATGCTTAGTTTTTATGTGATATCTTATGATTTTCATGCGTTTGGAATGTCGACATGAATGTGCATTCAGTAGTTTGAGACGTATGATTAGTTTATCTAATTATATTTATGATACTCTGTTTTATAAATGACTTTACCCCGCCATCGGTTGCTAAGGAAAGGCGATCCCATAGTACAGTGTTCTCGCGCATGCGCAAAGAACGTAGGGCAAAAAATACTAACCATTGCTAAAAACAAGTGACACGTGTGGCTTATTTACAAACACGGCAACCTGTCATAATTTATCGGATGTTATATTTGCAACTGACATGCAATGCTATCATCTTGTTGTGCCCCAGGTTGCACAGACCGCTTAAATCAGAGAGGAGAGAGGAGACATAGTGAAAATGTTTTGGTTTTCTTCGTCTCCTTCGAACAAGGACAAATATGAAAGTTGGGTAAAGAAGGTCAGTCGTGTGCCAATATCGGGACAGAAAAATTCTATATCCGATTAACCCTTATCTTGCTGTTCACGACAACCCATATCTTTGGAAACAGTGTAGATCCAGATCAGATGAAGCCATCTGATCAGGATCTACACTGTTTGGCATTCAGTTTATGAATTTTTAGCAATAAATTACATAAAGTAATTTGATTGGTTGATAGACTGAAATGGGTGCGGCTTAAATGAATATTCAGCAAGATAAGGGTTAAGGAGACATAACACCAAGACAGAGTTTGCAGTGCACTTTTAATCACAGGTACTAACTGAGCTAAGATTTTAGAACTCAAATGAAATACCCCAGCCACTCGACCCGCATCCCAGTAAGCATTGTACATAAATCTACAGCGGGCCGTTAGCGGCCCGTCAGGGTAGCTGACGGGCCGCTAACGGCCCGCTGTAGATTAAATCAAATTAAACCAACTGTCCCTGAACCTCATCATGTAATGTTCGAGTATTGAATTTCTTTCTGAGATTCCCACATGTCATGGCATCCCACCGTGTACTATATTCCGCCGATCTGGGTTTGAAGAAATAGATGAGCTGCATGATGCTTCCACGCAGAGCTGAAACCGACCGCCCACGAGTACAGGTAAACTGTTTAGAGGATCTAAGCCTGCCCAGGCAAAGCGGTGCGAGTCTGACCGTTTATGCTTATAAACCATATTGCTTTCATTGGGCGACAATGCTTGAGATGTCATTTCATCTCGATGTCGGGTAAAAGTCCCACAAAATTGGAAGCAACGTCTTCAAAATGACCTCTACAGTGTTGACAGGGGCGTTAAACCTCAAATCAAACATCACCAAACATGTTCTCACCTACCGGCCATTTTCTCACCTATCCCAGTCATACCGTCCTGTGAGTTAATTTTGTCTGTCACACCTAACCCTGTATCAAAATGCTGATTCTTTACAAGATTTAGGCGAGGCAAGATATTTGCAAAGAACGCAGCACGCCTCATTCCTTGTAGGTTTCTTTCCCCTTGAGATGGATTTCTCTATGCTTCTTGCCTGCTATTGTCCACATGACTATCACATGACTATCACTGGCCGTGTACATCATGAAGGTACCGACTATTTATTGAAGCTCTGTTCTGCGGCGTCTGATCAGGGTCTTAAGCTTCTTAAGCTAGTTGATTTGGTTCGAATGATAAAAGATGGTAAACCGTGCAACACGACCACCAAGACTATATAACAAAGCAACAACCGCAGGCCAGATGTATTTAATACCAGAATACGTCGCGTGTTCAAGATGTATCATTTTTTACATTAAACAGACGGCTGTTTAAGAACAAAGCAGCAGATTCCTAGACCCAACGTTTCATCCCATCGGCCAGACGTCGAATTTGATGACTGGTCAGCTCTAGCCACGTGTGTGTGTGTGTGTGTGTGGGGGGGGGGGGGTGTTAAATGTTCTGTATCCGACGCCCAAGAATCTCCCAAATATGTTCCAGGGGATTCAAATCCGAGCTTCTAGCTAGCCAAGCCAATATCTCAATTCCGTAACGGCGGGGTCTAGCACACAGGTCTAGTGGCAAATGGTTGGTTCTCAAAATGAGGCATGACTTCTGACGCTAAACATACGAAAATATCCGAACTTCATATTATTTAAACCGTGATAATGAAGTTGTGGAAAGTTGGCTCTGTGATCTGAGGTCTTCTTCCAACTCTGAGATGGCCATAACAAGATTCCTGTTATGGCTAATCCCAATGAATGCAGATCACAGATCAAAGAGTCAGCTTCGAGTTGTTGAGTCGAAATTTCGAGATAGTCGTAATTTCGAGTTAGTATGCCGAAATTTTGAGATAATAAGTCGAAATTTCGAGATTCTATGTCGAAATTTCGAGTTATTAAGTTGAAATTTCGAGATACTAAGTCAAATTTTTGAGTAAGTAAGTCGAAATTTCGAGATACTAAGTTGAATTAACCAAGACAAAAAAAATAAACATTCTAGCAATCATATAGCTTCCGATGTGTTTGTTTGTTTGCATTGTAGTTTAACGACCCAGTCAACAATATTTAGGTCATTTTTCTTTGACAAGCTTAAACGTAAGCGGTTTAACAATACAGTGCACATTCTTTCGCCAGAAACTGACAACTGCCCTTCTTGAATCAGCCGAAGGTAGAGAATGACCGTAGAAAAGAGTTCATGATCAATCTCCACGAAAGAATGTATCCGACCCCGGCAGGTAACGAACCCGCTTCCTCCTGATAACCAGTCCGACTGACGCGCATCCGACTGAGCTACCGGGCCGGCAAGCAGGAACGTGGGCGGATTCTGTTGGTTGGGGTCAGGTGTAGCGGCAGCCCTACCCCTCCCTTTTTTATGTTTTGCTGGCATGGTGAAACTATTAATGTGAGCAAACTGTGAGACGTGACTGCACTTTTAATTTTGAACTCGTCTATATTTTAGGTAAATCGCCTTTAATTGGTACTTTCACACTTGGCGATAGCTACCGTCCTATTCTTAATCATCGCTTATGTAACATAGAAGTATAGTCGAGGGGGTCTACTTACGCGTCTGCCAACAGGGAGGTCTAGGGTTCAAGTCTTGAGGGAGGTTTTTATTTATGTATTATTTTTTTTACTTTTCCTAAACATTTTTCGTAAATATGATCACGGGTTTACCGCATAAATCATAAAAGTGGGTCACACAAGATATTGGTTTGTTTGTTTGATTGGCGGTTTATCGTCCCCGTCCATTTTGGAGACGTTGCTACCAATTCTGTGGGGTTCTACCCGACATTGAGATGACATCACAAAAACACGTCTTTATAATTTTGACATCACCAAACCCGACTTTCATGTGGTAAATGTGTGTGAATTCGGGTTTAACGTCGCTTTCAACAATTTTTCAGTCATATCACGACGGTGTCTGGTTGCGACAGGGAGCTCAATGCTCACTTTTATAGTGCTGCCTCACTGAAGTATCATGTCCCAGACACATAACATGATACCACACCCAGTCACAATATCCTGACACTGGGTCGACCAGTCCTAGCTCTACCGCGTAAATCTGAGTGCCAAGCGAGTAGCAACTAGTGCCACTTTTAAACGACTTTGGTGTGTCGCGGCCCAGGATCGAACCCGTGACCTCCCGTTCCCCGGAGCGGACACTCATGTGGTAAAACGTGGGTTTATGGGGGTAAACAATACTTTCTTTATACCTGCTCTAATAAATAGATTGTGGATACTCGTTAGAACTGCTTCGTCGAGGCGGTCTAACGAGTGCCCACAATCTATGTTGGGAACAAAAATAAGAAATAAATATTGTAAATTTTCATCAAAATTTTGCGTTCTTTTGGTAGTAAATATTTACAATATTTTTATATAGGCATGCTTTTGTAATGAAATGACATCTCAAACCCTGCCCTCCTAATGAAACCACAAGGGGTTATATGAATGAACGGGCCAACTCACAACACTTTGCCTGCCGGGCAGCATTAGATTTACTAAGCGATTTACCATTATTCATGTGCGATCAATTTTAGCTCTGTTAAAAAGCATCGTACAGCCCGATCTGTTTCACAAAACCCAGATGGACGTGGTCCATCACACTAGATGTATATATTCATCTTATTGGAAAATGAAACGAGCGCAAGGGAATCGTTGTGGCTCGGATTCTAGTAAAATTATCAAAAATGTTACTAAGATGGATACCATCGTGATATATACTGTCAGTGAAGGCGAAGCTGCATGTTTGAATGCTTTGTTGAAATGTATCTGAACATTATAAAATGTAATAAAATATAATTGTTTAAAATAAAAAGGGAACCAAAAGATAAAATATGAAAAATACACATAAAGGACCTAACTATTAACATTAGAAATTAAGCAAATAAAGATGAAAATTAAATAGAAAATAATAAAGAAAAAAATGAATGTCCCTACTCCGCAAAAAGGTTCTAGTTTGACTCGCAGTGTTAAGCATTACACGAATCCACTGAGCCAAGACGTTTACATGATGGCAATGTCAAAACATTTATCTATCTATCTAAAACCAAGTGTAAATGTTGTCCGAAACCTGCTTCCCCTAAAAATGGAATAGTCTTGTCACCCTTAATCTTTGAACTCTCAAAGGTCGTTGATGAACTATACCTTGAAACACGGGTACACCTTACCACGGATCATTTGTTGTGTTTGGGTACACTCAACACGGAACAAATGGAACAACAAACACGGGTATGGAAAATCGAAATCTGGACGTTTGTACCCATTATAAGAGCCATTTAACAAGAAATAGCCAAGAGGAATGAAACATATTTGCTCTTTAATTGAAAAAAATATACAATATGTACAGTATGCGCTTGGCCATTCCTAAAACAAAAAGTGTTTTTGGTTGTAAGGTGTGTTTATGACATGGGGACAACTTTTTACAACAGATGCACAATATACAGTCGCTGTGATCAATCAAAAATGTCACATACAAAAAAAAACCTGTTTGTTTGAATGGAGGTTTAAAGTCCCCGTCAACACTATTAAAGTCATTTTGGAATTGCTTTCAATTTTGCAAGACTTTTTATCCGTCACTGAGATTTAACGACATCCCCAACCTATATACCGCCCAAGGAGAATAATAGGGTATATGAAAGAACGGTCGGACTCACACCACTTTGCCTGGGTAGACTAAGACCTTCTAAGTGGTTAACCAGTAGTCCTGTGCGACGGGTTTCAGCTCTATGTGGAAGTATCATGCAGCCCATTTATTTCCCCAAGAAGCGGTGGGTGGGACCCAAGAATAGCCTGTACATATAAACATGTAAACAATATAAAACTACAGAGGGGCCGTTCAAATACGCATGTTGTTACCGCCAACAATGAGCTAAACTGAGCAAAACCAACTTGATTGAGACAACACTCACAGTACAACCACACGAATCTGCAAAATAAGTTGTTAGTATAAAAGTTGCACATGATCGCTAAAAGCGAAAAACAAGCGATCAAATTCTGCGAGCAATGAAAGGCTAGTTTTACAAGTTTTTACACACCAGACGAGGAAATCCTAGATTTTACCCCTGGGATAGAAACTTTTATCCTACCCGGGTTTCCTACGGAGGGATGATATTAAAGTCGAGAATTCTGATGTACGCTATTTGTATAGAAAGTCATGTACGCTGTCCGTAATGCAACGTCACTAAACGTCACAATAGACGTTAGCAGTCGAAGTGACTGCACATTCAAATCAACGTTTTAAGATTAAAGTAATACAAGAATAAGAATCTGAAATAGGTGTGCCATGAAATTTTCTCTTCGGTAATCATTCTGTTTTACTCACCTCATACACCAGGGGTCCTGAGTTCGAATTTTGGCTTCTCCAGACTTTCCGACGAGTCGTTAAACTGAGGTCCCCTCTCTGCATAACCGTAGCGGGTTGCTGGGACGTATAACTCAAAATACACACACGGTCATTCTCTCCCTTTCACTGACTCAAGATAGGCAGTTGTCAAATTCTGGCGTAAAAATATCCACTGTGCTGGTTAACCGCTTATGCATTTATAAGCCTTCAGGGTAAACTGGGCTGTTAAACTCCCAACCAAGCGAAAAAGAAATCGGTGTGATACATGCAGGGGATACATGTGAATCGAAAAGTCTGTCCATCATACTCAGGGGCGTAGCGTACTGAATGTGTACTTGCGCACACATTACAAACGTAAAAAATAGAAGTAGATGAAAAAGAAGAAGAAAAAGAAGAGGAGGGAGAAGAAGAAGATGAAAAAGAAGAAGAAAAAGTAGAAGAAAAAAAAAGAAGAAGAGGAAGAAGAAAAAGATGATGATGATGATGATGATGATGATGATGATGATGAAGAATCAGAAGAGGATAAACTATATTTGTCTAGGATGTACGCAACACTATTTATTAGCTGGCATGGTTTCCTCCTCTGCCACGGGGACCGCACTTACAGGAAAGAATTTGCTCTCTGATGGGAGCAAATTCTTTCCTGTAAGAGTGGTCCCCATTTGGTAAATGGAGTTATTATTTTAGTATTCTCTTTGGTTTCGCACAAAACGACTTGTCTGTATCGCAGTCGCGCCTCGCCATGTGTGTCCATGCAATGGTCGATCATTGATGCCAAATCGACGAATTTTGATTTGCAGTAGTAACATTTGAAATCCGTCGGCCTGAAAAAGTTACACTGCAGTTGAACTGCACTGCAGGCAAACACCATGTATACTTTTGCCGCACTTAACAGTAAAACTTAGGATTGGGTTCAATTTTTGTCTGGTGTCTCACAAGGTGCCGTTTTCGGTCCAGTTTTGTTCTTCGTTGACATTAATGACATTTTTACTGACATTGTGTAATAGGTGACAAAATGCTACACACCTTTGGCCCGGCCGGGGTTCGAACCCGGGCCGCCGGATTGATAAGCAATTCTACCACGTTGCTATAAAAGCCGGCTTGTACCGAAAGGCAGTACAAGTGTGCTATATATACCTATACCCTAAGGCATTCTCCCCTCCACATTGAAATTTCAGGGAGTCCGAGAATTATGTGAAATGATACTCAAAGAGTTCTAATGCACGAAGCCTCAATTTTATTGGTTCTCTGCCTATTTATCTGCTTAATGTATTGCATTTAACGGCCTGACATCTCATTGCGGTAAAACACACCCGTGCGACATAGTGCATTTTTTCACATCTCCTAAATGGCTACTTCTCTGATGAAAATCCGTGATATGTTTCTTATTTATATTGCAAACATAGGCTATGGGTGCTCTTTAGAACCGTCTCAAGGAGGCGGTTCTAACGTGTACCCACAACCTATGTCTTATATCAGAAACTATGTATACCCCCATGTTTCTCTACATAAAGTAAGGGTTGTTCATTTCATGGACGTGTTCGCATGATGTCATGCCACATTTTCATGCCCAACATCCTAGGCTATCCATTTGGTTCCGAAGTTTACGTTAGTCCTCTGTAACTATAATTTCCCGGCAGCACACCCAGCCGTCTTATTTCTGAGTCAATGTCGGCGGAAATATGAGCAATATACAGGGAGTATAACAGTGTACCAAGAACAGTCCCGTTCCGGGCCGATCCAAAACTGGAACACACTCCGTAGACTCGCCATTACCACGGACCAAATATACATATTGGGTCCGTGCCATTTACAAAAACATACTGTTTTCAGTAGCAAAGAAAGGAATCTATATGTTCAAGAGTCTTCCCTCTCTACCAATACCGAAACTAAATAAGTTTGGTTTCATTTGATTATGAGTAGGGGATGTGGTAAAAACGTTCTGGAAAGCCAGAATAAAGTGTTCACCCGTACCCTTTGTCCAAGATTTTTACCCGACCCTTAAAAACCGTACGTGAATAAGTTCGGAGATCATAATGAGAATAAAAAAGGCATTAAAGAGTATGTAACAGCCAAATGGATCGTTTTGAATTAAAAACACCATCATGTATCATGCCTTCGCTGGCGGATTAAAGCGATTTATTTCAATTTATTTCGCCTCCGCCCATCGGAGCTTGGAGAAATTGATTGGGCTGCATGGTGCTCCCACGCAGAGCTGAATCTGACCACGCAAGAGTACTGGTAAACCGCTTAGAAGGACTATGCCTGCCCAGGCAAATCGGTGTGGGTCAGATCGTCTAATGCATATAAGCCTTCTGGTTTCATTGGGCGGCAGATGTCACTTCATCTCATTGGGCTTGAGATGTCATTTCATCTCGATGTCAGGTAAAAGTCCCACAAAATTGGAAGCAACGTCTCCAAAATGAAATAAATAGTGTTGACGGGGACGTTAAACCCCCATGCAAACAAATATTTCAATTTATGAAGAGTATAATCCCTGTTTGTTGTACCCAAACTGTGCTGACTAACCGTGTTATGATGTATCATAACCCGTGGTAAGTTGCACCCTAACAAAAAAACTACCATTGAACCATTCACGGATTCAGTGGGTATTGACATGAACTGGGGCTCAAGCAAATGCACCAATGGAAGCTTTAAAATCGCAATAACATAAATCACCGTGACAAAATCATGTGCACAAAAGATGTGTTACTGTCAAAAAACATTGACCGAAGTATGCTGGGGTTGGTGAAAACACACTAGACGAAAGAAAAAATTTCTATTTTCGTTTATAATGAATAGAATTCTCTGCAACTATATCAGTAAATGGTAATACCATTATTCTGCAGCTATGCAAAACAACCACCCGAAAAGATTAGGATCTGGGCTAAAATAAACCTTTTTCTTACCAAAACTACTGCTGTGACGTCATGAGTTCTGTAGCGTTCGTTGTACTCTGTCGCGTTCGTTGTACTGCGGTAACCGGTGGATTACTATGTACTTAAATTCCTTATACGAAAGTGTTCTAGTAGAAAATTTAAGAAATGAATTTAATTTTTGTGCTGTTCATGATAGTATGAACGCAGCGAGTCGCGTGCAAAGTAAATTAACCCCGAAGGAGTTCATGTAAACTTTGCTAGCGACCCGCTGTCGTTCATACTTTCATGAAAAGCAGAAAAATTAAGTTTATTTTTTATATTTACATTCTTTGCCCCTCATCACTGGGCGAACAATGCTTATATGGCAAACTTTCAAAGCTGAAAAATATTTACACGCTGTTTTTCAACAAAGAGCGGAAAAAGCGTTGACGTCACCAATGCGTATCAGTAGGACGGTATCCATGGCGGTTGCTATAATTCCATTTGCAATCTGCCTCCGCCATTTGGGACTATATTTTGTCCAAAGAGAAGTTGAAGAAAAACATTCGTACTTCCGGTGAGTTTAAGCCTTTTAAATTCTGGTATGGGTTGTGCAAAGCCAGATTAATGAAAACGGTCACAAAGAATGATGCTTGCTGATACTGTTAGAATATATTTTGAAGTGTGACCATAGGGGCTTGAATCATTGAAAAAAAGAAAAAAAAAAAAATTTTTTTTTTTTTTTTTTTTTTTTTTGTGGTACTATATTAGAGACAAGGGGGGAAACTTCGGCTCCATTTTTTGGGGGGTTACCTCATTTTAACCAGTGTATCTTTTTCGCAAATGCAGTTTTTCACCTGCTTATTATGATTTATACAAGTTTAATATGTCCACTTTGCAACAATAACCCGCCTCTGTCTGTCACTTGCAGGAAACATGTTTTTCTCGCATGGATTAACTCAACAAAGCAAAATTCGGCATAAACGTGTGACAAAAATTTTCAGGTTTTCATCAATCACAAGCGAACTAGTGTTGCGGAGTAAACTTTTTTCGCTTTCAACTGATGTCTTTCATTAAAATGAACCTCTCTTGACCAATTTGAATCCAAAATGGTGTATTTGCAGCTCTAAATTTAGTTTTTGCTACATTCACATCGCTTTCTGTAACTGATCAATAAAACAATCGTCGCGAAGCTTGGTTTTCTGCTGATTCCGGGCTACTCTATAGATGAACTAACGACCGGAACGACCGGTGCTGTTTAATTTTTAACCGTTCGAAGTAGTGACAAATGAGCATTATCGCTATTTTTCTTCCATTTTCAACTAAACCCCAAGAGGGGACACAGACGTTGTACACTGCATATAGATGAGTTTAGGACGCCACCGGTCGCTAAGGAAATGCTATCCCACGATTCCGTATTTTTGCGCATGCGCAGTTTTGTGTGGCAAAAACTAACTGTTGTTTAGACTGATCCGTTATAAATTTCTTTGAATTTGATAATTTTAAATAGAGCGTAAGGTAAGGGTGACGTATGTCTTGCGTCACTGTGGCGTTCAACTGGTATTGACTGACAATTGGGTTAGACCTGCTATCCTTGCAGCAGGTAAGGGTAGAGGGGAGGGCTCTTATTCCTTCCGTTTCTACACTTCCATTCATTTTCCTCTTTCTCCGCTGTCCTTTACTTTAACATACGATCTCTTCTATATTTTTTCTCCCTTTCTCTGGGAGACGCGACAAAATTACCCACATGGGTTGACGTGTCGTTAAACACAAAACAATTAATATTCGGATAATTAATTGACAATGGTCGCGTCATGTTGCGCTAATCGCAAGACAAACGATGCGACAGTGAAGATGATTGGTTGGTTGGTTGAATTGTGGTTAAGTGTCCCCGTCAACACTAATTAGGTCATTTTGGAGACGATGCTTCCAGTTTTGTGGGACTTTTACCCGACATTGAGATGAAATGACATCTCAAGCCCTGCCGCCTAATGGAACCCAAAGGCTTATATGCATTTGACGGTCTGACTCACATCACTTTGCCTGGGCAATATTAGTCCTTCTAAGCGGTTTACCAGTAACCATGTGTGGTCATTTTCAGCTCTGCGTGGAAGCACCATGCAGCCAAATCTATTTCTCCAAGCCCCGATGGACGGGTGCGAGACAGTGAAGATGAATCGAAGGATTACCAACTTTACGGATTCAACATGTGGGTGATAAAAATCAATCGTTTACAACCAGTAACAGCGTTGTTTGAATATTGAAATTCACCGTCCCCGCCCATCGAGGCTTGAAGAAATAGATGGGCTGCATGATGCTTCTACGCAAAGCTGAAACCAACGCACACGAGTATTGGCAAACCAATTAGAGGATCTAAGCCAGCCCAGGCAAAACGGTGGGAATCGGACCGTCCATGCTTATAAACCCTATTGGTTTCATTTGGCGACAGGGCTTGAGAAGTCATTTCATCTCAATATCGGGTAAAAGTCCCACAGAATTGGTAGCAACGTCTCCAAAATTACCTATACATTGTTGACGGGGACGTTAAATCTCAAAAGAAACAAACAAATCGTCGTCCCCGTTAGCACTATTTGGGTATTTTTTGAGACGTTGCTTCCTATACCCACATTGAAATTACAAGCCTTGTCGCCAAATAAAAAAGATGTGGCTTATAGTGGTTTACCAGTACGCATGTGCGGTCAGTTTTAACTCTGCGAACCCATGGCCTCTCGTATACCGTACCGTGAAACACTCTACCGACTGAGATACCGAGCCACGTCTTCGACCTTTTACACTAAGCCCCCTGTCTAATATGATTTGCCCCGAATCTCTAAGTGTTATCCAGTCTGGCTATGGTTCCTTCATGTTCAGGGTTTTCAAAGTATCGCTTCTGAAACTCTGCCAGTAATGTTTTTGCTTAACTGCTCATTTTTAGTTGCAAGTCAAGTCAGGTCAAAGATTTATTCAGGGCCCCCTTACTCAGGGTATGAGAATGAAATGACATCTCAAGCCCTGTCGCCCAATGAAAGCAATAGGGTTTATAAGCATGGACGGTCCGACTCGCACCGCTTTGCCTGGGCAGGCTTAGATCCTCTAAGCGGTTTACCAGTACTCGTGTGCGGGTCGGTTTCAGCTCTGCGTGGAAGCATCATGCAGCCCATCTATTTCTTCGGTCCCGATGGGCGGGGGCCGCTGAACTGCAGTATAAAAGTCTATGAATGTTGTTGATGAAATGACAAACACTATGCTTAAAAAAGCTGATTTTTCTTTAGTTTACTGTACACACACGGGCTCGACTGATTACTTTTTGCCACACAAGACTGCGCATGCGCAGCGTAACCAAGGAAGTTAATCAGCCTAAACTCATCTATACTCCAGTTTTGAAGGATGAAAGAGTACACAGTAACCATGTAATTACGGTAGGGTTCTTTAACCTGCATAGGGGATGGTTCTCCCTGCACGGGGGGGGGGGGTGGGCTCCAGTTTACGTCCAGATTCGAAGGACGATGCACTTTTTGACATTCATACCTGCAAATGATGCCGATGGGACGTGTTCTGACGCCGAAATTTTGTCACCGCTGCTGGGGATCGAACCTGGGACCTTCAGCATCTGAGGCAAATGGACAAACCATTGATCTAGGTGGGTGGCTAAATTTAGGAAGGCAGGGATTAGCCGTAGTTATCTCCTTACAGGATTCAGAAAAAGTAAAATGTATTTTTTGTTGAAATCGTGGACTTTTTGTGTTATTTTCAAAGCAGTTTCACTCATGCATGTGTAGACAGAAATGAAAAAAAAAACAGCCAGCTTGTTAAAAATGCCACCAATAGGTAAATGTTCAAAATGATGCAGCATGGAAACATTTTGTTCCCTATTGCAACATATTCCTTTCTATGTTTTGAAATTTTGATCCTGGGTCGCTAATGGCCAGTAAATGACAATAAGCACTATTTAGGTTGGGCCCATTGGGTCCTTTTCCAACAGGGATTTAAGGGGACAGAACCCCTACAGTGCAGCACACACATGCTCTCTCATCCGCGAGTTTCTGAAGTGGACGCTTCTATTTATAAATTCGGTCAAATCCATTGATATAAGGACTTTGGTAAAAAAAAAACATTGCTCAATTTTTCTGCTCAGCAAGTTTGTATTAATCTGAATAGGCACCATAACTCACCACAACACAGCAAACAAAAAAGGTCAGCTAGAGCATATCAACCTTAATTTTTTTGTGAGTGTGTGTGTGTGTGGAGGGGGGGAGGGGGTGCAGATCGCGGATCATTTTACGGTCCTTTCGAGTTTATTTCACCCATATCGAGCCGATCGTTAATCACATGTGGTCGAAGACCGTAGTATCCGGTAAAAAAAAAAAAAAAAAAAACACCTGGCCTTCCGTTGCAGAACTCTTGAATGCCTTAAAATAGATGACTTTTATGAAAGGTTTGATTGTGAAGTGCTTTAATAGATCTACTGAAAAAGTACTTGTATTAGCCTAGAGTAAGTGAGAAATTGGGCCTTGTCAAGATATAGGACATTTAAAAATTTTGGTGCTGTTGAGTAAAGCGGCAATCCAATCTTAGTGTTTCTCGACCAGGCTATTTAAAGGTTATACAACGTTTTTCATGCCCAATTCAGCCGAGCGTTAAATTTGTGATGCTCGCTATTTTTAAATAATAACAGTTCAGGCAATTTTCCTGCTTAGATTTGTTTGTTTGATTTGAGGTTTAACGTCCCCGTCCCCGTCAACACACTGCAAAGGTCATTTTGGAGACGTAGCTTCCAATTTTGTGGGACTTTACCCGACCTTAAGATGAAATGACATCTCAAGCCCTGCCACCCAATGGACCAATAGGGTTAATTAACACGGACGGGCCGACTCGCACCGCTTTTCCTGGGCAGGCTTAGATCCTCTAAGCGGATTAACAGTACTCAGGTGCGGGTCGGTTTCAGCTCTGCGTGGAAGCATCATTTCTTCATGCCCCGATTGGCGGGGGCGTTTCCTGCTTAGATAGGAACTGAATAATAGAATGTATGATGGGATTGAGGCCGAAACAAGGAATTTTCAAGCAAGTTTTCAGTTTAGTTAAGTATCATGTGGGGTTTTGTCGAGCATGCGACTTTAATTCATTGAAAACGAGCCCGAAGCCACGACCGCAATATTAATTATTTTCCTCACCCAAACACTTTAAGGATTTTATTTGTTTGATTAGATGTTTAAAGTGCCAATCAACAGGTCATTTTGGAGACGTTGAATCCATTTTGTGGGACTTTTACTCGACATTGAAATGAATTGACATCTCAAGCCCTGTCGCCCAATGAAACGAAACCAAAAGGGTTTATAAGCATGAAAGGTCTGACTCGCACCGCTTTGCCTAGGCAGGCATAGATTCTCTGAGCGGTTTAGCAGTTCTCGCGTGCGGTCGGTTTCAGCTCTGCTTGGATGCGTCACGCAGCCTATCTATTTCTTTAAGCCCCGATGGGCTGGTCCGAAAACTTTAAAGAATGCATTGTGAATGCAAAGACTGCACAGATATACAGAAATTAATAAGCGATATAAAGCACATTCAAACAAATGTATCACAACAAAATGTTAGTATTTTAATATTCATACCTCCTGAAGAAAATCGTCATCATTTTTCCAGTGACCCGCTAAAGTTTGTGTCTAAAGCATCCGTTTACATGTAAAGTGCTACCAGTGCATGTACATTTCATGACCTGCTTTCTTTGACAGTTGACAGCAGTCTGATGACAAATTGAATGTCCATTTCATTAAAAGTTGATAAGGACATGTCATTCTGACTGTTAAAAATGTACATTTAAGGAGAAACTGAGAAGCTTCTCCCCTAATCGCACGGATAACAAAACATGCTTGAAAACAAAATTACCCCCGGCTCAATGTGGGTGTTTTGCAATGATTGACACAATGAGATAGCTAATAAACCCTAGAGTGAGGCAGCAATATGAGGCAAAGAAAACAAACACTTAAAATGAAATTTATTATTCTGCTGTTCATGATAGTACGAACGCAGTGGGTTGTGTGCAAAGTAAGTGAACCCCAAAGGGGTTCATGTAAACTTTGTTAGCGACTCGCTGTCGGTCATACTTTCATGAAAAGCAGAAAATTAAGTTTATTGATTTATAATTACATTCTTTGCCCCTCATCACTGGACGAAAAATAATGCTTATAGGGCAAACTTTTTAAACTGAAAAACATTTACACGCCATTTTACTACAAAGAGAGGAACAGCGTTGACCTCACCAACGCCCGTAGAGAACAATGGTTTAGAATGACGCCACTTGACGTCACTGAAAATCATAAGACTCGTTGCGTTCACTGAAGTATGAACTACACTGTTTTCTACGTGTTTACGTTACATTTTTTTTAGTTATGAGCCGGATAAATATCATGCCCTATCAGTTGAGCATGAAAAAAAAGTTTTATAATCCTTGGGCCAGGTTGGTGCAGTTTAGGTCTGTACACTGTTCTTTCTACCTCTGGAATGAACAGTACACAATATTTCCATCTACTTAGTCTTAAGACCTATACACATTTCTTACAAATATCTGAGAGAGAGAGAGAGAGAGAGAGAGAGAGAGAGAGAGAGAGAGAGAGAACAGCAAACATTAGACAAAATACATATTGAAAAGTTTTTCCTTGGTTTCAACTTATCACAAAGAAAAAAAAAGGGAAAAGTCCTACAGGCCTATTGCGATTTTGGTAACAATATTAGAAAACACGCTTTAAGTCGTCAGTCATTCCGACCACTATGAATCCAAATTTGTAAAACAATTTCAAGTTATTTCTAGGCGTATCTCTTTTAACTTATATTCTGAACCGTTTGGCTTAACACAGCTGCATTTTTTTTTTTTTTTTTTGCTTAGCTAACCGTCGCCGTGTACCGGGAACGAGCGTTTAAACACAAGGTGACGACGTCATGTACACACGTTCTTTAGCACTCTGCCAAATGCCAAAAACACAGATTTTATACGATACCCGTTGTGCAAGAAACTGACAAACATTTCGCTTCAATACGAGCACTCTAGCAATCTCCTCGATAACGTGGGTTATGCCCGTCCCAGCCTGGATATAAACAAGGCAGTTGTGTCTTGTTTTTTTTTTAGGAAGAGTCTATTTGCAGTCAACTGCAAATAGCCAAAAAACGTTAAAATGGCTATTTGCAGTCAACTGCAAATAGTCAGAAAACGTTAAAATGGCTATTTGCAGTCAACTGCAGATAGCCAAAAAACGTCAAAATGGCTATTTGCAGTCAACTGCAAATAGCCAAAAAACGTTAAAATGGCTATTTGCAGTCATTTTATGTTCCTGACATTTGCACGTGCGCCCATCGAAATTCAGATCAGTCTGCGAATCCGCGCTGCCTATTCATAGTCTTCGTTGTGGGCTCTTCGCATCAGGTTAACAAGTCCATGAAATTATGGCTCCTCTAAACCCCACTTTATATAGAGAAAAGCGGGGTTTAAGGGGTAATTATTACCATTCCTTATTTTGGTGCAAACACATAGATTGTGGGTATACGTTAGAACCGCCTCATTGAGTCTGTTCTAACGAGCACATTCAATCTATGTTTAGACTAGAAATAATGAAAATATACTTCATCTTCATTCAAATAAGAGGGCCATGATGGCCTTGGATCGCTCAGCTGATCCTAATGGCAGGTAAAACAAGGTAGAGTGGAGGGTTTGAAAAAATTTTGGCTGATAGTGGCCCAAAGAACATTTCTGTGAAATTATTTCAAAATCAATCTAGCTATTTAGGAACTTAGGTCATTTTAAGGGTTATATATTTTTTTCTGGATTGGAAAATTGTCTGAGTGGCACTCATGGAACATTCCTTCAAAATTGTTTTCTTTTTTAGGAAGAAGTCAGCGCTGACTTGTATGTCAGTATCTGGGCACCTGTCAGGACCTAGTGCACCAGACGGAAATGAACGGGCTATTCTAACTAACTAACAATAACTCATGGTGACAAGGGGGTGGGGGGGTGCGGTATCCATCCATTTGTCAATTCAGAGCTTACTTGTATGTCACTATCTGGGCACCTTGTGGACATTGAGGGTCAGGTCCTAGTGCACCAGATGGAGATGAACAGGCTAAGTCTAACTAACAATGTCTCATGGTGAAGGTGAAAGGGGGGGGGGGTGGATCCCTTTGACTCACTTTGTATGTCAATATCTGGGTATCTTGTGGACACATTGAGAGTCAGGTCCTAGTAACAGGCTCAGTCTAACAAACAATGACTCTTGGTGTGAGTGGGGGAGGGGATCACTTTGACAATACATAGCTGACTTGTATGTCACTATCAGGGTATCTTGTAGACATTGAGGGTCGGGTCCTACTGCAGCAGACAGAGATGAACGGGCTCAGTCTTAACTGGCTTAGTGGGAAAGTAACTGTCCATATGGCCTTCCTTTGTTTAGGTTTCCATTATGGTCTGGTCGCTTAATGTTTGTATTTCTTTCCCTTTGGTGTCTTTTATGGATGGAGTAAGTTAATTGTATCAATTCCTGATCTTTGTTTTACTTCTATTTTACTAACAATGACGCATGGTGTGTGTGTGTGGGGGGGGGGGGAGGGGTGGAACCCTTTGACGATAAAGAGCTGGCCTGTATGTCACTATCTGGGCACCTTGTAGACATTGAGGATCAGGTCCTAGTGCACCAGACGGAGATGAACAGACTCAGTCTAACTAACAATGTTGACAAGGGGTGGCCCTTTGTAAAAGGTACCACTCTATTCATAAAATACCCCTCTGAGCAAGTTTGATGATGGTTGGACCAAACACTGTGGCCTCTAGAGTGCTAACAAGGTTTTTCTATGATTTTACCTACTGACCTACCTTTTGACCCCACATGACCCATATTCGAAATTTACCTAGATATTGTCAAGATGATCATTCAGCCCATATATGTCTACAAGCCCCGATGGGCGGGGGCCGGAGTCAGAAAATATCAGATTTTGTTTCCTCTTCTTATGTGTCTGAATATTTCCCTTTTTTCATTGAGGTGTATTTGATTTGTTTGATTTAACGTTTAACGTCCCCGTTAAGACTTATAGCGGCCCCGCCCACCGGGGCTTGAGGAAACAGATTGGGCTGCATGATGCTTCCACGCAGAGCTGAAATCGACCGAACATGAGTACTGGTAGACAGCTTAAAGGTTCCGATTCTAAGCCTGCCCAGGAAAAGTGGTGCGAGTTGGACCATCCATGCATATAAACTCAAACCATCCACTCCACCTTATATTACCTACCACTTTATCTGTACAATTCGGATCAGGTGGGCGTTCCCATGGCCATTATGGCCCTCTTGTTTAATCCAGGTTTCACTGGGTCGACGGACGTCTTTCAAACACTTGACAAAACATAGCAAGTAACAAACTTTTAAACTTGTGATCGAAGCCACAGATATAAACCAGCCAGTGTCCCGGAATATTGGTGTAAGAAATTTTTGTTTGCCGATATATATTTCTACAAGCCCCTGTGGGCGGGGGCGGATAGAGCGAAGTTACCTTCACAGTTGCATTTGTTTGATCAACGTCCCCGTCAACACTGTAAAGGTCATTTTGGAGACGTTGCTTCCAATTTTGTGGGACTTTTACCCGACATTGAGATGAAATGACATCTCAAGCCCTGTCGCCCAATGAAACCAATAGGGTTTATTAGAATGGACGGTCCGCCTCGCACCGCAGTTCTCAGCGGTTTACCAGTATACTAGTGTGCGGGCCGTATTCAGTTCTGCGTGGAAGCATCATGCAGCCCAAATTTTTCTTCAAGCCCCTATGGGCGGGGGCCGTTGGTCTTTGAAAGCCATTTGCTAGCACGTATAGGGTGTTGAGTAAATTATCTTGTTTGCTAGAGTCTATGAATGCAATTGTCTCCAGAACTATTCTCATTGACACAAGCAGGGATTCACAACATGTACCGTTCGATCCTGAATTTTGTTTTTGACATTCCATTTACTTCTAGTCAAAACATATATTGTGGGTCCTTATTAGAGCCGCCTCGCCGAGGCGGTTCTAACGAGTCCCTACAATTTTATGTTTTGAGCAGGAGTATGAAAGATATCAAAATTTAGTGTCTGAAAACTTCCACTTTTTGGTGGTAAAAGTTTCACTATATGTGTGATATAAACGTGCATGTCAAAATTCAAATTCTGTATATATGAGCCAGTCCATGTTGTAATGATAATCTTTTCTGGGCCTGTCTAAAACGCTGAAAAACCTGCTGAATTCAGCAGGTTGCTGATCAGCAGATAGTGACTAAAACGCTGATGTAATGTGTCTGGGACATGATACTTCAGTGAGGCAGCACTATAAAAGTGACCATTGAGCTCCCTGTCGCAGCCAGACACCGTCGTGATATGACTGAAAAATTGTTGAAAGTGACGTTAAACCCGAATTCACACACACACACGCTTTATGCATAATCAGTACATGGTATTTGAGGTTATGGTCTTCTATTTACATTTCCATAAGCTTACATGTTAATATTTGACCCTGTACCTGATAAATCTGCATTTCAAATTGATTTTCTTACCCCAAAACATGGTAAACAAACTGCCAACTACAAAATTATACAAAAAAACAAGGGTGTCATGTGGCAATTTCAAGCATTCTAACTGTCTAAGGGAGGTAACCCTGCCTCAAAGTGAAAATTCAGTCTTGGAAATTCAGAGATACCACATGTACAATTATTATCACAACAGAAAATTCAGGAGACAGTTCACTTTGTTTTCTTTATGTGTTTAATGCACATATAATACCCTGCAAGAAAAAAAATAACAGCTAAGTATTTCTCATCAGTTTCATAATTATATCCAATCAAATGTGACTATTGTCTCATACATGGCTAAAAGCTGGGTCCACAACCTCCTTTTCCAGGCTCATAACCTTAAACCAAACCTTATTTTCCTTATAATCCATCAAAAGAATTGCCAAATAGAAATTTAGATCATATATAATAATGTAGTCATGCATACTAAATGTTCAGTGACAAAGAATCTTTCAAGTTTGCAAAAAAGTTATCACCTTCAGATTTTACGATGAAAGCCGAACAAACCATATTTTGTGAAAAAGCGCAAAGTTTACCTCTTTCTGGACTGGAACCCAGAGACCGGCTTGCATCAGTGGTTCTTCTCATGTGTCTTTGGAATACTTCAGTCCTAAAATGCACTAAATTATGCCTAAATAGCACACCTATGTAGAAGTTATGGTTGTTCCTACACCTATACCCCCTACTTTAAGTAAAAAAAGGCATTTTGAGGATATTTTGAAGACAAAACATTGATGAAAATGGTCATAAATGCCTTAATGCCATAAGAAACAGCTGAAAATATCTGTTCAGATCCAGTAACATGAATCTAACCAATTAGAACTTATAACAGATGAGAAAACTTGTCGCGATATTGCAGCGGGCTGTTCGGAGAAATAATTTTTGAAATTTTGCTTTGGACCAAGCCTGATGCCATATATTCCAGATGGAGTAGATTCTTTTACTTATGATATGTTCATACACCTACTGCAAGACTCCTTTCCAAACAGACAAATGACAACACTGATTAACATGGCTTTAGAGCAAAGCAACCCCTACCCCCTACCCCCCCCCTCCATTTACATGGATCAGAAGCACAAAGTTGATCAAATGGCCCAGTTAGACCTAAATTAGCACTAAAGTTACAAATTTTACAGTTTTTGTAGCAAAAACATGTCAGGAAGATCCAGTTTATGACACAGAATTACATAGAACCTTCAAATTTGTGAAAATATTATGTAATGACCAAAAACAGGACAGAGGTGATGATTTTCTACTTTCGGTTTAGGTTATGGTCTTCTATTTACATTTCCATAAGCTTACATGTTAATATTTGACCCTGTACCTGATAAATCTGCATTTCAAATTGATTTTCTTACCCCAAAACATGGTAAACAAACTGCCAACTACAAAATTATACAAAAAAACAAGGGTGTCATGTGGCAATTTCAAGCATTCTAACTGTCTAAGGGAGGTAACCCTGCCTCAAAGTGAAAATTCAGTCTTGGAAATTCAGAGATACCACATGTACAATTATTATCACAACAGAAAATTCAGGAGACAGTTCACTTTGTTTTCTTTATGTGTTTAATGCACATATAATACCCTGCAAGAAAAAAAATAACAGCTAAGTATTTCTCATCAGTTTCATAATTATATCCAATCAAATGTGACTATTGTCTCATACATGGCTAAAAGCTGGGTCCACAACCTCCTTTTCCAGGCTCATAACCTTAATTGAGCAGATCTTCGCAAAGACAGTTTTTCTCATGGTGTGGTTCATTATACAATCGTGTTTGTATAAAGGCGTGTGGAGACGCCCGGGGGCTGTAATGTTGACCGTATATCTGTTGTAATCCTATTGAAAGATATTATAATCCTATTGATGACATTTATTAATTCAACCCTTGAGGTGCTAAGAAAAACTTCATCTGAAAATGTCGTCTGCGTATCTCATCTATTTCACATTTTGCAGTCTAAAAGAATATTTAGGCATACAAGCAAACAGTGTGGACCCGATCAGATTGTTCCCAGCAGTTTGATCTGGGTCCACACTGTTAACAACAATGACTTTTTAATGTAATCAGCACACAGCAACTCAAATGACAATTGTTGTGATTGGCATCTTAAGGGGTTAAAACAGTCGAGAAAAATATAATGACACAACGAGTGAATATTGCGCCTACAAATTAAAACAAAGGCTTTAAATTTTCAGTGAAAATTGATATCACTCAGTATATGCAGCCCATACATTATTTTTTAAAAAATGGTTTTCTGCAGTCTATTCACAAATTCATAACAAACACTGCAGATCCTGATCAGATGACTTCCTGATCTGAATCGACATTATTTGCAAAGGAAGCGTTTGTCTTAAAAAGCATAATAAGTGTTAAATACCACAACAAGTACAATAATTTTAGCCACGCCCATTGCAGAATATCAAAGAATAATATTATTCCATTTACTGTATTTATTCAGTTCACTTCTTCATGACAAACACTGTAGATCCTGATCAGATGGCTTCCTGATCTGAATATATATTGTTTGCAAAGGAAGGGTTGACTTGTCCAGCATGATAATGGTTAAATACCACACCACGCCTGTTCATTTTAAAGTGAGTGTTTGCCACTACGTTGCATCGACGTTACTTAGACGTTACCGGCACATTGAGTGCCTGGTGTACACCATGCAGCGCATTCTATTTCTCCAAGTCCCGATGGGCGGGGGCGGATCATTTGTTTGTTTGAATTGAGGTTTAACTATTTAGGTCATTTTGGAGGCGTTGCTTCTAATTTTGTGGGACTTTAACCCGGCGACATTGAGATGAAATGACAACTCAAGCCCTGCCGACCAATGAAACCAAAAGGCTTATATGCATTGGGCGGTCTCATTCAGTGAGTAATTTTGTGTCCTGTCCCTAAGAAAGGGAGGAAAGAGATAGAAGAGACAGCAGAGATGAAAATGAGAGACGGAGGAGTAAGAGGAAAACGAATGGAAGTGCAGAAATAGAAGAAATAACATCATCACATCATCAGAAGAAATAACATCATCCCCTCTCTACCAATAATCTTAACCAACTGTAAGCCAATATCAGATGGACGCCCAAGTGACGCAAGACACACGTCACCTTTGCCCCCCACCCCCACCCCACCCCGCACTCCCCACCAACCTCTCATGGGCTTTACAAATTAGATATTTCGTTTAAACAAGCAGAGAACATTGCTAAACAGTGAAACAAAAATGGAAACAATATGTGATTTAAAACTATAGGTGTCATATGTTCACAAAAAAAACAGACTATGGCCCAGAAAACATGTACACTCCATATTTTTTCACTTCTGTGGTGTATTCCTTGCTTCCAAAGGATAACCCTTTTATAGAACATATCTATATAGCCATTTTATAGTCCCCGGCCATCGCGGCTTGGAGAAATAGATTTGCTGCATGATGCTTCCATCCAGAGCAGAAACTGCCTGCACATGAGTACTGGTAAACCGTTTAGAAGAACTAAATAAGTTCTGAAGTTAGACCCTTTGGAAGCAAGGAATGCACCAAATAAACGAAAATAGCAGACTCGGTTTTATTGAGTCTGTTCATGACCAGTACTGAAATATGCAACACCGGCCACGCTCTCTAGCACCGGCTTAAGCAGAACTCTATTTTCAAAATGATACTTAATGAACTCAATGATCCCAAAGGACCAGAAAATATAATCTACACTATGATGATGTACGGGGACACGTTTTACGGCCGACACACGGCACAACACCAGCAACAGTGAAAACAAATAAGTTCTGAAGTTAGATCCTTTGGAAGCAAGGAATGCACCAAATAAACGAAAATAGCAGACTGCTAAGGCCAAGTGGTGCGAGTCGGTGCGTCCTAGGCCCTATAGGTGTCATAGGCTTGAGATGTCTTTACGTCTCAATCTGTGGAAAAAGTCGCACAAAAATGCGAGTAACGTCTCTAAAATGTCATAAATACATGTAGTGTTGCAGAGAACGTAAAACATCAAATCAAACAAACAGCCATAACGGTGAGAGTCTTAATGATTCAGAGTCAGAGCTCTAATTAACTACTAGGCAGGCAGCAGAGGCCCGTTCCATTTTAAAATATTTTGAACATCTCCAGGTGGCCTTTCTAACGCTAACAGAATGTCTGCAAATAGCCATTTTAACGTTTTCTGGCTATTTGCAGTTGACTGCAAATAGCCATTTTAACGTTTTTTGGCTATCTGCAGTTGACTGCAAATAGCCATTTTAACGTTTTTTGGCTATTTGCAGTTGACTGCAAATAGCCATTTTGACGTTTTTTGGCTATTTGCAGTTGACTGCAAATAGCCATTTCAACGTTTCTCGTTTTTTTAATCAGATCTAAGGCCGTCTTCTGCTTTTCAGTAAACATTTTATGTCCTTTTCTGCGCATGTGGCAAAAAAGTTGCAGCGGCTATTTGGAAGTTGACCGCAAAGCGATACAATACAAAATTACAAGAGCACAGCCCATTATACGTAGAAACACCATCCAGTTATCTTATCTGCGTAATACGTGTATACGTAGTCCTAGCAGAATATGTTACATTGAAAAAATAAATCAAAGGCGAAATCAAGGCTATCACACACATTTTAACAGTAACAACAGCTACTCCACTGCCGGACGTAGTTTCCAAAGTTCCGGATTATATCTGTCCTGCACGTCCCGTTTTTTAAACACGACGATTATGGCAAGCGCCCGGGTATCTATACCGATCATTGACAGAACACTGCGGAATGCGAAGCAAAAGAAGCAAAATAAAAATTTAGAGCAACGAGTACATCTTTTTGGATTCAAATTGGTCAAGAGAGGTTCATTTTAATGAAAGACATCAGTTGAAAGCGAAAAAAGTTTCCCCCGTAACACTAGTTCGCTTGTGATTGATGAAAACCTGAAAATTTTTGTCACACGTTTATGCCGAATTTAGCTTTGCTGAGTTAATCCATGCGAGAAAAACATGTTTCCTGCAAGTGACAGACAGAGGCGGATTATTGTTGCAAAGTGGACATATTTAACTTGTATAATTCATAATAAGCAGGAGAAAAACTGCATTTGCGAAAAAGATACACTGGGTAAAATGAGGTAACCCCCCAAAAAATGGAGCCGAAGTTTCCCCCCTTGTCTCTAATATAGTACCAAAAAAGAAAAAAACAAAATTTTTTTTTTTTTCTTCATTTTTTTCATGATTCAAGCCCCTATGGTGTGACATTGAACATGGCGTGAATATGCGTCCCATCAACAGCGCCACTGTGATTTTGAAAGTCTCCCTTTCGATGACACATATCTCAGAAAAAAAAATGGCACAAAATAGCTCCCTCACAGATTTGGCCAATTTTTGGTATAAACGTGCAGGATATACCAGTTCATTTAATGGCTAAGTCAGCGTTTGTGGGAGAAAGTAGTTTTGGAGAAATGTGTTCTCAAATCAGAGTGATTTTCTAAACGTGAATAACCGACCATAACCGTGCACTACACGTTGAATTGATTATACACTGGTTGTGTGCCTGTCATGACATGTCACTCAGAGACTTAAAAGCAAGACTGATTTCATGTAAGCATGAAACATTCTGTAAAATCTGTGATCTTTAAAATCGCAGTATATTCAAAATGGCGGTCTGTTATGTTTTGAAACTGACAGTTTGACGTCATAGCATGGATCAAAATTGTGACGTAGGCTTATAGGCAACGGTCCATTACATTGATCGATATACTATATATAAAAGGTCTCTCTCTCTCTCTCTCTCTCTCTCTCTCTCTCTCTCTAACGATGTAAACAAAATTTCACAACTTTTTTCAGTGAACCCATAAATACTGACAAATCGGTGGCTAAATTTTCTTTGCTAGTGTATACAGGGGTGACAACCTACGTCATAGCAGAGATGTCGTACCCATTTCAGAAGCGGCCATATTGGTGTAAATAGGGTAAATAAAATGCTTCAAACTAGATATGTACATTACGAGTCTTCAGAAAACATACTTCAGCTGGTAACGAACAATATTTGCATCCCACCAGTAAGCTAATTCCACCTAGAAACATTGAAAAGGCTTCGATAGCTTCAGCACAAGATTTGATTCGGCGCTGTAAACAATTGTAGTTCCGACATCATTGCCAAATCAGCTTGTGTCGAATTATTTAAGGAAAAGGCCACATTTCTGAGGCAGATTTCAGTATGTTTGATTCTTTTATGTCCTTATGCACCGACTGCGCCTACTTGTTGTGACAATTGCCTTTCGTGTTGTAAACGCCGGCAAACCTACGAATGGTTATGACGTCACTGCTCTGACGTAGGTTGTTCCCCCTGCCCCGCTCTATCTACCTATGTATCTTCTGATACTGAATCGGTCATATTTGGCCATTACCTCGGTTGGGTGCGTAGCTAAATTCTGCGGCGCTAAATTTTTGTTTGTTTGATTTGAGGTTTAACGTCCCCGTCAATACTGTAAAGGTCATCTGCGCCGTTAAATAAGAATTTAGCTAAGGAAAAAGAGGAGTCACTGGAGTTATGCCAAAATGCCCACTATATTTCGGATCTGAACATTAACATGCCAGAGAGAGAGAGAGAGAGAGAGAGAGAGAGGGAGAGAGGGAGAGGGAGAGAGGGGAAGGGATAGATAGAGAGTCGGCTGGTGAATGGTGATCTGTTTCTTATCGGGATCACCAGAGTCTATCAGTTGATTTACTTTTACTTATGCTGTTGAGTCCTCATCGTTGTTTCATTTTTTTTATGTTCTTCTGTCGTGTAGGTCGTCTTTGTATTTACTCTGCAAGCACAAACAGCTCGCCAACGTCGGACCGACGTTGGTCCGGCATTCTTTGATGGCTGAGTACGTATTGCTAAAATCTTTTGGACAGCTGTTTGGCCGTGACTGTCTTTTTTGCTCTCTTCTTGTGACGTGTTCAATATAGTGAATTTAGTTTATGTTTGTGTTTCTTTCTCAATGGGAGGTGTGAGGTAATGTATCGATCCATGACCATTGCCTTCACTTCTTCCTTTTTCTTCTTCTTCTTCTTCTTCTTCTTCTTCTTCTTCTTCTTCTTCTTCTTCTTCTTCTTCTTTTTCATCCTGTAAACCATAGTTAATATAATTGTTTTGATGACATGCTTACTTTAAGTTTTCTCAGATTTTCGTCGATGTGCGTCTAGGATAACATTACGGCAAATAGTGGCTTTTACCCTGCGTAAGTTACCCTTAAAACGAATGCGCGTTCGAGAAGGAGAACAAGGAGGAGGATATTTAAATGAGCCCCGCCAAGCGAATTTGTGTCTTCGAGCATTCCATCATGACAAATTTTAACTGCGCATGCCCAGCCATTCAGAAGGGCCAGGGATATGGCTTTCTGTCTGAAGGTTCCTCTTGATTCACTGCTTGTATGAGCGAGCAGCGAAGGTTCTGAACCTTCGCTGCTCGCATAGGCGATAAGTACCAAAATCGCTTGACGGGGCCCATTTAACCCTTGTCCTGCTGAATATTTATATATGCCACACCCACTACCGATTATCAACCAATCAGATTACTTGATGCAAATTATTGCAACAAATTCATTAACTGGATGGTAAACAATGTAGATCCTGATCAGATGGCTTCGTCAGAAGCCATCTGATCTGGATCTACATTGTTTCAAAGATAAGGCATATCAGGGATTAGCAGGATAAGGGTTAAATGAAAGAAAAGGAAGAGGACAATTACTGGCTACTGATGATAGCTTTTATCTTCTTTTATAAAACTTGTCAATGTTATAGTTTCTTTTCGAAGGTGGTATGTTTATAGCTGTATTTTCGTCATGATTATTTTCTTTGTCGACCCCCGCCCATCAGGGCTTGAAGAAAAAGATGGGCTGCATGATGCTTCCACGCAGAGCTGATTCTGACCGCACACGAGTACTGGTAAACTGCTTAGAGAATCTAAGCCTGTCCAGGCAAAGCGGTGCGAGTCGGACCGTCCGTGCTTATAAACCCTATTGGTTTCATTGGGCGACAGGGCTTGAGATATCATTTCATCTCGATGTCGGGTAAGGGCCCACAAAATTGGAAGCAACGTCTCCAAAATGACCTATACAGTGTTGACGGGGACGTTAAGCCTTAAATCTTTTGTCTGCTTTGGATTTAACAGCCTAGTCAACACTATTTTAGGTCATTTTTGAGCCGGTCAGTTTACCTATCCACACTTTTCCTGGGCAAGATTTTACGTAAGCGGTTAACCAGAACAGTGCACCGTCTTTCGCCAGAAACTGACAACTACCCTTCTTGAATAAGCAGCAAGGAGAGAATGACCATAGAAAAGATTTCCTGATCAATCTCCACGAAAGGATGATGTCGATCCCGGCAGGCATCGAACCCGCGTCCTCCTCATCACTAGTCGGGCGCGCATCCGACAGAGCTACCGAGGCCGACTATTCATGATTAAAGATACAGAACAAGGGCTGGGGCTGATTTTTGACATAAACCATACTGTCTGTATTCATGAATTTTGAGACAATAAGCAGGTATTCTCCTACCGTATGACTCCAAGCAGTACTCACTAGTATAACGGATCAGTATTATTTCCTTCCCGATTTTCATAAAGATGACCCAGTGAAAAATTGTCAAATATATAGAGCAGCGTGAAGTTAGCTTGAGGAACCCTACGAGTATCTCCTGCTAGCAGGTTCAGCTGGAACAATCCAGCATGACTTGAAAATCATTGACATGGATATATTTTCAAACGCTTTGTGAAGACATTTCGACCGATTATTTAAAAAACACACAACATATCCTTTGGATGGGCTTGTATTTGAAATCGGGGAGGGGGGGGGGGCTATTAAAATGAGGGGAAGGGGGGCGGGGAGGGGGCATGTAATCCTAGAACTTGAAATTTTGGGCCTGCGCTCATTATCAAACATGGAAGCCTGCGTGCCCAAAGCAACCTACTATTCGGCTGGGCCGGGAAAACTTACGTTTTATGGGAAATTGGGGCGGAAAATGAGTCGGGTAGGCTGGGTGTGTTGGAGAGTCTTCTCAAACCCGGCCGGCCAAACGGTCAGTTGCGGATTTGAAAACGTAGTGAAACTTTAAGGGAAGCCTACGGGGAAACTATGGGGTTAGTAAAGTAAATACTGGAGGGAATAGTGTGGGAGCTACATGTAGGGTCTAGGTCGGACATGGGGGCTTGGCATACCCAAAGCAGACGTACTAGTCGGTTGTTCCGCGAAAACTCGCGTTTCATGGAAAATTGGTGTGGAAAATGAGTTGGACATGCCTGAGGGCTTCTCGATACAGGCCAAACGGCGAGATGCGGGAGTTGGTGACGCCGTTTGTCTTGGGCATTGAGAGGTCGCCAAGCCAGTGCTGTGGATACAGGATAAACTCTGGCTAGTGAAAACTTGAGGCAAGAAACAGGTGAATAATGCCCATTCCCGCGTTATAGTGGAGTCAGTGGATTGAGAGCTCCTGTTGGTTCTGCTAGCGAAACGGTGACATGCGGGAACTAGTGACTTGGTGGGACATGGCGGCCTTACGTTCCCAAGACAGACATATTATTTACCCTATTTACCCCCCCCCCCCCATAAAAAAGCCCAGCTTTGTACAAACTCCAGAGACTAAGTTACTTTCACAAATGCTTAAGGCGCTAAAACCCCTCAAAGCTGAAAACTTTCAGCCCCTAAGGTATTTCATAGCAGGTGCTGTAAGTCCCTCCAAACTGCAAGCTTTGCCAAATTTGCCCCTCAAATTTGAAAACTTTCAGGAACAGTTTTTCCAAGCTAAGACAAAAATCGTCCCTATGGACAATGATAAGGGAAAAGTTATTTTACGCTTGGCTTGAAAAAAAATAGCCATCAGAAGAGATGGCAAATCCCCCGACCAAAAGCCAATATGGCCTTCAGAAGAGTGTTCACCAATAGAACATACACCAGAATTAAACCAGCAATATATCACAAAAGTATTGCAGTTATGGCAATCACAAAATTATACTGCCAGGGGACATAACTAAAAAATCAGGGCACTAAGAATTGTGGTTCTTGTGAATGACATGCCTGCTTAAGCTCATGTATTTCTGTACAAAGTACCATCAATATGTCCCAAAGGGTATTGGAGATATGGGGATCACAAGCTGGTCATACTGTTATATTGGAAGGGTAGATAACTCAAATACCACAACACCAATAGGTGTGGTTCTTGCACATGACACCCCTTCTGTACCTTGTATACAATTGTGCCAAGTCAATTCAATATATCTCAAAGGGTGTTGGACTTATGGCCTTCACAAGGTTATATTGCCAGAGGAGATTACTCAAAAACCAGAGCACCCAGAGTTGTAATTCTTGAGCATGACACACCTGCTTAACCTCATGTACATCTGCATCAAGTACCACCGATATGTCTCAAAGGGTATTTGAAGTACGGAGATCACAAGGTGGTCATACCGTTTTATTAGAAGGGGAGATAACTCAAATATCATAGCACCCGGAGTTGTGGTTCTTAGGTATGAAGTGCCGTCTCAACCTTGTATACAATTATGCCAAGTACCATCAATATATCTCAAAGGGGTTTGGAGTTATGGCCGTCACAAGGTTTTATTGTCAGGGGAGATAAAAACCAGGGCACCCAGAGTTGTGGTTCTTGCACGTGACACATCTGCTTAACCTCATGTACAACTGTACCAAGTACCATCAATATATCTCAAAGAGTATTGGAGATATGGCCATCACAAGGTAGTGATTCTATATTATTGGAAGGGGAGATAACTAAAAAACCATGGCACCAAGATTTGTGGTTCTTGTGCATGACACACGGTCTCGGCCTTGTGAACAACTGTGCCAGGTATCATCAATATATCTTAAAGGGTATTGGGGTTATGGCCAGCACAAAGTAACCACTCTATTTTATTGCAAGGGGAGATAACTCAAAAACCATGGCAACCAGAGTTGTGGTTCTTGTACATGACACGCTGTCTCAGCCTTGTGAACAACTGTGCCAAGTTCCATCAATATATCTCAAAGGGTATTGGAGTTATGGCCATCACAAAGTAGTCATTCTATTTTATCAAAAGGGGAGATAACTCAAAACGTATGGCATTCAGAGTTCTGCTTCTTGCGCATGACACGCCGTTTCAGCCTTGTGAACAAGTGTGCCAAGAACCATCAATGAATCCCAAAGGGTATAGGAGTTATGGCCATCACATAGTTGCGTCTACGGACGGAAGGACGGAGGACAGACGGACAGCGACAGGCTGATCGCTATATCCTCCGAACCTATTCGGTCGGGGGATAAAAATGGGGGATAAAAATGGAAACTTTGGATTTTGTTTGAGTTGAGGTTTAACGTCCCCGTCAACACTGTATATGTCATTTTCGAAACGTTGCTTCCAATTTTGAAGAACTTTTACCCGACATTGAGATGAAATGACATCTCAAGCCCTGTCGCCCATTGAAACCAATAGGGTTTATAAGCACGGACGGTCCAACATGCACCGCTTTGCCTGGGCAGACTTAGTTCCTCTGATCGGTTTACCAGTACTCGTGTGAGGTCGGTTTCAGCTCTTCGTGTAAGCATCATGCATCCCATCTATTTCTTCAAGCCCCGATGGGCGGGGGCCTCGGAAACTTTAAGGTAGGTCTACCAGGTATCCATAAATTTCACGTACCCATAATTTTCACCTAGTCCCCCTGGCTACTGCCGAAACCGAGGGCCAACGTCAGGCTGACAGCAATTCGATGATGCAACGTCGCATCGCTGTCGGTCTGACATTGAACCGAGATTCCCTGTTGGTTGGGCTAGGTAGTCAAACTAAGATAAATGGGTGCCAACTTGGTAACCCATGTGGACCCCTATACTAACCATATACTGAGTACCCCTTAACATAGTCATAAGTAAATCTCGGCCAACTTAGTATACGCCGTGCACCATTCCTATGCATGGACGTGATTGAAGATGAAAATACATGTAATTGGTTTCTAACCTGAAAATATTACGTCAGATGTTTTCTTGTCAAAATAGCTGGTCGACTGGAAGCCTCAAAATTGGAAGTAGTCCCACCGAATCGACGCACGAGAATTTTGTTTTTAAATATATTTACGCTGGCCGCTTTGATGCCCTACTGTATAGAGAACCATTGTTTACACTGACGTCACTTGACGTCACTCAAAATCTGGCGATCGATGTGTACTTCATTGTTTTCTATAGGTTTATTTTAGACTAAATACACTAGGAATGTAAATATAATGGATTGAAAACAATGTAAATATAAGTAATAAAGTAGTTTATTAATTGATTATCCTATATTACACAAGGTCAACCAATATTCAAAAACCATAAATCATGTTTTTTAATTGCGTCAATTAATAAAATTGTCATTAATCAAGTAATTTCGTATTGGCCCAGTTACAGGTCCTCGGTCAGCTGTATTGGCCTCGGCCTTCGGCCTTCGGCCTCGTGCCAATACAGCAGACCTCGGACCTGTAACTGGGCCAATAAGAAGTTATTTGATTAATAACATTATATTATTTAACGTCCATCGAAGTATAATCAACATCTGGGCCCAAGGAAAGAACGTGAACACAGAAGCACTGAAGTATGAACGACATCGATCACGAGCAAAGTAAGTCGCTTCAGTGCTAGTCTTCAGGTGTCGTTCATACTTCAATCAACGATAAAACTAACCTTCATTTTTGAATATTTTAATATGTAAGCATCAAGCAGAGAGCGATGACTGACCAAACTATAGTTTATCAACGACCTTTAAGAGTTCAACGTTCAAGCGTGGCAAGACTATTCCATGTTTTAGGGTAACCAGGTACCGGATTTATTTTAAAATTATAAATGAGTTTTTTGATAATGCCATTATGTAGAAGTCGTGGCCAAGTGGTTAGTATGATGCAGTACGAATCTCAGTAAAACTATACATGTATATCCCAATGTAAAATCCCAACTGAAGGCGACTTACCTAAAACACGGACTAGTCCAAAATTAAAAGTGCAGTTACGCCCCATTGCGTTTTGAAAAGACTATACAGGTCGATGAATGTTTGTTGAACATTACATCACACGGGCCGGTCCGTCTGATACCGTTATATGAGGATGACAATATCATTAGTAAAGGCAAACTTATGAAATAAAAGCTGATACTCATATCATATCTGCGAATAAAGTCGGACGGTATCTGATGGATTGGTCCGTATGACATAGTGTTCAGTAAATAGTCATCGATCTGTACTCTGATTACACCTACAGTAGAACTTCAATGGCTCGAACACCTTTGGGACCTGGGAAATCTGTTCGAGACAGGGGTAGTTCGAGCCACTGAGGGTAACTGCAAGGAGGCTTACCAAGATACTTTTAGACATCTTTTCGGTGTTCTTTTATGAAAATGTATGCTGTGTGTATTCATTAGAATCGCCTCATCGAGGCGATTCTAATGAATATACACAGCATACATTTCTAAGATAAAAGCCTAAAATCTCCGTAATTATCCCCACTATTTCTTATGAAGAGGATTTCCCTAGGGGCTCAAGAACGGGTTCGACTCAGCCATGGTAAACGAGCCATCGGTGTTCGAGCCATTGAAGTTCTACTGTATTTTCATAACGAGGTTCATATAATTCTACAGCATACTATATGTATTATGGACAACTATGATTTGGATACTATAAATAGATTAAATATTCAGACAGTCAAACTTCAATAATTCGAATAACTTTGGAACCATGTTAATTTGTTCGAAAAAGGGTAGTCCAAAGTAGATGTACTGAGATTTAATCCAAGCGCCAGATCTCGATACAAAATTTGAACGGATGCGTTTCGTTCTCCAATAAAATATGGAATGTTGTGTTCACTCATTAGAATCGCCTCATCGAGGCGATTCTAACGAGTACACACAACACAACCGTTAAAGATAAGATCAGAAAAAAGCATCAATACATTATTCGAAAAGTATGGATGACTGGGACTATGGAAAAAAATCTCTACGGACTCAAGATCAAGTTCGAATTAGCCATAGTTAGGGAATTATCCGTGTTCGAAGTTTTAATGTATTTTGTTCATCTAGTGTCCTTCACTTCCCTTTACGACCTCTGGTACATTTCGCAGGCTAGGTTCGTTTTCACGTGTCCACCATTCATGAAGTAGAAATCGTGGACAAACTGATTTATCAAACTGCGACTCGTCAAATGACATATTATTCGCAGCCAAAATATCCCTTAATTCACTCAAATGGTTGCTCTCTGAAGGTATTACAATTTTCAGCGAGGTCAAACCAGTAGAGGTATTCTTAAGGTCAACTAAATGACGAATAACGTGTTTCTTAAGGCTTTTAGTATCATTTCCAGATATGTCCAAAAAGACTAAATTATTAAATTTTGATCCCTTAGAAGGCTTAAATTTGGTACATATAGACAAAAGACCACAGCCTGTGCCTGACTGTAAATTTAAATCTGAGTATAAAGCTCTGTTTTCTCTTCGTATGTAGGGTATATTATCACCAACCGCCTTAATAGGTTCAAACCCAACATGAAGGTATCCAGCTCCTGGTGCAATGTACTCTCTTGTTTTGGTATCATTAAACAATGCAGACAAAACTGAGTTCGATACCTCTTCAAGCTCCATCGCTGTGCTCACGTCTCCAGGCTGTAAATCGTAGATTTGTGGGTCCAGCGTCAACTTAACGAAGTTCTGCAACAGTTTTATTAATATACATTGAAATTCCGCTATTAAGACCACCTAAAATTAAGACAAATTCTATTTTTAAAAGCTTATTTAGTAAGCTGCAGTTATTCTTTCTTGGTGTTTTCTGCATACAGGGTCCTCTAGACTGAGACTGAGACCACCTTTGGGACTGTTCAAAAGTGGTCTTAAAGACCACTTTTGAACAGTTCCAAAGGTGGTCTTAATATAGGAATTTTACTGTATCATAACACATCCATGTGACATAGTGCATACTTTTATCCCAGACGGTTTTGTGTTAATTGTGTTTTTTTTTTCTTTTTTTAAACTCCAAACGTAGGTTGTTGGTGCTATTCGTTAGAACCGCCTCATTGATGCGGTTCTAACGAGTACCCACAACCTATGTCTTGTAGCAGAAATGAGACGATTAGGTATTCCCCTGCAAACCCCATTTTTCTCTATATCAATTGCATGGGGTTTACAGAGTTGGCCGGTCCCCGCTCATAGGGGATTGATGAAATATATGGGCTGCAGGATGCTTCCACCCAGAGCTGAATCCGGCCCGCACACTAGTACTGGTAAACTGCTTAGAGGATCTAAGCCTGTCCAGGAACCTCGGTGCGAGGCGGACCGCCCATGCTACTAAACCTTATTGGTTTCATTGGCGACAGGGCTTGAGATGTCATTTCATCTCAATGTCGGGTAAAAGTCCCACAAAATAGGAAGCAGCGTCTCAAAAATGACCTTTACAGTCTTAACGGAGACGTTAAACCTCAAATCAAACAAACAAACAAAACAGAGTTGGCCGCGCCGAAAGAAAAAGACGTCAACGAGCATGTTTGCCTAGCACATACCGGTGCAGACGTCTGTTCATTTGTGTTGATGTTTAACGTCCCCGTGAAGAACGCTTTTAAGGCCATTTTCTAGACGCTTCTTCCGATTACGTGGGTCTATTAGACAACATTGAGATGAAATGACTTCTCAAGCCCTATCTCCAAAAAAAACCGCTGAAGTTGAAGGAGGGTCCGACTCGCATCACTTTTCCTGGGCAGGCTTAGACCTTCTAAGCTGTTTACCAGTACTCAAGTTCTGTTACATTGTAGAAGCCTCGTGGTGTAGTGGTTATGCTACTCTCCTTAAAATCCAGGAGTCGTGGGTTCGATCCCGTGCTTCTCCAGACAATCGGATGTATCTTTTACCGAAGTCCCTTCTTCAAATGACCTTAGCTGTTGTTCGGACGTAAACCTCAAACACAAACACACTCAAGTTCTGTCGGTTTTGGTTCTGCCTAGAAGCACCATGCAGCCCAATCTATTTCTGCAAGTACCGAATGGCGGGGCGGTAGGTACAGACGTATTAGAGGCTTTACTCTGCGCTATACGGATGACCTTTGAAACAAACATTATGTAGTTAGGAAAAGTTCAGTCGAACTTCGATAACTCGAACATCTTCGGGTCCATGATTTATTTTTCGAAACAGGAGTAGTTAAAATTACTGAGGTTTTCAACCATAGTGCAGTTTATATTTTACTTTTGGTCCTTTGAGATCAGCGTGAATATTCTGTGAAATCGGAAATAAATTATTGGTTTAGACTCATATTCTAGACAGGTTATTAATTATTTGGACCCCATTTTGATTTATATCAGTCTTTGAATCGACTGCCTATTCGAAATTCGCAAAATTGCAGTATGTTTCCTCTGGCTTTCTTTGCCGGATCATTACAGGGTCACTGATGAGGCTTTATTAGCCGAAACTACGTAGTATGACCCATCTTCTTTCTTATGAATGTTTTCATTGCTCTTAAAGGAACTCATGTTTTGATTTTTATTTGCCTTCACTGCAGCTGGTGTTGTGCCGTGTGGCGGCCGTAAAACGTCTCCCCGTACATCAACCATAGTGCAGTTTATATTTTACTTTTGGTCCTTTGAGATCAGCGTGAATATTCTGTGAAATCGGAAATAAATTATTGGTTTAGACTCATATTCTAGACAGGTTATTAATTATTTGGACCCCATTTTGATTTATATCAGTCTTTGAATCGACTGCCTATTCGAAATTCGCAAAATTGCAGTATGTTTCCTCTGGCTTTCTTTGCCGGATCATTACAGGGTCACTGATGAGGCTTTATTAGCCGAAACTACGTAGTATGACCCATCTTCTTTCTTATGAATGTTTTCATTGCTCTTAAAGGAACTCATGTTTTGATTTTTATTTATCATAGTTGCAGGTCATGAAGCATAATGGGTATCACTTTTATATCTTCCCCCAAAATAAAGGTTTGTTTTGTGTACTCATAAGAAAAGCATCAATGAGGCGATTCCAATGAGTACACACAACATACTTTATATAATTCAAATCAGGAAAACTAGAAGCCTCCGTGGTGTAGTGGTTATGCTACTCGCCTTGTAAACCAGGGGTCGCAGGATCGAGCCCGGGCTTCTCCAGACTTTCGGATGAGTCTTTCAACCTAGGTCCCGTCTCCGTATGACCTTAGTTGTTGGTGGGACATAAAACGCAAACACTCACTCATTCAAATCAGGAAAACCTTTCTTAAATATCCAAATACAGTCGAACTTCAATGGCTCGAACACCTTGGGACCTCGAAAATCTGTTCGAGACAGGGGTAGTTCGAGCCACTGAGGTTAATGTTAGGAGGCATAACGAGATACTTTTAAAAGTCTTTTGGTGTTCAATAATGAATATGTATGCTGTATGTACTCATGAGAATCGCATCATCGAGGCGATTCAAATGAGTACACACAGCATACATTTGCAAGATAAAAGTATTAGACTAAAATCTCCTTAATTATCCCCACTATTTCTTATGTAGAGGATTTCTCTAGGGGCTCAAGAATGGGTTCGACGCATCCATGGTAAACGAGCCATCGGTGTTCGAGTCATCGAAGTGCTACTGTATCCAAATACACGGATATCGGGCGGTAAGGGTTGAGTTCTCTATGGAATCAAGAATGAGTCCGAATTAGCCATAAACGAACAATCCATGTTCGATTTTTCGAAGTTCCACTTTAGAATATTGCCTAAGTTTGTGTGCGGACTGGCTGACTTAGCTGAGCGCACAAGCTCAAATGCCCCTTTTCGCTTGGCGTAACCCAGGGCGGAGAGGAGCAAGAGGACCATGGTGGTCCTATATCGCCCACCTGAGCTAACAGATTTAAAATTTCAGGAAGTTCCAGTCTTTACCGAAGGATTTATGCTGATGACAAGGTCAAAACAGGTATATTCAGCATTTAAGGGGACGTAACTCTATGTGAGATAGGCAGACATCACCAGTTTTCAAACTCATCCGAACTTTCATTACCAACCTACTTATATGCTAGTTTCAGGAACATTCGATCAAAACTAAAGGACTTTTTGGTGGTGACAAGGTAAACAACAGGCATTTTCAGCAAAGAATGGGACTTAACTCTGTGAGTTATGTACCAACAATGTTGGTTTGCAAACACATTCAAGCTTAGTTGTTAGTTCCAGGAAGATCCTTTCAAAACTTAGGGACTTATGATGATGACAATGTCTAAAATGGGCATTTTCAGCAATCAAAGGGACATAACTCTATGATAAATAGGCCGACCTCACCAGGTTTTGAACTCATCCAAGCTTTTATCCCTGACTTACTTAATTGTAAGTTTCAAGAAGATCCAATCAAAACTGAAGGGTCTACTTCGATGACAAGGTCAAAAACAGACATTTTCTGCAACCAAAGTGACGAAACTCTATGACAAATAAGCCGACCTCACCGGTTTACGAACTCATTCCAGCTTTTATCCCTGACTTGCTTATACATGTATGTAAGTTTAAGAAGATCTGATAAAAACTGAAGGGGCTATGGTGCTGACAAAGTCAAAAATAGGCATTTTCTGCAATCAAAGGTATGAAACTCTGTGACAAATAGGCAACCCTCACCAATTTTCGAACTCATCCGAGCTTAAATCCCTGACTTACTTGTGAGTAAGTTTCAAGAAATTCCGATCAAAACTGAAGGGGCAGCGGTGATGACAATGTCGAAAATAAGCATTTTCAGCAAGGTAGGGGACATAACTCCGTGATTATTCGACTGACATCTTTAGTTTTCGAACTCCTCCTAGCTTGTATCCCTGACTTTCTTACAAATAAGTTTCAAGAAGATCTGATGAAAACTGAAGGAGTTACTGTGATGACAAGGTCAAAAACATGCATTTTCTGCAATCAAAAGAGCATAAATTTATGATAAATAAGTTGACCTTATCAGTTTTCGAACTCATCTAAGCTTTAATCCAAGACTTACTTACATGTACGTTTCTTGAAGATCCGATAAAAACTGAAGGGGCCACGGTGATTACAATATCAAACTAGAGTGTTAACAAGGTTTTCCTTTGATTTGACCTGGTGACCTACTTTTTGACCCGACATGACCCATATTTGAACTTGACCGACATATTGTCATGATGATCATTCTGACCAAGTTTGATGATGATTGGATCAAAACTGTGGCCTCTAGAGTGTTAACAAGAAAAGTTTACGCACGCACGACGCACGACGCACGACGAACGACGACGCCGGACATCTCAGTCACAAAAGCTCACCATGACCTTCGGTCAGGTGAGCTTAAATATGCATTTTGTGAAATCAAGGGGGACATAACTCTCTGAAATATAGGCCGACCTCAGCATTTTTTAAACCCAGCCGAGGTTTTATCCCTTACTTACTCACATGTAAGTTTCAAAAGATCCGATGAAAACTGAAGGGGATACGGCGATTGTAAGTCTATGGGACCTTATAATGATACCACCGGAAAAGTCTTATGACGAGGAATGCATGTGAAATATGAAAACCCTTCACTGACTTATCGAAAGTTATGGTCAATAGTATTTTTTCAATATGTAGGTCAAGCGTCAAGGTCAAAAGATCAGAAATTATGGTACTACTGGAAAGGTCTTGTGACATGGAATGTACATGTGAAATATGAAAGCCGTACCACTTACCAATCAGATGTTCTGATCAATGTGAAGGTTTTTAAAAAGGAGGTCAAACGTCAAGGTATTGACCACGAGGTCAATTTTATGGCACTAAACAATCAAAGTTTATGGCCAATGTTTAAGTTTAAAAAAGATAGGCTAAATGTCAAGGTCAAGATCAAAGGCTAAAAAATTATGATATCGCTGGGAAGACCTTGTGACATAGAATGACTTGTGAAATATGAAAGCTCTGTCACTTACCAATCAAAAGTTATGGCCAATGTTATAGTTTTTAAAAAGTAGGTAAAACGTGATTGTCAAGGTCACGAGGTAAAAAAATATGGTACCATCGGAACGGTCTTATGACAGGAAATGCGCACATGTGAAATATGAAAGCCAAAAAGTAGGTCAAACGACAAGATTAAGATCATGAGGTCAGAAAATATGGTACCACTGGAAAGGTCTTGTGACAAGAAATGCAGATGTCAAATATGAAAGCCCTGTCGGTTACCATTCAAACGTTATGCCCAATGTTGAGGATTTTGCGGACAGGCAAACAGACAGACGGATAGACAGACCGACCAAAATACTATATGCCCCGAATCTTTGATATCGGGGCATAAAAACAACGAAGTGATATTCTCAGGAGACCTACTTCTTTACCAACAAAAATGATCATGATAATATCAAGAGTAAAAGAAGATAACAAGTAAGATACTAGGAGACGTACAGTATCAAACAGTTGCCCAAAATTGTACAGACAGATAGAAAGTTGTGCCAAAGAGTATAAAAAGAGTGGCAAAACTGAATACAAATTGGTTCATTCATTTCATTATTTGACATACATGGGCAGATATCAGTGTCGTTATTGTTTTCGAGAGTTTGCAAAATCAGACAGTTTGAGAAGACAAAGATTCAGTGATAGTTGTAAAGAGGATAATACAGATATGTCAGGTGGCGAAGGAAGTGTAGTGTCTTCAAGCTCACTGCAGAATTTGGGAAAAGGAGAGGATATCTGGAAAATATGACCATACCAATTCTGAAGATGACACCGAAGACGATGATAGTGCTGAAGAAGATGAGATACCCGAAATAAAGAATATGACACCTAAGTACTGGCCATGGGACCGTATTGCTCAGAAAGCCAATAAAAACTTACAAGATACATTAAACGAGATTGAGGAATACATTTTGGCGGAACATATCTAATATCAACGCAGAAGATGCTGAAGACATGGCATATGAGGAACTCAAACAAGATATACACAAGAGGTCGCATGCTTCTGCAGAAGATTTCTACAGAAGATTTATTGGACTGGCAGAAGCACTGGAGAAAGATCCAGAGCATTATGAAGTTATTCACATGAAAAACCGACCGAGGGACGAGAAAGATTACGATGAAGATGAATCCATGAACAGTGCAATCAAGAAACGCAGAAGAAACTGAATGAATATGATTCAATTGCCTATGACTAGAAAGAGTCTGTGTCAGAGACACATCATAAGACATTAAAACCAACTCAACAACCAAACCGCAAAAATCATTCTTAAACCAGCTTTGCTACAAAAGTGTGATGAAAACGTTAACATGTTAAAGTTTCAAATTGTAAACGATGACCTAATCTTCTGTTCAAAATAAGTTAGTAAGCGGGGCAAATTAATTTGTTTAAAAATTATTCGCGAATCTTTCTTATCTTTGCACCCGTCTCCATTACAAAGAGGTAGTAGTATCTAAACTTGAGATGGCTAGAAATAACATCACATCTCACTGACACTTCATAGTCGCAATTCGTAGTACTCATGAAACCAAAAAAAAAAAAAGATCCTTGAGAAACAATATGAATCTATTGTGATTCTGTTGCTACTATATAAGCCTCAGTATATTTACCAAAACACTTGACGTTTGACAGTCAAGTTTCTATTGCCCACGGTGAAGAAATAAAATCTTGTGATACAAGATTTCATTTCTAATGGAAACTTGTTACTAGATAGCCTCAATGTATGAGCATGATACTATGATGTATTGAGATACAAGACCAACATGATGTCATCTTGTGGTACCCCTTAACCACTTGAACGTTTATCACAAAAATTTTCAACTCTAAGTAATTCATAGAAGGCGCTATAAGTCCCTCGAAATTGAAAACTTTCACAGACAAGGTCTAAGTCATCCCTATAAATTTCAGGTACTTAAAATTTATAGGGATAAAGTCAATCCAGACAAAGACTAAGTCCACATAGGGCGTATATTTTGCCTCAACAAATTACCAGGCTAAATGGCGCGCGGCAAAATATGTGCCCTGCTTTAGTCTTCCAACTACTAATCACATAAGCCCAAGCCTAGCCTAGTCAAGCTAAGATAAAGCGGTGGCGGTATGGGACCAGATAATTGGGACAAAATTACAGGGACTAATTAGGAACCAAATTATATGAACTTAACTTAGTCCCTATAACATGGTCTCTATAATTTGATTCCAATACCGCCACCCTATACTTCTGTCGACAATCTAAGTGACTACATTATATAAAACTCTTTCGGAAATGAACAGATCTTACATCGGTGTGAGGGGTGGATAGAAAAATACGTCCCTAGGGATCACTGTCCGGTATCACTTGGCAAGCCTCGTGATGCCGGACAGTGCCTCTCAGACACATATAAGATGTTTATATGTCGAGATGGGCAAAAATGCAGGTAAGCAGGCAGACAGACAGCGGACAGTCACAATATGACAGAATATTGTAAGTCGGGTTCTTCTTAAAACATTAAGAACAAAATCATTTCATTACCCAAGTATAGAGGTCGTTTCCTGACCGTGTTCGTCGGCTGTCATGAAGTGAATCCGTCACCGATATGATGGACCGCACGCCGCCCTTTATTACAGCCCATTCTGCTACGTGCCTTGTCAAAACCTTGTAGAGACCTCGACCTTGGTATTCTGGTGTTAATCTACCTGCTCGGAGTACGGCCGTCATGCCGTTGTCGATGATATCACAAAGTACAAAACCAACCTGTCAAAGAATGGCAACCTTGTTAAGCATCACGTGAACAAATCCGTGAAATGAACACCCCCTAAACTCCACTTTATATAGAGAAAACTTGAGTTTACGGGGTATACATTATTTTTCTTATTTCTTCTCCAAGACATAGGTTGTGGGTACTCGTTAGAACCGCCTCAATGAAGCGGTTCTAACGTGCACCCAAAACCTATGTTTGCAGTATAAATCAGAAAAATATCACGGATTTTCATCAGAAAAGTAGCCATTTTGGAGCATTATGATAACAAACCCGTGCGACATAGTGCATTTCTTCACATCTCCAAAATGGCTACTTTTCGGATGAAAATCCTTGATATCTTTCTTATTTATACTGCAAACATAGGTTGTGGGCGCTCGTTAGAACCGCCTCATTGAGGCGGTTCTAACGAGTACCCACAACCTATGTCTTGGAGCAAAAATAAGAAAAATAATATTTACCCCCGTAAACCCCAGTTTTCTCTATACAAAGTGGGGTGTAAGGGGGTGTTCATTTCACGGACTTGTTCACGTGATGGATCTGAAAAATGCACTATGTCGCATGGGTGTGTTATCGTAATGGAATAGTCAAAGTACCATTATGATAACGCACCAGTGAGACATAGTGCATTTTTTCACAACTCCAAAATGGCTACTTTTCCTATAAAAATTCGTGATTTTTTTCTTACTTATACTGCAAACAAAGGTCGTGAGTGCTCGTTATAACCGCCTCAAACAGGTACCCACAATCAAGACGGTTCTAACGAGTAACCACAACCAATATCTTAGAGCAGAAATAATGTATACCCCCGTAAACCCAGGTTTTCTCTATCTGAAGTGAGGTATAGGGATGTTCAATTCACGGACTTCATCACGAAAACACGCCTATATAATTTTGACCCCCTTGAACCCCACTTTTATATTGTAAAACTGGGGTTTCCGGGGGTATACCTTATTTTTCTTATTTCTGCTCTAAAATATAGATTGTGGGTCGATGAGGCGGTTCTAACGAGTGCCCACAATTTATATTTTGTGCAGAAATAAGAAAAATATCACAATTTCTCATCCTAAAATTTCAATTTTTTTCGGCGATATATGTGGCATTGTATTTGTATAGGCTTTTTGTTTGCGTAATGTGTTCACGTGATGCTGATAACACTGGTGTGTAGTTTGATTGATTTGAGGTTTAAAGTCCCCATCAACACTATTTAGATCATTTTGGAGACGCTGCTTCCAATTCTGTACGACTTTTACCCGACATTTAGATGAAAAGATATCTCAAACCATGCCGACCAATGAAACCAATAAGGTTTTATGCATGTGCGATCCGACTAGCACCACTTTGACTGGGCAGGCTTAGACCGTCTAAGCGGTTTACCAGTACTCAAATTCGGTCGGTTTCAACTCTGGGTGGAAGCATCGTGCAGTCCAATAGCTCCGATGGGTGGGACTATCACACTGTCGGGTAGAAAAATGGTCCTGAACACAGAATAGTTTGTTTTATCATATGACGTCGCGTCTGAGAGTGTAATAACGCCATGTAATATTTTCAATAATCCACTAGGGGATTAAATATGCAAATTAGGTAGATACGCCCCGTAACGTTACATGTACGACGTCGATAACGGCGTCGCGTTTACTAATGGCGGAAAATTGACATTTTTGTAAACAATCGTGAATAAAATGTGTTTCAAATGCCATATGATAAATAGAATCTTGTATTCGTGCTGATGTATTATTGAATTTATTAAACTCGTTGAGGAAAAGGGATAAAATGCTCGGCGAAGCCTCGCATTTTATCCCTTTTCCTCAACTCGTTTAATAAATTCAAGCCGAGCATTTTATCCCTTTTCCTCAACTCGTTTAATAAATTCAAGCCGAGCATTTTATCCCTTTTCCGCAACGAGTTTAATAAATTCAATAATACATGAACATTCATATAAGATCCGCTATAACCTTTAATTTCAACCCGTATATGACTTGCATCACCAAAATGGGATATTTCTTAACAGCGAGGAACCCTTATCGGATGCTGTGCCGACTTTACTTCATGCTTAAAATACAGAATCTGATATAAAGCTCACCGCAAATAAAATAATCAAAGCATTGAGAGTTCTGGTGTGTCGATTTTCTGTGAATGTAGGCCGGGAAAATAGTCCTAAAACTGTTTTGTTTAACCCTTTAAGGAGAATGGGAACACCGAGCAGATTTTTCTGCCATCTTTCAAAGAGAGACGACTTTCGGTACTTCCTGTTCGTTTTTCGGTAAGCCCTGTCCCACTGAAAAAGGAATCTACTCTAAAAGGAAAAAACATGCTCCTCGGGAGCAAATTCTTACCTTTAAGAGTTGACCCATTCTGACATGGGAGCCAAAAATGATTTTGCAGGGGTTTCCTCCCCTGAAAGTGTGGCCTTTCCCCTTAAGAATAAAGCGTATATCCTGATCACACGATGCTTGTTGCTGCGAGAAAAAGTAAAATATGACCGATCGCAGCATGTGGAGTCAACCGTGATCTATCGGTTATTCTCAATAGACATTATAAGCATAACTTCTCAAATGCACACATAAGAAGCATCGAAGGGTGCGAAAGATCGATTCCGGGCTTCTCCAGAGTTTCGGATGCGTCTTTAAACCGAGCCCGTCTCTATATTACCGTTGTTGTTGGAGGGACGTAAAACACATTAACAAACAAACTCACAGGCACTTAGAATCTACTATAAATTGGCCCGTGCAAACGCGGGTAGGTGTTGGTGCAATCATTCATCACGTGAACAAGTACGTGAAATGAACAATCCCCATAAACCCCACTTCATACAGAGAAAACTGGGTTTTACGGGGTATACATTATTTTTTTCTTATTTCTGCTCCAAGACATTGACTGTTGGTACTCGCTTGAACCGCCTCAATGAGGCGGCTCTACGTTTGCAGTATTAACAAGAGCATAAAAATGGATTTTAGTCAGAAAATTAGCCGTTTTGGGGATGTAAAAAAAATGCACTATGTCGTATTGATTTTGGTGGAAAAAGCTATTGATATGATAGAAATATTGCCAGTTTTCCTAGTAAGTAATTTTTCTAAACAAGGAAGGCCAAATATAGTTGATTGAAACGGGAAGCAAAAAAAGTATGACAATCTAATGAGTCATATTAACATTCGATTTTTTTAATTTCTGAGGGAAACGGAGACCCGTGTGAAGTGTTTAAGAACACAACATTGCCAGAAACTCCGATGTTTAAGACAGAGACTTCAGTATCCCCTGTGCTATATCCTGTTCAATAACACTTCACCTCAATATCAACAAAGTTTCAGCTTTATCTTTATACAATAATCACTTTCTTAAAAGTTTGTGAACTGTAACCTCAAAAAGACATGCCCTGTTCCACGTCATAATCGTACTATGCATCAACTGAGGAAAATTTAGGTAAACAATTAGCCAGAAATTAATTAATTTCTTATTATCCTTAAAATAACTCATTACGATAACACACCCGTGCTACATAGTGCATTTTTTCACATCTCCAAAACGGCTACTTTTCTGATGAAAACACTGCAAACATAGGTTGTGGGTGCTCGTTAGAACCGCCTCATTGATGCGATTCTAACGAGTACCCACAACCTATGTCTTGGAGCAAAAATAAGAAAAATAATGCATACCCCCGTAAACCCAAGTTTCCCTATATAAAGTAGGGTATAGGTGGGTCTCCATTTCACGAACTTCTTCACGTGGTGTCTATTAAAATTTAGTGAACTGTAACTTTGGAAAAAAGATGCACAGTCTTACTGTCCGCATAGTTTTAGCCTGGTCAGGTGAAAATTGTAGGAGTGAGCATAAAGTGAAGTATCACTCAAAGAATCAATATAACTCTGTTCAAATTTGGTGAACCGTAACCGAGAAATCAAAGCAAGCAACTGCGAAAAGCACCGATCAGACTGCGCGGAAACGCATGCTAATCTTCATCTGTTTTACTTGCAGAGAATGTTCTAGAAATTGAACCACGCAAACGCGAGGTAGATATTGCAAAACACAAGAGGGCCCAGAGGGCCCTGAATCGCTCACCTGAGTATCAGTGTCTCTAGTGCATTCTTGGCCCAAGGGCTATAATTTGAATAAACTTGGTAGCGGTCCACTAGATAAGGCTTCAGACTAAATATCAAAGACCTGGACCTTCTGGTTTCAGACAAGAAGATTTTTAAAGGATGTCCCTATATGAGCCTATGTAAAACCAGCGGGCCCTGGCGCGTGGGCATTTTTGGCGCCAGGGCTATAATTTGACCAATCTCAGCAGAGGTTCACTAGTTGAAGCTTCACACCAGATATCAAAGACCTGGGCCTTCTGGTTTCGGATAAGAAGATTTTTAAATGTGTTTTCCTATATATGTCTATGTAAAACTAGTGGGTCCCAGCGCAGGGACATTTTTTGGCCCAAAGGCTATAATTTGAACAATCTTGGTAGAGGTCCATTAGATGACGCTTCATACTAAATATCAAAGACCTGGGCCTTGCGGTATCAGAGAAGATTGTCTAAAGATTTTCCCTATATAAGCCTATGTAAAACCAAAGGGCCCCGGGGCGGGGGCATTTTTGGCCCCAGCACTATAATTTGAACAATCTTGGTAGGGGTCCACTAGATGAAGCTTCATACCAAATAGCAAAGACCTGGGCCATGCGTTTTCAGAGAAGAAGATTTTTAAGATTTTCCCTATATAAGCCCACGTAAAACCAAAGGGCCCTGGAGCGGGGGCATTTTTAACACCATCACTATAATTTGAACCATCTTGGTAAAGGTCCACTAGATGAAGCTTCATACCGAATATCAAAGATCAGGGCCTTGCGGTTTCAGAGAAGAAGGCTTTTAAATGTTTCCCTATATAAGCCCATGTAAAACCAAAGGGCCCCGGGCGGGGGCATTTTTGGCCCCAGCACTATAACTTGAACAATCTTGGTAGGGGTCCTTTAGATGAAGCTTCATACAAAATATCAAAGACCTGGGCCTTGCAGTTTCAGAGAAGAAGATTTTTAAAGATTTTCCCTATCTAATCCTTTGTAAAACCAAAGGAACTCGGGGCGTGGGCATTTTTCCTCCAGCACTATAATTTGAACAATCTTGGTAGGGGTCCACTAGATGAAGTTTCATACCAAATATCAAAGACCTGGGCCTTGTGGTTTCAGAGAAGAAGATTTTTGTAGTTTTTAGTGAAAAAAATCTATTTTGGCTCCTGTGACCTAGATGTGCAATGGACCGGAACCATTTGAACAACTTTGAAAGGGGACCACCTAAGGATCATTCCTGTGAAGTTTGGTAAAAATCCGATCAGTGGTTTAGGAGGAGATGTCGTTTGAAGAAAAAGTTTACCGACGCACGCACGCACGACGGACAAAAGTGATCCCAAAAGCTCACCTCGTCACTACGTGATAGGTGAGCTAAAAACACTAATTAGGCAGTGACGAGGGCCGTAACTCTGTCAAAAATTGACGGATTTTTTACCCATTAACAATCCCACACCACACATCCCAATTTGCTTCCTTTAGTGTTTTATACTGCAAAGATCCATCAAGATATTCACTAAAGTACAGGAGAAACGGGCCAAAAGTCATTTTTCACATCCATTAAGGGCAGATAACTCATGAACAAGGCTAGTTAGAGTGCTTGCTTTAGAGGTCTATATATCTGTGAAGTTACATCTATATCATTACGAAAACACGCCTACACACATTACGAAAACACGCACATACAAATACACTGTAAATTTTACTGCCGTAAAATTGAAAAATTTAAGATGAAAAAAGTCTGATATTTTGTCTTATTTCTGCTCAAAATATACATTGTGGGTACACGTTAGAACCTCCTTGTCGAGGCGGTTCTAACAAGTACCCACAATGTATATTTTAGAGCAGAAATAAGAACAAGAGGGCCCAATGCCCCTATATCGCCACCCTGTGTACCAGAAAATCATTAGTATAGGCGACCACTTGACATCGCTGCATACTAAATATCTAATCTCAGGCAAAGCGGTTCGAGTCGGTCCGTCCAGGCTTATAAACCCTATTAGTTTCATTGGGCGACAGGGCTTGAGATGCCATTTCATCTCAATGTCGGGTTAAAGTCCACAAAATTGGAGGCAACGTCTCCAAAATATCCTATACAGTGTTGGCGGGGACGTAAAACTTCAAATCAAACAAAATCTGGGCCTTATGGTTTTGGAGAAGAGTTTTGATTTTTTTCAGGGGTGCAAGTCTATGCTTATAAACCCTATTAGTTAAGATCCACCAAGATATTCACTAAAGTACAGGAGAAACGGGCCAAAACCCATTTTTCAATCCATTAAGGGCAGATAACACATGATCAAGGTTAGTTAGAGTGCTTGCTTTAGAGGTCTATATATCTGTGAAGTTACATATATATCATTACGAAAAAACGCCTATCACGCCCATACAAATACACTGTAAATTTTACTGCCGTAAAAGTGAAAAATTTAAAATGAAAAATTGTGATATTTTTTCTAATTTCTGCTCGAAAAATACATTGTGGGTACACGTCAGAACCTCCTCATCGAGGCTCGAAAAATACATTGTGGGTACACGTCAGAACCTCCTCATCGAGGCGGTTCTAACGAGTACCCACAATGTATACTTTCGAGCAGAAATAAGAACAAGAGGGCCCAATGGCCCTATATCGCCCACCTGTGTACCAGGAAATCATTAGTGTAGGCGACCACTTGAAAAATACATTGTGGGTACACGTCAGAACCTCCTCATCGAGGCGGTTCTAACGAGTACCCACAATGTATACTTTCGAGCAGAAATAAGAACAAGAGGGCCCAATGGCCCTATATCGCCCACCTGTGTACCAGGAAATCATTAGTGTAGGCGACCACTTGACATTGCTGCATACTAAATATCTAACCTCAGGCAAAGCGGTTCGAGTCGGTCCGTCCAGGCTTATAAACCCTATTAGTTTAATTAGGCGACAGGGCTAGAGATGCCATTTCATCTCAATGTCGGGTAAAAGTCCACAAAATTGGAGGCAACGTCTCCAAAATAATTTATACAGTGTTGACGGGGACGTAAAAACCTCAAATCAAACAAAATCTGGGCCTTATGGTTTGGAGAAGATTTTTGAAGTTTTTTTTTTCAGGGGTCCGAGCTAGTCTTTGCTTAAAAACCCTATAAGTTTCATTGGGCGACAGGGCTTGAGATGCCATTTCATCTCAATGTCGGGTAAAAGTCCCACAAAATTGGAGGCAACGTCTCCAAAATATCCTATACAGTGTTGACGGGGACGTAAAAACTCAAATCAAACAAAATCTGGGCTTTATGGTTTTGGAGAAGAAGATTTTTGGATTTTTTTTTCAGTATAAGTCTATATGAGCTAATGAGCCCTAAGGCGTGGCCAATTTTGACCCAAAGGGCATGGTTGGCACGATTTATGTAGGCGACCATTTTATGTTGCTATATACTAAATATCTAAGGTCTGTACTTCATGGTTTCAAAGAAGCTGTTTGAAGTTTTTTTTCATTATAAGTTTATTGGAGTTAAGGGGCCACATGATTTGGCCAATTTGAACCCCGGTGGCATGATTGGCAGGATTCATGTAGGCGACCACTCAACATTGCTACATGCTAAATACCTAAGCTCTGGGCCTTATGGTTTCAGAGAAGAAGATTTTTGAAGTTTTTCCATTTTAAGTTGTTGTTGTTTTTTATTTTAAGTCTATGGTAGCTAATGGGCCCATTGGCGTGGCCAATTTTTGCCCAAGGATTTCTTAAGATGACCATTTCATGTTGCTACATGCTAAATATCTGAGCACTGGGACTTATGGTTTCAGAGGAGAAGATTTTTTAAGTATTTGTTTCCATTATAAGTCTATGGGAGCTAATGGGCCCATGGCCGTGGCCAATTTTGACCCCAGGGGCATGGTTGTAAGGATCTATGTAGGTGACCACTTGACATTGCTACAAGCTATATATTAAAGCTCTGGGTCCTGTGGTTTCAGAGAAGAAGATTTTTGAAGCCTTGCCAATTGTAAGTCTATGGAGCTAAAGAGCCCTTGGGTGTGGCCAATTTGGATTCCAGGGGCATAATTGGCAGGATTTATATAGGTGGTCACTTGACGTTGCTAGATACTCAATATCTAAGCTCTAGGCCTTATGGTTTCAGAGAAGAAGATTTTTGAAGTTTTTTTTTTTTCCATTATAAGTCAATAGGAGCTGATGAGCTCGGGCGCGGCCAATATTGACCCCGGGGGCAGGGTTAGCTTGATTTATGTAGATGACTATTTTATGTTGCTATATACTAAATAACTAAGCCCTGTGCTTCATAGTATCAGAGAAGAAGATTTTGAAGCTTTTTTCCAATATGAGTCTATGGGGCGTGGCGAATTTGGACCCCAGGGGCATGATTGGCAGGATTTATGTAGGTGACCACTTGCCGTTGCTACATGCTAAATATCTACCCTGTGCTTTCAGAGAAGAAGATTTTTGAAGTTTTTTCCCCTTATAAGTCTATGGGAGCTGATGAGCCCCGGCACGTGGCCAATTTTGGCCCCAGGGGTATGGTTAGCAGGATTTATGTAGGTGACTATTTTATGTTGCTACATACTAAATAGCTAAGCACTGTGCTTCATGATTTCAGAGAAGAGATTTTTTAAGCTTTTTTCCATAATAAGTCTTTGGCAGCTAAGGGGTCCCGGGGCGTGGCCAATTTGGACCCCAGGGGCATGACTGGCAGGATTTATGTAGGCGACCACTTGAGGTGGCTACAAGCTAAATATCTAAGCTCTTGACCCTGTGGTTTCAGAGGAGAAGATGTTTTTATTTTTTTTTTCCATTGTAAGTCTATGAGTTATATGTTGCCATGGCAACCAGAATTCCGATCAGCCCAAAAACCTTATGCAGCCTTCCCCCTACCTGATGATGCTTCTCATGAAAATTTGATCAAGATTGGCCATGGGGTATTAGTGATATACTTATTTGAAATTGTTTACGGATGCACGGACGCACACACGGACAAAACGTGATAAAAAAAACTCACCTTGCCAATTCGTGACAGGTTAGCTAAAAATACGGTTTACCCCTGTAAACCCATGTTTTACTATATAAAAGTGGGGTTCAAGGGGGTCAAAACTATATAGGCATGTTTTCGTAGTGCAAATACATTGTACATTTTATGCCGAAAAAAAAAAACGAATTTTTTTCATGAAAAATTGTGATTTTTTTCTGCTCAAATATAGATTGTGGGTACACGTTAGAACCGCTTGATCGAGGCGGCTCTAACGAGTACCCACAAGCTATATTTTAGAACAGAAATAAGAAAAATACGGTTTACCTCTTGTAAACCCCAGTTTTATTTATAAAAGTGGGGTTCAATGGGGTCAGAATTATATAGGCGTGTTTCGTGATGTATTCCATTGAGTAAAGGAATAAGAGTTAAAAACATTTAATGGAAATTGTTAACAGGCATAACTCTGTCAAATGGTAAAGAATTTTGCCTTTTAACAATCCCAAACCACACATCACATCACTAGTTTAATACCAAAGTGTATGCAAAATTTGAAGAAGATCCGAAAAACAAATACTCAAGCAATCGATAGGAAACGCCCCAAAAACCACTTATTTGGAACTGGCAAGAGCCATAACTCTGGCAAGCGTTTGCGGATTTTGCCCATTAACAATCCTATACCACACATTCTGGTACATGTATAAATGTGTATGCAAAATTTGAAGAAAGAAAAGTCAATAAATAAATAAAAATAAAAATCCGTGCAGAAATACCCAAATTATTGATCGAAAATGGCACGGACGGACAGGCGGTCGTTCTCACGAATGCTATTGGGTTAGGTACTTCAAAAGTAAAACATTACATAACACCGACCGGCCCCGATAGCTCAGTTGGTAGAGTGTCCGCTCCGGGGAACGGGAGGTCTCGGGTTCGATCCCGGGCCGCGACATACCAAAGTCGTTAAAAATGGTACTAGCTGCTCCTCGTTTGGCACTCAGATTTACGGGGTAGAGCTAGGACTGGTCGATCCAGTGTCAGGATAATGTGACTGGGTGTGGTATCATGTAATGTGTCTGGGACATGATACTTCAGTGAGGCGGCACTATAAACGTGAGCATTGAGCTCCCTGTCGCAACCAGACACCGTCGTGATATGACTGAAAAATTGTTGAAAGCGACGTTAAACCCGAATTCACACACACATTACATAACACCGAAGAAACAAAAGTGGTCCAAAATACCTAACAAATTTGTTAGCTTCTTTTGCGGGCTACAGAATAAATGGCAAGTACCCAACACCATAATACCAAACTAGTGTCTATTCGTTTTCCCGGATATACGGACAGATGGACGGATAGACACTGGAAGGTATAACATGTTACCCACCACGATCATGTGGTGGGGCATAATGAAAATTCGACCATTTCCATTACGAAAACAAGCCTATACAAATACATTGTAAACTAAATACCGCCGAAAAAGCGAAAAGATGAACAATTGTGAAATGTTTCTTATATCTGCTCAAAATATAGATTCTGGGTACACGTTAGAACCGGCTCATTGAGGCGGTTCTAACGAGTACCCACAATCTATATTTTAGAGCAGAAATAAGAAAAATAAGGTTTACCCCTGTAAACCCCAGTTTTACAATATAAAAGTGGGGTTTAAGGGGATCAAAATTATATTATGCGTATTTCTACGCTGACACCTAAACGAGCCCGGTGACCTATCTCTTTTAATGCACGTTGTCAATGTTCGTAGACTACGTACATAACGCATACGTATTACATGTATTTTTTTAGAGCACACTTAGGTAGTCATTATTAACCCTTTTTGTACCAAATGGAATCTTCCTTCTTATATAAAGGAGGAGTCCATTTCGAAATTTAGGGGTGTCAGGTTGTGTTTTCCTCAAAAAATTTTGTTTGGAAACTGGCTTAACTTTTTTGCAAACAGTGTAGGTCCAGATCATACGCCGCGTTCTGCGGCGTTTGTTCTGGGCCTGCACTGTTTGCCAGGGTACCCGTTTTGGGGTTTCTGGTACAAAATGGGTTAAGTGTCACACCAGAGCCACTCATGCGACACTCTGCAATTCCTTATGTAAAGATATATAACAGATATGAAGAATCTCTGGTTCGCACGGAGGTTTTACGAGGGCTGATTGATATATTGTGAGCCTCGAATTGAAGGGTATGCACGGATGTTCTTTTTAAGTCCACCTATTCTCTGACTATATAGGGCCGTGTACCCAAGGACTAGTCTCATTTGGTCAGTTTATACCGACGAAGTTCGTAGCACTCTAAAGTAAACAAGACAAGCAGCTTTTGCAAACTGGAGAAAATCAGTGAAAGAGCAGTGATCCAATATTTGCATAAAAAAGGTTTAACAACTAAGGATAACCATAATGATATGGTAGCAACACAAGGGAAAGATGCCCCTTCATATGCTACAGTGAAATGGTGGGTGGCGGAATATAAGCGCCGGCAGACAGAGCCTTGAGGATGGCCCCCGTCCTGGAAGGCCTGTCAATGTTGCAACCCCAGAAATGGTCAATAAAGTCCATGATATTGTTATGACTGACAGACGAGTCACAGAAAGCTATATAGCCAGTAGAGTTGGCATTTCACAGGAAAGAGTACATTCCATTCTGACAGAGGATCTTGAAATGAGAAAGTTTTCGGCCCGATGGGTACCAACTACCAAGACTTCTGACAGTTGATCAGAAACTCACAGGGGCCAGTTGTTCAAAGCATCGTTAGCTTAACGAGCTCGTTAGTGGTCATATTGTTAACTCTTCTAGCAAGTACAATATCGTAAATTTTGGTATTTTTGCTGAAAAATGTGAGCAGCTTTTGGGTCCGCAGCTGCTCACATTTTTTCAGCAAAAATTTCAGCATACTTGCCATATTTAATGATCAAAGTTTTAACGATACGTTAACTAACAACGTCGTTAGTTTTGAACAACTGGCCCCAGGCGTACATCGTCGCGCGCTAATCTTAACCTTTTTGAGGAAGATCCTGGCAACTTTCTTCAGAGATTTGTCATGTCACCATGGATGAAAAATGGGTCCATCAGAGGCCAAACAACAATCGAAACAATGGAAGCACCCTTGCTCACTCCCGCCAAAGAAGGCAAATACTTTTCCATAAGCCGGCCCCCGCCCATCGGGGCTTGTAGAAATAGATGGGCTTCATGCTGCTTCCACGGAAAGCTGACACCGACCCGCACACGAGTACTGGTAAACCGCTTAGAGGATCTAAAGCGGTGCGAGGCGGGACCGTCCATGGTTATAAACCCATTTGGTTTCATTGGGCGACAGGGCTTGAGATGTCATTTCATCTCAATGTCGGGTAAAAGTCCCACAAAACTAGAAGCAACGTCTCCAAAATCACATTTACAGTGTTGACGGGGACGTTAAACCTCAAATCAAACAAAACTGTTCCATCAGCTTGGAAGGTTATGGCCTCGGTTTTCTAGGATGCAGATGGTATTCTGCTGATATACGCTGTTACAGAAAAATATTAAACTTAAGCGCCGCGAAAACCTCACTAAAGGTGTATTGTTCCAAAAGGACAATGCTCCTGTTCACAAGTCTGTCATTGCTTAGGCTGCCATTCACGATTGTGGCTTTAAATTGATTGAGCAGACCACTCAACATTGCTACATGCTAAATACCTAAGCTCTGGGCCTTATGGTTTCAGAGAAGAAGATTTTTGAAGTTTTTCCATTTTAAGTTGTTGTTGTTTTTTATTTTAAGTCTATGGTAGCTAATGGGCCCATGGGCGTGGCCAATTTTTGCCCAAGGATTTCTTAAGATGACCATTTCATGTTGCTACATGCTAAATATCTGAGCACTGGGACTTATGGTTTCAGAGGAGAAGATTTTTTAAGTATTTGTTTCCATTATAAGTCTATGGGAGCTAATGGGCCCATGGCCGTGGCCAATTTTGACCCCAGGGGCATGGTTGTAAGGATCTATGTAGGTGACCACTTGACATTGCTACAAGCTATATATTAAAGCTCTGGGTCCTGTGGTTTCAGAGAAGAAGATTTTTGAAGCCTTGCCAATTGTAAGTCTATGGAGCTAAAGAGCCCTTGGGTGTGGCCAATTTGGATTCCAGGGGCATAATTGGCAGGATTTATATAGGTGGTCACTTGACGTTGCTAGATACTCAATATCTAAGCTCTAGGCCTTATGGTTTCAGAGAAGAAGAATTTTGAAGTTTTTTTTTCCATTATAAGTCAATAGGAGCTGATGAGCTCGGGCGCGGCCAATATTGACCCCGGGGGCAGGGTTAGCTTGATTTATGTAGATGACTATTTTATGTTGCTATATACTAAATAACTAAGCCCTGTGCTTCATAGTATAAGAGAAGAAGATTTTGAAGCTTTTTTCCAATATGAGTCTATGGGGCGTGGCGAATTTGGACCCCAGGGGCATGATTGGCAGGATTTATGTAGGTGACCACTTGCCGTTGCTACATGCTAAATATCTACCCTGTGCTTTCAGAGAAGAAGATTTTTGAAGTTTTTTCCCCTTATAAGTCTATGGGAGCTGATGAGCCCCGGCACGTGGCCAATTTTGGCCCCAGGGATATGGTTAGCAGGATTTATGTAGGTGACTATTTTATGTTGCTACATACTAAATAGCTAAGCACTGTGCTTCATGATTTCAGAGAAGAGATTTTTTAATCTTTTTTCCATTATAAGTCTTTGGCAGCTAAGGGGTCCCGGGGTGTGGCCAATTTGGACCCCAGGGGCATGACTGGCAGGATTTATGTAGGTGACCACTTGAGGTGGCTACAAGCTAAATATCTAAGCTCTTGACCCTGTGGTTTCAGAGGAGAAGATGTTTTTATTTTTTTTCCATTGTAAGTCTATGAGTTATATGCTGCCATGGCAACCAGAATTCCGATCAGCCCAAAAACCTTATGCAGCCTTCCCCCTACCTGATGATGCTTCTCATGAAAATTTGATCAAGATTGGCCATGGGGTATTAGTGATATACTTATTTGAAATTGTTTACGAATGCACGGACGCACACACGGACAAAACGTGATAAAAAAAACTCACCTTGCCAATTCGTGACAGGTGAGCTAAAAATACGTTTTACCCCTGTAAACCCATGTTTTACTGTATAAAAGTGGGGTTCAAGGGGGTCAAAACTATATAGGCATGCTTTCGTAGTGCAAATACATTGTACATTTTATGCCGAAAAAAAAAAACGAATTTTTTTCATGAAAAATTGTGATTTTTTTCTGCTCAAATATAGATTGTGGGTACACGTTAGAACCGCTTGATCGAGGCGGCTCTAACGAGTACCCACAAGCTATATTTTAGAACAGAAATAAGAAAAATACGGTTTACCTCTTGTAAACCCCAGTTTTATTTATAAAAGTGGGGTTCAATGGGGTCAGAATTATATAGGCGTGTTTCGTGATGTATTCCATTGAGTAAAGGAATAAGAGTTAAAAACATTTAATGGAAATTGTTAACAGGCATAACTCTGTCAAATGGTAAAGAATTTTGCCTTTTAACAATCCCAAACCACACATCACATCACTAGTTTAATACCAAAGTGTATGCAAAATTTGAAGAAGATCCGAAAAACAAATACTCAAGCAATCGATAGGAAACGCCCCAAAAACCACTTATTTGGAACTGGCAAGAGCCATAACTTTGGCAAGCGTTTGCGGATTTTGCCCATTAACAATCCTATACCACACATCCTGGTATAAATGTGATTGCAAAATTTGAAGAAAAAATTAAATAAATAAATAAAAATAAAAAAGAAAAAATCCGTGCAGAAATACCCAAATTATTGACAGAAAATGGCACGGACGGACAGGCGGTCGGTCTCACGAATGCTCTTGGGTTAGGTACTTCAAAAGGAAAACATTACATAACACCGAAGAAACAAAAATGGTCCTTTATATCCAACAAATTTGTTGGCTTCTTTTGCGGGCTACAGAATAAATGACAAGAACCCAACACCGTAATACCAAACTAGTGTCTATTCGTTTCCCCGGATATACGGACAGATGGACGGATAGACACTGGAAGGTAAAACATGATACCCCACCACGATCATGCGATGGAGCACGATCATGTGATCAGACGCCGCGTTCTACGGCGTTTGTTCTGGGCCCGAACTGTTTGCCAGGGTACCCGTTTTGGGGGTTTCTGGTACAAAATGGGTTAAGAGTCACACCAGAGCCACTCATGCGCCACTCTGCCATTCCTTATGTAAAGATATATAACAGATATGAAGAATCGCTGCTTCGTGGTTCGCGCGGAGGTTTGACGAGGGCTGATTGATATATTGTGAGCCTCGTATTGAAGGGTACGCACGGATGTTCTTTTTAAGTCCTATTATTCTCTGACTATATAGGGCCGTGTACCCTAGGACTAGTCTAATTTGGTCAGTTTATACCGACGAGGTAGCACTCTAAAGTAAACAAGACAAGCAGCTTTTGCAAAATGGAGACGATCAGTGAAAGAGCAGTGATCCAATATTTGCATAAAAAAGGTTTAACAACTAAGGATATCCATAATGATACGGTAGCAACACAAGGGAATGATGCCCCTTCATATGCTACAGTGAAATGGTGGGTGGCGGAATTTAAGCGCGGCAGACAGAGCCTTGAGGATGACCCCCGTCCTGGAAGGCCTGTCAATGTTGCAACCCCAGAAATGGCCAATAAAGTCCATGATATTGTTATGACTGACAGACGAGTCACAGAAAGCTATATAGCCAGTAGAGTTGGCATTTCACAGGAAAGAGTACATTCCATTCTGACAGAGGATCTTGAAATGAGAAAGTTTTCGGCCCGATGAGTACCAAGACTTCTGACAGCTGATCAGAAACTCACCAGGGGCCAGTTGTTCAAAGCATCGTTAGCTTAAAGAGCTCGTTAGTGGTCATATTGTTAACTCTTCTAGCAAGTACAATATCGTAAATTTTGGTATTTTTGCTGAAAAAAATGTGAGCAGCTTTTGCGTCCGCAAAAGCTGCTCACATTTTTCACCAAAACTTTCAGCATGCTTGCCATATTTAATGATCAAAGTTTGAACGATACGTTAACTAACGACGTCGTTAGTTTTGAACAACTGGCCCCAGGCGTACATCGTCGCGTGCTAATCTTAACCTTTTCGAGAAAGATCCTGGTAACTTTCTTCAGAGATTTGTATTGTCACTATGGATGAAAAATGGGTCCATCAGAGGCCAAATAACAATCGAAACAATGAAAGCACCCTTGCTCACTCCCAACAAAGAAGGCAAATACTGTTCCATAAGCCGGCCCCCGCCCAATCGAGCTTGCAGAAATAGATGGGCTGCATGCTGCTTCCACGGATAGCTGACACCGAGTACTGGTAAACCGCTTAGAGGATCTAAGCTTGCCCAGGTAAAGCGGTGCGAGGCATGACCGCCCATGGTTATAAACCCATTTGGTTTCATTGGGCGGCAGGGCTTGAGATGTCATTTCATCTCAATGTCGGGTAAAAGTCCCACAAAGTTGGAAGCAACGTCTCCAAAATGACCTTTACAAAGTTGACGGGGACGTTAAACCTCAAATCAAACAAAACTGTTCCATCAGCTGGGAAGGTTATGGCCTCGGTTTTCTAGGATGCAGATGGTATTCTGCTGATATATGCTATTACGGAAAGCGCCGCGAAAAGCTCACTAAAGGTGTGTTGTTCCATTAGGACAATGCTCCTGTTCACAAGCCTGTCATTGCTAAGGCTGCCATTAACGATTGTGGCTTTAAATTGATTGAGCAACCGCCTTATTGACCTGATCTTGCTCCATCAGACTTTTATCTATTTCCAAAACTGAAATCGGCTATGCAGGATTCTATTTAAAACGCATTTTATTTATGATTTTGACAGAGAGGCCCCCGCCCATCGGGGCTTGAAGAAATAGATGGGCTGCATGATGCTTCAACGCAGAGCTGAAACCGAGCGCGAAAAAGTACTGGTAAACCGCATAGAGGATCTAAGCCTGACCAGGCAAAGCGGTGCGAGTCGGACCGTCCATGCTTATAAACCCTATTGGTTTCATTGGGCGATAGGGCTTGAGATGTCATTTTATCTCAATGTCGGGTAAAAGTCCCGAAAAATTGAAAGCAACGTCTCCAAAATGACCTATACGGTGTTGACAAAGAAATCAATATTCTGTCATTAGTACACGCGAAGGACGTCTGTAGAATGACACGGCCTCCTGTCTTCCGGAAGTAGATGGTTTACAACAAAATGCATTCCCGAATAAAGTCGATCTCATTACGAAAACATGCCTATACAAATACATTGTAAATTTTACCGCCGAAAAAAACGACAATTTTCAAATGAAAAATTGTAATATTTTTCTTATTTCTGTTCAAAATATAGAATGTGGGTTCTCGTTAGAACCGCCTCATCGAGTTGTTCTAACTAGTACCCACAATTTTAAATTTTAGAGCAGAAATAAAAAAAAAATAAGGTTTACCCCTGTAAACCCCAGTTTTACTATATAAAAGTGGGGTTCAAGGGGGTCAGAATTATATAGGCAAGTTTTCGTATTGCGTAAATGAAGCTTGTTCCCTTTTTGGGTTAGCGTCATAAGTGAACGCGAAGACCATTGTTTGTTTGGTTGGTTTGGTTTGAGGCTTAACGTCCCCATCAGCTCTGTATAAGTCATTTTGGAGACGCTGCTTCCAATTTTGTGGGACTTTTATCCAACATTGAAATGAAATAACATCTAAAGCCCGGTCGCCCAATCTAACCAATAGAGTTTAAAAGCATGACCACTCTGTTTACAAGTAGTTTCAGATATGCGTGGAAGCATCATGCAGTCCAGCTATTTCTTCAAGCCCCGATGGGCGGGGGCCGACAAAGACCATTAACCTGTTTATTACAATTATGAATCAAACCGTCTAGATAAAAAATATGTTAGGCCCATATCAATTGAGCATTAATTTGAAATTCGCCTTTGTTATACACAGTGATCGGTTGAAAATCTTAAAATCCATGCGTATATTTCGTGTTCACAATTATGATTTTTTACTTTTTACAAAGGGGAAATCATCCAATGTTCACATCACATTAACAAGACTGTGTAATGAACACGCATCTAAATTCTAAAGTTATGTAGAGAAAACGGGCGTTGCAGGGGTATATATTATTTTCTTGTTATTGTTCCAGGACATAGGTTGTGTGTACTCCTTAGAACCCTTTCTGGCAGGTGGTTTTCTAAAAAGAACCAAGCAACTATGTTTGGACTATTAATAAGAAAACAATATTTTTTTTTATCAGAACAAAAATGTCTCGCGGCTGTGTTATTCCACTGTGTCTTGAGAATGTGTTTCGAAGATGGGGTTTTGCACTATATCTTGCGGATGTGTTATTGCACTATGTCTCGCGGATGTGTTATTGCATTATATCTTGCGGATGAGATATTGCACTATGTCTCGCGAATGTGTTATTGTCTCGCGGATGTGTTATTGCACGATGTCCCATGGATGTGTTATTGCACTATGTCTCGCGGATGTGTTATTGCACTATGTCTCGCGAATGTATTATTGCACTATGTCTCGCGGATGTGTTATTGATTGTGTCTCGCAAATGTGTTATCGTAATGACGTGAAAAATATGAACAGTACCTACCATTTTCTCATCAACAAACATGGCCGCCGGATATGCGTTTGGTAGAGATACAAAGCTGTCATAGAATGCTGGGAGATAATCCTGTCCATCATAGACGTTGCCATGTATTCCCAGAACAGCTTTCCTATCTTCTAGCGTCACTCTCCTAATAAATGGGTCTTGTTGGATTTCGGACATACCGCGTGTTTATGGCTTCAATTACAACTGCAATAAATACAGCAATGTACAGTATAATTCTTCTTTTAAGTTCACCTTTTGGACTATTCTTTAAGACCACTTTTGAAAAGTCCAAATGGCGGTAGTTTCCTACAGGACGCTATGTGTGGAAAACAAATAAACAAGAAATAGAAAACAAAAATTGAAGCCTTTTTTGGGTCGACTGCTCGACCCAAAGTTATTGAGCAAACAAGGTTTTCAAAGCTGATATCCATGTCACAATTACAAAAACACACCTATACAAATGCATTGTAAACTTTACCACCGAAAAAAACGACATTTTTAAGATGAAAAATTGTGATATTTTTCTTATTTCTGCTCAAAATATAGATTGTGGGCACTCGTTAGAACCGCCTCGACGCGGTTCTAACGAGTACCCACACTCTATAGTTTAGAGCAGAAATAAGAAAATTAAGGTTTACTCCTGTAAACCCCAGTTTTATTATATAAAAGTGGGTTCAGAGGGGTCAAAATTATATCGGTGTGTTTTCGTGCTAACTATCACTGATTTGAAGGAAATCCAGGTAAAGATAATTTATTAATGAAGTTGGTCATCCGGGTATTCTCGATAGTCACGTGACTTTCTGCACAGCAACCAAAACGGAGGTGAAAAGCTACGCCATTTTGAGTTACCTTTTAATTGAATAGGAACGATATTCACACGTAAAATTCTGAGAGACTGAAAAGAAAATGCCTAAAATATGCAGTGCAGGTGGTTTTACACATCACCACCTACAACAGAATAAACAGTTGTCCTCATACAATTTTCCGAATCGGGAGAAATACTCTGACAGACGATCGAAGCGGACCAGGGCATGCAATCACCTCTTTATATATAGCCGAATCCATTTCAAAATTTAGGGGTGTCTGGCTGTGTTTTCTTCAAAATTTATTTGGAAAATGGCTGAACTTTATGCAAACAGTGGATGCCCTGATCAGACGCCGCGTTGTTCTGCGGCGTCTGATCTGGGTCTACACTGTTTGCCAGGGTATTGATTAAACATTTAAGAGAACCCTAACGTAATTACATGGTTACCATCATATTCGCCGAGTCTATCTATTTATTATTATTATGTAGCCAACTATCAATCAGTATTAACGAAGAATAGATCTTTAACCTTTAAGAACATTGAAATATATTCCAGGCATTTGATTTATTTGTCAAGATCAATGTCGAGTTTCCTTGACACTTGGGGTGTTCTGTCCGATGACATGTCACTTCTGAATACACAAGACCTGACACTTTTACCTGTTCACTTTCGCCGCTAAAATTATCATTTTTGGTTTGGTCGCCATGAGGCGGGCAAACCGGGTATAATGAACTGTTCCATGGAGGGGCACGTGACACGATCAACCAATCAGTTTTAACGATGATGCAATACTTAACGAAACAGCCTGTCTGAATAGCGAAACAGACCGAAAAGCAAGCGTTTCAACTCGAACAATAAATATCTTAAGGGAAATGGATACACCTGGCAGGTGTGGCAGTTAGTCTACCATTTTTACCGTATTTCGAAATACACCAATACAAATACATTGTCACCGGCCCCGATAGCTCAGTTGGTAGAGTGTCCGCTCCGGGGAACGGGAGGTCTCGGGTTCGATCCCGGGCCGCGACATACCAAAGTTGTAAAAATGGTACTAGCTGCTCCTCGCTTGGCACTCAGATTTACGGGGTAGAGCTAGGACTGGTCGATCCAGTGTCAGGATAATGTGACTGGATGTGGTATCATGTAATGTGTCTGGGACATGATACTTCAGTGAGGCAGCACTATAAACGTGAGCATTGAGCTCCCTGTCGCAACCAGACACCGTCGTGATATGACTGAAAAATTGTTGAAAGCGACGTTAAACCCGAATTCACACACACACACACACAAATACATTGTCATTTTTTTTTTTTGGCCAAAGAAAAAGCAATTAAAATTTAAAAAAAGAAAAAATGGAATATTTGCCTTTTTGCATAAAACATAAATTGCGGGGAGTCGACAGAAACGCCTCGAAGAGGCGATTCTATCGAGTACCCACAAATACGGAAATTAATGTTTACCCCTGCAAACCCGAGCTTTACTATATAAAAGTGGAGATTATATTTTTTTGTCCTTTGGGATCATTGATACCATTGTGGGAGAAACTACTTTTGCAGGAGTAGCCCCACCCCCTTAAGGCGTATCTATTTCCCTTATGGGGAACTTATAACAGCCGCAGTCATTTTCGCAATTTTTACGTCTTGCAATGCCATTCATGATGGAGTTAGTCCATTGGGCCATGGAAACGAAAAACAACAGAACATAACTACTACTACTCACAAAGTGTGGCTGGCTGCGGTAGCTCAGTCGGATGCAGTCTGACTGGTGATAAGGTAGACTCGGGTTCGATATCTACCGGGGTCGGCAACATTCTTTCGTGGAGATTGATTATGAAATCTTTTCTATGGTCATTCTCTCTCGTGGAGATTGATTATGAAATCTTTTCTATGGTCATTCTCTCCCTTCCGTTTAATCAGGAAGGGCAGGGGTCAGTTTTTGGCGACAGAATGTGCACTGAACTGGAAAACCTCTTACGGATAAGCCTGCTCAGGAAAAGCGTGGATAGGTACACTGACAGGCCCAAACATGACCCAAATCAGTGTTGACTGGGCCGTTAAATACAAATAAACAAAACTTGCAAAGTTTACTTCACACAGATGGGAACATATTTGTAAATTCTGAACATCTTTCGGTACGCTGGTAGCTCTTATAATACGTACGTATATGTAAATGTTGGAAAGACAAAGAACGTTATTTTTTGATTGGATTGGCGATACCCCAGTTGATTTCTAACCGTCTTATAACGTAACTAGGAAAGCCCTACAGATAAGACTGCTCTCCACTTATTTACGAAGTGAAAACTCGTTCGGAATGAACAAGAATATGCCGCGCCCGTCGATGTCTATTTATAAAGCGTTTCCAGATATCTATTCATAAAGCGTTTCCAAGAAGTCAAACCAAGAAAAAAAAAAAGTTACCTACTTTCACTTTCGTCCGTTTGACGTAACCTCATAATTAACCCATAGGTGCCCGGCAAAAAATATTCCACCTTTATAAGTCTGGAGTGGTCAATTTCTAAGCATAGGGGATGTCATTTTTGTTGTAAGTTTTACAAAAATGCATGTACTTTGAGCAAACAGTTTAGACCTTGATCAGATGCGGCGTCTGATCTAGGTCTGCACTATTTGCCAATGTCTCAAAAGATGGAGGCATATATGGGTAAATTTCAATATTTGAAGGTCATTGTAAAAAGCAGGAATACTTGATTCCAGTTTCCCATTTTCCGGTAGGATGGTGAAATTATCTTAACTGCCGTATTTGACATAATAAGCGTTTGTTGTGACTCGAAACTAACCCTATGGTCTTCTCCATTGGAATAATTATAAAACATCTATGTGCTACAATCTCATGAATTAGCATTTTCAGTTCATTACGAAAACACGCCTGATCAAATATATACAGAACCAGTGCTTCAGCTGAAGTGCACGACCCGCCGGATGCTTTTAACTTTATGAGTGTTACCATATATGGGTATGGCGGCCATTTTGGTAATGTGACCTGGACCTAAAACGGTTCCCCTAATAAATGCGCCTTATCGTAAGGAGCGAAAATATATCTTATACTTCAGTACTGTATTCTGAATCGTTTGCAGGATAAAATGCATTCTCACTTTTCCAATACAAAAGCATATGTGTCAAAGTTTGACCTAGGCACAAAGAAGGTCAAGGTCAACCCAGGGTCACCATTTTAGCAATTTATGATGGGCCTACGTCCCAGATGCTATTTATCAAGTTTCGTGGAAATCTGCCCAGTGGTTCTGGAGAAGACTAGTTTTGAAGAGTTTTTACCATATATGGCTTGGCGGCCATTTTGGTCATGTGGCCTGGACCCCATGAGCAAATTTTGGTTTCCCCCATCCCATAGAGGCTCCATATGAAATTTGACTTCAATCGGCCCAACGGTTTCCGAGGAGAAGCAGTTCGAAAATTTTCACATTTTTCGCCTCGGCGAGGCAATATGAAATGGAATGTAATATTTCGCAAGATCATTGGTTAGATCTTATTGATATCTATCAGTATGCCAAAAATTGTTTAAAATTTTCCAAGCGGTTAAGTCACTATCACCAATTTTCACAAACGGGTTACGGACGGACAGACAGACAGACCATATATGGCTTGGCGGCCATTTTGGTCATGTGACCTGGACCCCATGAGCAAATTTTGGTTTCCCCCATCCCATAGAGGCTCCATATGAAATTTGACTTCAATCGGCCCAACGGTTTCTGAGGAGAAGCAGTTCGAAAATTTTCACATTTTTCGCCTCGGCGAGGCTATACCAAATGGAATGTAATATTTCGCAAGTTCATTGGTTCGATCTCATTGATATCTATCAGTATGCCAAAAATTGTTTAAATATTCCAAGCGGTTAAGTCACTATCACCAATTTTCACAAACGGGTTACGGACGGACAGACAGACTGACAGAATGACATGGTGATTTTAGGGCACTCTAGAAAATCAACCGACTTCAGTCGGTCGCTTTTTCTGCGGGTCGTGCAATTTTGCCATCCAAATGAAAATTGTCTGATAAATCAAAGTACTGACAGTACTGAGGAAAGTTGATTTATGAGGAATAATTATTATATAACAATGTAAGTCGTAGATCAAGCAGTTATCTAGATATTTTGTTGAAACAAATATAGAGACTAACTTCCCATATCACAGGTCCTGGTGTATGAATGTCATTTGATGTGTCACCAGTAACAATTCTGAGTCTGGTTCTGATTTGACAAGGTCTAAGTGGGTTAAAAAATTAGACAAAGAAAAAATTATTCATCGATTGTTTTGAGTTTAACGACAGGGCAACCCTAGTGGATCATTTTTGTCTTCTCCAAGAGAAAGGGGAAAAGAGATAGAAGAGACAGTAGAGAAGATGATGTGTTCGTTTTTTTTTGTTTGATTTGAGGTTTAACGTCCCCGTCGACACTGTAAAGGTCAGTTTGGAGACGTTGATTCCAATTTGTGGGACTTTTACCCGACATTGAGATGAAATGACATATCAAGCCCTGCCGCCCAATGAAACCAATAGGGTTCATAAGCATGGACGGGCCGACTCGCACCGCTTTGCCTGGGCAGGCTTAGATCCTCTAAACAGTTTACCAGTACTCGTGTGCAGGTCGGTTTCAGCTCTGCGTGGAAGCATCATGCAGCCCATATATTTCTTCAAGCCCCGATGGGCAGGGCCGTTGTAGAGAAGATGAAAGTGAGGGACAGAGGAGAAAGAGGAAAATGAATGCAAGTGTAGGAACAGAAGAAATATCAACACTCCCTCATTCTACCGTTACCTGCTACAAGGACAGCAGGTGTTGCCCAACTGTAAGTCAATATCAGCTGGACTCCCCAGTGACATAAGAAACACATCGCCATTGCCTCACTCAACTAACCCCCGAAGAAAGTACGGAAGAAAGAAAGATAAACGTGTTAACCAATTTCTTCATGGTCCAACCATAAATTTCTAAATTAGCTCAGTACATATCTGCTAATAATCTTACAGAGAAGTTCTCCTAACGGGAGACCCCGGCCCCTAGGGGCTTGAAGAAATATATATGGGCTGCATGATGCTTCCACGCAGAGCTGAATCCGACCCGCACACTAGTACTGATAAACCGCTTAGAGGATCTAAGCCTGTCCAGGAACCGCGGTGCGAGGCGGACCGTCCAAACAAATAAACCTTATTGGTTTCATTGGGCGACAGGGCTTGAGAAGTCATTTCATCTCAATGTCGGGTAAAAGTCCCACAAAATTGGAAGCAAGTCTCCAAAATGACCTTTACAGTGTTGATTGGGAAGTTAAACCTTAAATCAATCAATCAATCTCCTAGCGGGCACATGATGTCTTAGCAACGTCGCATCAACGTCGCATTGATACGACGATGCACATAGGTTGTGCAGCCGCTTGGAGCTATGTTCCTTGGGGCGTCGGGACATAAAAAGGAAAATAACTTGACAAAAAAGATCATTTTTTAAACCATTTGATTTAGACATTATAACTCTGGTCAGACACCGCATTTACCCAAGGCGAATTAAAATACGTTTATTCCCACCTGTACGGGGTCCTAAAAACATTAGCCCATAAATGTCAATTGTTTCAATTCTGTGACATTTGGAAACAGTTAAGATAGATTAGAGGCAACAGAATGTTGCGTCTGATCGGTTTCTTTACTATTTGCTAAAGTACGGAACTTGATTTAAACAACACGTGTTTTGTAATTTAGAGCTCTCGAAAGCAGGCAAATTGTAGGTCAGTAAAGGGTTGTTTAGTTGGTCAATGATAAGCTAACCCTTTTAACCCTGTAGACCGGTGCAGACGCCGAGGTAGAAATACACTGTATCTATGCAAACCTTGTAGATCCTGATAAGACGGCACGTAGCTAGAACGTCTCGCCAGAATCTACATGTACACTGTTTGTCATCCTGTCAGTGAACTAATCAGAAATCCTTTTCTATAAGAATATATTTAAAGCGAGAAGAGTCCTGTTTAGAAACTCAGGGATGAAAGAGTAAAACATAAATATCACCGAAAAGCGCGTAGGAAAATAGTTCCAGAGTACTGTTTTCTTTTCAGAATTCGTCTTTCTGTGCCAATTTATATTCAATCCGTATTAAGTCTCGAAAACTGAAATGTTTTGAAAGACGTTCCATGCGGGGCCGGCCTGCAAAATTAATTTTCAAGAGTTCATTTGGACTATTTTATGCAGCCTACGAACAACGGAAGTGGAGCAACGCGGTCCAGTACCGGAAGTAGAAATGTAATGACAAAGAAACTTGATTTAAAAAATCAACTTTCAAAAATCAGATAGATTGTGGGTACTGGTAAGAACTGCCTCGATGACGCGGTTCTTACGACTACCCGCTGTCTTTGGGTCAAAACTAGGCAGGCGTGTTTCGTGATGTGAAAAAAAATATTCTTTTTTTTTTCTAGTCTAAATATAGATTGTCGGCGTTCGGGGTTCTGAACCCCCTAAAAAGGAAAATAATGTTCCCCTGTACACCCAACTTTCTCTATATAAAGTTGGGTTTTATAGGGTTGTTCAGTACATATGGGGTAGCCTCTATGAGCTTCTAGTGCCCGGTTACCTTAAAAACAAGATCATCGTTGTTCAGTACACGGACTTGTTGATGTAATGCTTTTCTTTTCTTAAGGATTTGTAAAAAAGAAAAAGAAAAAATAAATGTCTATATATTACAAAAAATAATTCTGTCACTTGACTTCTCTCGTAGTCTCAAACTTTTCATGGTCACTCAGAATTTCCAGGACGAGTTTACGAAGGAGTTTGACAGTTGAAATCAGTAAAAATAGTTTTGCAGAGTCCAGTTACAGGCAGATAGTCTAACTTGCATTGTGTAAAACAATTTTTCCAAAGTAAATCAATCAAGTGTGCTTGTTGTAAGTTGGTCTCTATGAAAGTGATATGTCATTTTTTCCTTATTTATTTAGGAACATTATTAACCGCTCCTTTATAAGCGGTGGGTGAAGAAAACGACACTTTTAAACCATTGCAGAACTTGTCACGATCGTGCCTCGAACTCAGGCAGAAAGAGACCTCATATCCTACCAACATGGTCAATTTTACAAAACATGTTCATCTCTCAAATCAAATTGCGTGTCAAACGAGTAATTTAAAAGCTTGACATGGTTCAGTCTTTTCTGACAAATTTTCCACCAGCATAAAACTTGTGCGAGTGAGCAGCTCGCCACGTTCAGCCTTCGCTCTTCATAAATGCCGATTTTTTTTTTTAACCATTACAGTTAGATGCACATCGACGTTGCGGTTTCGCTCCTCGCCGGGTCCGTGAATATGTTTCTACGTACATTGTCCTCCCTCAATGATTTGAGACGGACAGCTAACACTGAAACAATTTCCGTAAAAGTCTTACCAGAAAAAGCGTGCTAATTTAGAGCGACCACGTCGATGTAACGTCAAGACGTGGGTCTTTTTCACAAAGGCGATCAGCACTGACTCAGGGGAAATGATTAACTTTTCAAGCCCCAAAACCTGGGAAATCGAGTGAAAAAGAATGTGAAAAATATTATTATTATTATTATTTTTTGGTTTGGTCGCCATGAGGCGGGCAAACCGGGTATAATGACCAGATTGTAGCTGTTCCATGGAGGGGCACGTGACGCGATCAACCAATCAGCTTAAACGATGATGCAATACTATACAGCAATTACAGGAAACAGCCTGTCTGAATAGCGAAACAGACCGAAAAGCAAGCGTTTCAACTCCAACAATAAAAATATCTTAAGGGAAATTGATACACCTGGCATGTGTGGCAGTTAGTCTACCAGTTTTACCGTATTTCGAAACACACCTTTTCAAATACATTGTCATTTTTTGGCCAAAGAAAAAGAAATTTTAAAAAGAAAAATTGGAATATTTGCCTTTCTTGCTCAAAACATAGATTGCGGGGAGTCGACAGAAACGCCTCGACGAGGCGATTCTATCGAGTACCCACAATCCAGTGTCTCAGAGCATGAATACGGAAATTAATGTTTACCCCTGCAAACCCGAGCTTTACTATATAAAAGTGTAGATTATATTTGGATCATTGATTCCGTTGTGGAATTTTGACAATATCTGAGGGTAACTGATGAGGCCTAATTGGCCAAAACTAGCTAGTCTGGCCCAGAAACATGTACACTCCATATTTTTCAGTTCTGTGGTGTATTCCTTGCTTCCAAAGGATAACCCTTTTAGAGAACATACTGTAAATGACCAAGTAATTCGAACAGAAAAAAAAATAAATACTGATCCGGGTGTTGGAATTATTAGAAAATATCAGAATGGAAATTTATCAGTGTTAGAACTGTTTGATCTGAAAGAATTCCATACATTGGATCAGGCTGTGTTCAATATTTTATACAACTACGTTTTTTTTTTCCCGTGGCCCTGTCAATCCGCACGTGATTAGAAGTTATAAATATCACTTATGCAGTGCAGAAAAGTTTGATCTATAAATAAGTCAGTGTGTGCAGGGGGTCTTTGAATGCGATACACATTGTCATTAATGACATTTACACCTATTGAACTATCACTATTCCCTTTAAAATGGGCGAGTCAATTTGTGATCTCAGGAATAACAGAAATTGATTTGTTTGAAGCAAATTCTTTTCTTAAGAGTAGCCCATATCTAGGAAAAAGAGGATTTTTCAAAGAATTTCCTTATAGTCTGTAATATTTTTTTTTTTTGTTCCGGCTACACCGCAGCAGACAAAGTCCAGCTACATGTATATATGGGATGGGATGTTAAACCCGCACGTGCAGCTACCCAGTGGAGCTAGGCGCATAGATACTTCACACCCCCACCCCCACCTATATTGTTTAAGCGCGTAGTGAAGCCTCAGGCGAGACTGCGCAGCCTTGTTTGTGTGTTCTCTGTTTACTAATAAGCGGTCTCAAATCAGCGTAAGCCGGGGGCATGTAGCACTTCAATGCCTATCGAAGTAGTCCGGTGAAGACTGATTAGACTTTGCGGATGCAAAACCATCATGTTTTCTCCCCGTTCCATAGAACGATGTTCATTTCATGCTTTCCCCACACAACACAATGCCCTAGCGTTGTGTCCTAAACTTTCCGCCCACAAAAATGTTCACACGACATTATTCGCCATATGCCTTACTTGTAATTGCATTTGCTCATATGTCACATTTGTGATCTGAGTATTCTAATAAAGTGCTAGTTGAGTTGAGTTGTGTTGTTATTTAGATAGGCAAGTAACAAGAAAAAGAAAATGCGGACATCATACACAAATTTGAGCTTCACTTTATGCGCGTTGAAACATTTCAAACCTCTTGAACATTGAAGACACAATCCCGATTGCACAACTGTGCAGACTTATCAGTCTTTTCTGTACGCACATGCGCAATAAGTATTTTACTCGGGATAGGAGATCTGAACAGATCGACTGACCCTTGCACTTGGTAGCTTAGGATGTGTTTGTAACGTCGCAAGCAGATTGGGCCGGTCAAATGTACACGCCGTCGTTTTAAGCCGGCGCATGGCGAAAAAAAAAAAGGTTTCAAACAAAGGACCAGATTAGCCTGCGCATCTAGCCAATGTGGCCATAGTTTTCACCTGTTGTTCTTTGATTAGCACAGAGACCATGGTAGGCACATACGAACAACGAAGACTATTCAGACTGCATGAATGTGCAGGCTGACCTGAGTCTTCCCCCCACACCGAATATGACTTATTTTCTTAATCATGTTCCCCGAAATTACTCCATAAAACCTTGTCACCGTGAAATAAATGGGCATTTTCTCTTGCTCCTCAGAAAACCAGCGTAGCCCAACCAGGTAACCTGAATTAAACTACCTTTGCATGCAACAACCATGAATTTCACTCACACGTGCTAAAAGACGTTCTGTGGAAAAAGGCGGGAAACTCTCAATTAATATTAAAGGGGCCCTTCTGCTATCAAAGAGGCATTGAATCAATGCAACAGCACGTGGAAAAAGGGTAACACTGTCACACAAATAATATTGAAAGCTTAAGCTACGCTCCAAAGAGTCTGAGAGCAAAGCGAAAACACTTGCATATGCATGGTGATCCAAGCCTTTGTAGGCCACAATGCCACATCACCGACTAGGATCAGCCTGAACATCGATGCAATGTGATCAGTCTTTACTGAACCCTTATATCTTACGAAGTCACAAGGCTAAGTGAAACCCTTTGCCTTCCATACCGGTAGTGGGTGCACATGTTCAGTGTTTGCAGGTCGTTGATAAACCAGCGAAGACACATCTAAGCGTACTCATTCATGCAATCCGATTAGAGTCTTCGCTGATCGCATGAGCCTGATGCAGACGATGGGATTTTCACAACATAAATAAGCGAAACTTCTGTGGCTCATCAAGGTTGATCTAAGCACTGGCAGCCTGCGTTTCTCGCAGTCTGATCATTATTCGGTGAGGGTATGAAATTTCCACAACCGCAGGGCTATCCAAAGTGAGAGAAGCGAAAACCATTTGCCTTACAGAGTGCATGTTAATCCGAGTCTTTGGAAGTCGCACACATTTCATGCTAAGTTTTCTTTTTTTTTTTCGTGCGCTAGCTCATATACGACCAGTACGTTGTTGTAATGATAAACCCGGGAACGGTCCGAAATGCTTGTTCTGGGTGCATTTTTCGGCTTTGTTTTTTTTTGTGTTCGAAGTATTAAAAATTCTGATTTCTGAAAAATTTGGGAGTTCGAATTAAATGAGAAAGTTTTCAGCCACAAATTCGAAATAATTTTGAGTGTTCGAACTGCTAGGGTGTTCCAATTAATTGGTCACCTACCGTATTTAACTTCACTACAACTGGTGTGTGGGAATGTTTGGCGGCGGTAAAACGTCTCCCTGCCGTACATCATAGTGTAGATTATATTTTCTTGTTCTTTGGGATCATTGATTCCATTGTGGAATCGGGAAAATATCTTAGGGTCACTGATGAGGCCTAATTGGCCGAAACTAGCTATTCGGGCTCAGAAAACATGTGCACACCATATTTTTCAGTTCTGTGGTGTATTCTTTGCTTCCAAGGGATAACCCTTTTATAGAACATATTAAAGGGGATCACAATTCTATAGGCATGATTTCGTTATGGAAATACAATTTTAAGGACCTTATGGTTGCTACTCTGTTGGCTCTGTCCAACTGAAAAAGGGGTCTACTCTAAAAGGGGAAGAATTTGCATCTCAAGGGGTCTACTCTAAAAGGGGAGAATTTGCCCCCCAGGAGCAAATTCTTTCCTTTAAGAGTATACCCCTTAGACATATCCAAAGAGAAACTACTTTTGCAGGAGTAGCAGTTATTTTCGCACATTTTACGTCTTGCAATGCCATTATGGAGTAAGTCCATGGGGCCATGGAAACGAAAAACAACAGAACATAACTACTACTACTCACAAAGTGTGGCTGGCTGTGCACTAGCTCAGTCGGATGCAGTCTGACTGGCGATAAGGAAGACTCGGGTTCGATACCTACCGGGGTCGGCAACATTCTTTCGTGGAGATTATGAAATCTTTTCTATGGTCATTCTCTCCCTTCCGCTGATTCAGGAAGGGCAGGGGTCAGTTTTTTGGCGACAAAATGTGCACTGAACTGGTAAACCGCTTACGGAAAAGCCTGCTCAGGAAAAGCGTGGATAGGTACACTGACATGCTAAAAAAAAAGACCCAAATCAGTGTTGACTGGGCCGTTAAATACAAATAAACAAAGCCGGCCTCAGTGGCTCAGTCGGATGCGCGTCTGACTGGTGATCAGGAGGACGCGGGTTCGACTCCCGCCGGGGTCGGCAACATTCTTTCGTGGAGATTGATCATGAAATCTTTTCTACGGTCATTCTCTCCCTTCCGCTGATTCAAGAAGGGCAGTTGTCAGTTTCTGGCGAAAGAATGTACACTGTACTGGTTAACCGCTTACGTATAAGCCTGCCCAGGAAAGTGTTGTTAGGTAAACTGACCGGCTCAAAAATGACCTAAATAGTGTTGACTGGGCCGTAAAACTCCAAAACAAAACAAACAAAACAAATAAACAAAACTTGCAAAGTTTACTTTACACAGATAGGAACAGATTTATATATTCTGAACATCTTTCGGTACGCTCTAATAATACGTACACTGTAAAAAATTAGTGTTTATTATTCCTAGAGACAGAGTAAAGTTCACACTACAACTCGTGTGAATTCGAACCATACACCATTTTGGATGTAAACTGTAACTTTGAGTAACAATACACTGATAACTTGTATAGTTTACTCAAAATTTGGTGTAGCGCTGCAAATTTGGTGTTTGGTGTATCGATTCTGTAAAACAAGTGTTACGTTTCGTATCAATTGGTGTATGAAATAATTACACTATTTATGGTGTAAGGTTTTCTACGAAATAGGGTAATTTTAGTCACGCTACAGGGTAAAATGTTTTGAAGGTGGTGTAACTGTGAACATTGAACTTTTTTCAGTATAACTAAGTATCGGTGTAATATTTCTTCAAATGATGGATAATATTTTGTTATGTTCTGTGTAAAAAAAGTAATTACACTCTAAAAGCGTTATATCTCCAGCTTATTGGTGCTTTGTTGCACCAATACCGGTGTTTTGTTTCATTGTAACGTAAGTTAACGTTTCTTGTCGAATGGTGTAACTAGCAGTATAAAATGCGTTATATGTACGACATTATGTTATTTTGTTCCTCGTTCGTGTCATATTGCTCAAAACGGCATAAATATCATACACATTTCATAATTATTAATATTAATTATAGGTTGTTTCATGGGTAATGAAAATCCTGCTAAATAAGATTAAAATGAGGTAAACCCCATTTCAGTATAAACACAATTTCTGTTTAATGAAGAATTTCTGCAAAAGCTAAAAGAAAAATCAAAGTACTGAAAGTACTGAGGAAAGTTGATTTATGAGGAATAATTATTATATAACAATGTTAGTCGTAGATCAAGCAGTTATCTAGATATTTTGTTGAAAAAAAACAAAATATAGAGACTAACTTCCCATATCACAGGTCCTGGTGTATGAACGACATTTGACGTGTCACCAGTAACAATTCTGAGTCTGGTTCTGATTTAACAAGGTCCAAGTGGGTTAAAGAATTCGACAAAGAAAAAATGATTCATCGATTGTTTTGAGTTTAACGACAGGTCAACCCTAGTGGATCATTTTGGGGAAAAGAGATAGAAGAGACAGTAGAGGAGATGATTTGTTTGTTTGTTTGTTTGATTTTTAGGTTTACCGTCCCCGTCGACACTGTTAAGTTCATTTTGGAGACGTTGCTTCCAATTTGTGGAACTTTTACCTGACATTGAGATGAAATGACATCTCAAGCCCTGCCGCCCAATGAAACCAATAGGGTTCATAAGCATGGACGGGCCGACTCGCACCGCTTTGCCTGGGCAGGCTTAGATCCTCTAAGCAGTTTACCAGTACTCGTGTGCGGGTCGGTTTCAGCTCTGTTTGGAAGCATCATGCAGCCCATATATTTCTTCAAGCCCCGATGGGCAGGGCCGTTGTAGAGAAGATGAAAGTGAGGGACAGAGGAGAAAGAGGAAAATGAATGGAAGTGTAGAAACAGAAGAAATATCAACACTCCCTCACTCTACCGTTACCTGCTGCAAGGACAGAAGGTGTTGCCCAACTGTAAGTCAATATCAGCTGGACTCCCCAGTGACACAAGATACACATCGCCATTGCCTCAATGAACTACCCCCGCGAAGAAAATACGGAAGAAAGAAAGAAAAACGTGCCTGCCAATTTCTTCATGGTCCAACCATAAATTTCTAAATTAGCTCAGTACATGTCTGCTAATAATCTTACAGAGAAGTTCTCCATGATGTCTTAGCAACGTCGCATCAACGTCGCATTGATACGACGATGCACATACGTTGTGCAGCCGCTTGGAGCTATGTTCCTTCGGGCGTCGGGACATAATCAAAGCGCCAAAAGGCACTGAAATGACAGATTCTGTGAAAAATTCAGATTTACTTTCTTTAGTGATACGGACAATGGCGCTGGAGTGCTGATTTTTAGTTTGGTTCACAAAACTGAGGTGAATCGGCTGTTATACACTTTCATCATCACTTTACTTGGACATTATAAATAAAACAACATGCAAATGACTACCCAGCAGGCACACGTCGCTAGGGCAACGTCAAATCAACGTCGATGCAACGTCATGACGTTACACCGACGTTGATGTGACATCACAATTACGTCATGTGCCTGCTGTGATAGTTGCCAGTTTTATGACAACACAAAGCGTAGCCGAAACTTTCTTGTAAAAGCTTACACTTGTTGACTGAGATGCGTTTCGCGACTCAGTCAAGAACCTGCCTTATGTCGTGCGCTACAATAAAGGAAAACACTTTGTGCGATGTTTGAAGTTTTGCGGCATGTGACTAATTATTTATCACAACATTGTGCTTACATATTCAGTTATTTAGAACTATACAACAGAATTGGACAGTGATAACTGCTAGGAGTACCTTATTGCTGGCTTGCTACCGTGCGGTGAAGTTTCTAGCGTCACGTACTTCGCATTTAATTAGGTCATGTAAGTGTTATGAGTCTGTACCCTTTCAGTCCTTTATAGCCAAGTACAAATACCTACAGATGCAAACAGTGTAGAACCTGGTGAGATGGCTCATAATGATACATCGCATTCTGTTCTACATGGTTTGACATGCTGTTGACGACTATTGACTAGAACCCAATTTACATGTGTAGAATGGACGCGTACAAATTCAGTGACTAAAGAGTGAACTGGAGAAACTCGTGGGTTGAAGGGGTAAAATCTTAACCTGGCCTGTAACTGTTGTGTGCGGGTCAGGACCAGACAAATCGGCTTGGCCGATAATCAAAAGTTAGATACAGCTTATTATACGGTCTATTTTCTTTATTTTTCAAAGTTTATCTAGATACTTAAATGGTATGCACTAATTGTAGCTCTATACATATTGTTGTTTTTTTTCTTTTCTAAAAATATACAAATGTACTTTAATGGCGTATTGATACAACTGAAATTAATCATAACCCATTTTGTACTGAATGTAATATTATCACTTATCCCGGTTCAAAATTAAGGGGCGTCAGCTAAAAATATAGGAATTAATTTAGGAAAAAAATGGGCTAACTTTCGACAACAGTGAAGCCCGCAGTGAAGGCCGTGGTTAGACGCCGCCTCCAAGATTCGCCAATGACCCATTATGCGGTCGTCTGTATAAAATGGGAACTTTCCTTATGCATATTCAATTAACTTTTCCCGTTTTGTTTGTAATTTAAGAAAGATCATTTTTGTGATTACAAATGAAACAAAACATGTAATCAAAATGCGGAAATAATGCCATGAGAAATTAGTTTTGAGACAGCGAGCATGAAAACTCAACAAACAACGGACTATTTGTGCGGAGTCATATTTCAAAAGTAGTAGAAGCCGGAAGTTCGGACGTTAAAATTGTAAACATGCAGCACGACGAAGAATGACAGAAGGAATCTGTCATTAAAAAGGAGAAAAGCTTAACAAAAAAGATCATTTTTAATCCATTTGATTTAGACATTATAACTGGTCAGACGCCGCGTTTACCGAAGGTGAATTAAAATACGTTTATTCCCACCTGTACGGGGTCCTAAAAACATTAACCCATAAATGTCAATTGTTTCAATACTGTGACATTTGGAAACAGTTAAGATAGATTAGATGCCACAGAATGTTGCTTCTGAACGGTGTCTTCATATTTGCTAAAGTACGGAACAAGTGTTTTGTAATATTAGAGCTCTCGAAAGCAGGCGAATTGTAGGTCAGTAAAGGGTTGTGATAAGCTAACTCTTTTAACCCTGTAGACCGGTGCAGACGCCGAGGCAGAAATACATTGTATCTATGCAAACCTTGTAGATCCTGATAAGACGGCACGTAGCTAGAACGTCTCGCCAGAATCTACATGTACACTGTTTGCCATCCTGTCAGTGAACTAATCAGAAATCCTTTTCTATAAGAATATATTTAAAGCGAGAACAGTCCTGTTTAGAAACTCAGGGATGAAAGAGTAAAACATAGAGGTAGTTCGATCACGAACCGTGGTTAACCATGGTTAACCAGTGGTTAACCAAAATGTGATCGAACTCGGTCTGGAAGCGGTCTGATAGCATGGCGGAAGTGTCGTGACGTCACTCTGGTCGAACCAGACTAAAGCGTGGGTTACTCTGATAGATACGTCACACCATACGTAACAGAGATGTCGGCGAAAGGTGCGAACACTAATGTCCGGGAATTGACTGTTTCTATTCAAGAAATAGAGGTTCTGTGTACCAGTCAACCAAACATCTACCAGACGTCGTTCGATCACACCGGTGAAAAAACATGGAAATCATGGGAAGAACGTGCACAATTTGACTTCCGCTACCATGGTCTGGTAGATGGTCGAACTCCCTCATAAATATCACCGAAAAGCGCGTAGGAAAATAGTTTCAGAGTACTGTTTTCTTTTCAGAATTCGTCCTTCTGTGCCAATTTATATTCAATCCGTATAAAGTCTCGAAAACTGAAATATTTTGAAAGACGTTCCATGCGGAGCCGGCCTGCACAATTAATTTTCAAGAGTTCATTTGGACTATTTTATGCAGCGAACGAACAGCGGAAGTGGAGCAACGCGGTCCAGTACCGGAAGTAGAAATGTAATGACAAAGAAACTTGATTTAAAAAATCAACTTTCAACCAGATTTTTATACCAGCTTTTTACGAAAGCTCTCAACATTACCATTGAAAAATGGTAACTGATACCCTATAAGACGTGTATCAAAGGTACACTATGAAAGGGGTATCAGAGTATGATAAGTTCTATACCAATAAAAAACAGAAATAAATAAATAACCAGTGCTTCAGCTGAAGTGCACGACCCGCCGGATGCTTTTAGCTTTATGAGTGTTACCATATCTGGGTATGGCGGCCATTTTGGTCATGTGACCTGGACCTAAAACGGTTCCCCCAATAAAAGCGCCTTATCTTAAGGAGCAAAAATATATCTTATACTTTAGTACTGTATTCTGAATCGTTTGCAGGATAAAATGCATTCTCACTTTTCCAATACAAAAGCATATGTGTCAAAGTTTCACCTAGGCACAAAGAAGGTCAAGGTCAACCCAGGGTCACCATTTTAGCAATTTATGATGGGCCTACGTCCCAGGTGCTGTTTATCAAGTTTCGTGGAAATCTGCCCAGTGGTCTGGAGAAGACTGTTTTTGAAGGGTTTTTACCATATATGGCTTGGCGGCCATTTTGGTCATGTGACCTGGACCCCATGAGCAAATTTTGGTTTCCCCCATCCCACAGAAGCTCCGTATGAAATTTGACATCAATCTATCCAACGGTTTCCGAGGAGAAGCAGTTCAAAAATTTTCACATTTTTCGCCTCGGCGAGGCTATACTCAATGGAATGTAATATTTCGCAAGTTCATTGGTTAGATCTCATTGATATCTATCAGTATGCCAAAAATTGTTTAAATATTCCAACAAAAGCATATGTGACAAAGTTTGACCTAGGCACAAAGAAGGTCAAGGTCAACCCAGGGTCACCATTTTCGCAATTTATGATGGGCCTACGTCCCAGATGCTATTTATCAAGTTTCGTGGAAATCTGCCCAGTGGTTCTGGAGAAGACTATTTTTGAAGGGTTTTTACCATATATGGCTTGGCGGCCATTTTGGTCATGTGACCTGGCCCCCATGAGCAAATTTTGGTTTCCACCATCCCATAGAGGCTCCATATGAAATTTGACTTCAATCGGCCCAATAGTTTTTGAGGAGAAGCAGTTCGAAATTTTTTTACATTTTTCGCCTCGGCGAGGCTATACTAAATGGAATGTAATTGTTCACAAGTTTATTGGTTAGATCTCCTTGATATCTATCAGTATGCAAAAAAAAAATGTTTAAATATTCCAAGCGGTTAAGTCACTATCACCAATTTTCACAAATGGGTTACGGACGGACAGACAGACAGAACATGTACGGCTTGGCGGCCATTTTGGTCATGTGACCTGAACCCCATGAGCAAATTTTGTTTTCCCCCATCCCATAGAGGCTCCATATGAAATTTGACTTCAATCGGCCCAACGGTTTCCGAGGAGAAGCAGTTCGAATATTTTCACATTTTTCGCCTCGGCGAGGCTATACTAAATGTTCGAGCCTCGCTCGGGTCACGTGTGAGACGCCAAGTTCTGCAACGGAAGGTCAGGTGTTTTTTCTCCGGGTACTCCGGTTTTCGCCCACCTATGATTAACGATCGGCTCGATATGAGTGAAATAATCTTGAAAGGGCCGTAAAACCCAAACCAAAAAAAAAAAAAAAAAAATACTAAATGGAATGTTATATTTCGCAAATACATTGGTTAGATCTCATTGATATCTATCAGTATGCCAAAAATTGTTTAAATATTCCAAGCGGTTAAGTCACTATCACCAATTTTCACAAACGGGTTACGGACGGACAGACAGACTGACAGAATGACAGACTGACAGAATGACACGGTGATTTTAGGGCACTCTTAGAAATCAACCGACTTCAGTCGGTCGCTTTTTCTGCAGGTCGTGCAATTTCACAAAACAAATGTAAGCTGTGGTGTAGCCAGTCTTAATTATTGGTGTAATGTTACACCGACTGAATGAAGGAAACATTACACCCGGAAACGTTTCCTTCAAAATATGATGGCACATTTACACCTGTAATGTAGATCAGTTTCACTATGGTGTAAACTTTTTGTCGATTTTCAGGTGCGTTATTACACCATTTATCTGGATCAATAGCCGGCTCTTCGGTAGAAAGTTACCAAGCATTCAACGGAGATAACTTACACTAAAACAGCTCAGCTGCCACCAGTTTTGGTGTAATGTTTCCATTATTTTTTACAGTGTATATGTAAATGTTGGAAAGACAGAGAACGTTATTTTTCCTCATTTATAAAGTTCGCTGGGTGTGGCCTAGTGGATAAGAGTGCTGACTCTTAATCATTAGGTCTCTCAACGGTGTATGTTTGAGCATGGCATAGGTCACATAATGAGAAGTTCTGCAACGGAAGGTCAGGGGGGTTTTCATCGGGTACTCTAGTTTTCACTCACCTCCGATTAACGATGGGCTTGATGTGAGTGAAATAATCTTGAAAGGATCGTAAAATCAAACATAAAAAAAAGATCGCTGGGTGTGTAAAAACATTTTCATGTCTTTGCTACTAGAGTTAACGTCAGTGCCAAGGTCGAAGGTTCTAACTCTTCCAAATATATAAAATATTTAGGGAGCGAAACAAAGTCATAACGTTGATGGGTCGCTGTTTATTGTTCTTGAGCCCAGTAGAAGCCTCCGTGGTGCAGTGGTTACGCTACTCGCCTTGTAAACCAGGGATCGCAGGATCGATCCCGGGCTTCTCCAGACTTTCGGATGAGTCTTTAAACCGAGGTCCCGTCTCTGTATGACCTTAGCTGTTGGTGGGACGTAAAACTAAAACTCACTCACTCACTCTTGAGCCCAGCACAGATAGCAATAGTTTCTTTTCAAAAACTTCATGACTACTTAGTGACCTGCCACCAGTTACAGACTGAGTTGTTAAAAGACTTTTTGGCGCATTCGATGGGAGCCATTGTATCTGATAAGCCGAGAGTGGTGTTCTTTATTTCCACTCAATACTTGACGTTTTACTAATCAGTTTCTTTTACAATTAAATTGTGATCCAGAAAGATATACAAAAGGATAGCAAATTTCAGGTTTTTTGCGGAGGTACCGCTCAAAGAAACTGCCGAGGTTTAAGATACAGTCTGATTCGCAGCACTTTGTCTGGGCAGGCTTAGATCTTCCTAGGCGGTTCAGCAATACTTCAAAGTTCGGTCGGTTTCAGCTCATGCATTCCAATATATTGCCCCAAGGTCTGATCGGCCCCCGTCCATCGAGGATTGAAGAAATAGATTGGGCTGCATGATGCTTCCACGCAGAGCTGATATCGGCCGCACATGAGTAGTGTTAAATTGCCTAGAAAGTCTAAGCCTGCCCAGGAAAAGTGGCTCGAGTCGGACCGTTCATGCATTTCAACCATTTAGTTTCATTGGGTGACAGGGCTTGAGAAGTTTTATCTGCCCGTTTTATCTCAGTACTGAGTAAAAGTCCCACAACATTGGAAGCAATGTCTCAAAAAGACTCATACAGTGTTAACAGGGACGTTAACAACAAATGAAATTGATAACTAAGACCCTACAGAAGGCCTGATCACTTAGGGAAAATCTTTTCATATGCCCGTTTGAAAAACAACAATAACAAAAAAAAAAAAAACAAAAAAAAAAACGGTCGTATTAAGTTACGGGGTTGGTGTCCGTCCGTCCGTCCGTTCGTAAACTTTTTTTCGTTTCCGTATAAATCCTACTATACAGTTTCATCCGATCAAGCCTAAAATGTGTATGTAGTAAGGCTAAGATGTGAAGATATGCCACCAAATATTAACAGAGTTATGACCCTTTGAAAAAATCGGTTTACATTTTCGTTTGGTTAAGTTTTGTGCTATACATGTGTAAACCATATGTAAGTTACATTTAGTTTAGACTTGTCATGGCGTTAAACAATTTACCACATAATACTCATCACTACCTACGCCTCCTGATACCAAGGTCACAGACTTCGAAATTTTGTATACACGTTTTGTATTAAAGTTTAATTTTTGTATTCAAAAAATGCACTAAGTGGGATAATGATATCAGCTGGCTCAAATCAGAATGTAGACTGACAAGACCAAACCTATTGGATGCTTTTTGAAAGCAGCCAACTTGTTTTTTTATCAGTTGATAACTTTACTTGCAAATAAATTTGTACAACAGCACAAATGATTGCTTGCAGGTAAACTTCAACCAAATGCGGTCGCCGATGCTTACACCGACGACGGACGTTGGGGGTATGGCAATAACTCCCCATTACTTTCGCGGGCGAGCAAAAATGGCGGATTTTCAACTTTACAAACTGGGGAAGCCTTCCTTTTAAAAGGAAACTTTATTCCTCATTTATAAAGATCGCTGGGTGTAACGGGTCTCCGTGGCCTGGTGGATAAGAGTGTTGACTCTTAATCACAAGGTCTCTCAAAGCTGTAGGTTTGAGCATGGCTCAGGTCACATAATGAGAAGTTCTGCATTGGAAAGTCAGGAGGTTTTTCATCGGGTACTCAAGTTTTCGCTAACCTCTGATTAACGATCGGCTTGATGTGAGTGAAATAATCTTGAAAGGATCGTAAAACCAAACATAAAAAAGATCGCTGGGTGTGTAAAACATTTTCATGTCTTTGCTACTAGAGTTAACGTCAGTGCCAAGGTCGAAGGTTTTGATGCTTCCAATATATAAAATATTTAGGGAGCGAAATAGTCATAACGTTGATGGGTCGTTGTTTATTGTTCTTGAGCCCAGCACAGATAGCAATAGTTTCTATTCAAAAACTTCATGTCTACTAAGTGACCTGCCACCAGTTACAGACTGAGGTGTTAAAAGACTTTTTGGCGCATTCGATGGGAGCTATTGTATCTGATAGGCCAGTGGTCTTCAATACTCAATGCTTGACGTTTTACTAATCAGGTGCGTTTACAATTAAATTGTGATCCAGAAAGATATACAAAAAGGATTGCAAATTTCAGGTTTTTGCGGCGGTACCGCTCAAAGAAACTGCCGAGGTTTAAGATACAGTCTGATTCGCAGCACTTTGTCTGGGCAGGCTTAGATCTTCCTAGGCGGTTCAGCAATACTTCAAAGTTCGGTCGGTTTCAGCTCATGCAGTCCAATATATTGCCCCAAGGTCTGATCGGGGATTGATGAAATAGATTGGGCTGCATGATGCTTCCACGCAGAGCTGATACCGGCCGCACATGAGTAGTGTATAATCGCCTAGAAGTTCTAAGCCTGCCCAGGAAAAGTGGCTCGAGTCGGACCGTTCATGCATTTCAACCATTTAGTTTCATTGAGCGACAGATTGGAAGCAATGTCTAAAAAAAGACGCATACAGTGTTAACAGGGACATTAACAACAAATGAAATAGATAACCAAGGCCCTATAGAAGGCCTGATGACTTAGGAAAAATCTTTTTATATACCCGTTTGAAAAACAACAACAACAAAAAAAAAAAAAAAAAAAAAAAAAAAACGGTCGTATAAAGTTATGGGGTTGGTGTCCGTCCGTCCTTTCGCAAACATTTTTTTCGTTTCCGTATAACTCCTACTATACAGTTTTCATATATACAATCAAGCCTAAAATGTGTATGTTGTAAGGCTAAGATGTGAAGATGTGCCAATTACTGTCCAACAAATATTAACAGAGTTATGACCTTTGAAAAATTCGGTTTACATTTTCGTTTGGTTAAGTTTTGTGCTATACATGTGTAAACATATGTAAGTTACATTTAGTTTATACTTGCCATGGCGTTAAACAATTTACCACAAAAAACTCATCACTACCTACCCCTCCTGATACCAGGGTCACAGACTTCGAAATTTTATATACACGTTTTGTATTAAAACATAGAAGTTGAGGCAATGATCAGGACTCGTTACAATCAACCCACAGCTCCCATCAGAGACACCAAAGGGAAAGACACACAAACATGAAACAACATACCCTAATGGAAACACCAACAGCGGAAAACCAAAAGGACAGTTACTTTCCCATAAAATGGCCAATAGGCTATCCAAAATAAAATAACATAAGCGACACAAACATCCAAAGACAAACCATAACAAAAACAAACCGCGACAGAAGAACCGCCTTGGAACGGTCAGCGGAAACGAATTCAACTGGGCTTAAATCGATTTTACGTGGCCACAATCCTCGCCCTTACTTCCGTCGCGATTTATACAAATAATTTGCTCAGTCCGCATGAAGGCCTCCAAACTTCAGACAAACCATAACAAAAATATACCGCGACAGAGGAAACCGCCTTGGAACGTTTAAAGTTTAATGCATTAAGTGGAATAATGATATCAGCTGGCTCAAATCAGAATGTAGACTGACAAGACCAAACCTATTGGATGCTTTTTGAAAGCAGCCAACTTGTTTTTATAATTACTTACAAAAGTAATACCAATTTTAATTAAAATAACGGTAAATTTTACAAAAACAAACTTAAAAGTTACATTCAAGCTAAAAAACCCGATAGCATGTAATGGAATATTACCGGTTGATAGGCAAACAGTTTCCCCTCGAAATATGGCGGCCGGTGATGTCATCCCGAGGTACTTAATAGAAAATAGCCGCGCTATTTTTACCGCTGTGAGATCAACACAGGAATTTATTAGTTTTAAGTCCCTCGTTCAGGCCCGTTTTCCTATCTGCACTCAAAAACACTAGACACAACAGTGCTGTCAGTGTTCTGATTAAATATGTGTTGAAGGAGAATGGATACCTGCAGCTGATTTTTCTAGCATTTTTCAAAGGGAGACAATTTTCGGGACTTCGTGTTCGCTTTTCTAAAAAAAGAGAAAGACAGTCCCGGTGAATAAGGGGTCTACTCTTAAAGGAAAGAATTTGTTTCTCAGCGTCTACTCTTGAAGAAAAGAATATGCTCCTGAGGAGCAAATTCTTTCCTTTAAGTGTAGACCCCTATTTACACATGGGAGACAAAATACTTTTGCAGGGGTTGCCTCCCCAGAAAGTGTATCCATTCCCCTTTGAAGACGAATTGTTCATAGTATTAGATGGTGTTAGAGCGAAATTTCACTGTTTTCTTCAAATCGTTAAACTCTGCAACTCATCGCTAACTGTTTAGTGGTTTTGTTTGTTTGTTTGATTTGAGGTTTAACGTCCCCGTCAACACTGTAAAGGTCATTTTGGAGACGTTGCTTCCAATTTTGTAGGACTTTTACCCGACATTGAGATGAAATGACATCTCAAGCCCTGTCGCCCAATGAAACCAATAGGATTTATTAGCATGGACGGTCCGCCTCGCACCGCGGTTCCTGGACAGGCTTAGATCCTCTAAGCGGTTTACCAGTACTAGTGTGCGGGCCGGATTCAGCTCTGCGTGGAAGCATCATGCAGCCCATATATTTCTTCAAGCCCCTATGGGCGGGGCCGCACGTTGAATAAGGGGTCTTCTCTTAAAGGAAAGAATTTGTTTCCCAGGGTCTACTCTTGAAGTAAAGAATGTGCTCCTCAGGAGCAAATTCTTTCCTTTAAGTGTAGACCCCTATTTACACATGAGAGACAAAATACTTTTGCAGGGGTTGCCTCCCCAGAAAGTGTATCCATTCCCCTTAAAAGAAGAACTGGTCATAGTTTTAGATGCTGTTAGAGCTAAATTTCACTGTTTTCTTCAAATCGTTAAACTCGGCAACTCATCCATTACGCAAACATGCCTATACAAATACATTGCCACCTTTATCGCCGAAAATATTAAAATTTTATGATGAATAATTGTGATATTTTTCATATATCTGCTCAAAATATAGATTGTGGGCTCTCGTTAGAACCGCCTCGTCGAGGCGGTTCTAACGAGTACCCACACTCTATATTTTAAAGCAGAAATAAGAAAAATAAGGTTTACTCCTGTAAACCCCAGTTTTACAGTATAAAAGTGGGGTTAAGAGAGGTCAAAATTATATCGGTGTGTTTTCGTGCTAACTATCACTGATTTGAAGGAAATCCAGGTAATGGTTATTTATAGAAAATAGCCACAGTATTCTTATCGCTGTGAGATCAACACAGGAATTTATTAGTTTTAAGTCCCTCGTTCAGGCCCGTTTTCCTATCTGCACTCAAAACCACCAGACCCAACAGTGCTGTCAGTGTTCTGATTAAATATGTGTTGAAGGAGAATGGATACATGCAGCTGATTTTTCTTGCATTTTTCAAAGGGAGACAATTTTCGGGACTTCATGTTCGCTTTTCTAAAAAAGAGAAAGACAGTCCCGGTGAATAAGGGGTCTACTCTTAAAGGAAAGAATGTGTTTCTCAGGGTCTGCTCTTGAAGAAAAGAATGTGCTCCTGAGGAGCAAATTCTTTCCTTTAAGTGTAGACCCCTATTTACACATGGGAGACAAAATACTTTTGCAGGGGTCGTCTCCCCAGAAAGTGTATCCATTCCCCTTTAAAGAAGAATTGGTCATAGTTTTAGTTGGTGTTAGAGCGAAATTTCACTGTTTTCTTCAAATCGTTAAACTCGGCAACTCATCGCCAACGGTTTAGTATTTTTAACCCATCCATGTCAAGCATCACAAAAGGAGACACCGGTGAACAGTAAGACCCTGATCCTATTCCGCATGGAATAATAATAATAATAATAATAATAATAATAATAATAATAATAATAAAACATTTTGTAAACTACATGTAGTACTAATCTTCCATGTGGGTCTCATTTTTCCTCCTGGGTAGAAACCAGTATTAAACAATGTGGATAAAGTCTCTTGTTGAAGGAAACAACACTTGGCGCTTGGGGGACTGAACCGGCTACCTCTCGATCTCAAATCCGATGCTTTTACCACTGCACCACAGCGCTACACTGCGCCGCAACGTCTGATCGGAAGTATACCCTGCTTGCGTAGGTTTTTGGATGTTTTCAAGAATGTGTTAAACAAAACAACGATTTAATTAACCCATATATGACAATGGAATGTTCCACCTCATGAGTTTGGAGTGGTCCATTTCAAACTATATGGTTGTCTGTAGTAAGTTTTACAAAATGTACATTCTGTAAGCAAAGTGTTCTGTGGTGACTGATCAGGGTATACACTGTTTGCCAATGTCCCAAAAAGGGCCGCTAGGCATATGTAAGTTAATCCATTTTGTATCGGAAACCCCAAAACGGGCACCATAGCAAACAGTGCGTGTCCAGATCAGAGTCCGCAGGACGCTGCGTCTGATCAGAGCCTACACTATTTGCAAAAAATTCAGCCATTTTCCAAATAAATTCTGAAGAAAAACACAACCTGAAATGAACTCCTTCTATATATAAGGAGGAAGATTCCTTTTGGTACAAAGAATCCTCCGTGATGTAGTGGTCATGCTACTCGCCTTGTAAACCAGGGATCGCAGGATCGATCCCGGGCTTCTCCAGACTTTCGTAATTCTCCAGACAAAGAAACCAATAGGGCTTATATGCATTGGCCGGTCGGGCTCAAGCCCTTCTCCCCAAACAAACAAATGGAGGTTTTACGAAGGGATTGTCAAACTCATACCACCTTGTCAGAACAGGCTTAGTCCACACGGGGTATTCGACTACCTGGAACGCAGACGGACACCAAAAACGACGGCTGTTTACTTTCGATTTGAAAGAGGGTGAGTCGATAAAATCCTGTTTTTGTGACCCTATTGAAAAACTCTGTTTTGATTTTTGCAGTTTTCTTCTGGAACTGTCACAGCTGTTTCGTAATGGTGTTTTGCTTCGATAGATTACACGAAAGCGTCATTACAGACAACTAAAATGCAATACATGCACATTTTCTGAACAAATTAGTGTAATTACCAGAAATGCGACTGATTTATCCAAAGATGTCATTGTAGCTTGAAGGAGAAATAGCTCTTGTTCAAGAATAAACTACTACAGTCGAACTTCAATGGCTCGAACACCTTTGGGACCTCGAAAATCTGTTCGAGATATGGGTAGTTCGAGCCACTGAGGTTAATGTTAGGAGGCATAACGAGATACTTTTAAAAGTCTTTTGGTGTTCGAAAATGAATATGTATGTTGTGTGTACTCATTAGAATCGCCTCATCACACAGCATACATTTGCAAGATAAAAGTCTTAGACTAAAATCTCCTTAATTATCCCCACTATTTCTTATGTAGAGGATTTCGCTAGGGGCTCAAGAATGGGTTCGACGCATCCGTGGTTAACGAGCCATCGGTGTTCGAGCCATCGAAGTTCTACTGTATATACTTGTGTCACACGTTGCTCGGGCAGCAATAAGCATGGACTTGAGTGCACCATGCTGAAAGAAGATAATCCTTACGACAGACGCAATCCTTTGATGTTACCATGAAACGCAGACAATTGATACCAATGACGGATTTACAATTAGTGCCTGAATCAGTACCTACTTGTATATCTCCTTAATTTGGAGGTTCAAAAAGTGCCTGGTATAGGGTGTATAAATTTCAACGATTTCCATTTCAGGAAATGTTTGGATAGTTCATGTTTCCTATACTTACATAAGTGTCCTAAGATGATAACGGATGAATACGAACAGTCAGAGAGCCTTTTCTTGGTTCTAATATTTTTTTTACAATAATAGTTTCACATTTTATTGAATAAAATAATACAAATGAGAAATTACAATTCACAGAGGATTTTCCAGATAAATCATTCACAGAGGATTTTCCAGGAAGACCACAAATCGGCTGATAAATAAATGTTCGAGGTGTCATTCAGGTATTCTAATGTTTGACGTTTCATTCAGATATTTTATTTAGAAGTCCATCTTAGACCCAAACCATTTTTTCTTCGGATGTTTGAAGGGCAGGAAACTGAAGAAACCGGATCGACAGTGGTTGTTCTTGTGCAAATATATGTTTATGTACATTGAAACTTCTAAAGGTCCGCATTTGTTGGAGGTTTCGCTCAGATAGTCTATATAATATTAGATCAAAACCCATAAACCACGTCTGTTTCAAATGCCAACAATGTGCCTTCATGACCTAGCGGGTTAGAGCGCTGTCTCTTAACCATATCGTCTCTCACTCCTATCGGCTCTAACCTCGCGCGGGTCACATTTGAGACGCCAAGTTCTACAACGGATTGTCAGGTCGTCTTCTCCTGGTTATCTGGGTTTCACCCACCTCTGATAAATGATGGGGTGAAAATAAGTGAAATTATCTTAATAGAGGCCGTATCCGATATAGTAGAAGTAGTAGTAGTAGTAGTAGTAGTAGTAGTAAGAAGAAGCAAAAGGAGAAGAAGAACCGTCACACAGATAAAAGTGACGGATTTTACATGAAATGAACGTATATAGGAAATGTGAATGCAATCCGTCAAAATTGTTCGTGAGAAAGCAGGTTTCAACTGCTGACGGATAAACGTTGCTCCAACCTGTTCATGTTTAAAAACTGTTCTGCATCCGCAAGCAAGTTGGCTTGCACAATTGCACAAAATGTGTGATATTTCTTCATTTCTGTCATTCTTAGCAAAATGTACACATTCATATGACACTGTTTCTTCGAAATATTTGGACATGTTTCGCATCGGCGCAATTTAATTCATTCCATCACATGTCGTATTAAATCATTTCTGCATCGAGATGCATTTTGTACAGCTACACAGGTTGATATGATTCTTACCTGGTCGCAGGCACCTTTCATGGTTCATGTACCCCATATATGACAAACAGAATCTTCCACATAACAATACTTGACAGGCGGGTTTCTCCTTTGTTTCGTTTGTTGTAAGTTTTACCAATAGACTGGCGGTTTAAGCAAACGGTGTAGACCAATTACCGATTTTTGCGGCGTCTCATCTTGATCTGCATTGCCATATTTGGGACGCTTGACAAATGTTGACCTCATACTGCATTGCTTAATCGCTCGGACAGCTGACAAAATATTTACACTTACGTCATGAGTTTCTGCCACTTTCATCTTTGAATTTTGCGAAAAACGTGCGTAGTTGCTATTATGAAAGATTCTTCAATTAAAATCATCGAATTGCAAGATATAGTAGATCATGATGAGACAGCTCCGAATGAGAGATCTCATCTTGACATACTCTGCACAGGCATCTGCATAAACACCCTGTGTTACATGCGGGTACTATGTTTTCATTCCGCTTCGTTATTATATCCCATATATGCCAGTTAGAAGCCTCCGTAGTGTAGAGGATAAGCTACTCGCCTCGCAAACCAGGGGTCGGCGGATCCATTCCTGGCTTCAGCAGACTTTCGGGCGAGTCTTTAAACCGAGGTGCTGTCTCCATATGATCTTGTTGGTGGTGGGGACGTAAAACTCAAACGCACTCGCCTATCGAGGCTTGCAGAAATAGATGAGCTGCATGGTGCTTCCACGCAGAGCTGAAACTGACCACACATGAGTACTAGTAAACCGTTAAGAAGGACCAATTCTAAGAACGCATAGCAGGTACTCAGTGCATAAGTATGTTATGCTATTCAGGAAACATTGAAAATTATGTATAAATTATTGCTGTAAAACTAACAAAAACTGTCGACTAGCATCAAACATCTATATTTTGTCGATAAAACAGGTTTTAATTCGTCATTGACAGAAAGATTTACGCCCACAGTTGTGAAAAGTATTCCGAGACACTGCGAAACGGATTGCTATCAACATCTGCGGGAATCTATTTAATATATGCCCGTAAAATGCGATTTTATTCAACTCACCACGAATGTTTGTTTGTTTTTTCAGTCGGCGTTTTCGGTGTCCGTCTGCGTTCCAGGTAGTCGAATACCCCGTGTGTAGTCCTTCTAAGCGGTTTACCAGTACTCATGAGCGGTCCAGTTGGGTGCGCGTCTGACTGGTGATCAGGACGCGTGTTCGATACCTGCCTGGGTCGGCAACAAGGTTGATCATGAAACCATCTTTTTTACGGTCATTCTCTCCCTCTCGCTGATTCAAGAAGGACAGTTGTCAGTTTCTGGCGAAAGAATGTGCACTGTACTGGTTAACCGCTTACGTATAAGCCTGGCCAGGAAAAGTGTGGATAAGTTAACTGACCAGATAAAAATGATCTAAATAGTGTTAAGTGGGCCGTTAAATGCCAATACAAACAAACTCATGTGCGGTCAGTTTCAGCTCTACGTGGAAGCAGCAAACAAACCAAAATATTATCCAGGCCCCGATGGGTGGGGGCCAAGAAAGGAAATTTACTATACTTAAAACAGTCAGTCCAGGCCAGTGTGTATACATGTAGATAAAGATTTTAATTAATACACAAAGTTTGTGCGACCAAACTCTTCACCCCTTAGTGATTACAGTAGAATTCCGCCAGCCTCAAATTTTTAAAGGTGGTCTTTAAATAGAAATGTTATTGTACAGTATCACATTCACACCGTACAACCGACTGCGGCGAAGACAGATTACTGCCTCGAAGACAGATCGCGCAAAAGGTTTCAAAGAAAGGGTAGGTGAAGTTTTTTGTTTGTATGAATCGAGGAGGCAATCTGTTGACTTTTGCAGCTATTGGAGAATACCGCAAATGCCTGGAGATACTACAGCAACATTCTAACTATATTTCAAAACCAGATAAGGCTTTTCCAGTCCTTTGAAAAATATTGTTTAAAGAAAATCGTATGAAATTTTGTTTTCGGCATTAAGTGTACGTCTACGGAACAAAATATGTTACATTCACTTGCTCTCGCTAAAACTATGATTATTCAGCAGCATTTTTTCTGCCAAATTGGATCGTATAACTCGGTTAAATAAACAAACTACGCTCCCCTAAAGAGACCAGGTGTCAAGAAAAATGCTGTCTCTAACTACAGATTGTTTTTTATATGACTGTCAACAAACACAGATCAGAGATTTCGAAGGCTAACATTGATAAAAGATCAGAATTTCGGTTACAACTCCAAGAAAAATGTATTCTGGAAATTATTTCAAGCTAGCTCCAGGGCATTACTTGTAATAATGCTGCAATAGAGTAACACAGAGACTGCTCTATAATCATGTACAGGCCTGGGGTCGAATACTTTCAAAAGTATTTGAATACAAATACAAATACTTTGCATTTAACGAATACAGAATACAAATAAAAATACATTTTTTGTGAATGTATTCGAATGAGAATACAAATACTTTGCAAATGTATTCAAATACTTTTAGAATACTTTTGAATACATTTCAATCAAAATGAAGGACTTATACAAAACAATAACACCTGGTGACTGTAGTAATGTTTGGGTTATAGACAGATACACATCTCTTTGTTTTCTCTAGAACAATTTAAGACACAATCAATGAAGGTGTGCAGGATCTTGTATGACACAGGTCATTTGTAGTGTCTGCAGCATTTATCAATCAAAAGCTAATGATTGATGAATTACATTACATCGCATAAACACCTATATAATTCTGACCCCCTTGAACCCCACTTTTATACAGTAAAACTGGGGTTTACTGTAAACCCATTTTTTCTTATTTCAGCTCTAACATACAGATTGTGGGTACTCATGTGGCCAGCACATAATAAAATAATCAGTTTGCCTATTGCCTTCTTTTTCTACTTTTGGGATTTCAGTTTTCAGATTGCTGAACGATCGCTTTGGTGCAGTGGTAGCGCATCGGATTTGTGATCGAGAGGTTGCGGGTTCGAGCCTCACGCTGACCAAAGTGTTGTGCCCTTGAGCAAGGCACTTCATCCACATTGTTTAAAAAAAGTACTGGTTACCACCCAGGAAATCCTGCTCGTAATACTCAGATGTGAGCGAGTAGCAGTAATAGGAGAAAAAAAAAAAGAAAAAAAGATTGCCTTCACTTTCATTTTACTACTTAGGCATTTTTTGGTGTATGATTTTTAATATGTTATCAACAGGGAGAATGTTCTTATCAGACAAAGCTCATCAATTTACCAGTATTTGGAATTACATACATGTGGGTAATTTGTAGGTTTTTACTTTGGCATGCATATGGCTCAGTTGTAAAAACACCATGTCTTGCCCCTATCTTTATATCCTGAGGCAATCTATTGGAAGATGACATACAGGTAACTTCATAGATATAACATCAATGCCTACAGTCCCTTTAAATGGGACCTTGGCAGTGTAGATTAACATCATATGTCACAGAATATAGTGTCTGATCAAAGTGTACAATACTTTCTAATTTTCTAAAGATCATACAATTTTGCAAAAAGCAGACTCCTCTTAATTTGAAATGGACCTATCTAATAATACAAATAGAAAAGTTCACTGGACATAAATGGGTAGCAGAAATTATTTTATCCAATCAGCACAAATCGGTCTAAAACATCATATATTAACAAATGGATACATTTGGAAGAACAGACTAGAAATAGCCATGTGCCATAGTGGTGGGCCATGATTGCGAGTTATTTGTGATTGAAGTGTCTCTGAATAAAAAAATATCTAATTGAAAACAGATGTTATTTTCTTCTGTTTTTCACACCATTCAGTCAACAAATTATAATGTCAGTCACTTTTAAAGCAATATATTCATAATAATGAAACATTTGTCATCTTAAAAGCTTTTATTTGCACCAATGAAGTCAAATAAATAAATTATTATTCTTGGATTTCTGTTATGTATTGTATTAAACCATCTAATAGTAATTTCAGAAGTTCCTACATGAGCAGTCAAGGACTTTAGTCACATCAATTAAAACATTTATGTATTGTTTCATATTTTTCCTGTAAAGAGCAAAAGTATTCATAATGTATTCGTAAAACTATTCATGAATACATGACTTTTGAAATGTATTCGAATACAAATACAAATACTTTTATTCTAAAAAATCCACGAATACAGAATACTTCACGAATACTCAAAAATGTATTCAAATAGTATTCGAATAAGAATACAGAATACAATTACCCCAGGTCTGATCATGTATATGTGTAGCTTTGCAGTTTCGTTTAGCACTTGTTATGTACAATGCTCCATTATCTACATCTAAGCCTTAGTGTGGCGGAATCCTATAATAATGTCCTCTCGCTAAAAAACTAGCAGAGGAGAAAAGTAAAGAGAAGAGAAATGGAGACGGAAAGGTGTTAAGAGTAGGAGTAAGGAAAAGGAGAAGGTATGAAGATGGAAGCGATTAAGCATAATGGTAACATGTGACCGATCACAGCAAAGGAAACACTGTTCTTTCTTTCTTAATACTTTTAGTGTGATCGATTAACCCTTTTTACCAAATGGAATCTTCCACCTTATATATGGCAGGAGTCCATTTCGAAATTTAGGGGTGTCAGGTTGTGTTTTTTCGAAATTTATTCAGAAAATGGTTCAATTTTTGTGCAAACATTGTAGGCCCTGATCAGACGCCGCATTATGCGGCGTCTTATCTGGGACTGCAATCTGGGACTGCACTTTTTGTCAAGGTATCCCTTTAGGGGTATCTGGTACTGTACGGTGTGACATTGACAGGTACGTGGAATTCACATAATTGTAAATTCCACTTTATGTAGAGAAAAATGGGTTTACACGAGTTTTGTTTGTTTGTTTGATTTGTGGTTTAACGTCCCCGTCAACACTGTATATGTCATTTTGGAGACGCTGCTTCCAATTGTGTGGGACTTTTACCCGACATTGAGATGAAATGACATCTCAAGCCCTGTCGCCAAATGAAACCAATAGGGTTTATAAGCTTGGACGGTCTGACTCGCACCTCTTTGCCTGGGCATGCTTAGATTCTCTCTGCAGTTTACCAGTTTACCAGTACTCGTGCACGGTCAGTTTATAAGCTTGGACGGTCTGACTCGCACCTCTTTGCCTGGGCATGCTTAGATTCTCTCTGCAGTTTACCAGTACCCGTGCACGGTCAGTTTTAGCGCTTGGAAGCATCGAGCAGCCCGTCTATTTAGTACCTGTTATAAATGTTGACCTCGCGCTGTTATAAACCTTCATGAATATGGAACTACCCTTGACTTAAACAAATTTTCTTGGTTCCAACAGGTTAACAAGTCCGTGTATGAACCCCATCCCCACCCAAGCCCCCCCCCCCCCCTGTATACATTAACGTTCTTATTTCTCAACCTATATTGGATACTCGTTAGAGCCGCCTCAGTGAGGCGGTTCAAACGAGCATCCTCAACCTATATTTGCTGTATTAATTAAGAAACTATCACGGATTTTCATTAGAAAAGTAGCTAATTTGAAGATGTGAAAAAATGCAATATATCGCATGGGTTTGTTATCGTAATGCCAACGTTGTTCGAGCAGTTGAGATCGAAAGCCCCCGTGGTATAGTGGATTAGCCACTTGCCTCATACACCAGGGGTCGTGGGTTCGATCCCGTGCTTCTTCAGACTTTCGGATGCGTCTTTCAACCGAGGTACCGTTTCGGTATGACCTTAGTTGTTGATGAGACGTAAAACTCGATTTTATATGTAGATTTCCGCATATAAAACGCATGAGGACGGTGACTGGCAAAATAAAATCCAACATTTACGTGTTTGTGGTTTACGTCCCCGTCAACACTATTTTGGTAATTTTCAACTTTGTGGGACTTTACGCGGCATTGAGATGAAATAACAACTCAAGCCCTTCCGCCCAAAACAAACCATTAGAGGTTTTAAATGCTAGAACGATCGGACTCAAACGCCTTTGTCTGTACAGGCATTAGAAGCCTCCGTGCTACTCGCCTTGTAAACCAGGGATCGCAGGATCGATCCCGGGCTTCTCCAGACTTTTGGATGAGTCTTTAAACTGAGGTCTCTTCTCCGTATGACCTTAGCTGTTGGTGAGGCATAAAACTCAAACACTCACTCTGTACAGGCATATACCGTTCGGTCGATTTCTGCTCTGCGCGGAAGTACCATATTCACCAAAACCATAGGGGCTTGAATCACGAAAAAATAAATGAAAAAAAAAAAAAAAAAAAAAGATTTTTTTTTTTTTTTTTTTTTTTTTTTTCGTGATTCAAGCCCCTATGCCCAAACATACCTGTACGGCAATGTCTATAATCCGCTCTCTTTCCAACACAGGTCTACCTGTTTATCAAAGTCGCGGTACGAGTTCAACATTTTTGTAGTGCACCCGTTATGTCATAACGGATGACGCTGGGCAGTAACAATGAAAACGACCGCACTATGGTATTATCTCGGATTACGAATTAAATGAGATGCTATTGAAAAGCGGTGACCAAAATCCGCAAAGTATTTATCTTAGACTGCTATGAGAAAATCTAGCTTATTTTCAGAGAAGACATAGCTGACCCGTTAAGATAAGACGCCCATGTTGGATTATAAGAATCTGATACTGGGTTCTATTGTGGATGGGCCATCACTTAAAGACGCCTATATAATTGTGACCCCTTGAACCCCACTTTTATACAGTAAATGTGGGGTTTACAGGGGTCAACCTTATTTTTCTTATTTCTGTTCTAAAATATAGATTGTGGGTACTCGTTAGAACCGCCTCAATGAGGCGATTCTAACGAGCAACCACAACCTATATTTTGAGCAGAAATAAGAAAAATATCACGATTTTTCATCCTAACATTTTCGTTTATTTGGCGGTAAAGTTTGCAATGTATTTGTATAGGCATCTTTTCGTAATGGTTCCCAACTAGAGGGATGACCGTGCTGAGCGGAACCGAGGCTATGGTTGGAAACGCACATCTACAACAAAACCCAGTATTAGATTCTTTTTCTTGCACAAAACCATTTACCATTTTTACGTTTTATTTTTCGCGCACTATACTTATGTAGCTTGCCTGGGTAAGAATTTCTAACCCAGACTAAAACCACGGATTGGCTTATTTGGTGTGCACTAAAATTGGTTCATTCATGTCTTCAACAGTGGCTTTTACTGATAAAAAATGGTGATATTTTTTCTTGCTTGTGCTCCAAACATAGATTGTGGGTTCTCGTTATAACCGCCTTATTGGGGCGATTCTAGCAAGTATCCATCATCAATGTTTTTGAGCAAAGATAAAGAACATAATATATACCCTTGTAAACCACACGGTTCTCTATTTAAGGGGAATGGGAACACCTGGTCGATTTTTTCCGCCATTTTGCAAAACAACTTTCGGGACTTCCTGTTCGCTTTTCTAGAAGCCCTGTCCAGCTGAAAAAAGGGGTCTACTCTTAAAGGAAAGAATTTACTCCCAAGAATTGACCCCTAAGACACGGAAGACAAAATACTTTTGAAGGAGTTGCCTCCCCTGAAGGTGTACGCATTCCCCTTAAGTGAGGTCTAAAGGGTATCCAATATGGTCTTTTTCATATGATGCTACTATACATCACGAAAACACGCCTATGTAATTTTGACCCCCTTGAACCCCACTTTTATATAGTAAAACTGGGTTTCAGGGGGTATACCTTATTTTTCTTATTTCTGCTCTAAAATATAGATTGTGGGTACTCGTTAGTCACAATTTTTCATCTTAAAACCTTCGTGTGGGCAAATGGTATTTCAGTTTTCACAATTAGCCGATCCAACAAGCAGCTGTATCAGGTGAAAACTCCTTTGCGCAGTTTGATCAGAGCATTGGTCTGTGCACTGTCACGTTGGCCTAATGTTCCTCCATGCTTCATGTAACAGGGAAGGTTGTATTCAGGTAGATTTGGGTTCTGGTAGAAATATACCTCCATACAAACAGGGTAGGCTGTATTGTGGTATAGTTGGCAGATAGGTCGCTGTGTTAATATGCTAGAGGACCCTTTTTGGCTTGACATAGCTCATATGTACATGATAGGTATTGTCGCATGAATATTCAAAACTTAATAAGAGCCGGCATTACGTACTGATTACGTACACTCTTGCACACAAGCGACCTAGGCAGGCTAATTACTGGGTCTGTTGGAGAATACTCAAATAAGTAATCTCAGCAGGGAATGACCACTGCAGACTGATGACCAGTTGTATAACTAAACCACCTAATCGTTCGGCCCCTCCCATCGGGGCTTGTAGAAATAGATTGGCTGCATGATGCTTCCCGGCAGAGCTGATACCGACCGCACACGAGTACTGGTAAATCGCTAATGGGATCTCAGCCTGCCCAGGTAAACCGGCGCGAGTCTGGCGACAGGGCTTGAAATGCCATTTCATCTCAATATCGGGTAAAAGTCCCACAAATTTGGAAGCAACGTCTCTAAAATGACCTATACAGTGTTCAAATCAAACAAACAAACCACCTAATCGGCCCCCGCTCAACGGGGCTTGAGAAAATAGATGGGCTGTATGATGTTTCCACGCAGAGCTGAAACCGACCGCACACGAGAACTGGTAAACCGCTTAGTGGATCTAAGCCTGTCTAGGCAAAGGGGTGCGAGTCTGTGCTTATAGACCCTATAAGTTTCATAGTGCGACAGGGCTTGAGATGTCATTTCATCTCAATGTCGAGTAAAAAGTCCCACAAAATTGGAATCAACGCCTCCAAAATGACCTATACAGTGTTGACAGGGACGTTAAACCTCAAATCAAACAAACAAGCCACCTAATCGGCCTCCACTCCTCGGGGCTTGAGGAAATGGATGGGCTGCATGATGCTTCCACGCAGAGCTAAAACCGACCGCACATGAGTACTGGTAAACCGTTTAGTGGATCTAAGCCTGTCCAGCAAAAAGGGGCGTGATTCTATGCTTATAAACCTTATTAGTTTCATAGGACGACAGGGCTTGAGATGTCATTTCATCTCAATGTCGAGTAAAAAGTCCCACAAAATTGGGAGCAACGTCTCCAAAATGACCTATAAAATGTTGACGGGGACGTTAACCTCAGATCAAATAACAAAACAAACAAGCTTAATCACATTATCATCATGAAAACACGCCTATATGATTTTGACCCCCTCAAACCCCACTTTCATAAAGTAAAACTGGGGTTTGCAAGGGTATGCATTATTTTTCTTATTTCTGCTCAAAAAACATAGATTGTGTGTACGCGTTAGAACCGCCTCGTCGAGGCGGTTCTAACGAGTATCCACAATCTATGTTTCGAGCAGAAATAAGAAAAATATTGAACTTTTTCAGCTGATAATTTTCATTTTCCGGTGGTAAAATTTTCAATGTATTTGTATAGGCGTGTTTTCGTAATATGAAATGCTAATGTTTGTGTGTTCTCCGAGACCAGTTCTAGCTCTGTAATGTCTGTTGCAGATAGAACAACAGAGGTTAGAGGAAGACAGCTCTGTTTGGTGATGCCTCAGCGCTGGCTTTGCGCTGTGCACGTTTCTGCTCAGCTTCACTAATTATTTTTGCCTCGTAATTCACTAGCATCCCTTCGGATGAGGCCTCACCACTTTGCTCTGTCCTGTGGAATTTGTTCCCATGCACGAATCTGTTGATATGTTGAAGTCCTTGAGGAAGGCTTTGAGGGTGTCTTTGTTGCGCTTCTTCTGGCTAGCATGGGGGCGTTTGCCCATTTCTAGTTCTCTATAGAGAATTGTCTTTGGAAGACGTTCCTCAGACATCGGGGTAACACGGCCTGTCCATCTGAACTGTACTAGTTTCAGAAGAGTGTGTACGCTTTCCATCCCTGACCTTTTCGGGACTTCCGTGTCTGGAATTCTGTCTTGCCTCTTAATCTTCAAGAGTTTTCCTCATGCGGACCTGTTAACCTCATGCGAAACGAATGAAGCTGGCAAACATCGAATATCCATATCAGACGCTAAAGATCGCGGCATTTTATCTGAGACTACAATGTTTGCTAAACCCATATCCAGCTGAAAAAAAAATCCCAGCAGGCACATGACGTAATTGTGACGTTACAACAACGCCGGTGCGACGTCATGACGTTTATGCAACTTCACATCTACGTCGGCACCGACGTTGATTTGACGTTAACCTAGCGACGTGTGCCTGCTGGTATGTCACGGTCATTTGTGACTATCAATCAATCAGATTACTCGATATAATGTTTTCATTCAAATTCGCAAACTGAATGACAAAAAGTGTAGATCCTCATCAGAATGCTGCTTCAAGGGGTGGGGGGTTATCGTGTTCAGCAGGGCAAAGTACAATGAAATTCCGAAATCAGGACCAACTAAAATTAAGACTAATTCTACTTTCAGCATCACGAAAACACGTCTATATAATTTCGACCCTCTTAAACCCCACTTTTATATAGAAAAATCGGGTTTACATGGTATACATTGTTTGTGTTATTTTTCTCAAAACATTGATTGTGGATACTCGTTAAACCGCCTCGCTAAGCGGCGGTTCTAAAGAGTACCCACAACCTATGTTTTGAGCAGAAATATGAAAAATATCAGAATTTATTATCTGAAAATGTTCATTTTTAGATGATAAAAGTTTCAATATATTTGAATAAGCAAGTTTACTTAATATAAATGCATATTTAGAAGGCTTCAGCTATTTTCTTTATACCTTTACACGCAGTGTACTGTTGTAAGATACTATCTTTGTGGTATTAAACACCATTTTTGAACTGTTCCAAAGATGGTCCTAACATAGATTTTTAACTGTACATGTCGCTGTCTGCAGCCGATGTATTTTCCATCACGTGAACATGTTGAACTTTTTCCTTCATTCGCCGGAAATTACCGAGTTGAATATCGATTTCCGTAGGAACTCGGCAGTTAAAGTTACCTGTCTATTTTGAAGGCTTTTCATATTAAAATTATGAAGGAAAAAAATATTAACTCCTCGTATCTTATTTATCCTTAACACTAGAAAAAAGTCACTGTTATCCTGATGTAGGAAAATTATTCAGTTTTTATTTGGTGTATTTCAAAGTGATGAATAATTAATTCTTATTGCTTCCATCTGCAATTTAATGTCATGCCTATATGCTCCATAGACGGCAATGTATTTTTTAAAAAAACGTCAGATTCCCATGTTTGGTTACCAATATTAAATAGAAATGATTTGTTTGGAATTAAGTCACTGTTATATACTGTTAGACTGTTGTTCAAAGTTTACGATGTTATAAAGTTTATTTCTATTGAAAAATGATAAATTGCTTCCCCGAGAGCTTAAAAATCGTTTATAAGTTGTTTATCAGTACTGCAGTTCATGATGCAAAAATCGCTAAGTCCACATTATATGTACCAGAAATCGTATCAAACATGTAAAGCTTTTTTTGTATTAATTTTGTAATTACTAGTAATAAACAACATACGGATAATATACTTGATACAGTGATTATATTCCTCGGATTTCTTTATTTTATTTTATTATAATTTTGTCTCACTTTTGTTACATTTATGTTTTCATTCATTATGAATGGGCGGCAAATATGTCAAAAGGACAAACATTGTCGAAATCATTAACTGTGAAATGGCGATTAAATGCCGATTAAAACCACCATGAAAAGTTAATTGGCAGTTTGAAGCAATTAATTGATTGTGTTTGTTTCTATTGGGGTTTAACGGCCCAGTCAACACTATTTAGGTCAGTTTTGAGCCGGTCGGTTTACCTGTCCACACTTTTCCTGAGCAAGCTTATACGTAAGCGGTTAACCAGTGGTTGCACATTCGCCTCGTCGAGGGGGTTCAAACGAGCACCAACAATCTATGTTTTGTGCAGAACTAAGAAAAATATCTCAGTTATTCATCTGAAATTGTTCATTTTTATACAATGTATTTGTACAGGCGTGTTTTTTTTTTTTTTTTTTTTTTGGGGGGGGGGGGGGGGGCACTGGGAATTCTTGGGGTTCGGTCTCAGGGATGTGTCCAAAGTCCTGTAATGTCAACCATACCGGCCCGCTGGGTAATGACATGTCTGCAAGCAGTGTAGTAGGTACGGATGAGGATGCTCGCGATGGATCTCTACTGTTAATGATCGAATTTGCAACCCGATACTTTTTAAACTGTGTAAATCAAATTTCTGTTCATTGTTGTACATCCAGACGAAGCGTCTCATCTGGATCTACACTGTTTGCCATCCTGAATGATTTTATATTTTCACTTATTGGAAAAGACACTACTTTACAGTGTAGATCCAGATGAGGCTGTGTATGGTATTTTAACTATTATCGCCATACAGACCAGTGCAAATTTCTATGCAAACAATGCCGATCCAGCTGATGCGCCTAATCTGGATCTACACTCTTTGCTATTCTGTTATTTTCTTTTAATGATATTCAACTCTGCCTGTCCGTGCAGTGTAGATCATGGTTCGACTGCTCAGAATGAGCGGTCTTCTATCCAGCTCTACACTGTTTGCCATTCTGTTGATGACTTTGACTAAACCACCGTCAATAAAAATGGAATTGTCTCAATTCACATTACGAAATCACGCCTATCCTATACTGATAAATTTTACATCCAAAAAAAAAAAAAAAAAAAAAAAATGAAAATGTTTAGATAGACAATACTGCTATTTTTCATACTTCTGTTCCAAGAATAGATTATAGGAACTCGTCAGAACCGCCCCGGTAAAGCAGTTCTAACGAGTATCCACAATCTTTGTTTTGATGAAAAAAATAATGTATACCACTGTAAACCTCAGTTTTACTGTATAAAAGTGGGGTTTAAGGAGTCACAATAATATAGGTGTGTTTTTGTGACGAGAGATGGATCAATCAATCAATCAAATATTTTATTCTCTCAATCCATCATGCATAATGGCAATATAAGGTGATAAAAATAACTTATAATTATTCAGAGATGAAAGAATCTACTTTAGTAGAAACCGGTTTAAAGTTCCTCTGTCCGAATTTTCCACGATTTTCCGCATATCAAAGGTATGTCTTGTTTAAAGGTTAATAAAGGCATTTCTTTTGCTTGTTTGATTTGAGGTTTTAGAGTAACAGTCAGATAAATAATGTATACCCCTATAAACCCCAGTTTTACTATATAAAATTGGGGTACACGTAGGTCAGAATTATATAGGTGTGTTATCGTGATGACGAAGTTAACAAACGTCCTTTAATTTTACAATGAGTTGGCGTATTGCAACATTTTTCATTAAAGGATCGTAAGCGTGCCCCTGGACAGTTAGAAGCTGGTCGGAAAGCGGATGACGTTGACTCTGATTTTGGGTGCCACATGTGTGTGATCTATCGTCTATTGGAGCGACATCTTACTATTTACAGAAGACGTTAGTGGACGTCGACGTAGCGGAAGACCGACGTCCGTACGTCAAGATCGATTCGACCGTCAGACGCATATGCGAAACAGATTTCCGCCGGCAGCTGCTACACTGTATCTGTAGATAAACAAGGGGTCTCAACTACCGACTAATAAGCACTGACACTGATCGTCGCCCTTATGCGATGCACGTTTGAGAGCTAGACGTCCCTGTCGTGACCAAAGTTGACGCGTCGACACAGTACGGAACACTTACGCTAGTGCATGAAATACGTAAATTGGCGTCTAAGCGACTGACATATGCGTTTCAGTGACAAATCGCACTTCAGCGTGAATCACGCCGGTTGTCGTTTCCGGGTGTTTCGACGTATAGATGTAAGGTATGCCGAGGCGACGCGTGCGTAACATAGCATGACATATGGAGTAAAATAAGTGTAATTGTGTGGCGAGCTATTTCGTGTATTTAGCGAACGCAGCTTAGTGTCATTAAGAACATTCAAGATCATAGCTGAGACGTGGATTGAACAGCGAGACGTTACATCAATCAAGAGCTTCGGCCTCACATGGTTCCATTTATTTGTTTGGCTCAGAATCCGGGATATCTTATCCAGCAGGATTACGAGCGGGCTCATAGTGCTGTTCTTACTCAAAATGTCTTCAAGCCAATGGAATTCATGTTCTGGACTAGCCAACCTTTCTCCTCCGATCTCTTTCCCATAGAGTATCTTTGAGTAGAGGTGTCCAAAGCCAACCAGACAAAAACTGTTACTTATGGACAGTAGCGTTGTTAAAACTTGAATTTTAATGTTTGGTTTTGAAAACGTAAATAGTTTCTTTCAAAAATTTGAAACATCGAATGGCGTTTCATAATACCACCGGTCTATAGACATCTGCAAACATATCATATATTGGAATTTGCAGAACTACCTTTCTAAATTTAAAGCTCTTTTTAGAAAGGTTTTCTGTAAGTTTTCACAGTGTTATGATTTTCTCACAGAATCTGTCATTTCAGTGCCTTTGGCGCTTTGATTCTATATGAAGTGGGAATTTAGGGCACAAAAATAGATTATTGGTGTTCTTTGCAACACCCTGATTCGGACGGTCTTACCAGTACCCCAGCTATGTTTTTGAGCAAGAAAAAGGAATATAATATATACTCTTGTAAACTCCGAACTTACCAATTAACATGGATGTTCATGACACAGGCAGCTTAACATATAGACCCACTATCCCATGTGTCAAATAAAACAAAAATAAAAAACAACAACAGCAACAACAAAAAACCCTATTACTAATACTACTACTCATAATAATGATATTGATAATTGTAATTATTATTATAGAAGGCATGGTTGTTACTTCAAGTTCTTTTTCACATTTAGATAGCCTTAATTTGAGCTCCTTTGAATACCTACAGGTAGATCTATTAAGCAAAGTGTCATATCTGCAGATGTATGATTAATGATTCCCTGAGGTCAGCGACTCGAGAAAAAATATTGGATATTCTGTACCTTGATCCCAGTGGTGTACAGGGAGATAACTCGAATAATCGCCCAGACAGGTTTTAACGGAAATTCACGACTTATTCCGATCGCCGCCTATGAAGGAAAAAGTTCGGTATGACAAGTCCGTGAATGAAGACCCTCCTAAACCCAAATTTATATAGAGAAAACTGGGGTTTACGGAGTATACATTATTTTTTCTTATTTCTACGCCAAGATATAGGTTGTGGGTACTCATTAGAACCGCCTCATTGAGGTGGTTCTAAAAAGCATCCACAGCCTATGTTTTGAACATTTATAAGAAAAATATCACAGATTTTCATCATAAAAGTAGGCAAAATGCATTATGTCGCACGGTTGAGTTATCATAATGCCGCTTGCTTTCACAACTTCCTGTAAATGGAACACGTCCGAAAAAGCGCTATAATAGACAAACACAGGCCCCAGAGAATAAGGAACATCTACATGTAGCATAGAAAATGTTGTCTCTCCTAGAATAATTCGTTTATTTCCCTTAAAAGTCATTCTGATCGAATGGCTTCGGCTAGGGATGTCCAAAAGGTGTTAACATCTTGGGGATGACTGGGGTAATCCAGTGATTGTTCACTCTTCAGTAATCGAAGGTAATCTAGTGGTATATCTTTCACGGACACATCATCAAATAAGACAATAATCATCAGTTTCCTGTTAGTTTCTACTGACTCAATACGAGCCATGTTCATTTCATAATTACACCAGCTTTCTTGAAAGTAGTTTTTCGAAATAATTAAAACAGATTTCTTACAATTGTTGATAGCATGTGTAATGTTCGCTGCTACAGAGGTACCGGCTAGTGAGTCTCTGTCCGCCACCCAAACTTTCAAAGCGTGTGGCTCTTGTTCCAAATTTGGAACAAGTTTGTTCTTAATGAACAGAGCTTCAGACTGAGCATATGAAATGAACGCATCACGCTCAAACAGTCTCTGATAACCTCTATGATGGTGTCTCTTACGCTTACTGTAATACAGATGTCTTAGTTTCCAGCGATTTCGATAAGTGAAAAACATCAGCACGCTACTGAGAATACATATACACGAGGAAACAATGACAGAAAGAAAAGGGAAGCACACATGATCAAGACGATTCAGAAAAGCTTTTATGTCAGCTGTGTCATTGAGCAAAACCCTGTAGTCATCTAAGAAACAATCATCTGTGTCGGAAAATATAACTTCTACGCGAGTATTTGATAACCATTCAAAGAATGGTTTGCTGTCACAGTGACATTGAATCGGATTGTTTGTTAGATCTATTCGTATCTGATCCTTTCTGCTGCAAGATTCTTCCTGAGGTAGTTCAGCAAGACTGTCCAGATAATCTCTGAAAGTTTGTGGAAGTGTTTCAAGCCTGTTATCAGACATTCCAACATATGTTAAGCAGTTTGCATTCAACGTACTATTCCAGTGATAAAGCATATTTCTGCTTATATTTAAATATTTTAAGTTTTTTAGATTTTCGAAAATGTCCACGGAAAGTGTCATTATTCTGTTTTCACTCAGATCAATATTTTCCAGCTTCGTAAGGTGTTGAAAATATTTTCCAGAGTTCTGTTTGATTGTATTAAGCATCAGGCCAAGGAAATTGGCTGACATATTAAGCTTTCGGAGGTTGTTAAACATTGAAAAGAATTCCAAGCTCATATTCTTGCAATAGTTTTCAGCAAGGTTTAGCTCCGTCAGATTTTCGAGTCCTAGCACAGGTCCTGTCCATTCCATGATCAGATTGAAAGACACGTCTAAAGTCTTTAGTGATGTTGGGGGACAAACTTTGAAAGGCTGTACAATAAGGCGTAAAAAGCTCATTTTCCAGTTTAAATATATCAAGTTTGGTGGGATACAGACACAGGTAAGATTATGTTGGCGGCATGATTGCAAACAAGCCTGACATGTTTGATTTGGATCTAGTTTATTTCCTAACATAGAAAACGGTTCATTTTTTCTCCTTTCTTTGATGTATCCTTCACTAGATGATTTCTCTTCTCGCTCAGATTCTATTCGATGTGTTTCATGTTCATAATGTTCTCGAAAGAACTGGTCATAGTTCAGATGTTGCCGGGAAATATCAAGATATCTCACATGTCTCAGATTGAATATACTATTCACATAGCTTCCCCAAGTTAGTCTATTCCCTGACATTACAATACGTGATGTTTTATTTGGGATGATATCAAAAACTTCTTCCTCTATAACTTCTATTTTATTTAAATCTAAGCGAAGAGTTGTCAAATTTTTCAGATAAATGATAGGCTCTATGTGTGTCTTTTTAAGAACTGTCCCTCTCTCATAAAATTCGTAAATACGATCTAAATACAGATATGTTACAGACGAGTTTATAAGACCATCAAGCACATTTCGCATCCCGCTGAAGTGAAGATTCTCATTATAGGAGATATCCACTGTTTGAATATTTCTTAGAGGTTTGAATGCTAGAATTTCGACTTTATTGATATTACAAGACGACAAATAAACTTCAGTAATTTGAGGGACATACAAAAATGTATTGTTAAGCAAGATGTTGATGTCACAGAACTTTGGTCCAGTCCCAGATAACGATAATGTTCTAAGATTTGTAAAGTTTTCGAATCCGTCTTCAAACGTACAGTTATAACAACCAGATATGAAAAGACTACGCAACAATTTCAAAGGCTGCAGCAATTTTTGTAGACCACTATATGATTTAATAGGATTGTTCTTTATATTAATGTATTGAACGTTTGTCAAGGGTTTAAAAACTCCTAAACCAAAACCTTCCGGAATCTTCAGAAAATTACTAGTTAAATTAATATATAGCAACTTGCTTAAATTATAGAATGCATTAGAGTCGATAAATTGTATTTCATTGTCATATAGGTAGAGCCATATTATATTTGGTACCTCTACAAATGAGTAATTCTGAATTTTCGCTATTTTATTCCGGCTAAGGTCCAATAGGCACATTCTTCTGGATACATTATGAGGAAATGACGCCGGTACCTTCTTAAGGTCTCTATTGTTGCATTGGTATGCATAGCCATTGGCGCATTGCCTCTGTTGAGAATAATTAAGTGGCTCCTCTTTACATCTGTGATTTTCCAGGCCATCTGTGTTCGTTGCTTTGGAGACTAATTTGAATTCAGTGATAGTCCATGAGTTGACCATAGCGACCAACAGCAGTAGGACTTTGTCTGACATATTTACTGAAAGTAAAAAAGACGAAATCATATCAAAAGGGCCCCGTCAAGCGATTTTGGTACTTATCGCCTATGCGAGCAGCGAAGGTTCAGGCGAGCCTGCGCATCCGCGCAGTCTCGCCAGAACCTTCGCTTCTCGCTCATACAAGCAGTGAATCACGAGGAACCTTCAGACAGAAAGCCATATCCCTGGCCCCTCTGAATGGCTGGGCATGCGCAGTTAAAATTTGTCATGACGGAATGCTCGAAGACACAAATTCGCTTGGCGGGGCTCAAATGATCCGCATATTTCTTCCGCCATGTGTGCTGAGTCAGGACAAAATTCAGCCTATGTTCTTACTAATGCTGGCTGATTAAATAATCGAATAATTTATCGATTAATTCTACAAACATGATACACCTGTGGACCCAAAGATGTTTTGACTGGAAACATCGTTCAATATATCCTAACATCCTATCAGTCAACTGCCAGGCAGAAATAAATTAAAAACACAAGGTGGTGTACATTTCATTGCTGACTCCTACACTGTCCAATCAAAATACATCTCAAATGTCAATCAGAAAGTGTTTGCCAAAATGAGACCAAACAATAGCTTGATCTAGTTTTGGAATTCTTTGATGAATGACATTTGCTTGTCAAACTAACTTGATGCAAAGAGATTCATTGAAAGTTATTTCATAGGAGTTTGAATGGTCGGTTCTGTGTCGACAGGTGTAATCGATACTGATATGCCAATAATAGATTATTAATTTCTATATCTATTGCATGTACCCTAAGCATTTGGACACAGCAGCTCTTCACCATACTTAACATTACCAAAACACGCCTATACAAATACATTTTACGGCCGAAAAAAGAAAATTTTAAGATGAAAAACTGTGATATTTTTCTTATTTCTGCTCAAATACGCTTTAGAACCGCCTCGATGAGCTGAATGAGTGGCAAACAGTGTAGACCCTGATGAGTCGCCGCATAAGATTTGGACCATGATTACGAAATCACGCCTATTCAAATATATTGTAAATTTTACCGCCGAAAAATCGAAAATTGTAAGATGAAAAATTGTGATATTTTTCTTATTTTTGCTCATGTCATAGGGTATAGGTATATAGCACACTTGTACTACCTTGCGGTACAAGCCGGCTTTTATAGCGACGTGGTAGAGTGTTTGCTTACCAATCCGGCGGCCCGGGTTCGATCCCCTGCCGGGTAAAGGTGATTAGCATTTTTTCACCTGTTACACTCAAAATATAGATTGTGGGTACCGAGGCGGAAAAAGAAAATCGAGGCGGTTCTAACGTATACCACAATCTATATTTTGAGCAAAATTAAGAAAATAAGGTTCACCCCTATAAACCCCAGTTTTACTATATAAAAGTGGGGTTCGAGGGGGGTCAACATTATATAGTCTTGTTTTTGTGATGTGTTGTTCAAATCATTGTTAGCTTATTGTTTCAATGTTGTACATTATTTCATACTCTGGAATGTTTGCTGTAAAACCAAAACTGAGCAGTCTCACCTTTTCATAAGAATATTAGCATATTTGCCCAGTTAATTGATCAATATTTTAACGATTCGTTATATAGGGCCCAGATAGGGCCCAGATCGACAAAAATGTGTTGTGACAATTTGAACTACACTTGAGCCGGGGCAAAACATATCCTACAATTTATATGTGCGCCCAGCGTGGAATCAGATCAGCCTGTACATCCATATAGTCTGACCAGAAGCTTCTCTTGCTGCATGAAGGGCATTGGGCCCTTAACTGTCCTTAGAGCGCATAACGAAGTCTCTTCTGAGTATTCGCTGGGCGCACATGTCTACTGTTAGCAATGCTGTTCCCATTTGAATTTTATAGCGAGATGTTCATTTGTCCAGATATGTAAAGAAATTTTATGTTTCTCTTGACTGATTGCCCTGTTTACTTTTTTCTTCCTATTTATTCAAAAGAAGTACATGAACAAAAACTATAACCGTATATACATAGATATGTTCATTCGTGAAAGGATCTGAACCGAAGCTTATTAAGTCCATAATCTTCCCTTTGGTCTTACACATAACTTTTCGGGACTAAATGGATTCCTAGGTTGATTAGTCGTTCAAAAATGACAGATGTCGTATTCTGTCCCATTTTTGGAAGGCAATAATGCATATTTGTATATTGGCCGCGGCAGTACAGGTGTTGGCAATAAATGTGAATTCGCCGAGTCCACAAGAAGATTCGGCAGAGTGCCATTCGCATGTTTATTTACGCAAGTGGTCCACCTGGCCATCATTATGAAAACTCGCCCGCGCGACATAGTGCATTTTTCACATCTCTAAAATGGCTACTTTTCTGATGAAAATCCGAGACATTTTTCTTACAAAATAGAAGTGGAGGCAATGATCAGGAACCGAAACAATTAACCAACAGCCCCCAGCAGAGACATCAAAGGGAAAGAAACACAAACATGAAGCAACAGACACCAAAAGCAGAAAGCCAAAAGGACAGTTACTTTCCCACAAAATGCTCAAAACATAGGTTGTGGGTGTTCGTTAGAACTGCCTCATTGAGGCGGTCCTAACGAGTACCCACAACCTATGTCTTGGAGCGGAAATAAGTAAAATAATGTATACCCCCGTAAACCCCAGTTTTCCCTGTATGAATTGGGCCCCGCCAAGCGATTTTGGTACTTATCGCCTATGCGAGCAGCGAATGTTCAGGCGAGCCTGCGCATCCGCGCAGTCTCGCCAGAACCTTCGCTGCTCGCTCATACAAGCAGTGAATCAAGAGGAACCTTCAGACAGAAAGCCATATTCCTGGCCCCTCTGAATGGCTGAGCATGCGCAGTTAAAATTTGTCATGACGGAATGCTCGAAGACCCAAATTCGCTTGGCGGGGCTCAATTGGGGTTTAGGGCGGTCTTCATTTCACGGACTTGATACCGTGATGATATACACCATAGCTGTGATTTGTCACAGTTGAAGTCACATGAGCCGCGCCAAGCGAATTTGGGTCTTCGAGCATTCCGTCAGGACAGCTTTTAACTGCGCATGCCCAGCCATTCAGAGGGGCCAGGGATATGGCTTTCTGTCTGAAGGTTCCTCTTGATTCACTGCTTGTATGAGCGAGCAGCGAAGGTTCTGGCGAGACTGCGCGGATGCGCAGGCTCGCCTGAACCTTCGCTGCTCGCATAGGCGATAAGTACCAAAATCGCTTGACGGGGCCCACATAATCTTGGTTTATCTTTTTTGCGACTACTATACTGACCGAAAATAGAAACTATACACTTTTAAATTGTCTCTGTTGACATAACAAGTAGATAATTCAGTTATAAATAATTATTACTGATTGTGGATTTTCCTATCGATAGATATGAATCCTGTAACAATTTAAAGAAAATCTGGAAGCAAAGTGCATTTTCCGCAAAATGTGTTTGCAATAGAATTTTGACTTCAACATTTTAATAGGTAATAAGTCAAAAGCAAGGAACACAAAAAGAACATAACATCTAAAATTATTGAGAAACAAACATTCTATTGAAATCTCAAAATCTGCATTTTTATCCCCCGACCGAATAGGTTCGGGGGATATAGCGATCAGCCTGGCGTCCGTACGTCTGTCCGTCCGTCCGTAGACGCAACCTTGCGATGGCCATAACTCCAATACCCTTTAAGATTCATTTATGGTTCTTGGCACAATTGTTCACAAGGCTGAGACGGCGTGTCATGCGCAAGAATTAGAACTCTGGCTGCCATAGTTTTTTAGTTATCTCCCCTTTTAATAAAATAGAATGACTATCTTGTGATGGCCATAACTCCAATACCCTTTTGTACCTGGCACAGTTGTTCACAAGGCTGAGACGGCGTGTCATGCGCAAGAACCACAACTCTGGGTACCATGTTTTTTAAGTTATCTCCCATTCCAATAAAAAAAGAATCACTACCTTGTGATGGTGATATCTCCAATACTCTCTGAGATATATTGATGGTACATGGTACAGGTGTACATGACGTTAAGAAGGTGTGTCCTGTGCAAGAACCACGAGTCTGTGTGCCATGTTTTTTATTATCTCCCCTGACAATATAACTTTGTGATGGCCATAACACCAATACCCTTTGAGATATATTACTGGTACTTGACACAATTGTGGACAAGGTGTAGACGGCGTATCAAGCCTAAGAACCACAACTCTGAATGCTAGGGTATTTGAGTTATCTCCCTTCCAATATAATCGCATGATCAAACTCCAAAACCTTTTGAGATATACTAAATGAACTTGGCACAATTGAATACTAGGTATAGAAGGCATGTCATGTGCAAGACTCACAACTCTTGGTGCTGTGGTATTTGAGTTATCTCCCCTTTCAATATAACAGTACGACCACCTTGTGATCACCATATCTCGAATACCCTTTGAGACATATTGATGGTACATGGTGCAAGTATACATGATGTTAAGCAGGCGTGTCATGCACAAGAACCGTAATTCTGAGTATGTTGGTTTAAGAGTTACCTCCCCTGACAGTATAATCTTGTGATGGCTACAACTCCAATACTTTTTCTATATACTGTTGGTACTTGCTACAATTGTACATGTATATACAAGGATGAAAAGGCACTTCATGTGCAAGAACCACAACTCAGTATACCAGTACTTTGCGCATTGGAAATCTTGGATCTTCACCATGTTGAGAAGCGATCCTTTGTATCATTAGGCGAAAATATTCTCAATAAACATTACATATACAAAATATACTATGGGCTTATCAGTGTGTTTTAATTCTTGTGCACTGACTCTTTGTGAACAGTCTTCTGAAGGCCATATTGGCTTTTGGTCGGGGGATTTGCCATCTCCTCTGATGGCTATTTTAAGTAAAATTTTCAAAATAATGTTCCAAGCCAAAAATCGACCCAAAAGTGTCTTCAATCATTTTAGCATCTTCAGCTGTGTCTTAAATATAAAATTTTTATTTTTTTTTTTAACTTCCAAACGTTAGATGATGAGTAACTATTGGTAAAAATGAAAATCACGTTCGCGACACAAAATGTTTCACTCAATGGAAACTTGAACACCAAGATTTTACACTCATTCTCAAATGAATTGGGATATTGCAGTCGCCGTATATTTTCTGAAACCAAGCAGTCATTTTTACCAAATGCATACGGTTATATGACAGAACAAGAGGTTCCAAAGATATCATGATAAACCTCCTGTAGAAAACAGGAGATACGAAAATAATATTTTGATGTTGAAATTCCCTCAGGGAAAATGAGCCACGGGAAAACCTGGTTTTGTAATGTTCGAGACTGTCGCTTTTCGAATTCTCTTTGTTTGCACACTTACATATTTGCAATTCCACTAGACAGGAATGAGTTAGGTGGTTTCCATAAAATTTACATATTCTGGGTAGGGAAACAACTACCATTAGTAGGACCACATGGAGTCTAACTAAGTATTTTTCCCCGATTATGGCTGTCGTCGAAATTTAATTAAGCATTGTAATGTACGAGACGACGTTTTTCTTCTTGATATTTCAAAACAACGTTTAGGTTTTTATACTTCGAAACATGACCAAATGGAGATTCTATATTATAATTAACATAAAGGTCGTTTGATGTTACCTGTACAATAGGAAATTAAAAATACTTGCCATACAAAAATGTGCATGGATATGTTGCAAAAATGCATGTAATGTTCGCGATCATTATACCAGGCTTATTACGTATGTATCGACAAAAAATGCTAGATTGAAATAAACTCCCGCAATGTATGACTAAAACAAATACATCATCTGGAACGAAAATAATGTTTTGATGTTGAAATATCCTCATTTCCAGTGTTTTGTAATGTTCGAGACCGGTAATGTTCAATACCGAAAATTGTTAGTCTAACAGCTTGATCACATTGCACGTGGCACGGTTTTCCATTACCAGATTACGTAGTAGAAAGTGTCTGCAGACGACATGGTGTTTGATGGGTTGGGGAGTCGGCAGACAATAGCACTGTTAAGGGAAAACAGAAGTCATATTTTGTTTTTAAATATCTGCATAGAAACTTTTTATCTTTTTCCAATATTATTTGCCACAATTAATATTGTTCAATTATTTTTTTCCATTAAAAACCATTATTAACGAGCAACATTTGCACGCTAGCAAGATCTTTATTCTATTGCAATAAGCAGTGGATGCATACGATGAAATGTCCGCTACATTTGGTATCGAACATGACAGGTTTGCTATGTTGACCGTCCAGGGATAATGACTGCAAATAAATTAACTATTTTGAATTGTGCAACCTTATTTGTGTAAAATTAACACGTTTAGTGATATACATGTTTGCTACATTTCTACCAATAGCTGCAAACAGTAACAATGCTGATTCAAGATTCATTAATTATTTTCTATTTTGGATTTGAGTCCCATAGCTTATAAACTTTTTCCCAAATATTATTTGCAAGAATGAATATTTCAATATGAATTGTGCAATGTTAAGAAGGCACTTCAACTCTCCAATTTGTATATCCAAATGCATATTTTGAATGTTAAAAAACATTGTAAGTGCAGTTTATGTTACTAAAATTATGGTATCGAACATTACATATTGTATCGAACATCCCAACCTAAAATAAATATGTTTATTTGAGGGTATGCTGGTTTACTCTTGATTAAGTTAACTAGATACAACAAATATAATATCAGATTCCTTTTCAATTTTACATGTAGATATGGTAAAGTGGCATAGGCTGTCCCTTTACCGTGTATTGTAATGTCCGAGACCATTATAGCTGCCATTTACAGACATGCATATGTTTACATTTCTTAGAACTTTTTTTACAAACTCTACAAAGCGTGTTACTTTCTACAAGTTGGTAGACAAACTGGTTACATTTTGAAGATTTTTGTATAGAAAAATATTGCTCTGGAATGCACTGTAATGTTCAATACTGAATTCTCGCAGTTGTATCATTAATTTTACATACTTGATTGTTGAGAACACAAGGCCATGCGATTGTTGTGTGTTTATAAATGAGAGATATGTCTTTTAATGTTTCGGCTGCCTTAAGAACACAGTTTATCTGTCAGGAGAGCATTTTTATACATAAAAGTATATACCGAGGCTGTTTTGCGTAACAGCGATACCATGTTTTAAAAGCATATGACTGAACATGCACTGTTACATTAGTTAGATCCAAACATTGAATGAAAATGGCATTAACAGCTATACTGTCAGTTAATCACGATAGAAGACTACTTGACTTAGAGAAACAAAATCACTGTAATGTCCGCTACTTTTTACATATAATTCATATAAACTTATTGATTATGTTGATCGTTTATCTAAAGTAATATTACTTGTGTTCCTTATTTACCACTCAATAACAGTTCAAATGCAATAGTCGTAAGTGATCTAGCTATTATGGGCTTCTCTTAAAACAAAACGAAAGTTGCATGTTTTCAGAAAACTATTTCTTTTTCTGTATTCTCTAACCAACCCTGAATTTTATTCAAAATGGTTATTCATTTCTTTACCATATATATGACCATATGTTCAATTTTGTCCCCGCTTAATAACCCGGTCGTAAGTTTCTGTCATTGCGAGCTGCGGTCGCTTGATTTTTGTGATGTTAACGAAGTGGGTAAAGAACAAATAGCTTGTAGCGTACCTTTCTCACAATCAAAATTTATCAAAATACCGACATATTTCTAACTGTTGGAGTGAAATAAATTTTCATTTCTTGATCAAGGAATTTTAACTGAGTATAGGTACATGTTAATACTTTATTGTGAACATATCGGTGACTGAATTTAAGTAACTTTATAATTTGACTTTTTAAACGGCTAAAATCCCAATTCATTTTAGAATGAGTGTTTAACCCTTGCATTGAATCTGCGGTTGTTACCCGTTAAATCGTAGCTACATGTATCATTAAACATTTTATTCAGTAAATCAACAATTAACATGCGACTGATGATAATTTTTATAACTGGAATTCAAATTTCATTAAAATGTTTTGCCGGAGACAATTTAAAAATGAGTGTATAGTTTCTATTTCCGGTAAGTATATATCTCTGTAAGAAGTAAGCTGTCAAAGTTTATACATATAGCTAATAAGTATACCAAGGCCCAGAAAACAATGTGTACAAATGAAGTTTCATGGCGCTATGAACTGTTGAAGTTATGACCAATGTTAAGGTTTTCGGTTATGTTTTCAAAAATAGGTCAAAGTTGAAAGGTCACAGACCAAAATGTTTGGTGTCAGTGGGAAGGTCTAGCCACAAGGAATACACGTGAGAAATATGAAAGCCCTATCACGCATGGTTATGAAATAACAGAAGATAATTTTGTTTTGAAAAAAAAAGAGATAATTCATTGAAAATAAGTAATATACGAGGGTAGGCTGAAAAGTTCTGAGCCTGACCAGGATCCAATGGTTTGTCCATGCTGAAAGTGCCTTATTTTTCAACATAGTCTCCCTTCCTGTCCACACACTTCCTCCAGCGATGCTGGAGTCCTTGGATCCCAGTGGTATAGATGGTCTCATCTTGGTCCCTGAAAAACTCCTCCACAGCAGCTATCACCTCCTCGTCTGACCGATAATGCTGCCCAGCCAAGTGCTTTTTCATGTTTGGAAACAGGAAATATTCTGATGGAGCTAGATCAGGTGAATACTGAGGGTGATCGACAAGTGTGAAGCCATAGTCATGCACAGCAGCCATTGCGACGACCAATTTATGAGCAGCCGCATTGTCCTGATGGAACAAGACCCCTTTTGTCAATTTTCCGGATCGTTTAGCCTTAATTGCTTTTCGCGATTGTTTTAGCATATCTGCATAATACTCCACATTAATTGTTCTGCCTTTTGAAGGTAATCTATGAATATTATACCCTTGGCATCCCAGAACACTGATGCCATCACCTTCCCTGCAGAGGAGACGACCTTTGCCTTCTTTGGAGGGGGTGAGCCAGGGTCTTCCATTGCATGGATCGTCTTTTGGTCTCTGGCTCAAAGTGATGAACCCAACACTCATCCTGAGTGACAAAACGGTCAAGAAAACCATCTTGGTCTGCTTGGGACAGGTTCAGTCTGGTCAACTTTTGGTCAGGCGTCAAAAGCTGTGGCACCCATCTGGCTGAAACCTTCGACATTCCTAATTCACTGTGTAGAATGTTCTCTACTCGTTCACGGGAGATGCCAACTGTGTTAGCTAACTGATTAACGCCTGTCATCCGTCACGGCCTTGTGCACTTGGCTGATGGTTTCCTCAGTTGTTGTCATTGTGAGTCGTCCACACCGGTCATCATCTTCAAGGCTGTCCTTGCCCATCTTAAAATTTGCTGCCCACCTTTTCACGGTTGCATACGAAGGAGTATCATCCCCTAATGTAGCAACCATATCGGCATGAATGTCCTAAGGAGCTAACCCCTTTTTATGGAGGTACTTGATGACACCACAATGCCAGATTTAGTCCATTTTCTCAAAAACGTGCTAATATCACTTTTCAAAGTCTAGAATTTCTACGTTATTGCAGGTAAACTTGAACTCATTTGAGCCAAATCAAGTAATAATGGTTTGGATTTAATGAATAAAAAATTTCATGGCTGTTCGATTCCTGCTTCTTGGTCAGGCTCAGAACTTTTCAGCCAACCCTCGTAGTTATAATGTAAATATTGTGATGGTAAGTGTGTATGTGTGAACGACAAATACTATTGACGTTTTGACCGAGGTTAAGTTTTTTTGGTTAAGGCATGACAAACAAACGGACAAAAGCAATACAGTAATGTCCCTTTGTCGGAATGTATGTCTTGTTATCGTAAGTATATGCTTGTAGCTTCATGAGAGTTTTTGTTTTGTCAAGGCGTGAGACACACACGGACGGACGGACGGACGTCCTGGCTGCTTGAATGACGGACGGACTGACAGGATGATTACTATAGGGCACCCACACTACTGTGTGGGACCCTTATAAAATACAAATATATAAGCAGAATTTTGAACGGGCCTCCGTGGCCTAGTGGTTTAGAGCTCTGACTGTTAATCATTAGGTCTCTCAGCGCTGTGGTTCGAGCTTCGTTCGGGTCACATGTGAGACGCCAAGGTCAGGTGGTTTTTCTCCGGGTACTCCGGTTTTCGCACACCTGTGGTTAACGATCGGCTCGATATGAGTGAAATAATTTTGGAAGCGCCGTAAAACCAACACCAAAAAATAAATAAATAAAAAATAAGAAGAATTTACTCTTTCAAATATAGTTTTATCAGGTTATTATTTGACAGAAATAAATTTTAAGGCTATCTTAACATAGACATAACAATGTCATTTAATTTCCATATTTAGCAGAACAGACTATCATTTTTTTAACATACAGTTTTCATAGTCGAAGGAGTTTGTTGATAAAAAATGTACAGTAAAAATTCCGCTATTAAGACCACCTAAAATTAAGACTAATTCTGCTTTAAAAAGCTTATTTTGAAAGGTACACTTAAATCTGTCTTTGTGTTTTCTACCTACAGCGTCCTCTGGTCAGGGACCTCCTTTGGGACTGTTCAAAAGTGGCCTTTAAGGCCACTTTTGAGCAGTCCCAAAGGTGGTCTTAGTATAGAAATTTTACTGTATATTCAAAAAGACGGAATTTTTTTCATGTACTCACTTGTTATATCCTTTCCTTGTATATTCAGAGTACGTTATTTTTACATATAAACTAGTACACGGTAGTTTTAAAAAATGAGCCACGTCATTAGAATGTGTTTGTTATTTGCGAACGACAAAGGTGGAGATCATCAGCCTGCGCATTCTCGCAGGCTGGTCAGCACCTTTATGATCGTTTTCCATTTTCTTCATTTAATGGGAATAGGTACACCTTCAGGGGAGGCAACTCCTGCAATAGTATTTTTGTCTCCCATGTCAATGGGAGTCAACTCTTAAAGGAAAGAATTTGCTCCTGATGAGCAAATTCTTTCCTTTAAGAGTAGACCTCTTTTTCATTGGGACAGGGCTTATAGAAAAGCCAACAGGAAGTCACGAAAGTTGTCTCTCTTTGAAAAATGGCGGAAAAATTTTAACGTCTCTTCATGTTTGTGTCTTACGTTGTCGAAAACCGGGAAGATAGCTTTTCTCATGACAGAACACACATTATGTTCAATGAGTTATATCAGAATTTTACTTTACTTTACTTTTACTTCCTGCTTGTCTCATAGAAAAGGATTTGTTTGGCTAGTTATCAAGGTTGACTGGCCAGGCCAGGGAAATCCCAAAGATCCAGAATTTTTCGGTATTTGAAAAATAGTTCTATGTTCACAATATCAAGTCGACTAAACGGGACAGCTTTCAAGAATCGAAGAAAAATGTCAGTCCAGTAGAGCAAACAATTCAATTTCTCAAGATAGGTGTATAATCAACAGGTCTATACCCTTAACCCTTATCTTGCTGAATATTCATTTAAGCCACACCCATTTCTGTCTATCAACCAATCAAATTACTTGATGTAATTTATTGCTACAAATTCATAAACTGAATGCCAAACAGTGTAGATCCTGATCAGGTGGCTTCTTCAGAAGCCACCTGATCTGGATCTACACTGTTTTCAAATACAGGGGTTGTCGTGAACAGCAAGATAAGGGTTAACATTTTAAGCGCGCTGTCTTGCATTACGAAAACACACCTAAATACAATGTAAATTTTACGGCGGAAAAAAGGAGAATTTTAAGATGAACAATTGCTATATTTTTCTTATTTCTGCTCAAAATATAGATTTTTGGTACTCGTTAGAACTACAGTATATAATTGCAACACGCAACACTATGACCTTGTCCGGAACAGTCCTTCGTGGGCACACACTGTCCGTGTTGGGGACATTGCATTTCTGTTGAATAGTTGGCGTGTCATACTAAGTTATTTATAAGACTTTCAAGGGGCGTAACAAATCAAAACAAACAAAAAAATCAACACTCTGCATATTTTGCAATAGTTTGGTTAATCACTTTAATTTTGATTAAAGGATTTCAATTAAAAAATACATAAAAATATGCCTAACATAAAGTTTTATGAATCTATTCCAGTTTGAATTGGTGACAAAATATTTGCTGGTAATAAACCTCTTCATAGTTGAAATTATTTTGATACTAATAGTAAGTGGCGGGCCTCCGCGACAGAAGTCACCTAACTCCCAATCGGCTAGCTGATAACTGTCAAGCATACAGGAGTCAGCATATTGGCAGCCTAGGGAAAAGACCTACAACTAATCCCAGCTGGCGAACTGGGGGTAGCCCCTATGTGCCCTTGGCGCCCGGTTACCTTAAAACATCCGTCAAGTCATCTATTTATTTTGCATCAGGACAAAGAAGAAGAAAACCGTTGAATTCGAAGGGATGTTTTTATTGTATCGTGATCCCAAATGAATATCAAAGGAGTCAGTAAAATGTCCATTTAAAGAAGCATTTAACCCAGCTAATTAAGAATCAATTAGTCCTTACAAAAGAAACATTCTGACTAAAAGACAAAAATTATTCTATTGTGGAAGCAGGCTACAAACCGCATACAAATCCATACACTTTCCACTTGTCTGGAGCAAAATAATCCGTAATTAAAATTTGCCGCATGACGTTAAATTAAACTGGAAATTTCTTCTGACGAAACGTCAACTTTCAACGTCATTTTCCACGTTTTACGCTGATACTCGTAACCGCTGATACTCGTTTTCAGCATTTCTTTTAGGGCTACTGATGAGGCCTTGATGGCCGAAACAAGCTTGTCTGGCCCAAACAACAAATGGATTCTGCTATTTTCGTTTTTGAATGCGTTCATGGTTCTCAAAGGGCATCCCTTTTAGCCTTATTTAATAGATTTCCAGACACTTCGGCCCCACTACCACCTCGGCCCCTAGACAGGTCGGCCCAAAACCAAGTCGGCCCTAGACACCTCGGCCCTAGTCACCTCGGCCCTAGACACCTCGGCCCCACTGTCACCTCGGCCCCTAGACATCTCGGCCCCAAAGACACCTCGGCCCCACTTTTGATATTTGTTAGGGTATGAGCATTAATATCATGTTAAAATCGGTCCCGCCCATCGGGACTTCAAGAAACCGACAGCCTGTGATATGAGTACTGGTAAACCGCTTAGAAGTTCTAAGCCTGGCAAGGAAAAGCGGTGCGAATCGGACCGTTCATACTTATAAACCCTATTGGTTTCATTGGGCTGCAGGGCTTTAGATGTCAATGTCGGGTAAAATTCCCACAAAATTGGAGGCAACGTCTCCAAAATGACCGATACAGTGTTGATTGGGGGCGTTAAACGTCAAATCTAACAAACAAAACATCATGTTAACAAGCCCGTATAATGAAGACCCTGCTAAACCCCAGTTTCTTGGGGAAAACTTGGCTCATAGGAGCATACGTTATTTACATCACGAAGACACGCCTTTATAATTTGACCCCCTTGAACCCCACTTTTATATATATATATTATACATTTTTATTTTTCTTATTTAAGCAGAAATAATAAAAATGTCACAATTTTTTCTCTTATTATGTTCGTTTCTTCGGCGGTAAAGCATACAAGTCATTTGTATAGGCGTGTTTTCGTAATTCTTATTTCTGCTCCAAGATACAGGTTGTGTGTACTAGTTAGAACCGTCACAATGTGCAGGACTGATCAGAATGCGTCGGTGACAACCTTTAATCACAACTAATTTAATATTAATGTGTTTATGCAAACTAGTCATTTCTTAGATCCCTTTCATATAAGTTAACAGGTCTGTGCGATAAACCATATCCTTGAGGACGATTGAACCAGTATCAATGATCTATGTTTTCGAGCAGAAGTAAGAGATATAATTTTTATCAACTTTTCGTTATATAATTTTGGCTTTACGGAATCTTCTATTAAGTTGTTAGGAAATAAGATCAAATTATTTTATTGCTATTTTTATTTCATATAAAAAAATAACAAATAACCAATGAGACGTTTATAATAAATATGACAACGCATACACGACATTTCAGGTTAACTTGGACTACACTCAGCACAGCTAATCCCCTGCCGCCTTCAACCGTGTCGTTGACCTTGAGTCAGCATCACGAAAACTGGGGTTTAGCGGGTTGTTCTAATTGTGAATATTTGAAACTGATAGTCAATGAGCCTTTTCTACAAAAATATATAGGGCCATGAAGACTTTGCACTCAGTGCACATCCAGATCCATCTGATCTGGATCTACACTGTCATTCAGTTTGCGAATTTTAAATGAATACAATATGCATGTATCAAGTAATTTGAGCGTCTGAAATGTGACTAATAAATAAATAAATAAATTATACAGTATACTTGTTACTGTCCGTCTTTAAATATGAGCTGAAATGACAATCAAATAGGAATTTCTAAATGAGTGAAAATTGATAACAATGGAAACAAACCGAACAATTCCTACAAAAATACGAGAAGTGAAGACTTTGCACATTGGAGCCTCCGTGGTGCAGTGGTTACGCTACACTCGCCTTGTAAACCAGGGGTCGCAGGATCGATCCCGGGCTTCTCCAGACTTTCGGATGAGTCTTAAAAACCGAGGTCGCGTCTCCGTATGACCTTAGCTGTTGGTGGGACGTAAAACTCAAACACTCGCTCACTCAAGACTTTGCACACAGTGCCCATCCAGATCTACACTGTTTGCCACTAATATATACATTTAGTACACGTGTATCAAGTAATTTACTTACTTGATAGATTTTGTAAGGTAACCGGGCGCTAAAAGCACATAGGGGCTACCCCCATCTCGCTAAATGGGATTAGTTTATGAACTGCTCTTCCCAGGGCCTCCAATGTGCTGGCACTTGTCAATTCGACAGGTGTCAGCTGACCAATGGGAATATACTGAACTCTTAATCGGAGGAAGGCACAAATCGCACCCAAGGTACAGCGTTTGTCCTAAGAAACACAATTCTATAGCGATTTTAGAATTTTGAGTGCAGGAATCAGACCAAAGACGGGCTCTAATGACGTGTTGCAAATTCCGACTGCCAAATGTGTCAGAGCACAGCCCTGTTTTCGAATGTCTGGCCGAGGAAAAAAGCTAACATACATTATCAGTTCTGGCTTCCATTATTCTCTGCCTCCACCCCTGACATGGCAAAGAAAACGCCTTCGGTCACGATGCTTGTTAAAGGGTGATAACGCATGAAATTTTTGAATTTTGAACAGGCATCTAAAGTGAGCCAGGATGGGTGACTAATAGACCAGCCAATTCCGGCTATTGCAAAAAGTCCTAGTACCCGTGCTCTCATCACGGAGACCTGCCTATGCAAGTGGGGTTCAAAATTGGACAGGTGTGTCTTCGTGATGTGTTTGGAGGTATGTGTTTGTTTGGGAAAGGCAGTGATGAGGCTAATCAGCCGTTTTGCAATCCCGCTAATTTTTATTTTTGAATGGTCTTCCAAAAGGCATTTTTAAGGGACTTCCTATTTCCAAATACCTAGCAAATGGTGGATATTGCCGTTGCCCCGCCTATAAAGATATGTTATGATGTTGAAGGTATGGGAGGGTCATTGGTTTGTCCTTTGACGGGGGTAGCCTCGGCGGGGCACCCATAAGTGCAAAGCAAGTGCAAAGCAAATGAATTTCTTAACCACCTCGGCTATGGCCGAGCAGTGTTTTTCGGGGGGAGCGAGGAGATCTTGTAGGTGTACCGATTCATATCCTAATTTGAACATTTCAAATTTTATCTCTTCTCGTGCATGGGCGTTTGTTACACATTCAAACAAGATGTGTTGTGTTGTTTCTAGTTCATAGTTATCGCATTTTCTGCATAGACCCATTGTGTTTCCTAGTTGAGTGAGGTTGGCATTTAGGCCGTTATGGTTAAATCTCAAACGGGAAATTACCACGTCTAATTTTCTGTTGTTGCTAAATTGGTGGGCAGATTTACCTACTGTGGGCTGGAGGAGTTGGTAATGCCTCCCGGTGTTGGTTGGGTTTCTATCCCATAGAGCTTGCCATTTTCTCGTTATGGCGGTGTCTATGATTGTATAGATCTCCCGTTTTGAAGGGAGAGTATAATCTTTAATACCTATATCTAGTGCTAATCTGGCTGTTTCGTCGGCCGCCTCATTACCGGGGATGCCGACGTGGGATGGGATCCAGTCGATTTCAATGTCTTGCCCTTCTCTTTTTGCCTTACCTAGTTTAGACAGGATTGAGTCAATTTGGTCAGGTCGTGTTTTGGATTTTCCTGACTGTAGGGCCTGGATAGCGCTTAGGCTGTCCGTGAGTACTGTGGCTTTGGGTGTCTTAACTGTGATGGCCCAGGAGATGGCCCAGTGAATGGCAATCAGTTCAGTTGTGAATACTGAGAGGTGTTGGTTTGTTTTAATCGGTACGTGAAGATTTCTCTCTGGGACAACGAATGCGGCGCCGGTTTTTCCTGTTGTGGGGTCCTTACTGCCATCTGTGTAGATTAGAGTTTTCCCAGCATGGCTGGTGCGAACATAAGAGAGGCTTTTATTTTTCATGTATTCATTTGTATTTTCTTCTTTCCTCCCCAGGACCTGATGGAGGTAACAGGAGGGTGTGTTGTGTTTGAGATCCCATTTGGATCTGTACTTGGGTGCCTGGATCTTATCGGGTATGTTGTGCTCTTTCAGGAGGGCACGGACTTTCTTACAATATGGGTTGTAGTTCTTGGCTCTCCTACATGAATAGCAACCATGATCTGTTAATAGATCATTCACTGGACTAGTTTGTTTGTAGGGGTCCCAGGAGTGGCAGCATATTCTAGTTTAGGTCTAACTAGTGACTTGTATGCTGTTGCCTTGATGTCCTTTGGGCATGCAGAGAGATTCCTTCGTAGGATAGGAAAGCAACTGTCTGGCTGTCTGTCGTAGATAGCATGTCATAGTCTAGCTACTAGACCTTGATGTCATATTAACCAATTACCAACCTTCATGTGTGTTTTTATCAAATATGAAACCTTGTTAGACTTTAATCTTGTCTCAGACACCAAGGTCTAGTACAATGCGAATTTTACCTCGCAAGATCCTTGGTAAATGATTGATTACAGCTACAGTCATGAAATGTTTATTGCCTTTCTGTACCCCTTACCGAACACCAACTGATAAGGCAAACTGGCATTTTAGTCAGAGTATATCTTCCACCGATCAAATAAGGGGTAGAAGAATATTACTTATTAACTTTAAAATATGATATCCGACTAGAAGCTAGTCTAAGCATGTCAGTGTGACTATTTCACACCAGTGTACTGTCTATAGCTAGGTTTTTTGCTTTACTTCTGGCAATGGATGTTGTATGATGACTCCATTATCTTGCTTTTGTTGCCGAGTCTGATGTACTCAGACTAAGTCTTGTCTGGGTGAAAACGCATCTATCAGTCTCTCTCCCATGCTTGTTAATGATTAAAGTCCTCTTGAGCGACAGCAACTCGGTACAACAGGCAGTGATCAGCGAACAGGGGAGATGCGTGGTGGCAAGTCGTTGATGTATATGAGGAAGAGGAGAGTGCCGAGCACTGTACTCTGTAGAACACCAGAAGTAACGGGCGCAGACGAAGAAATCATCAATTATGACTTTCTGGTATCCATCAGCAATGAAATTGTGCGGAACCTCGTGAAAGGCCTTTTTGAAATCTAGTAAAATCAGTGAAAGGCCTTACTGAAATCTAGTAGGATGACATTTATGCGCTGTCAGTTGTTCGTTCATTCCGCCGGCTTGCTATCAGCTGGTACTCACATGACCCCCCCCCACCACCACCGAACAGGGAGAACGACCCAATGTACAGCGAAAGAGCCGATTACTGTGCAGAGTCTCATCCTGCAAACCTGGAGTTTATGTAATAAACTGAGCATGACAGCTCAGTGGTTAAGCCCAGAGTGGTTAGTGCACTTGACTCAGATGCCAGAGGCCCTCGGTTCGACCCGGCGATGATTATTTCGGTGTCTGAACACCATTTTCAGCGATGAATGTCAAAATGCGCACCGCCCTTTGGATCGGAACGTTTAACTGGAGGCACCGGCCCCCGCCCATAGGGGCTTGAAGAAATATATGGGCTGCATGATGCTTCCACGCAGAGCTGAATCCGGCCCGCACACTAGTACTGGTAAACCGCTTAGAGGATCTAAGCCTGTCCAGGAACCGCGGTGTGAGGCGGACCGCCCATGCTAATAAACCCTATGGGTTTCATTGGGCGACAGGGCTTGAGATGTCATTTCATCTCAATGTCGGGTAAAAGTCCCTCAAAATTGGAAGCAACGTCTCCAATATGACCTTTAAAGTGCTGACAGGGACGTTAAACCTCAAATCAAACAAACAAACTGGAGGCGCCCTGTTCAGGGAGAGTCATCCCCTATGCAGGTTAACTGTTTGTTTGTTTTGGGGTTTACGGCCAAGTCAACACTATTAAGGCCGTTTTTGAGCCTGTCAGTTTACTTTTCCTGGGCAGCTTATACGTATGAGGTAACCAGGAGAGTGCAAATTCTTTCGCCAGAAACTGACAACTGCCCTTCTTGAGCCAGCGGAATGGAGAAAATGACCGTAGGAAAGATTTCATGATCAATCCCCGCGAAAGAATATTGCCGACATCGGCAGGTATCGAACCTGCTTCCCCATGATCAGCAGTCAGACGCGCATCCGACTGAGCTACCGAGCGCTGTGCAGGTTAAGACCTCTACCGTAATTGCAAGATTGATGTGTGCTGTAAATCTGCAAGTAATGGTAAAATGTGGCCGATCCCAGTATCAGTGAGTAGAAAGGTCCTGGTGCACGTTTGTTTGTTTGGTTTGAGGTTTAACGTCCCCTTCAACACTGTAAAGGTCATTTTGGAGACGTTGATAACAATTTTGTGGGACTTTTACCAGACATTGAGATGAAATGACTTCTCAAGCCCTGTCACCCAGTGAAACAAATGGACGGACTCGCATCGCTTTGCTTGCCCAGGCTTAGATCCTCTAAGCTGTTTACCAGTACTCGTTTGCGGGTCAGTTACAGCTCTGCGTGGAAGCATTATGCAGCCCATATATTTCTTCAAGCCCCGATTGGCGGTACGAATATGGATAGTGTTTCTCTTTTGTTTCGGTATTAAAAAGTTCATGCTCGGCTCCCATGGCGGGGCTTGAAGAAATAGGTGGGCTGCATGATGGTGCCAGGCAGAGCTTAAACCGACCGCTTAGGAGTATTGGTAAACCGCCTAAAGGATCCAAGCCTGCCCAGGCAAAGCGGTGCGAGTCGGGCCGCCCATTCATATAAACCCTATTGGTTTCATTGGGCGACAGGGTTTTTTTTTTTTTTTTTGGTTTTGGTTTTACGGCCCTTTCAAGATTATTTCACTCATATCGAGCCGATCGTTAATCAGAGGTGGGCGAAAACCGGAGTACCCGGAGAAAAACCATCTGACCTTCCGTTGCAGAACTTGGCGTCTCACATATGACCCGAGCGAGGCTCGAACCACAGCGGTGAGAGACCTAATGATCAAGAGTCAGCGCTCTTAACCACTAGGCCACGGAGGCCCGTAAGCGACAGGGAAGTGAGAGCTCATTTCATCTCAATGTCGGGTATATAAAAGTCCCACAAAATTGTAAGCTAGGTCTCCAAAATTACTTTTACAGTGTTGATGGGGACGTTAAACAGTGTTAATTGGGACGTTAACCCTCAAATCAAACAAATCAAAAAGTTATTGGTAGTATCGTGTAATTCTAACAAATACCCACATCATACATGTACTCTCACATGTATGCGGTTTTTGTGTATCTTTGAAACGACCCCATGTCAATTCTCATCGATTCAGAAATTCATCCTTAGATATTGACGGCAAAATCATCTTCTTGCCTGTAAATTGATGCGTTAGCATTTGATAACAGATTAACATGCATGATAGTATTGTGTCAGTGCCGTTGAAAGTCAAATACTTGTAATTTGGACTAAAAATTCTACTTTCCTCAGATGAACCGGAGGTCGCCATCTTATTGTTCTCCGCAGTGATGTTGCCCGGCTTTTTGTCACGTGACAGGAATATTTTTAGAATGAAATTCCCAAAAACAACAAATAAACAAAAATGAAAACGACGATTTTCACAAAGTTCTGAAGTGGTATTTGGTTTCAGAAGATTACAAATGACAAAGCTACATGAATAGAAGAAATAAAACCGAAAAACACGCTTTTCATTTTTGAAGCCCGATAGCTCAATAATGCACCTTAATATGAGCTAGAATGACAATCAAATGTGTGAAAATTGATAACAATGGTCTGTTTATCACCAAGGATCTCTTTATTTAAGAAAAGGGATTAGTAACGCCTGGTTGTTTATTGAGCTTCACACTTTACTAATTTAAGTCAATAATTAATTGTTCTATTATAACTTTTTGCTAAATAGTGTACTAACCTGAAATTCATTTATCCCCGCTGAACACGATAATCCTTATCTTTGCAAACAGTGTAGATCCTGATCAGATTGCTTCTGCCCTGTGAACCGGATCTGCACCGCTTTTCATGCAGTTTTGAATTGCATGCATACATTATATTAATTGGTTTACTTACGAGGATAGTTCTGGTTCAGCGAACCTGAACTGATAATTACCTAATAAATAAATTAATAAATACATAAATTGTTTGTTTGTATTGGGGTTTAACGGCCCAGTCAACGCTATTTTAGTTCATTTTAAAGCCGGTCAGTTTACCTATCCACACTTATTCTGGGCAGGCTTATACGTAAGCGGTTAACCAATACAGTGCACATGTTTTTCGCCAGAAAAAGTGAAAACTGCCCTTCTTGAATCAACAGAAGGGAGAGAATGACCGTATAAAAGATTTCATAATCAATCTCCACGAAAGAAAGTTGCCGACCCCGGTAGATATCGAACCCGCGTCCTCCTGATCACCTGTCAGACGCGCATCCGACTTAACTACCGAGGCCAAAAAAAAAAAAAAAAAAAAAAAAGTAAATAAATATATAAATATGTTAACAAATATAAGATTATTCCCATCATCACCATGATTTACGAAACCGAGGAATTATTTTTTTGTTCGTTTTACGGCCCCATCCACCGATCAATCCAGATTTCCATCCAATTGGTAAGGATAATTAGGTATCATGTTCTTACTGAAATTAATTTAAAAACGTATTTTAGAGGTGTGGAATTATTTCGGATAATAAATAAGCCTATAGATGATCAAAAGAGCAGAACTGTATAAAAAAAAGAGCCTGCTCTAAAGCATGCCGCAATGCAATTATAATTATACACTGAAATAAAAGAGGGGAATTTTCCATTCTTCTAAAATGGACATATAGATTTTCTATTTAGTAACGTTATAATATATATTAAATATATATATTATAGGTTCAAATATTCGTGGCTCCCTATCAAAATGATCAAATCAGCAAATGAAAATAAAAACCAAACCTCATCAGGCATCCAATCAAGTGGCAGCCCCGTGAAAAGCAAAGTGGGGCCGAAGTGTCTAGGTATATGGGGCCGACGTGTCTAGGGGCCGAGGTGTCTAGGGGCCGACCTGTCTAGGGTTTCAATTTTATGTGGGGCCGAGGTGGTTTTGGGGCCGAGGTGTCTAGGGGCCGAAGTGTCTAGGGGCCGAGGTGGTTTTGGGGCCGAAGTGTCCTGTTACCATTTAATACACATGATTTAAAGCAAACTAGACATTTGAACAATTTCCTGCAGTTGTTTTTAGCGATTGGTGGATTTTCTACATGGACTCCTTTAATAGATTGTTCCCAGCAAGGACAATTTATATAGGTATGTTTAATAGACTGTTCCCACCAAGGACACTTTCTATAGGTATGTTTTATAGACTGTTCCAAGCACAGACACTTCTGTAGGTACGTTTATAGACTGTTCCCAGCCCGGAAAATTATATAGGTATGTTAAATAGACTGTTCCCACCAAGGACACTTTTCGTAGTTAGGTTAGTAGACATTTTCCAGCACGGACACTTTCTAAAGCTTTCATTAAAAGACTGGTCCCAGCATGGACACTTTCTGTAGGTATATTTAAAAGACTGTTCCCACCACGGACACTTTCTGTAGTACGCTTCATAGTCTGTTCCCAGCACGGACACTTTCTGAAGCTATGTTTAATAGACTGTTCCCATCAAGGACACTTTCTGTAGGTATGTTTGATAGATTGTTCCCAGCACGGACTTTTCTGTAGATATGGTTAATAGACTGTTCACACCAAGGACACTTTCTGAAGGTATTTTAATAGATTGTTTGCAGCACGGATACTTCTGTTGGTATGTTTAATAGACTGTTTCCAACAAGGACACTTTCTATACGTATGTTTAATAAGAAGTTCCCTCCAAGCACACTTTCTGTAGCTATGTTTAATAGACTGTTCCAAGCTTGGACACTTACTGTTGCTATGTTTAATAGACTTTTCTCACCAAGGACACTTTCTGTAGCTATGTTTAATAGAATGTTCCCACCAAGTACACTCTCTGTAGCCATTTATAACACATTGTTCCCACCAAGGACACTGCATGTAGCTATGTTTAATAGACTGTTCCCAGCATGGACACTTTTTGTAGCTATGTTTAATAGGCTGTTTCCAGCACGGACACTTCTGTATATATGTTTAATAGACTGTTTCCAACAAGGACTTTTTCTATACGTATGTTTAATAAACTGTTCCCACCAAGGACACTTTCTGTAGCTATGTTTAATAGAATGTCCCCACCAAGGACATTTTCTGTAGCCGTTTTTAACAGACTGTTCCCACCAAGGACACTTCATGTAGCTATGTTTAATAGACTGTTCCTAGCATGGACACTTTTTGTAGGTATGTTTAATAGGCTGTTTCCAGCACGGACACTTCTGTATATATGTTTAATAGACTGTTTCCAACAAGGACTCTTTCTATACGTATGTTTAATAAACTGTTCCCACCAAGGACACTTTATGTAGCTATGTTTAATAGAATGTCCCCACCAAGGACACTTTCTGTAGCCGTTTTTAACAGACTGTTCCCACCAAGGACACTTCATGTAGCTATGTTTAATAGAATGTTCCCAGCATGGACAATTTTTGTAGCTATGTTTAATAGAATAATCCCACCAAGGACACTTTCTGTAGCCATTTTTAACTGACTGTTCCAACCAAGGACACTTCATGTAGCTATGTTTAATAGACTGTTCCCAGCATGGACACTTTTTGTAGCTATGTTTAATAGGCTGTTTCCAGCACTGACACTTCTGAATATATGTTTAATAGACTGTTTCCAACAAGGACTCTTTCTATACGTATGTTTAATATACTGTTCCCACCAAGGACACTTTCTGTAGCTATGTTAAATAGAATGACCCCACCAAGGACACTTTCTGTAGCCGTTTTTATCAGACTGTTCCCACCAAGGACACTCCATGTAGCTATGTTTAATAGACTGCTCCCAGCATGGACACTTTTTGTAGCTATGTTTAATAGAATGTTCCCACCAAGGACACTTTCTGAAGCCATTTGTAACAGATTATTCCAACCAAGGACACTTCATGTAGCTATGTTTAATAGACTGTTCCCAGCATGGACACTTTTTGTAGCTATGTTAAATAGGCTGTTTCCAGCACGGACACTTCTGTGTATATGTTTAATAGACTGTTTCCAACAAGGACTCTTTCTATACGTATGTTTAATAAACTGTTCCCACCAAAGACACTTTCTGAAGCTATGTTTAATAGAATGTCCCCACCAAGGACACTTTCTGTAGCCGTTTTTAACAGACTGTTCCCACAAAGGACACTTCATGTAGCTATGTTTAATAGACTGTTCCCAGCATGGACACTTTTTGTAGCTATGTTTAATAGGCTGTTTCCAGCACGGACACTTCTGTATATATGTTTAATAGACTGTTTCCAACAAGGACTCTTTCTATACGTATGTTTAATAAACTGTTCCCACCAAGGACACTTTCTGTAGCTATGTTTAATAGAATGTCCCCACGAAGGACTCTTTCTGTAGCCGTTTTTAACAGACTGTTCCCACCAAGGACACTTCATGTAGCTATGTTTAATAGAATGTTCCCAGCATGGACACTTTTTGTAGCTATGTTTAATAGAATGTTCCCACCAAGGACACTTTCTGTAGCCATTTTTAACAGACTGTTCCCACCAAAGACACTTCATGTAGCTATGATTAATAGACTGTTCCCAGCATGGACACTTTTTGTAGCTATGTTTAATAGGCTGTTTCCAGTGCGGACACTTCTGTATATATGTTTAATAGACTGTTTCCAACAAGGACTCTTTCTATACGTATGTTTAATAAACTGTTCCCACCAAGGACACTTTCTGTAGCTATGTTTAATAGAATGTCCCCACCAAGGACTCTTTCTGTAGCTGTTTTTAACAGACTGTTCCCACCAAGGACACTTCAGGTAGCTATGTTTAATAGAATGTTCCCAGCATGGACACTTTTTGTAGCTATGTTTAATAGAATGTTCCCACCAAGGACACTTTCTGTAGCCATTTTTAACAGACTGTTCCCACCAAAGACACTTCATGTAGCTATGTTTAATAGACTGTTCCCAGCATGGACACTTTTTGTAGCTATGTTTAATAGGCTGTTTCCAGTGCGGACACTTCTGTATATATGTTTAATAGACTGTTTCCAACAAGGACTCTTTCTATACGTATGTTTAATAAATTGTTCCCACCAAGGACACTTTCTGTAGCTATGTTTAATAGAATGTCCCCACCAAGGACACTTTCTGTAGCCGTTTTTAACAGACTGTTCCCACAAAGGACACTTCTTGTTGCTATGTTTAATAGACTGTTCCCAGCGTGGACACTTTTTGTAGCTATGTTTAATAGGCTGTTTCCAGCACGGACACTTCTGTATATTTGTTTAATAGACTGTTTCCAACAAGGACTCTTTCTATACGTATGTTTAATAAACTGTTCCCACCAAGGACACTCTCTGTAGCTATGTTTAATAGAATGTCCCCACCAAGGACACTTTCTGTAGCCGTTTTTAACAGACTGTTCCCACCAAGGACACTGCATGTAGCTATGTTTAATAGACTGTTCCCAGCATGGACACTTTTTGTAGCCATGTTTAATAGGCTGTTTCCAGCACGGACACTTCTGTATATATGTTTAATAGACTGTTTCCAACAAGGACTCTTTCTATACGTATGTTTAATAAACTGTTCCCACCAAGGACACTTTCTGTAGCTATGTTTAATAGAATGTCCCCACCAAGGACACTTTCTGTAGCCGTTTTTAACAGACTGTTCCCACAAAGGACACTTCATGTAGCTATGTTTAATAGACTGTTCCCAGCATGGACACTTTTTGTAGCTATGTTTAATAGGCTGTTTCCAGCACGGACACTTCTGTATATATGTTTAATAGACTGTTTCTAACAAGGACTTTTTCTATACGTATGTTTAATAAACTGTTCCCACCAAGGACACTTTCTGTAGCTATGCTTAATAGAATGTCCCCACCAAGGACACTTTCTGTAGCCGTTTTTAACAGACTGTTCCCACCAAGGACACTTCATGTAGCTATGTTTAATAGAATGTTCCCAGCATGGACACTTTTTGTAGCTTCGTTAAATAGAATGTTCCCACCAAGGACACTTTCTGTAGCCATTTTAACAGACTGTTCCCACCAAGGACACTTCATGTAGCTATGTTTAATAGACTGTTCCCAGCATGCAAACTTTTTGTAGCTATGTTTAATAGGCTGTTTCCAGCACGGACACTTCTGTATATATGTTTAATAGACTGTTTCCTACAAGGACTCTTTCTATACGTATGTTTAATAAACTGTTCCCACCAAGGACACTTTCTGTAGCTATGTTTAATAGAATGTCCCCACCAAGGACACTTTCTGTAGCCGTTTTTAACAGACTGTTCCCTCCAAGGACACTTCATGTAGCTATGTTTAATAGACTGTTCCCAGCATGCAAACTTTTTGTAGCTATGTTTAATAGGCTGTTTCCAGCACGGACACTTCTGTATATATGTTTAATAGACTGTTTCCAACAAGGACTCTTTCTATACGTATGTTTAATAAACTGTTCCCACCAAGGACACTTTCTGCAGCTATGTTTAATAGAATGTCCCCACAAAGGACACTTTCTGTAGCTGTTTTTAACAGACTGTTCCCCCCAGGGACACTTCATGTAGCTATGTTTAATAGAAAGTTCCCAGCATGGACACCTTTTGTAGCTATGTTTAATAGAATGTTCCCACCAAGGACACTTTCTGTAGCCATTTTTAAACAGACTGTTCCCACCAAGGACACTTCATGTAGCTATGTTTAATAGACTGTTCCCAGCATGGACACTTTTTGTAGCTATATTTAGGAGGCTGTTTCCAGTACGGACACTTCTGTATATATGTTTAATAGACTGTTTCCACCAAGGACTCTTTCTATACGTATGTTTAATAAACTGTTCCCAAAAAGGACACTTTCTGTAGCTATGTTTAATAGAATGTCCCCACCAAGGACACTTTCTGTAGCCGTTTTTAACAGACAGTTCCAACAAACGATACTTCTTGTAGCTATGTTTAATAGACTGTTCCCAGCATGGACACTTTTTGTAGCTATGTTTAATAGGCTGTTTCCAGCACGGACACTTCTGTATATATGTTTTATAAACTTTCCCACCAAGGACACTTTATGTAGCTATGTTTAATAGAATGTCCCCACCAAGGACACTTTCTGTAGCCGTTTTTAACAGACTGTTCCCACCAAGGACACTTCATGTAGCTATGTTTAATAGAATGTTCCCAGCATGGACACTTTTTGTAGCTATGTTTAATAGGCTGTTTCCAGCACGGACACTTCTGTATATATGTTTAATAGACTGTTTCCAACAAGGACTCTTTCTATACGTATGTTTAATAAACTATTCCCACCAAGGACACTCTCTGTAGCTATGTTTAATAGAATGTCCCCACCAAGGACACTTTCTGTAGCCGTTTTTAACAGACTGTTCCCACAAAGGACACTTCTTGTAGCTATGTTTAATAGACTGTTCCCAGCATGGACACTTTTTGTAGCTATGTTTAATAGGCTGTTTCCAGCACGGACACTTCTGTATATTTGTTTAATAGACTGTTTCCAACAAGGACTCTTTCTATACGTATGTTTAATAAACTGTTCCCACCAAGGACACTTTCTGTAGCTATGTTTAATAGAATGTCCCCACCAAGGACACTTTCTGTAGCCGTTTTTAACAGACTGTTCCCACCAAGGACACTTCATGTAGCTATGTTTAATAGACTGTTCCCAGCATGGACACTTTTTGTAGTTATGTTTAATAGAATGTTCCCACCAAGGACACTTTATGTAGACATTTTTAACAAACTGTTCCCACCAAGGACACTTCATGTAGCTATGTTTAATAGACTGTTCCCAGCTTGGACACTTCATGTAGCTATGTTTAATAGACTGTTCCCAGCGTGGACACTTTTTGTAGCTATGTTTAATAGAATGTTCCCACCAAGGACACTTTCTGTAGCCGTTTTTAACAGACTGTTCCCACCAAGGACACTTCATGTAGCTATGTTAAATAAACTGTTCCCAGCATGGACACTTTTTGTAGCTATGTTTAATAGAATGTTCCCACCAAGGACACTTTCTGTAGCCATTTTAACAGACTGTTCCCACCAAGGACACTTCATGTAGCTATGTTTAATAGACTGTTCCCAGCATGGACACTTTTTGTAGCTATGTTTAATAGGCTGTTTCCAGCACGGACACTTCTGTATATATGTTTAATAGACTGTTTCCAACAAGGACTCTTTCTATACGTATGTTTAATAAACTGTTCCCACCAAGGACACTTTCTGTAGCTATGTTTAATAGAATGTCCCCACCAAGGACACTTTCTGTAGCCGTTTTTATCATACTGTTCCCACCAAGGACACTTCATGTAGCTATGTTTAATAGAATGTTCCCAGCATGGGCACTTTTTGTAGCTATGTTTAATAGAATGTTCCCACCAAGGACACTTTCTGTAGCCATTTTTAACAGACTGTTCCCAACAAGGACACTTCATGTAGCTATGTTTAATAGACTGTTCCCAGAATGGACACTTTTTGTAGCTATGTTTAATAGGCTGTTTCCAGCACGGACACTTCTGTATATATGTTTAATAGACTGTTTCCAACAAGGACTCTTTCTATACGTATGTTTAATAAACTGTTCCCACCAAGGACACTTTCTGTAGCTATGTTTAATAGAATGTCCCCACAAAGGACACTTTCTGTAGCCGTTTTTAACAGACTGTTCCCCCCAAGGACACTTCATGTAGCTATGTTTAATAGAAAGTTCCCAGCACGGACACTTTTTGTAGCTATGTTTAATAGAATGTTCCCACCAAGGACACTTTCAGTAGCCATTTTTAAACAGACTGTTCCAACCAAGGACACTTCATGTAGCTATGTTTAATAGACTGTTCCCAGCATGGACACTTTTTGTAGCTATGTTTAATAGGCTGTTTCCAGTACGGACACTTCTGTATATATGTTTAATAGAATGTTTCCAACAAGGACTCTTTCTGTACGTATGTTTAATAAACTGTTCCCACCAAGGACACTTTCTGTATCTATGTTTAATAGAATGTCCCCACCAAGGACACTTTCTGTAGCCGTTTTTAACAGACAGTTCCAACAAACGACACTTCTTGTAGCTATGTTTTAATAGACTGTCCCCACCAAGGACACTTTCTGTAGCCGTTTTTAACAGACTGTTCCCACCAAGGACACTTCATGTAGCTATGTTTAATAGAATGTTCCCAGCATGGACACTTTTTGTAGCTATGTTTAATAGGCTGTTTCCAGCACGGACACTTCTGTATATAAGTTTAATAGACTGTTTCCAACAAGGACTCTTTCTATACGTATGTTTAATAAACTGTTCCCACCAAGGACACTCTCTGTAGCTATGTTTAATAGAATGTCCCCACCAAGGACACTTTCTGTAGCCATTTTTAACAGACTGTTCCCACCAAGGACACTTCATGTAGCTATGTTTAATAGACTGTTTCCAGCATGGACACTTTTTGTAGCTATGTTTAATAGGCTGTTTCCAGCACGGACACTTCTGTATATTTGTTTAATAGACTGTTTCCAACAAGGACTCTTTCTATACGTATTTTTAATAAACTGTTCCCACCAAGGACACTTTCTGTAGCTATGTTTAATAGAATGTCCCCATCAAGGACACTTTCTGTAGACATTTTTAACAGACTGTTCCCACCAAGGACACTTCATGTAGCTATGTTTAATAGACTGTTCCCAGCATGGACACTTCATGTAGTTATGTTTAATAGACTGTTCCCAGCATGGACACTTTTTGTAGCTATGTTTAATAGAATGTTCCCACCAAGGACACTTTCTGTAGCCGTTTTTAACAGACTGTTCCCACTAAGGACACTTCATGTAGCTATGTTTAATAAACTTTTCCCAGCATGGACACTTTTTGTAGCTATGTGTAATAGAATGTTCCCACCAAGGACACTTTCTGTAGCCATTTTTAACAGACTGTTCACACCAAGGACACTTCATGTAGCTATGTTTAATAGACTGTTCCCAGCATGGACACTTTTTGTAGCTCTGTTTAATAGGCTGTTTCCAGCACGGACACTTCTGTATATATGTTTAATAGACTGTTTCCAACAAGGACTCTTTCTATACGTATGTTTAATAGACTGTTCCCAGCATGGACACCTTTCTGAGCTATGTTTAATAGGCTGTTTCCAGCTAGGACACTTCTGTATATATGTTTAATAGACTATTTCCAACAAGGACTCTTTCTATACGTATGTTTAATAAACTGTTCCCACCAAGGACACTTTCTTTAGCTATGTTTAATAGAATGTCCCCACCAAGGACACTTTCTGTAGCCATGTTTAATAGACTGTTGACACCAAGGACAATTTCTGTAATTATGTTTAATAGACTGTTCCCGACAAGGATACTTTCTGTAGCTATGAATATTAGTCTCTTCGCAGCACGGACACTTCTGAAGGTATGTTCAATAGACGGACGGACACTCCTGTAGGTATGTTTAATAGACTGTTCCAACCAAGGACACTGTCTGAACCTATGTCAGGTAGACTGTTCCCATCACGGAAACTCACTGGAGCTATGATTTATAGACTGTTCCCATCACGTACACTTCTGTAGGTATGTTTAATAGACTGTTCCCAGCACGGACGGTTTCTGAAGCTATGTTCAATACACTGTTCCCACCAAAGACACTTGTTTCATATGTCGGGGGCTGGCAAAACGTATATGTGACGGGACAACACGAGGGAACCTCGAATCTATGTCCACTTGTGGGGCACTAACGCAAAGGAAATTCTAAGATACTTAGAATCCTTTACAATATTTATATGGAATAAGTCTAATATTTATAAACAGCACTGGTTACATAATTTTACAAAGACAAACTTAAAGGGACAGTTGACTCGCAATCTATTCCACTTAGGTTAAGACAGAATGAAAATTAGTCTGGGGCCAATTAAATTTCTGTCTTAATACAAGTGGAATACACTTGAATCACACTTGAATTACACATGAAGTACACACTCATTCACACCCTCACATACTTAACATAATGTTCTTTCTCCCTTCCTGTTGATGATAAGGACCTGATGAGTGTTTATGGCACCATAATGTTTTATATAAACTTTATATTAACCAGTATATTCACAGTAATGACTGTTTCACCAACAAGTTTTTGCCTCTGTGTTATACCGTGGCGATTACATCTATAGCTGCTCACCGCCGAATAAAATGTAGTAACAGGGGTGGGGGACACATAAACCCCTTTACATCATTCTATACTCATCATCCATATCATCACTGCCTCATATCACTGATGCCTCATATCACTGATGCCTCGTATCACCGTTGTCTTATATCAACGATGCCTCATATTAACGATGCCTTATATCAACAATGCCTCATATCAATGATTGACGTCAGGTGAGCGATTCAGGCTGCAATGTTGATATTCTATAAGTGTAATTGCAATGTCTCCAACACGGACAGTGGGCGCCCACGAAGGACTGTTCCGGACCAGGTCATAGTGTTGCGTGTTGCAATTATATACTGTAGCCTGTATTACGTGCTATTCGACGTTTAACATTGACAGAGTGCAAATGCCATTTGTAGTTTTGCTTTTTTGTGCTTCATGTTAGCACGTATGGACATGAAGTTGTAAAACAATAAAACAACGGGCTAAATCCCGCCCACAATATCGCAACATTTTCTGACTCCGAGAGAACGCATTGTTTGAAGAAAGGATAGGCATGCCCTCTGCCAGGCTGATCAGGCTCGGAAGAGCCCAGAGGGACCTAAGGTCCGTGTCAATGAATGCGTCTTAAGGAACAGGAGAATATATGATTTAAGGTTGAGGATCCGAACGGTTTCTTATATAAGGACTTTCATGATAAGAGGGGTGGGTCATGCCCCAGGGGACCCCGGTGTATCCAAGGTCAATGTCGTTAAATGCATCTTACCATAAGAAACAAGAATACATTGTTTATGGGTGGGGATCATAAGCAGTTTACGAGTTATTGCACATTTTATGAAATGAAGGGGTAGGACATGCCCAGGGGTGACCCATTGGGAACCAAGATCTATGTCAGTATATGTGGTTTATCATAAGGAACAAGAATATAATATAGTCTATAGGGTGCTCCATTAATTCTGTCACTGTTTCGTGACCATACTGCACTAAAAGAGTAAGGGGTGCAATAAAAAACAACAAGAGGACCATTATGGTCCTGTATCGCTAACCTGAGTACAAGTCTGTTCAACACTTCCTCAGAATAAACAATTTGAAGTTTTCCACAATTGGCCATTATGACCTACAAAGTGGAACCAGGTGAACGAATCTGAACAAGGTCGATGTCAGGATGTATCTGACCGAGTGTGATCAAAATCCATGAGAAAAATCCGTTTGAAAATTTCCACCATGCCAGCCATAATATGACCTGCTTATGAACTGGAGCAGAAACATTTGAACAAATCTGAGAAAGATCAATGTCAGGATGCTAATGACCAAGTTTGATCAAATTCCAATCAAAGGTTCATGAGAAGTTGTTTGAAGTTTTTTATGATGTCAGCCATTTTGACCTACTTATGCACTGGATAAATTTGCATAAATTTGAGACTGGTCCATAATTATATGGATGCTTCTGACCAAGTTTCATCAAATTCTGTTTATCTGTTCATGAGAAAAACCCATTTTATTTTTTTCAAGATGACAGCCATTTTGACCTACTTATGCAGTAAAGTGAACCATTTGCATAAATTTGAGACTGGTCCAAATAAGGATGCTTCTGACCATTAAAAATCAAAAATGAGTTCCTTTAAGAGCAATTAAAAACATTCATAAGAAAGAAGATGGGTCATACTACGTAGTTTCGGCTAATAAAGCCTCATCAGTGACCCTGTAATGATCCGACAACGAAAGCCAGAGGAAACATGCTGCAATTTTGCGAATTTCGAATAGGCAGTCGATTCAAAGACTGTTTAAATCAAAATGGGATCCAAATAATTAAACACCTGTCTAGAATATGAGTCTAAACCAATTATTTATTTCTGATTTCTCAGAATATTCACGCTGATCTCAAAGGACCAAAAGTAAAATATAAACTGCACTATGGTTGATGTACGGGGAGACGTTTTAAGGCCGCCACACGGCACAACACCAGCTGCAGTGAAGGCAAATAAAAATCAAAAATGAGTTCCTTTAAGAGCAATGAAAACATTCATAAGAAAGAAGATGGGTCATACTACGTAGTTTCGGCTAATAAAGCCTCATCAGTGACCCTGTAATGATCCGACAACGAAAGCCAGAGGAAACATGCTGCAATTTTGCGAATTTCGAATAGGCAGTCGATTCAAAGACTGTTTAAATCAAAATGGGATCCAAATAATTAAACACCTGTCTAGAATATGAGTCTAAACCAATAATTTATTTCTGATTTCTCAGAATATTCACGCTGATCTCAAAGGACCAAAAGTAAAATATAAACTGCACTATGGTTGATGTACGGGGAGACGTTTTACGGCCGCCACACGGCACAACACCAGCTGCAGTGAAGGCAAATAAAAATCAAAAATGAGTTCCTTTAAGAGCAATGAAAACATTCATAAGAAAGAAGATGGGTCATACTACGTAGTTTCGGCTAATAAAGCCTCATCAGTGACCCTGTAATGATCCGACAACGAAAGCCAGAGGAAACATGCTGCAATTTTGCGAATTTCGAATAGGCAGTCGATTCAAAGACTGTTTAAATCAAAATGGGGTCCAAATAATTAAACACCTGTCTAGAATATGAGTCTAAACCAATAATTTATTTCTGATTTCTCAGAATATTCACACTGATCTCAAGTTTGATCTGTTCATGAGAAAAAGCCATGTAAAGTTATTTCAAGATGGCGGCCATTATGACCTACTTATTCATGCCAGGATGCTTCAGGTCAAGTTTGGACATAAGTTTTTGAAGAGCTGTTGTTTGAACAAAATACACTTCGTAAATACAAACTATGTCACTGTGACCTAATTTCACTACAGATTTGGATGATATGAATAATCTTGAGAACCAAGGTCCCAACGATGTCTCATACCAATTTTGAGTCAACTATACCAAGCTTTTTCGGATACTAAGTCAATTTAGTTGTTTTGCTATTTTTAGCTCACTGAGACGAAGTCTCAGTGTAGCTATTGTGATCACTTTTTGTCTGTCCGTCCGTCCGTCCGTCGTCCGTAAACACTTGTTCAAACGACGTCTTCTCCGAAACCACTGCACCTACGACTCTCAAAATTTATATGCAGCATGATCAGACTCGAGACTTACAAGTTTGCGAAAATTATCCGGGTCGAGAATCCAAGATGGCCGCCGTTACTAAAAATAGCAAAAACAACTAAATCGACTTTTCTCTAGAACCGCATGGTATAATTGGCTGATTTTTGGTATTGAGCTTCGATGGGCACTAGGTTCTCAAATTTATATACAAAAACTCTGTAGTGGAATTAGGTCACGGTGACCTACTTTATATTTACGACATATATTTTGTTCAAATGGCATCTCCTCGAAAACCAATGCTCAGATTTTGACCAAACTTGATCTGAAGCATTCTGATATCAGCATTTCTCAGATTTGTTCAAATGGTTCCGCCTCGATGCATAAGTAGGTCATAATGGAAAAACTTCAAACTGCTAATTCTCGTGAACTGGTGAAAGGGATTTGATCAGACATGGTCAGAAGCATCCATGCATCAACCAGTATTAGATATATTCAAATGGTTCCACTCCGATGCATAAGTAGGTCAAAATGGTCGATATCGGTAAAACTTCAAACCGCTGATTCTCGTGAATGGATGAAAAGAATTTGATTAAACATCACAGTATGGGAGCGGAAGTGAACGGCCATTTGCGATTGAACATCACTTGCGATTTGTACAGTGGACGATCAGTCACTTGCGGTATGATATTTTCGCCGACACGGTAAGTAATTTCATTTTTGTTCTGCGAACATAACGCTTATATGCGATATATATGTCTTGCTGGTAAGATGGATGTTTTTATCATATTCCAACCACATAAATATGTTATTTTTGGGATGGCATGAGAAGGGCTAGATTGTTGATCACTTTGTTTATCGTAATGCCATAACCGGTTGACACAACTGTAAGTATGCATAAAACGTGTATTAAGAAGCATTTTCTATGTTATTTAGCATTTTAGTCTTCTAATATTATCACTGATTGAATACAAATCAAAGACATCTTCAAAAATCCAAATCAGACCGAAGGATTGTTAAAAGTGTGACACAGGGGAAAGGAAACGCTGTTCAGGTCACTTGCTTTTGTAAGTATTGGGATTGTACAGGTCAATTGCGATTAGTTTGAACGGTCACTTGTCAGGTGATATTCTGAATATGTTTAAGTCTTTCGCTTACTGGCACCTTTTTCCCCATCTCCACCCTATTAACTCATACTGTATTGATGTATCACAGCATCTCCACTTTTCTGGCAAAAGAGAAAAGAGGCAAAAAAATAACTCCTGCCATTAGCCCCACTTTAACAGAAGTTATTTATTTATTTATTTATTTATTTATTTATTTGTCGTCTCCCGCTTGTGGTTTCGCTCGTTGAGAATGTTATATGTCTTATTTGGAACCATGTCGATCAGACCAAATTAGACCACAGGGCCAGTGGTATACTATGGTGTCACTGGTAGGCTGTTCAGATGATCAAACGATTTTTTATGCGACACTAACTACAAGGTGAGTGTGGTCAGATTTCTGCACGACAATGCAGATATGCAACAACAAGCCCATAATAAGTCAAAGCTTTCACATAAAAAAGAGGCCAACGGACAGAGCTCTGGCATAAAACAGCTGTCACATTTGTACAGGCCCATATCTGCTGTCATATTTGTACATGCTATACAAACTATACATCAACCACGACCACGATAGACCACTGCTTATCCTATAAGCTCGCCTAGAGCATTCGGCTCTGGTGAGCTAAAAAAAACTTGCCCCATCGTTAGCAAAATGTCGGGGTTACTTTTCAGTTAGTCTTCTATAAAGTGCAGGAAAGTTGTCTGCTTAACGTCTCCAACAGTTTTCAAACATTCCATTTGATATGATGTTACAAGCAATTTGCACATGTGCCATTTTAAAGATAAAAAAACACTTTTTGACAAAATTGCAGCATTTGCAACTTTGACATTTCATACTTCAGTCGGTAGGATCCTGGGTGCAGACTGGCAATTAGAATATTGCCAAAGACAGTAAATTGTATAAAACATATTTCTGGTATATAACGTAAATAACTTTAGACAGTATAATATGAGCTCAGCGTAGATCTAGAGTTTTGTAAAAGCTAAACTGCATATTAACCATATTCGTTCGTTTGGACGGCAGGGCTTGAGATGTCATTTCACCTCAATGTCGGGTAAAGTCCCACAAAATTGGAATCAACGTCTAAAATAACCTTCATAGTGTTGACGGGGACGTTAAATCCCGAATCAAACACAAACAATTGTTTGTTTGATTTGAGGTTCAGTGTACCCGTCTACACTGTATAGGTCATTTTCGAGACGTTGCTTCCAATTTTGTCGGAATTTTACCCGACATTGAGATGAAATGACATCCCAAGCCCTGTCGCCCAATCAAACCAATAGGGTTTATATGCAGGGACAGCCCGACCCGCACCCCTTCTAAGCGGTTTGCACAAGCACCACGACTCTAGGTGCTATGGTATTTGACGGTCCGGCTCGCATCGCTTTGCCTGGGCAGGCTCAGATCCTCAAAGCGGTTTACCTGCGTGGAAGCATCATGCAGTCCATCTATTCCTTCAAGCCCCGATGGGCGGGGACCGTAAAAACAATTGTAGCAAGTACCATGCATAGACTACACAAAGGGTGTCATTTAGCTTCCGGGCAGAGGTGAAACCGACCTCACATTAATGCAATCGCAAGGACAGCAAAATTCCCCGCAGCACTTTGTATCAAGGCTCAACCTTGTGACCTTTACCTGTGACCTTGACTTTGAGTTGACGTGGTTTATTCATGGTTCTGCACATCAGCTCACTCTGGGGTATATTTCACAAAAGTTTAATGAAAATCCTTCTAGGGGTAAAGGAGATATGGAACAGACACAAAGTTTAAAGTTTCAAACTTTTCACTTTCAACTGTGACCTTGACCTTGAGTTAGCATGGTTTATTTATGTGCTATGCACATCAGCTCACTGACATTTGACCAACATTTAATGAAAATCCTTTGAATGGTAAAGGAGATATGGAATGGACACAAAATTCAAAATTTCAAACTCGTGACCTTCCAATGTGACCTTGATCTGGTGTCGACATGATTCTTATATGGGCTCTGCAAGTGAGCGCACGGAGGGGGATAATTGACCAAAGTTTACCGAAAAACCTTCGAGGGGTAAAGGAGATAGGGAACGGACAAAAGATTCAAAGTTTTATTCTCGTGACCTTCAAATGTGACCTTGACGTTGAGTCGGCATGGTTCATTTATGGGTTCTGCACATCAGCTCACTGAAAAGAATAATTGACCAAAGTTTAGTTAAAATCTATCAAAGGGTACACGAGATACGGAGCGGACAAAAAATTCCGGAGCGGACAAGTGTTACGGACATACACACGGACGGACGGACGGACGGACGGAAGGACATGGGTTCTGCACATCAGCTCAGTGAGAAGAATATTTGACCAAAGTTTAATGAAAAACCTTCCAAGGGTAAAGGAGATATGGAACGGACAAAAAATTCCAAGTTTCAAACTCGTGACCTTCAACCGTGACCTTGACATTGAGTCTGCATGGTTCATTTATGGGTTCTGCACACCAGCTCACTGAGACGAATAAATACCAAAGTTTAATGAAAATCTATCAAAGGGTTCAGGCGATATGGAGTGGACAAGAAAGTGTTAACGACAGACAGACGGACGGACGGACGGACGGACGGAAAGACGGACGGACAGACGAAGGCCATTCCTATAATCCCCGCTCCGCTTCGCGGCGGGGGATTAATTAAATGCTTTGTGAGTTATATCAAAAGTACATGTAATTAAATGTTACTGAAAGAGTCAATGAAAATATGCAAACGTGTCTTTAGGCTCTGTCCATCGAGGCTTGGAGAAATAGACCGGGATGCATTGTGCTTCCAAGCTGATATGAAACCGATCGCACATGAGTAATGATAAACCGCTTAGAAGGTCGTCGACTGCCCTGACAAAGTGGTGCTAGTCGGCCCGTCTATGCATATAAACCCTATTGGTTTGTTTGGGCGGTATGGACTGAGATGTCATTTCATCTCAATGTCGGTTAAAAGCCACAGCATTGGAAGCAACGTCCGCAAGATTACCTGAATAGTGTTGACTTGGACGTAGCACCTCAAATCATATAAAGCGCGTGTTTTCACTTGATAACTCGGAGGTGAAAAGAGTTCCACACCATGCTGATGAAACAGTAGTAATGTCCCAATCGTATAAGAAGGAAGTGCTTTGGTTATTTGATGTCAATATCTGATCAACTTCTTAGAATGACCCTAAATCACAAAAAAAAAAAAAAAAAAAAAAACATGTTAAGTGTGAAATCCCCATCGCAAGTGACTGTTCAATTTCAATGCTCAACTTGGCAAGTGACTGTTCAACTCCAATGATTACAGATCGCAAGTACCCGTTCAATCCAATGTCAAGTGACCGTTCAGTTGATCTAACGTGATGGGAATACAAGTTAAGATTTAGCTGCCGTATTTTACTTCAGTGTATACATCCTTTTGGTCAGTAGGCTTTATAGTTTATTAAAGACGTCAGGAAAACTAAAAAAGGGGCCTCTAAATATTTATCCGTCATTTAATCCACTTTTTAGTAACGTTTGCCAGCAACAGCGAACAACATGTCAACTGATCATCATCGTTAATTCCACCGATAAGATCAATGACACCAACGAAATCATTATCAATAAAGTGACACATATATTGACAACTTACACAAATAAAAGCAATGGCCAAAACCTCACGCTAATGGCTTCTGTGTTTACAAATTTGATATACCACGTGATAATGTTATATCGCAAGTGACTGATCGTCCACTGTACAAATCGCAAGTGATGTTCAATCGCAAATGGCCGTTCACTTCCGCTCCCATACTGTGAACATGGTCAGAAGCATCCTTACATCAACCTGTATCAGATTTATTCGAATGGTTCCACTCCGATGCATAAGTAGGTCATAATGGCTGACATCGTGAAAAACATCAAATTGCTGGTTCTCATTAATGGCTGAACGGAATTTGATCAAACTTGGTCAGAAAGATCCTTACATCAACCTGTATCAGATTTATACAAATTGTTCCACTCCAATGCATAACTAGGTGATAATGGCCGACATCATAAAAAATTTTAAACTGCTGATTCTCTTTAATGGATGAACAGAATTGGATCAAACTTGGAACCGTCTATTAAACATACCTACAGCAGTGTCCGTCTTAGGAAGAGAAAGTGTTCTTGTCGGGAACAGTCTATTAAACATAACTACAGAAAGTGCCCTTGGTGGGAACAGTCTATTAAACAGACCTAAAGAAGTGTCCGTGCTGGGAACAGTCTATAAAGCATACCTAAAGAAGTGTCCTTGGTGGGAACAGTCCATTAAAATACCTAAAGAAGTGTCCGTGTTGGGAACAGTCTATTAAACATAACTACAGAAAGTGTCCTTGGTGGGAACAGTCTATTAAACATACCTAAAGAAGTGTACGTGCTGGGAGCAGTCTATTAAACATAACTACAGAAAGTGTCCTTGGTAGGAACAGTCTATTAAACATACCTAAAGAAGTGTCTATGGTGGGAACAGTCTATTAAACATACCTAAATAAGTGTCCGTGCTTGGAACAGTCTATTATACATACTTTAAGAAGTGTCCGTGCTGGGAATAGTCTATTAAACACCACAGGACCATTGGTCCTGAATCGCTCACATAACGTCAGTCAGCCCAGCGGTTCCAGAGGAGAAGACATTTAAAAATGTGGACACACAGACACACGACAGACAAACTCTGACCACCCTATAAGCTCACCAATGAGCCTTCGGCTCAGGTGAGCTAATAACTACAAAAAGTGTCCTTGGTAGCAACAGTCTATTAAACATGGCTACAGAATGTGTCCTTGGTGGGAACATTCTATTAAACATAGCTACAGAAAGTGTCCTTGGTGGTAACAGTCTATTAAACATAGCAACAGTAAATGTCCATGCTTGGAACAGTCTATTAAACATAGCTACAGAAAGTGTCCTTGGTGGGAACATAAACATGAATCCTTAATATTTTTCTAAGTAAAAAAGTTTGTGCTCAAAAAAATAATCTTACCAGATCTCAATAAAATTTTTGGAGTCTGGGTGAAAAATAGTGGGTTGTTCGGGGGACAGCAAGCAAACATTTTTTATGGATGGCCTCAGCTCCGTTTTCAGGAATGTACACTTATTTGGACTTTCACCTACACATAACTACAGCAGTGTCTGTGATGGGAACCGTCTATTAAACATACCTACAGCAGTGTCCGTCGTAGGAAGAGAAAGTGTCCTTGTCGGGAACAGTCTATTAAACATAACTACAGAAAGTGTCCTTGGTGGGAACAGTCTATTAAACAGACCTAAAGAAGTGTCCGTGCTGGGAACAGTCTATAAAGCATACCTAAAGAAGTGTCCTTGGTGGGAACAGTCCATTAAAAATACCTAAAGAAGTGTCCGTGTTGGGAACAGTCTATCAAACATAACTACAGAAAGTGTCCTTGGTGGGAACAGTCTATTAAACATACCTAAAGAAGTGTCCATGCTGGGAAAAGTCTATTAAACATAACTACAGAAAGTGTCCTTGGTAGGAACAGTCTATTAAACATACCTAAAGAAGTGTCTATGGTGGGAACAGTCTATTAAACATACCTAAATAAGTGTCCGTGCTTGGAACAGTCTATTAAACATACTTTAAGAAGTGTCCATGCTGGTAATAGTCTATTAAACACCACAGGACCATTGGTCCTGAATCGCTCACCTGACGTCAATCAGCCCAGCGGTTCCAGAGGAGAAGACATTTAAAAATGTGGACACACAGGCACACGACAGACAAACTCTGACCACCCTATAAGTTCACCAATGAGCTTTCGGCTCAGGTGAGATAATAACTACAAAAAGTGTCCTCGGTGGGAACATTCTATCAAACATAGCTACAGAAAGTGTTCTTGGTGGGAACAGTCTATTAAACATAGCAACAGTAAGTGTCCATGCTTGGAACAGTCTATTAAACAGAGCTGCAGAAAGTGTCCTTGGTGGGAACATAAACATTGAATCCTTAAGATTTTTCTAAGTAAAAATGTTTGTGCTCAAAAAAATAATCTTACCAGATCTCAATAAATTTTTTGGAGTCTGGGTGAAAAATAGTGGGTTGTTCGGGGGACAGCAAGCAAACATTTTTTTATGGATGGCCTCAGCTCCGTTTTCAGGAATGTACACTTATTTGGACTTTCTCCTACACATAACTACAGCAGTGTCTGTGATGGGAACCGTCTATTAAACATACCTACAGCAGTGTCCGTCGAAGGAAGAGAAAGTGTCCTTGTCGGGAACAGTCTATTAAACATAACTACAGAAAGTGTCCTTGAAGGGAAAAGTCTATTAAACAGACCTAAAGAAGTGTCCGTGCTGGGAACAGTCTATAAAGCATACCTACAGAAGTGTCCTTGGTGGGAACAGTCTGTTAAAAACGGCTACAGAAAGTGTCCTTGGTGGGCACATTCTATTAAACATAACTACAGAAAGTGTCCTTGGTGGGAACAGTTTATTAAACATACGTATAGAAAGAGTCCTTGTTGGAAACAGTCTATTAAACATATATACAGAAGTGTCCGTGCTGGAAACAGCCTATTAAACATAGCTACAAAAAGTGTCCATGCTGGGAACAGTCTATTAAACATAGCTACATGAAGTGTCCTTGGTGGGAACAGTCTGTTACAAATGGCTACAGAAAGTGTCCTTGGTGGGAACATTCTATTAAACATAGCTACAAAAAGCTTCCAAGCTGGGAACAGTTTATTAAACATAGCTACATGAAGTGTCCTTGGTGGGAACAGTCTGTTAAAAACGGCTACAGAAAGTGTCCTTGGTGGGAACATTCTATTAAACATAGCTACAAAAAGTGTCCATGCTGGGAACAGTCTATTAAACATAGCTACATGAAGTGTCCATGCTGGGAACAGTCTATTAAACATAGCTACATGAAGTGTCCTTGGTGGGAACAGTCTGTTAAAAATGGCTACAGAAAGTGTCCTTGGTGGGAACATTCTATTAAACATAGCTACAAAAAGTGTCCATGCTGGGAACAGTCTATTAAACATAGCTACATGAAGTGTCCATGCTGGGAACAGTCTATTAAACATAGCTACATAAAGTGTCCTTGGTGGGAACAGTCTGTTAAAAATGTCTACAGAAAGTGTCCTTGGTGGGAACATTCTATTAAACATAACTACAAAAAGTGTCCATGCTGGGAACAGTCTATTAAACATAGCTACATGAAGTGTCCTTGGTGGAAACAGTCTGTTAAAAACGGCTACAGAAAGTGTCCTTGGTGGGAACATTCTATTAAACATAGCTACAAAAAGTGTCCATGCTGGGAACAGTCTATTAAACATAGCTACATGAAGTGTCCATGCTGGGAACAGTCTATTAAACATAGCTACATGAAGTGTCCTTGGTGGGAACAGTCTGTTAAAAATGGCTACAGAATGTGTCCTTGGTGGGAACATTCTATTAAACATAGCTACAAAAAGTGTCCATGCTGGGAACAGTCTATTAAACATAGCTACATGAAGTGTCCATGCTGGGAACAGTCTATTAAACATAGCTACATAAAGTGTCCTTGGTGGGAACAGTCTGTTAAAAATGTCCACAGAAAGTGTCCTTGGTGGGAACATTCTATTAAACATAACTACAAAAAGTGTCCATGCTGGGAACAGTCTATTAAACATAGCTACATGAAGTGTCCTTGGTGGGAACAGTCTGTTAAAAACGACTACAGAGAGTGTCCTTGGTGGGGACATTCTATTAAACATAGCTACAGAAAGTGTCCTTGGTGGGAACAGTTTATTAAACATACGTATAGAAAGAGTCCTTGTTGGAAACAGTCTATTTAACATATATACAGAAGTGTCCGTGCTGGAAACAGCCTATAATACATAGCTACAAAAAGCGTCCTTAGTGGGAACAGTCTGTTAAAAATGGCTACAGAAAGTGTCCTTGGTGGGAACAGTTTATTAAACATACGTATAGAAAGAGACCTTGTTGGAAACAGTCTATTAAACATATATACAGAAGTGTCCGTGCTGGAAACAGCCTATTAAACATAGCTACAAAAAGTGTCCATGCTGGGAACAGTCTATTAAACATAGCTACATGAAGTGTCCTTCGTGGGAACAGTCTGTTGCAAATGGCTACAGAAAGTGTCCTTGGTGGGAACATTCTATTAAACATAGTTACAAAAAGTGTCCATGCTGGGAACAGTCTATTAAACATAGCTACATGAAGTGTCCTTGGTGGGAACAGTCTGTTAAAAACGGCTACAGAAAGTGTCCTTGGTGGGCACATTCTATTAAACATAGCTACAGAAAGTGTCCTTGGTGGGAACAGTTTATTAAACATACGTATAGAAAGAGTCCTTGTTGGAAACAGTCTATTAAACATATAAACAGAAGTGACCGTGCTGGAAACAGCCTATTAAACATAGCTACAAAAAGTGTCCATGCTGGGAACAGTCTATTAAACATAGCTACATGAAGTGTCCTTGTTGGGAACAGTCTGTTAAAGATGGCTACAGAATGTGTCCTTGGTGGGAACATTCTATTAAACATAGCTACAAAAAGTGTCCATGCTGGGAACAGTTTATTAAACATAGCTACATGAAGTGTCCTTGGTGGGAACAGTCTGTTAAAAACGGCTACAGAAAGTGTCCTTGGTGGGAACATTCTATTAAACATAGCTACAAAAAGTGTCCATGCTGGGAACAGTCTCTTAAACATAGCTACATGAAGTGTCCATGCTGGGAACAGTCTATTAAACATAGCTACATGAAGTGTCCTTGGTGGGAACAGTCTGTTAAAAATGTCTACAGAAAGTGTCCTTGGTGGGAACATTCTATTAAACATAACTACAAAAAGTGTCCATGCTGGGAACAGTCTATTAAACATAGCTACATGAAGTGTCCTTGGTGGGAACAGTCTGTTAAAAACGGCTACAGAAAGTGTCCTTGGTGGGGACATTCTATTAAACATAGCTACAGAAAGTGTCCTTGGTGGGAACAGTTTATGAAACATACGTATAGAAAGAGTCCTTGTTGGAAACAGTCTATTAAACATATATACAGAAAGGTCCGTGCTGGAAACAGCCTATTAAACATAGCTACAAAAAGTGTCCATGCTGGGAACAGTCTATTAAACATAGCTACATGAAGTGCCTTGGTGGGAACAGTCTGTTACAAATGGCTACAGAAAGTGTCCTTGGTGGGAACATTCTATTAAACATAGCTACAAAAACTGTCCATGCTGGGAACAGTCTATTAAACATAGCTACATGAAGTGTCCTTGGTGGGAACAGTCTGTTAAAAACGGCTACAGAAAGTGTCCTTGGTGGGAACATTCTATTAAACATAGCTACATGTAGTGTCCATGCTGGGAACAGTCTATTAAACATAGCTACATGTAGTGTCCATGCTGGGAACAGTCTATTAAACATAGCTACATGAAGTGTCCTTGGTGGGAACAGTGTGTTAAAAATGGCTACAGAAAGTGTCCTTGGTGGGAACATTCTATTAAACATAACTACAAAAAGTGTCCATGCTGGGAACAGTCTATTAAACATAGCTACATCAAGTGTAATTGTTGGGAACAGTCTGTTAAAAACGGCTACAGAAAGTGTCCTTGGTGCTACAGTATATAATTGCAACACGCAACACTATGACCTTGTCCGGAACAGTCCTTCGTGGGCGCATACTGTCCGTGTTGGGGACATTGCAGTTACACTTATAGAAGTTGGCGTGTCATACTAAGTTATTTATAAGACTTTCAAGGGGCGTAACAAATCAAAACAAACAAAAAAATCAAACACTCTGCATATTTTGCAATAGTTTGGTTAATCACTTTAATTTTGATTAAAGGGTTTCAATTAAAAAAATACATAAAAATATGCCTAACATAAAGTTTTATGAATCTATTCCAGTTTGTATTGGTGTCAAAATATTTGCTGGTAATAAACCTTTTCATAGTTGAAATTATTTTGATACTAATAGTAAGTTGCGGTATGTCTATTTATTTTGTTGTGGGGCAATGCTAACGCGCCTGACCGTAGCGGACGTAAAATGCTTAAACTTTACAATACAATACAATCTATTTATTTTGCATCAGGACAAAGAAGAAGAACAACGTTGAATTCGAAGGGATGTTTTTTATTGTATCGTGATCCCAAATGAATATCAAAGGAGTCAGTAAAATGTCCATTTAAAGAAGCATTTAACCCAGCTAATTAAGAATCAGTTAGTCCTTACAAAAGAAACATTCTGACTAAAAGACAAAAATTATTCTATTGTGGAAGCAGGCTACAAACCGCATACAAATCCATGCACTTTCCACTTGTCTGGAGCAAAATAATCCGTAAACAAAATTTGCCGCATGACGTTAAATTAAACTGGAAATTTCTTCTGACGTAACGTCAACTTTCAACGTCATTTTCCACGTTTTACGCTGATACTCGTAACCGCTGATACTCGTTTTCAGCATTTCTTTTAGGGCTACTGATAAGGCCTTGATGGCCGAAACAAGCTTGTCTGGCCGTAACAACAAATGGATTCTGCTATTTTCGTTTTTGAATGCGTTCATGGTTCATGGTTCTCAAAGGGCATCCCTTTTAGCCTTATTTAATACACATGATTTAAAGCAAACTAGACATTTGAACAATTTCCTGCAATTGTTTTTAGCGATTGGTGGATTCTATACATGGACTCCTTTAATAGATTGTTCCCAGCAAGGACAATTTATATAGGTATGTTTAATAGACTGTTCCCACCAAGGACACTTTCTGTAAGTATGTTTTATAGACTGTTCCAAGCACAGACACTTCTGTAGGTATGTTTATAGACTTTCCCAGCCCGGACAATTATATAGGTATGTTTAATAGATTGTTCCCAGCACGGACATTTCTGTAGATATGGTTAATAGACTGTTCACACCAAGGACACTTTCTGAAGGTATTTTAATAGATTGTTTGCAGCACGGATACTTCTGTTGGTATGTTTAATAGACTGTTTCCAACAAGGACACTTTCTATACGTATGTTTAATAAGAAGTTCTCACCAAGGACACTTTCTGTACCTATGTTTAATAGAATGTTCCCACCAAGGACACTTTCTGTAGCCATTTTTAACAGACTGTTCCCACCAAGGACACTTCATGTAGCTATGTTTAATAGACTGTTCCCAGCATGGACACTTTTTGTAGCTATGTTTAATAGGCTGTTTCCAGCACGGACACTTCTGTATATATGTTTAATAGACTGTTTCCAACAAGGACTCTTTCTATACGTATGTTTAATAAACTGTTCCCACCAAGGACACTTTCTGTAGCTATGTTTAATAGAATGTCCCCACCAAGGACACTTTCTGTAGCCGTTTTAAACAGACTGTTCCCACCAAGGACACTTCATGTAGCTATGTTTAATAGACTGTTCCCAGCATGGACACTATTGGTAGCTATGTTTAATAGAATGTTCCCACTAAGGACACTTTCTGTAGCCATTTTTAACAGACTGTTCCCACCAAGGACACTTCATGTAGCTATGTTTAATAGACTGTTCCCAGTATGGACACTATTGGTAGCTATGTTTAATAGGCTGTTTCCAGCACGGACACTTCTGTTTATATGTTTAATAGACTGTTCCCAACAAGGACTCTTTCTATACGTATGTTTAATAAACTGTTCCCACCAAGGACACTTTCTGTAGCTATGTTTAATAGAATGTCCCCACCAAGGACACTTTCTGTAGCCGTTTTTAACAGACTGTTCCCACCAAGGACACTTCATGTAGCTATGTTTAATAGACTGTTCCCAGCATGGACACTTTTTGTAGCTATGTTTAATAGAATGTTCCCACCAAGGACACTTTCTGTAGCCATTTTTAACAGACTGTTCCCACCAAGGACACTTCATGTAGCTATGTTTAATAGACTGTTCCCAGCATGGACACTATTGGTAGCTATGTTTAATAGTTTCCAGCACGGACACTTCTGTATATATGTTTAATAGACTGTTTCCAACAAGGACTCTTTCTAAACGTATGTTCAATAAACTGTTCCCACCAAGGACACTTTCTGTAGCTATGTTTAATAGAATGTCCCCACCAAGGACACTTTCTGTAGCCGTTTTAACAGACTGTTCCCACCAAGGACACTTCATGTAGCTATGTTTAATAGACTGTTCCCAGCATGGACAATTTTTGTAGCTATGTTTAATAGAATGCTCCCACCAAGGACACTTTCTGTAGCCATTTTTAACAGACTGTTCCCACCAAGGACACTTCATGTAGCTATGTTTAATAGACTGTTCCCAGCATGGACACCTTTTGTAGCTATGTTTAATAGGCTGTTTCCAGCACGGACACTTCTGTATATATGTTTAATAGACTGTTTCCAAAAAGGACTCTTTCTATACGTATGTTTAATAAACTGTTCCCACCAAGGACACTTTCTGTAGCTTTGTTTAATAGAATGTCCCCACCAAGGACACTTTCTGTAGCCGTTTTTAACAGACTGTTCCCACCAAGGACACTTCATGTAGCTATGTTTAATAGACTGTTCCCAGCATGGACACTTTTTGTAGCTATGTTTAATAGAATGTTCCCACCAAGGACACTTTCTGTAGCCATTTTTAACAAACTGTTCCCACCAAGGACACTTCATGTAGCTTTGTTTAATAGACTGTTCCCAGCATGGACACTATTGGTAGCTATGTTTAATAGGCTGTTTCCAGCACGGACACTTCTGTATATATGTTTAATAGACTGTTTCCAACAAGGATTCTTTCTATACGTATGTTTAATAAACTGTTCCCACCAAGGACACTTTCTGTAGCTATGTTTAATAGAATGTCCCCACCAAGGACACTTTCTGTAGCCGTTTTTAACAGACTGTTCCCACCAAGGACACTTCATGTAGCTATGTTTAATAGACTGTTCCCAGCATGGACACTTTTTATAGCTATGTTTAATAGAATGTTTCCACCAAGGACACTTTCTGTAGCCATTTTTAACAGACTGTTCCCACCAAGGACACTTCATGTAGCTATGTTTAATGGACTGTTCCCAGCATGGACACTATTGGTAGCTATGTTTAATAGGCTGTTTCCAGCACGGACACTTCTGTATATATGTTTAATAGACTGTTTCCAACAAGGACTCTTTCTATACGTATGTTTAATAAACTGTTCCCACCAAGGACACTTTCTGTAGCTATGTTTAATAGAATGTCCCCACCAAGAACACTTTCTGTAGCCATGTTTAATAGACTGTTGGCACCAAGGACACTTTCTGTAATTATGTTTAATAGACTGTCCCCGACAAGGATACTTTCTGTAGCTATGAATATTAGTCTCTTCCCAGCACGGACACTTCTGAAGGTATGTTGAATAGACGGACGGACACTCCTGTAGGTATGTTTAATAGACTGTTCCCACCAAGGACACTGTCTGAAACTATGTCAATTAGACTGTTCCCATCACGGAAACTTTCTGGAGCTATGATTTATAGACTGTTCCCAGCACGTTCACTTCTGTAGGTATGTTTAATAGACTGTTCCCAGCACGGACAGTTTCTGAAGCTATGTTCAATACACTGTTCCCACCAAAGACACTTGTTTCACATGTCGGTGGCTGGAAAAACGTCTATGTGACGGGACAACACGAGGGATCCTCGAATCTATGTCCACTTGTGGGGCATTAACGCAAAGGAAATTCTAAGATACTTAGAATCCTTTACAATATTTATATGGAATAAGTCTAATATTTATAAACAACACTGGTTACATAATTTTACAAAGACAAACTTAAAGGGACAGTTGACTCGCAATCTATTCCACTTAGGTTAAGACAGAATGAAAATTAGTCTGGGTCCAATTAAATTTCTGCTTAATACAAGACGAATACACTTGAATCACACCTGAATTACACATGAAGTACACACACTCATTCACACCCTCACATACTTAACATAATGTTCTTTCTCCCTTCCTGTTGATGATAAGGACCTGATGAGTGTTTATGGCACCATAATGTTTTATATAAACTTTATATTAACCAGTATATTCACCGTAATGACTGTTTCCCCAACCAGTTTTTGCCTCTGTGTTATACCGTGGCGATTACATCTATAGCTGCTCACCGCCGAATAAAATGTAGTAACAGGGGTGGGGGACACATAAACCCCTTTACATCATTCTATACTCATCATCCATGTAATCACTGCCTCATATCACTGATGCCTCATATCACTAATGCCTCGTATCACCGTTGTCTTATATCAACGACGCCTCATATTAACGATGCCTTATATCAACAATGCCCCATATCAATGATTGACGTCAGGTGAGCGATTCAGGCTGCAATGTTGATATTCTATACTACAGTATATAATTGCAACACGCAACACTATGACCTTGTCCGGAACAGTCCTTCGTGGGCGCATACTGTCCGTGTTGGGGACATTGCAGTTACACTTATAGAATATCAACATTGCAGCCTGAATCGCTCACCTGACGTCAATCATTGATATGAGGCATTGTTGATATAAGGCATTGTTAATATGAGGCGTCGTTGATATAAAACAACGGTGATACGAGACATCAGTGATATGAGGCATCTGTGATATGAGGCAGTGATGATATGGATGATGAGTATAGAATGATGTAAAGGGGTTTATGTGTCCCCCACCCCTGTTACTACATTTTATTCGGCGGTGAGCAGCTATAGATGTAATCGCCACGGTATAACACAGAGGCAAACACTTGTTGGTGAAACAGCCATTACGGTGAATATACTGGTTAATATAAAGTTTATATAAAACATTATGGTGCCATAAACACTCATCAGGTCCTTATCATCAACAGGAAGGGAGAAAGAACATTATGTTAAGTATGGGAGGGTGTGAATGAGTGCGTGTACTTCATGTGTAATTCAAGTGTGATTCAAGTGTATTCCACTTGTATTAAGACAGAAATTTAATTGGACCCAGACTAATTTTCATTCTGTCTTAACCTAAGTGGAATAGATTGCGAGTCAACGGTCCCTTTAAGTTTGTCTTTGTAAAATTATGTAACCAGTGTTGTTTATAAATATTAGACTTATTCCATATAAATATTGTAAAGGGTTCTAAGTATCTTAGAATTTCCTTTGCGTTAATGCCCCACAAGTGTACATAGATTCGAGGTTCCCTCGTGTTGTCCCGTCACATATACGTTTTGCCAGCCACCGGCATATGAAACAAGTGTCTTTGGTGGGAACAGTGTATTGAACATAGCTTCAGAAACTGTCCGTGCTGGGAACAGTCTATTAAACATACCTACAGAAGTGAACGTGCTGGGAACAATCTATAAATCATAGCTCCAGAAAGTTTCCGTGATGGGAGCAGTCTAATTGACATAGGTTCAGACAGTGTCCTTGGTGGGAACAGTCTATTAAACATACCTACAGGAGTGTCCGTCCGTCTATTGAACATACCTTCAGAAGTGTCCGTGCTGGGAAGAGACTAATATTCACAGCTACAGAAAGTATCCTTGTCGGGAACAGTCTATTAAACATAATTACAGAAAGTGTCCTTGGTGCCAACAGTCTATTAAACATGGCTACAGAAAGTGTCCTTGGTGGGGACATTCTATTAAACATAGCTACAGAAAGTGTCCTTGGTGGGAACAGTTTATTAAACATACGTATAGAAAGAGTCCTTGTTGGAAACAGTCTATTAAACATATATACAGAAGTGTCCGTGCTGGAAACAGCCTATTAAACATAGCTACCAATAGTGTCCATGCTGGGAACAGTCTATTAAACATAGCTACATGAAGTGTCCTTGGTGGGAACAGTTTGTTAAAAACGGCTAAAGAAAGTGTCCTTGGTGGGGACATTCTATTAAACATAGCTACAGAAAGTGTCCTTGGTGGGAACAGTTTATTAAACATACGTATAGAAAGAGTCCATGTTGGAAACAGTCTATTAAACATATATACAGAAGGGTCCGTGCTGGAAACAGCCTATTAAACATAGCTACCAGTAGTGTCCATGCTGGGAACAGTCTATTAAACATAGCTACATGAAGTGTCCTTGGTGGGAACAGTCTTTAAAAATGGCTACAGAAAGTGTCCTTGGTGGGAACATTCTATTAAACATAGCTACAAAAAGTGTCCATGCTGGGAACAGTCTATTAAAGATAGCTACATGAAGTGTCCTTGGTTGGAACAGTCTGTTAAAAACGGCTACAGAAAGTGTCCTTGGTGGGGACATTCTATTAATCATAGCTACAGAAAGTGTCCTTGGTGGGATTAGTTTATTAAACATACGTATAGAAAGAATCCTTGTTGGAAACAGTCTATTAAACATATATACAGAAGTGTCCTTGCTGGAAACAGCCTATTAAACATAGCTACCAATAGTGTCCATGCTGGGAACAGTCTATTAAACATAGCTACATGAAGTGTCCTTGGTGGGAACAGTCTTTAAAAATGGCTACAGAAAGTGTCCTTGGTGGGAACATTCTATTAAACATAGCTACAAAAAGTGTCCATGCTGGGAACAGTCTATTAAAGATAGCTACATGAAGTGTCCTTGGTTGGAACAGTCTGTTAAAAACGGCTACAGAAAGTGTCCTTGGTGGGGACATTCTATTAATCATAGCTACAGAAAGTGTCCTTGGTGGGATTAGTTTATTAAACATACGTATAGAAAGAATCCTTGTTAGAAACAGTCTATTAAACATATATACAGAAGTGTCCTTGCTGGAAACAGCCTATTAAACATAGCTACCAATAGTGTCCATGCTGGGAACAGTCTATTTAACATAGCTACATGAAGTGTCCTTGGTGGGAACAGTCTGTTAAAAATGGCTACAGAAAGTGTCCTTGGTGGATACATTCTATTAAACATAGCTACAAAAAGTGTCCATGCTGGGAACAGTCTATTAAACATAGCTACACAAAGTGTCCTTGGTGGGAACAGTCTGTTAAAAACGGCTACAGAAAGTGTCCTTGGTGGGGACATTCTATTAAACATAGCTACAGAAAGTGTCCTTGGTGGGAACAGTTTATTAAACATAGCTACATGAAGTGTCCTTGGTGGGAACAGTCTGTTAAAAACGGCTACAGAAAGTGTCCTTGGTGGGGACATTCTATTAATCATAGCTACAGAAAGTGTCCTTGGTGGGATTAGTTTATTAAACATACGTATAGAAAGAATCCTTGTTGGAAACAGTCTATTAAACATATATACAGAAGTGTTCTTGCTGGAAACAGCCTATTAAACATAGCTACCAATAGTGTCCATGCTGGGAACAGTCTATTAAACATAGCTAGATGAAGTGTCCTTGGTGGGAACAGTCTGTTAAAAATGGCTACAGAAAGTGTCCTTGGTGGGAACATTCTATTAAACATAGCTACAAAAAGTGTCCATGCTGGGAACAGTCTATTAAACATAGCTACATGAAGTGTCCTTGGTGGGAACAGTCTGTTAAAAACGGCTACAAAAAGTGTCCTTGGTGGGGACATTCTATTAAACATAGCTACAGAAAGTGTCCTTGGTGGGAACATTCTATTTAACATAGCTACAAAAAGTGTCCATGCTGGGAACAGTCTATTAAACATAGCTACATGAAGTGTCCTTGGTTGGAACAGTCTGTTAAAAACGGCTACAGAAAGTGTCCTTGGTGGGGACATTCTATTAAACATAGCTACAGAAAGTGTCCTTGGTGGGAACAGTTTATTAAACATTCGTATAGAAAGAGTCCTTGTTGGAAACAGTCCATTGAACATATATACAGAAGTGTCCGTGCTGGAAACAGCCTATTAAACATAGCTACAAAAAGTGTCCATGCTGGGAACAGTCTATTAAACATAGCTACATGAAGTGTCCTTGGTGGGAACAGTCTGTTAAAAATGGCTACAGAAAGTGTCCTTGGTGGGAACATTCTATTAAACATAGCTACAAAAAGTGTCCATGCTGGGAACAGTCTATTAAACATAGCTACATGAAGTGTCCTATGTGGGAACAGTCTGTTAAAAACGGCTACAGAAAGTGTCCTTGGTGGGGACATTCTATTAAACATAGCTACAGAAAGTGTCCTTGGTGGGAACAGTTTATTAAACATACGTATACAAAGAGTCCTTGTTGGAAACAGTCTATTAAACATATATACAGAAGTGTCCGTGCTGGAAACAGCCTATTAAACATAGCTACAAAAAGTGTCCATGCTGGGAACAGTCTATTAAACATAGCTACATGAAGTGTCCTTGGTGGGAACAGTCTGTTAAAAATGGCTACAGAAAGTGTCCTTGGTGGGAACATTCTATTAAACATAGCTACAAAAAGTGTCCATGCTGGGAACAGTCTATTAAACATAGCTACATGAAGTGTCCTTGATGGGAACAGTCTGTTAAAAACGGCTACAGAAAGTGTCCTTGGTGGGGACATTCTATTAAACATAGCTACAGAAAGTGTCCTTGGTGGGAACAGTTTATTAAACATACGTATAGAAAGAGTCCTTGTTGGAAACATTCTAATAAACATACCAACAGAAGTATCCGTGCTGCAAACAATCTATTAAAATACCTTCAGAAAGTGTCCTTGGTGTGAACAGTCTATTAACCATATCTACAGAAATGTCCGTGCTGGGAACAATCTATTAAACATACCTACAGAAAGTGTCCTTGATGGGAACAGTCTTTTAAACATAGCTACAGAAAGTGTCCGTGCTGGGAACAGACTATGAAGCGTACTACAGAAAGTGTCCGTGGTGGGAACAGTCTTTTAAATATACCTACAGAAAGTGTCCATGCTGGGACCAGTCTTTTAATGATAGCTTTAGAAAGTGTCCGTGCTGGAAAATGTCTACTAACCATAACTACGAAAAGTGTCCTTGGTGGGAACAGTCTATATAACATACCTATATAATTTTCCGGGCTGGGAACAGTCTATAAACATACCTACAGAAGCGTCTGTGCTTGGAACAGTCTATAAAACATACCTACAGAAAGTGTCCTTCGTGGGAACAGTCTATTAAACATACCTATATAAATCGTCCTTGCTGGGAACAATCTATTAAAGGAGTCCATGTATAGAATCCACCAATCGCTAAAAACAATTGCAGGAAATTGTTCAAATGTCTAGTTTGCTTTAAATCATGTGTATTAAATAAGGCTAAAAGGGATGCCCTTTGAGAACCATGAACCATGAACGCATTCAAAAACGAAAATAGCAGAATCCATTTGTTGTTTGGGCCAGACAAGCTTGTTTCGGCCATCAAGGCCTCATAAGTAGCCCTAAAAGAAATGCTGAAAACGAGTATCAGCGGTTACGAGTATCAGCGTAAACCGTGGAAAATGACGTTGAAAGTTGACGTTACGTCAGAAGAAATTTCCAGTTTAATTTAACGTCATGCGGCAAATATTGATTACGGATTATTTTGCTCCAGACAAGTGGAAAGTGCATGGATTTGTATGCGGTTTGTAGCCTGCTTCCACAATAGAATAATTTTTGTCTTTTAGTCAGAATGTTTCTTTTGTAAGGACTAATTGATTCTTAATTAGCTGGGTTAAATGCTTCTTTAAATGGACATTTTAATGACTCATTTGATATTCATTTGGGATCACGATACAATAAAAAAACATCCCTTCGAATTCAACGTTGTTCTTCTTCTTTGTCCTGATGCAAAATAAATAGATGACTGACGGATGTTTTTAAGGTAACCGGGCGCCAAGGGCACAAAGGGGCTACCCCCAGTTCGCCAGCTGGGATTAGTTGGAGGTACTGCTCTTTTCCCTAGGCTGCCAATATGCTGACTCCTGTCTGCTTGACAGTTATCAGCTAGCCGATTGGGAGTTAGGTGACTTCATTCGCGGATTGTTGTTGTTTTCCAGTTTCCCCGTGTCGCGGGTCGTCAGCTGGTGGGGTCCCAGGGAACGAATCCATGCTGGCACTACTCCGTAGCCGTTCGGTGGTACCCCTATTCCCCGTTGCCGGTGAACAGGGAGACCATCGCTCGGCTCCAGTCCCGTCCGTCCATGTTTGTCGTCTCACGTCTCAGGTGTCTCCGAGCCCACGGGCATCCCCTTGCCCTGTAGCCAATCGCCGGTGCCGTGACCTTTCCAGGTCTCGGTGGGGCTTATATTTTGTCTTCCCGTTTGCTTCAGGAGTACATGTGTCCTGTCGCTAAAGGGCATCTTTAAATGTAGGAGTTTCTGGGCTAGGCGTGCTTCATATTTCAAGGGCTGTGGATATGTTGCACAGTTCCAATGTGAGCCTTTGTTTTTGTGCAACATAGTTTAGTTGTAGTAATTTGGAACTCCATTCTAAAGGTTTGGCTGCGTGATTGCACTGCGTTTAAGTTATAGCAGTGCTGTGCCTTGGGTTTTTGCGGTTTGCCGCAAAGGGGTGTGGGTTGTTTTGTGTAACGGGGTAGGCTCCGAGTTTGAACTTATCATTAAGGGGATCGTTTAGCAGTTAATTTTGTTTGAAAGTTTCATTGCGATTTGGAAGACGTTTCTAAAGATTGCTATACACGTTTCCATGTTACGTGTTATGCACCTTATATTCAATCAGGGGATTCGAGACAAAGTTTTTTAGCCATTTTGTGGTGCTTATTTGCACCACAAAATTGTAGAGTCCATCCATTTCTTTCTTCTAGCTTGTAGCTTCAGCCGCATCTACACCCTCACGCCAGCACCATGTCTATGGATGTCGTCTACGCTTTTTGTATCAATTTTGATATTGGCATTTTTGTTTTTTATTTTTTTTGTTTGATTTTTGCATATTGTTGTAACGTATGTACATTTTTACATTATTTGGTCTGTGCCCCCAGGTTATTGAGTATATATGCGGGCGGATGTGCTCGCCCCGCCACGGACCTGTCGTGTTTGTTTTTTTTTTGTGCTTTAAAGATGGTGTTGTCCGTTTTGGGGCAAGCCCACCCGCTCTCTTATGCTGGGTAGGACAGTTTTTGTACCTGCAAGGTTGTGCTTGTAGATTATATTTTGTGATTTTTGTTTATTCTGTACATACAACATATAGTATAGTGTGACGGCCTCCGCCGTCTCGGGCCCAAGTTCGTGTTTATTTTAGTTTGTGGGTGACCTCTATCGCGGAGGATGTGGAAGTAGGTCAATCTCCTCAAGTTTTCTGCATTTTTTTGTTAAAGTTAGGAAAATGTGGTGCCCTCCTCCACGTAGGATGTCATATTCTGTGGGACCGTAAGTGGGTCATTCTGAGTCGCCATGTTTACATGTCATTATCGCATCCTACTTGAAGGAAGGCACCATAGGAGGAATTGTATTCCTACCTAGTCGTTTGAGGGCCCGATATATCGTGTGCCGATCTCGTTAGCAATGCAGTTAGTACAAATTCATAGGTCGCTTACAAGCGTCCGCCTGCGCATGTGCGCAGTCGAGCACTCCTATGCGATCTTGTTTTTATGTGTCATATTTACAGTTAACAATGTTTGAAATCGCTTTTTGGGAACTAAACTCTTCTTCTTCTTCTTCTATCTCCAGATTTTTGATCTCTCTTTTCCTATACTATCCTCTCTACGTGATTCCTACTCTACAACTATTCTACAACTATCGCTTTATCTACCTAATTGAGCATTGCGTGGGTGGATGTATGTTGTTTTAGTTTTGCGTGGGTGGTTGTGTGTTGATGCCCTCCTTCAGGGTCGCGCTAAGTCATGCCCTAGTTAGTTAGTTTATTTCCCTTATCTGTATAAATATATGGTCGTCTTGACCGTCCGTTTTAATTACGGTCATGGCGCGATTTGCTGTTTTTTGGTGATTCTTATGTTAAACGACAAGGGCAGTACCGAGGGCTGTTTGATGTACCAGGCGAGGTTCGGTTTTTCGGCCGTGGTGGTATGCGCGTGGCGAGCTATGATGTTGACTTGTGGGACAGCGTTTCATATTTTCCGAAGGCAAAGTTGGGACAGCGATGGCCGCCTCCACAGGCACTATTATAGGGACCGTATTCATTTGTCAAGAGAGGGGCAGAAGCAATACCATGTGTGCTTAGAGAGAGCCTTCCTGTGATTTTTCTGCTAGTCAGGTGTTTATAAAAGGGTCCTTTTGTGGCCCCCAGATCATTCCGTTTGGGTAACCTTATAATGTATATCCTTTATTCGAAAGCGAAAAAAAAAAGAAAAACAAAGAGATGTGATAAGGCCTATTGTTTCTTATTTCTGTCCCACTAATTTATGTGCATTCCTGAAGGAGAGCCTTTTGTTTGCTAGTGTGTTGGTGTGCCGTTCTCCTTTGGGTTGTGTGGCTCTCGATCAGCCAGGATTTTGACGCAACGCTGCTCAGTGCCAAAGTCCTAAGACCGCAAACCCCAGCGTTACATCTCGTCCTGATTTCCCGTTTGCCTTCCCCCCTCCGGAGAGGCCGGGCGATGGATTTTCCTTGTGATGCATCCATGTCCAGTTCCGGCGTGTTCTCGTGTGATCCTATTTCGGGCAGTGTGGCTCCCGATCAGCTAGGATTTTGGTGCAGCGCTCATAAGTGCAAAGCCAGTGGGCCGCAACCACAACGCTACACCTCGTCTTAACCTCTCGCTTGCCACACCCCTTCGGAGGGTGGGTCGGGGCTATGGATTTTCCTTGTGGTGGGTCCATGCCCCGTTCTGTTATGGTCTTCTCACAGTGATCCAGGGATCGCTGTCACCGTTAGGCACTCCTAAGTGCAAAGCCGAGGCCGCAAACCACAGTGCCTACCGTTGACTTTGCTCCCCTTTTTGCCGTGAGACGGCCGCCCTTTGATCACTACGCTCCTTTTTGGTTGGTAGCGTCTAAGGTGCGGTTAAATCATTTATTGTTTCTGAAATCGGGTCTGTAACGGTTTTGGTTTCAGGCATGCTTGTGTGTAACCTCGTACGGGGTGTGTCTCTCGTAACAGTGCAATAAATTTAGTCTGCGCCCTTAGCTTTCCCCTATATTTTGTCCAGGTAGTTTGTTTTCTCAAAGAAATTGAAAACCGCGTCCCTCATTTCCTGTGACATTAGATTGAGCAAAGAAATCGCGTTTATCTCCCCTTGGTATCCTAGTGCTGTCAGCTTTAGTTCCCTCCTAGCGGGGCTGTTCGCGGAGGACCGCAACTTATTATTAGTATCAAAATAATTTCAACTATGAAAAGGTTCATTACCAGCAAATATTTTGTCACCAATACAAACTGGTATAGATTCATAAAACTCTATGTTAGGCATATTTTTATGTATTTTTAATTGAAATCCTTTAATCAAAATTAAAGTGATTAACCAAACTATTGCAAAATATGCAGAGTGTTGATTTTTTTTGTTTGTTTTGATTTGTTACGCCCCTTGAAAGTCTTATAAATAACTTAGTATGACACGCCAACTATTCAACAAAAATGCGAGGCGTTATCAAATTTCATAACAGTCATAAAAATAAATAACTTTTAATTAACGACGACTGTTATTCGCTTGACCCAAATGAAGAGAATAGAACACGATACATTTAAATTATTATGCAAAGATAACCCAAATTTTACGGTTTTCTGTATCTACAACTGCTAATTTCCAGTGTCCCCACCACGGACACATTATTCCGGCGAACGACTGTTCCCCCTATGTGCCATTGGCGCCCGGTTTCCCTTAAAACATCCGTCAGTCATCTATTTATTTTGCATCAGGACAAAGAAGAAGAACAACGTTGAATTCGAAGGGATGTTTTTAGCCCACCGAGCTTTTGTGATCACTTTTTGTCCGTCGTGCGTGCGTGCGTCCGTAAACAATTTCAAATAAGTATATCTTAAATACTCCATGGTAAATCTTGATCAAATTTCATGGGAAGCATCATCAGGTAGGGGAAAAGGCTGCATAAGGTTTTTGGGCTGATCAGATTGGAATTCTGGTTGCCATGGCAACATAATAGCTCCCATAGACTATCAATGGGAAAAAATTAAAATATCTTCTTCTCTGAAACCACAGGGCCCAGAGCTTAGATATTTAGCATGTATTAACGGCTAGTGGTCACCTACATAATTCCTGTCAATCATGCCCCTGGGGTCCAAATTGGCCACGCCCCGGGGCCCCTTCGCTCCCATAGACTCAAAATGGAACAAAAAGCTTCAAAGTCTTCTTCTCCGAAACCACAGGGCCCAGAGCTTAGATATTTAGCATATAGCAACAGCAAGTGGTAACCTACATAATTCCTGCCAATCATGCCCCTGGGGTCAAAACAGGCCACGCCCCGGGGCCCTTTAGCTCCTATAGACTCATAATGGAAAAAAAAGCTTCAAAAATCTTCTTCTCTGAAACCACAGGGCCCAGAGCTAAGATATTTGGCATGTAGCAACGGCAAGTGGTCACCTACATAATTCCTGCCAATCATGCCCCTATTGTCCAAATTGGCCACACCCCGGGGCCCCTTAGCTCCCATAGACTCATAATGGAAAAAATCTTAAAAAATCTTCTTCTCTGAAACCACAGGGCCCACAGCCTAGATATTTAGCATGTAGCAACAACCAGTGGTCACCTACATAATTCCTGCCAATCATGCCCCTGGGTTCCAAATGGGCGACGCCCCGGGGCCCTTTCGCTCCCATAGACTCATAATGGAACAAAAAGCTTCAAAAATCTTCTTCTCGGAAACGACAGGGCCCAGAGCTTAGATATTTAGCATGTAGCAACGGCAAGTGGTCACCTACATAATTCCTGCCAATCATGCCCCTGGGGTCCAAACAGGCCACACCCTGGGACCCCCTTAGCTCCCATAGACTTATAATGGAAAAAAAAACTTAAAAAATCTTCTTCTCTGAAACCACAGGGCCCAGAGCTGAGGTATTTGGCATGTAGCAATGGCAAGTGGTCACCTACATAAATCCTGCCAATCATGCCCCTATGGTCCAAATGGTCCATGCCCCGGGGCCCCTTAGCTCCCATAGACTCATAATGGAAAAAAAGCTTGAAAAATCTTCTTCTCTGAAACCACAGGGCCCAAAGTTTAGATATTTAGCATGTAGCAACGGCAATTGGTCACCTACATAATTCCTGGCAATCATGCCCCTGGGTTCCAAATGGGCCACGCGCCGGGGCCCCTTTGCTCCCAAAGACTCATAATGGAAAAAAGCTTAAAAAAATCTTCTTCTCTGAAACCACAGGGCCCAGAGCTTAGATATTTAGCATGTAGCAATGGCAAGTGGTCACCTACATAAATCCTGCCAATCATGCCTGTGGGATCCAAATGGTCCACGCCACGGGGCCCCTTAGCTCCCATAGACTCATAATGGAAAAAAAAGCTACAAAAATCTTCTTCTCTAAAACCACAGGGCCCAGAGCTTAGATATTTAGCATGTAGCACCGGCAAGTGGTCACCAACATAATTCCTGCCAATCATGCCCCTGGGGTCCAAACGGGCCACGCCCCGGGGCTCTTTAGCGTCTATAGACTCATAATGGAAAAAAGCTTCAAAAATCTTCTTCTCTGAAACCACAGGGCCCAGAGCTGAGGTATTTGGCATGTAGCAACGGCAAGTGGTCACCTACATAAATCCTGCCAATTGTGCCCCTAGGGTCCAAATGGGCCACGCCCCGCGGCCTCTTAGCTCACACAGACTCATAATGGAAAAAAAGCTTCAAAATCTTCTTCTCTGAAACCACAGGGCCCAGAGTTAAGATATTTAGTATGTAGCAACGGCAAGTGGTCACCTACATAATTCCTGCCAATCATGCCCCTGGGTTCCAAATGGGCCACGCGCCGGGGCCCTTTGCTCCCGTAGACTCATAATGGAAAAAAGCTTAAAAAATCTTCTTCTCTGAAACCACAGCGCACAGAGCTTAGATATTTAACACGTAGCAATGGAAAGTGGTCACCTACATAATTCCTGTCAATCATACCCCTGGGATCCAAAAGGGCCACGCCCCGGGGCCCCTTAGCTCCTATAGACTCATAATGGAAAAAAAGCTTCAACAATCTTTTTCTCTGAAACCACAGGGCCCAGAGCTTAGATATTTAGCATGTAGCAATGGCAAGTGGTCACCTACATAAATCCTGCCAATCATGCCAGCGGAGTCCAAATGGGCCACGCCCCGGGGCCCCTTAGCTCCCATAGACTCATAATGGAAAAAAAAGCTTCAAAAATCTTCTTCTCTGAAACCACAGGGCCCAGAGCTTAGATATTTACCATGTAGCAATGACAAGTGGTCACCTACATAAATCCTGCCAATCATGCCCCTGGGGTCCAAACAGGCCACACCCTGGGACCCCCTTAGCTCCCATAGACTCATAATGGAAAAAAAAAACTTCAAAAATCTTCTTCTCTGAAATCACAGGGCCCAGAGCTTAGATATTTTGCATGTAGCAACGGCAAGTGTTCACCTACATATTTCCTGCTAATCATGCCCCTGGGGTCCAAATGGGCCACGCCCCGGGGCCCCTTACCTCCCATAGACTCATAATGGAAAAAAGCTTCAAAAATCTTCTTCTCTGAAACCACAGCGCACAGAGCTTAGATATTTAACACGTAGCAATGGCAAGTGGTCACCTACATAATTCCTGTCAATCATACCCCTGGGGTCCAAAACGGCCACGCCCCGGGGCCCCTTAGCTCCTATAGACTCATAATGGAAAAAAAAGCTTCAAAAATCTTCTTCTCTGAAACCACAGGGCCCAGAGCTTAGATATTTAGCATGTAGCATTGGCAAGTGGTCACCTACATAAATCCTGCCAATCATGCCAGTGGAGTTCAAATGGGCCACGCCCCGGGGCCCCTTAGCTCCCATAGACTCATAATGGAAAAAAAGCTTCAAAAATCTTCTTCTCTGAAACCACAGGGCCCAGAGCTTAGATATTTGCCTTGTAGCAATGACAAGTGGTCACCTACATAAATCCTGCCAATCATGCCCCTGGGGTGCAAACAGGCCACACCCTGGGACCCCTTAGCTCCCATAGACTCATAATGGAAAAAAAAAAACTTCAAAAATCTTCTTCTCTGAAATCACAGGGCCCAGAGCTTAGATATTTAGCATGTAGCAACGGCAAGTGTTCACCTACATATTTCCTGCTAATCATGCCCCTGGGGTCCAAATGGGCCACGCCCCGGGGCCCCTTACCTCCCATAGACTCATAATGGAAAAAAAGCTTCAAAAATCTTCTTCTCTGAAACCACAGCGCACAGAGCTTAGATATTTAACACGTAGCAATGGCAAGTGGTCACCTACATAATTCCTGCCAATCATACCCCTGGGGTCCAAAACGGCCACGCCCCGGGGCCCCTTAGCTCCTATAGACTCATAATGGAAAAAAAAGCTTCAAAAATCTTCTTCTCTGAAACCACAGGGCCCAGAGCTTAGATATTTAGCATGTAGCAATATCAAGTGGTCACCTACATAAATCCTGCCAATCATGCCAGTGGAGTTCAAATGGGCCACGCCCCGGGGCCCCTTAGCTCCCATAGACTCATAATGGAAAAAAAGCTTCAAAAATCTTCTTCTCTGAAACCACAGGACCCAGAGCTTAGATATTTACCATGTAGCAATGACAAGTGGTCACCTACAAAAATCCTGCCAATCATGCCCCTGGGGTCCAAATAGGCCACACCCTCGGACCCCCTTAGCCCCCATAGACTCATAATGGAAAAACAAAAATTCAAAAATCTTCTTCTCTGAAATCACAGGGCCCAGAGCTTAGATATTTAGCATGTAGCAACGGCAAGTGGTCACCTACATATTTCCTGCTAATCATGCCCCTGGGGTCCAAATGGGCCACGCCCCGGGGCCCCTTATCTCCAATAGACTCATAATGGAAAAAAGATTCAAAAATCTTCTTCTCAGAAACTGTGAAGCACAGAACTTAGATATTTAGTATCTAGCAACATAAAATAGCCAGCAGCATAAATCCTGCTAACCCTGCCCATGGGGTCAAAATTGGCCACGCCCGAGCTCATCACCTCCATTAGACTTATAATGGAAAAAAACTTAAAAAAATCTTCTTCTATGAAACCATAAGGCCCAGAGCTTAGATTTAGCAACGTCAAGTGGCCACCTACATAAATTCTGGGATCGAAATTGGTCCCACCCCAGGATTCTTTAGCTTCCATAGACTTACAATGGGAGAAACTTCAAAAAGCTTCTTCTCTGAAACCACAGGGCCCTTATAATGAAAAAAAAAAAAAAACAAAAAAAAAAACAAACAAACAAAAGAAAAAAAAACTTAAAATGGGGAAAAAAATCTTCAAAAATCTTCTTCTCTGAAACCATTAGTCCCAGAGCTTAGGTATTTAGCATGTAGCAATGTCGAATGGTCGCCTACATGAATCCTGCCAATCATGCCCCTGGGGTCCAAATCCTGTGGCCCCTTAACTCCAACAAACTTATAATGGAAAAAAGCTTCAAACATCTTCTTTGAAACCATGAAGTACATACCTTAGATATTTAGTATATAGCAACACAAAATGGTCGCCTACATAAATCCTGCCAACCGTGCCCTTTGGGTCAAAATTGGCCAAGCCCCAGGGCTCATTAGCTTCTATAGACTTATACTGGAAAAAAAATAAAAAAATCTTTTTCTCCAAAACCATAAGGCACAGATTGTGTTTGATTTGAGGTTTTACATCCCCGACAACACTGTATAGGTCATTTTGGAGATGTCTCTTCCAATTTTGTGGGACTTTTAGCAGACATTGAGATGAAATTACATCTCAAGCCCTGTCGCCCAATGAAACCAGTAGAGATTATAAGCATGGACACCGCTTTGCCTGAGCTTAGATATTTAGTATGAAGCAATGTCAAGTGGTCTCCTACACTAATGATTTTCTGGTACACAGGTGAGCGATATAGGGCCATTGGGCCCTCTTGTTTATTGTATCGTGATCCCAAATGAATATCAAAGGAGTCAGTAAAATGTCCATTTAAAGAAGCATTTAACCCAGCTAATTAAGAATCAATTAGTCCTTACAAAAGAAACATTCTGACTAAAAGACAAAAATATTCTCTAGTGGAAGCAGGCTACAAACCGCATACAAATTCATGCACTTTCCACTTGTCTGGAGCAAAATAATCCGTAATCAAAATTTGCCGCATGACGTTAAATTAAACTGGAAATTTCTTCTGACTTTCAACTTTCAACGTCATTTTCCACGTTTTACGCTGATACTCGTAACCGCTGATACTCGTTTTCAGCATTTCTTTTAGGGCTACTGATGAGGCCTTGATGGCCGAAACAAGCTTGTCTGGCCCAAACAACAAATGGATTCTGCTATTTTCGTTTTTGAATGCGTTCATGGTTCATGGTTCTCAAAGGGCATCCCTTTTAGCCTTATTTAATACACATGATTTAAAGCAAACTAGACATTTGAACAATTTCCTGCAATTGTTTTTAGCGATTGGTGGATTCTATACATGGACTCCTTAAAAAGATTGTTCCCAGCAAGGACAATTTATATAGGTATGTTTAATAGACTGTTCCCACCAAGGACACTTTCTGTAGGTCTGTTTTATAGACTGTTCCAAGCAGACACTTCTGTAGGTATGTTTATAGACTGTTCCCAGCCCGGACAATTATATAGGTATGTTAAATAGACTGTTCCCACCCAGGACACTTTTCGTAATTATGGTTAGTAGACATTTTCCAGCACGGACACTTTCTAAAGCTATCATTAAAAGACTGGTCCCAGCATGGACACTTTCTGTAGGTATTTTTAAAAGACTGTTCCCACCACGGACACTTTCTGTAGCTATGTTTAATAGGCTGTTCCCAGCACGGACACTTTCTGTAGCTATGTTTAATAGACTGTTCCCATCAAGGACACTTTCTGTAGGTATGTTTAATAGATTGTTCCCAGCACGGACATTTCTGTAGATATGGTTAATAGACTGTTCACACCAAGGACACTTTCTGAAGGTATTTTAATAGATTGTTTGCAGCACGGATACTTCTGTTGGTATGTTTAATAGACTGTTTCCAACAAGGACACTTTCTATACGTATGTTTAATAAGAAGTTCCCACCAAGCACCTTCTGTAGCTATGTTAAATAGACTGTTCCAAGCATGGACACTTACGGTTGCTATGTTTAATAGACTATTCTAACCAATGACACTTTCTGTAGCTATGTTTAATAGAATGTTCCCACCAAGGACACTTTCTGTAGCCATTTTTAACAGACTGTTCCCACCAAGGACACTTCATGTAGCTATGTTTAATAGACTGTTCCAAGCATGGACACTTTTTGTAGCTATGTTTAATAGAATGTTCTCACCAAGGACACTTTCTGTAGCCATTTTTAACAGACTGTGCCCACCAAGGACACTTCATGTAGCTATGTTTAATAGACTGTTCCCAGTATGGACACTTTTTGTAGCTATGTTTAATAGAATGTTCCCACCAAGGACACTTTCTGTAGCCATTTTTAACAGACTGTTCCCACCAAGGACACTTCATGTAGCTATGTTTAATAGACTGTTCCCAGCATGGACATTTTTTGTAGCTATGTTTAATAGGCTGTTTCCAGCACGGACACTTCTGTATATATGTTTAATAGACTGTTTCCAACAAGGACTCTTTCTATACGTATGTTTAATAAACTGTTCCCACCAAGGACACTTTCTAGAGCTATGTTTAATAGAATGTCCCCACCAAGGACACTTTCTGTAGCCGTTTTTAACAGACTGTTCCCACCAAGGACACTTCATGTAGCTATGTTTAATAGACTGTTCCCAGCATGGACACCTTTTGTAGCTATGTTTAATAGGCTGTTTCCGGCACGGACACTTCTGTATATATGTTTAATAGACTATTTCCAACAAGGACTCTTTCTATACGTATGTTTGATAAACTGTTCCCACCAAGGACACTTCATGTAGCTATGTTTAATAGACTGTTCCCAGCATGGACACTTTTTGTAGCTATGTTTAATAGAATGTTCCCACCAAGGACACTTTCTGTAGCCATTTTTAACAGACTGTTCCCACCAAGGACACTTCATGTAGCTATGTTTAATAGATTAATAGACTGTTCCAAGCATGGACACTTTTTGTAGCTATGTTTAATAGGCTGTTTCTAGCACGGACACTTCTGTATATATGTTTAATAGACTGTTTCCAACAAGGACTCTTTCTATACGTATGTTTAATAAACTGTTCCCACCAAGGACACTTTCTGTAGCTATGTTTAATAGAATGTCCCCACCAAGGACACTTTCTGTAGCCGTTTTTAACAGACTGTTCACACCAAGGACACTTCATGTAGCTATGTTTAATAGACTGTTCCCAGCATGGACACCTTTTGTAGCTATGTTTAATAGGCTGTTTCCAGCACGGACACTTCTGTATATATGTTTAATAGACTGTTTCCAACAAGGACACTTTCTTTAGCTATGTTTAATAGAATGCCCCCACCAAGGACACTTTCTGTAGCCATGTTTAATAGACTGTTGGCACCTAGGACACTTTCTGTAATTATGTTTAACAGACTGTTCCCGACAAGAATACTTTCTGTAGCTATGAATATTAGTCTCTTCCCAGCACGGACACTTCTGAAGGTATATTCAATAGACGGACGGACACTCCTGTAGGTATGTTTAATAGACTGTTCCCACCAAGGACACTGTCTGAACCTATGTCAATTAGACTGTTCCCATCACGGAAACTTTCTGGAGCTATGATTTATTGACTGTTCCCAGCACGTTCACTTCTGTAGGTATGTTTAATAGACTGTTCCCAGCACGGACAGTTTCTGAAGCTATGTTCAATACCCTGTTCCCACCAAAGACACTTGTTTCATATGTCGGTGGCTGGCAAAACGTATATGTGACGGGACAACACGAGGGAACCTCGAATCTATGTCCACTTGTGGGGCATAAACGCAAAGGAAATTCTAAGATACTTAGAATCCTTTACAATATTTATATGGAATAAGTCTAATATTTATAAACAACACTGGTTACATAATTTTACAAAGACAAACTTAAAGGGACAGTTGACTCGCAATCTATTCCACTTAGGTTAAGACAGAATGAAAATTAGTCTGGGTCCAATTAAATTTCTGTCTTAATACAAGTGGAATACACTTGAATCACACTTGAATTACACATGAAGTACACACACTCATTCACACCCTCACATACTTAACATAATGTTATTTCTCCCTTCCTGTTGATGATAAGGGCCTGATGAGTGTTTATGGCACCATAATGTTTTATATTAACTTTATATTAACCAGTATATTCACAGTAATGACTGTTTCACCAACCAGTTTTTGCCTCTGTGTTATACCGTGGCGATTACATCTATAGCTGCTCACCGCCGAATAAAATGTAGTAACAGGGGTGGGGGACACATAAACCCCTTTACATCATTCTGTACTCATCATCCATATAATCACTGCCTCATATCACTGATGCCTCATATCACTGATGCCTCGTATCACCGTTGTCTTATATCAATGACGCCTCATATTAACGATGCCTTATATCAACAATGCCTCATTTCAATGATTGACGTCAGGTGAGCGATTCAGGCTGCAATGTTGATATTCTATACTACAGTATATAATTGCAACACGCAACACTATGACCTTGTCCGGAACAGTCCTTCGTGAGCGCATACTGTCCGTGTTTGGGACATTGCAGTTACACTTAGAGAATATCAACATTGCAGCCTGAATCGCTCACCTGACGTCAATCATTGATATGAGGCATTGTTGATATAAGGCATCGTTAATATGAGGCGTCGTTGATATAAGACAACGGTGATACGAGGCATCAGTGATATGAGGCATCAGTGATAGGAGGCAGTGATGATATGGATGATGAGTATAGAATGATGTAAAGGGGTTTATGTGTCCCCCACCCCTGTTACTACATTTTATTCGGCGGTGAGCAGCTATAGAAGTAATCGCCACGGTATAACACAGAGGCAAAAACTGGTTGGTGAAACAGTCATTACTGTGAATATACTGGTTAATATAAAGTTTATATAAAACATTATGGTGCCATAAACACTCATCAGGTCCTTATCATCAACAGGAAGGGAGAAAGAACATTATGTTAAGTATGTGAGGGTGTGAATGAGTGTGTGTACTTCATGTGTAATTCAAGTGTGATTCAAGTGTATTCCACTTGTATTAAGACAGAAATTTAATTGGACCCAGACTAATTTTCATTCTGTCTTAACCTAAGTGGAATAGATTGCGAGCCAACTGTCCCTTTAAGTTTGTCTTTGTAAAATTATGTAACCAGTGTTGTTTATAAATATTAGACTTATTCCATATAAATATTGTAAAGGATTCTAAGTATCTTAGAATTTCCTTTGCGTTTATGCCCCACAAGTGGACATAGATTCGAGGTTCCCTCGTGTTGTCCCGTCACATATACGTTTTGCCAGCAACCGACATATGAAACAAGTGTCTTTGGTGGGAACAGTGTATTGAACATAGCTTCAGAAACTGTCCGTACTGGGAACAGTCTATTAAACATACCTACAGAAGTGAACGTGCTGGGAACAGTCAATAAATCATAGCTCCAGAAAGTTTCCGTGATGAGCACAGTCTAATTGACATAGGTTCAGACAGTGTCCTTGGTGGGAACAGTCTATAAAACATACCTACATGAGTGTCCGTCCGTCTATTGAATATACCTTCAGAAGTGTCCGTGCTGGGAAGAGACTAATATTCATAGCTACAGAAAGTATCCTTGTCGGGAACAGTCTATTAAACATAATTACAGAAAGTGTCCTTGGTGCCAACAGTCTATTAAACATGGCTACAGAAAGTGTCCTTGATGGGGACATTCTATTAAACATAGCTACAGAATGTGTCCTTGGTGGGAACAGTTTATTAAACCATACGTATAGAAAGAGTCCTTGTTGGAAACAGTCTATTAAACATATATACAGAAGTGTCCGTGCTGGAAACAGCCTATTAAACATAGCTGCCAATAGTGTCCATGCTGGGAACAGTCTATTAAACATAGCTACATGAAGTGTCCTTGGTTGGAACAGTCTGTTAAAATGGCTACAGAAAGTGTCCTTGGTGGGAACATTCTATTAAACATAGCTACAAAAAGTGTCCATGCTGGGAACAGTCTATTAAACATAGCTACATGAAGTGTCCTTGGTGGGAACAGTCTGTTAAAAACGGCTACAGAAAGTGTCCTTGGTGGAAACATTCTATTAAACATAGCTACAGAAAGTGTCCTTGGTGGGAACAGTTTATTAAACATACGTATAGAAAGAGTCCTTGTTGGAAACAGTCTATTAAACAAATTTACAGAAGTGTCCGTGCTGGAAACAGCCTATTAAACATAGCTACAAAAAGTGTCCATGCTGGGAACAGTCTATTAAACATAGCTACATGAAGTGTCCATGGTGGGAACAGTCTGTTAAAAATGGCTACAGAAATTGTCCTTGGTGGGAACATTCTATTAAACATAGCTACAAGAAGTGTCCATGCTGGGAACAGTCTATTAAACATAGCTACATGAAGTGTCCTTGGTGGGAACAGTCTGTTAAAAACGGCTACATAAAGTGTCCTTGGTGGGGACATTCTATTAAACATAGCTACAGAAAGTGTCCTTGGTGGGAACAGTTTATTAAACATACGTATAGAAAGAGTCCTTGTTGGAAACAGTCTATTAAACATATATACAGAAGTGTCCGTGCTGGAAACAGCCTATTAAACATAGCTACAAAAAGTGTCCATGCTGGGAACAGTCTATTAAACATAGCTACATGAAGTGTCCTTGGTGGGAACATTCTGTTAAAAATGGCTACAGAAAGTGTCCTTGGTGGGAACATTCTATTAAACATAGGTACAGAAAGTGTCCTTGGTGAGAATAGTCTATTAAACATAGCAACAGTAAGTGTCCATGCTTGGAACAGTCTATTAAACATAGCTACAGAAAGTGTGCTTGGTGGAAACTTCTTATTAAACATACGTATAGAAAGTGTCCTTGTTGGAAACAGTCTATTAAACATACCAACAGAAGTATCCGTGCTGCAAACAATCTATTAAAATACCTTCAGAAAGTGTCCTTGGTGTGAACAGTCTATTAACCATATCTACAGAAATGTCCGTGCTGGGAACAATCTATTAAACATACCTACAGAAAGTGTCCTTGATGGGAACAGTCTATTAAACATAGCTACAGAAAGTGTCCGTGCTGGGAACAGCCTATTAAACATAGCTACAGAAAGTGTCCGTGGTGGGAACAGTCTTTTAAAAATACCTACAGAAAGTGTCCATGCTGGGACCAGTCTTTTAATGATAGCTTTAGAAAGTGTCCGTGCTGGAAAATGTCTACTAACCATAACTACGAAAAGTGTCCTTGGTGAGAACAGTCTATTTAACATACCTATATAATTGTCCGGGCTGGGAACAGTCTATAAACATACCTACAGAAGTGTCTGTGCTTGGAACAGTCTATAAAACATACCTACAGAAAGTGTCCTTGGCGGGAACAGTCTATTAAACATACCTATATAAATTGTCCTTGCTGGGAACAATCTATTAAAGGAGTCCATGTATAGAATCCACCAATCGCTAAAAACAATTGCAGGAAATTGTTCAAATGTCTAGTTTGCTTTAAATCATGTGTATTAAATAAGGCTAAAAGGGATGCCCTTTGAGAACCATGAACCATGAACGCATTCAAAAACGAAAATAGCAGAATCCATTTGTTGTTTGGGCCAGACAAGCTTGTTTCGGCCATCAAGGCCTCATCAGTAGCCCTAAAAGAAATGCTGAAAACGAGTATTAGCGGTTACGAGTATCAGCGTAAAACGTGGAAAATGACGTTGAAATTTGACGTTACGTCAGAAGAAATTTCCAGTTTAATTTAACGTCATGCGGCAAATTTTGATTACGGATTATTTTGCTCCAGACAAGTGGAAAGTGCATGGATTTGTATGCGGTTTGTAGCCTGCTTCCACAATAGAATAATTTTTGTCTTTTAGTCAGAATGTTTCTTTTGTAAGGACTAATTGATTCTTAATTAGCTGGGTTAAATGCTTCTTTAAATGGACATTTTACTGACTCCTTTGATATTCATTTGGGATCACGATACAATAAAAAACATCCCTTCGAATTCAACGTTGTTCTTCTTCTTTGTCCTGATGCAAAATAAATAGATTGTATTGTGTTGTATTGTAAAGTTTAAGCATTTTACGTCCGCTACGGTCAGGCGCGTAAGCATTGCCCCACAACAGAATAAATAGATATACCGCAACTTATCAAAATAATTTCAACTATGAAAAGGTTTATTACCAGCAAATATTTTGACACCAATACAAACTGGAATAGATTCATAAAACTTTATGTTAGGCATATTTTTATGTATTTTTTAATTGAAATCCTTTAATCAAAATTAAAGTGATTAACCAAACTATTGCAAAATATGCAGAGTGTTGATTTTTTTGTTTGTTTTGATTTGTTACGCCCCTTGAAAGTCTTATAAATAACTTAGTATGACACGCCAACTTCTATAAGTGTAACTGCAATGTCCCCAACACGGACAGTATGCGCCCACGAAGGACTGTTCCGGACAAGGTCATAGTGTTGTGTGTTGCAATTATATACTGTAGCATTAAGGACGTCGTACATGTAACGTTGCGGGAACGTATCTAACTTATTTGCATATTTAATCCACTAGTTGATTATCGAATTTATGACATGGCGTTATTACATTCTCAGACGCGACGACATATGATAAATATATATAACAAAATTGTATCAGCAGAAATGAATCGAACATAAAAAACATACAACATGCTAAATATTTATAACAAGAGTCAATATATATATATAGGTCATATATATATATATATATATATATATATATATATATATATATATATATATATACTGCAAAAAGCCATTTTAATGTATTTTGGCTATCTCAGTGCAGTTGAGTGCATATACATATATATGTATAGCCGTTTTAACGTTTTCTGGCTATTTGCAGTTGACTGCAAAAAGCATTTTAAATAACGTTTTTAGCTATTTGCAGTTAAGTGAAAATAGCCATTTAACGTTTTTGGTTATCTGCAGTTAACTGCAAATAGCCCCTTTAACGTTTTCTGGCTATTTGCAAAAGTGTTTTTGAAAGATTTGTCTCCCTTTAAGGTGTATAAATTCCCTATTTTACGTCTACAATAAAACGGTGGCATCAAATAGTACATGAAATGTCAAGCCTTATTTTCTTCAAAATATAGTTTAAAAATATAATAGAATACCGTCAGCTTCAATCCCTGACAACAAAAAAAACAGTAGACCAACGTTGGACCGACACGTCGTATCGATGTCGACCCAACGTAGATCTGGCATTATTTGTTAGCTGTGGTTGTACTTGGCGCTTTAAGAATTAGCATTGCTTTAAGTAATCCAGCGCCTGTTTACCCCGGATGTTGACGGCGCGGGCATACGCTGAGGATTAGACAGAAGAAAAATCTCAATCGTCTGAAATTTGAAAAAAAAAAAAAAAAAAAAAAAACTAAGATTCTTGGGCGGTACATGCTCATTAAAGAAAAAGCGGTGAGAGTCGGCCCGTCCATGCTTATAAACCCAATTGATTTCATTGGGCAACAGGGCTTGAGATGTCATTTCATCTTAATGTCGGGGAAAAGTCCCACAAAATTGGAAGCAACGTCTCCAAAATGACCTTTACAGTGTTGACGGGGACGTTAAACATCAAATCAAACAAACAAACAAAAGCTCATTAAAGAAAGATATATTAAATTTTAACCCATTTATGGAAAACACTTAGAAGGACACTTCCTAGCAGTGAAGGACCAGATCAGACACCGCAGACCGATCAGGACCTGCAATTGTTGCAAAAATGTTCAGCAACCTGACTGACACACATATTTTAAATGATTCTGTTCAGAACCACACCCTTGAACCCCACTTTTATACAGTAAAACTGATCGATAACGAGTACCCACAGTCTATATTTTGGAGCAGAAATAAGAAAAAATGTCACAATTTTTCATCTTAAGGGGAATGGGAACACCTGGCAGATTTTTCCGCCATTTTTCAAAGGGAGACAACTTTCGGAATTTCATGTTCGCTTTTCTATAAGGCCTGTCCCGCTTAAAAAGGAGTCTACTCTTAAAGGAAAGAATCTGCTCCTCAGAAGCAAATTCTTTCCTTTAAGAGTTGACCCCTATTGACCTGGGATACCAAAATACTTTTGTAGGAGTTGCCTCCCCTGAAGGTGTTCCCATTCCCCTTAAAATGTTCGTTATAATGCGTTAAAGTTTACAATGCATTTGTATAGGCGTGTTTTTGTAATGAAAATGGGTTTAATGCCCATTCAGGGATTTTCAGCTCATAATAATGACTCAAGGAAGAGACCTCAAAATGTGAAACTTACTTCATTTTCCAGGACCAGCCCGCCATCTTCCCTCTTGGAAATAAGAGTGACAAAACGTTAGATCAGGTGGTTTTTCTCCGAGTACTACGTTTTCAACCGTCGGCGCAAAATAAGTCAGTGAATAATCTTGAAAGAATCATAAAACCAAACAAGAAAAAAAAAAAAAAAAAAAAAGGATTGACAGATGCGATCCATGTAATCAACTCAGTTTATATAGAGACACGGGCCTCATCATTTTCTCATTGAAACGGCTCTTACGAGCATTGAAAATTTCTCTTGATTTTAACCCTTATTCTGCTGTTCACGAAAATCCCTACTTTAAAGAATAAAACATATCATTGGTCGTAACTTTTGAAGTGTTTCAGACAGACCCTTCATATTTGGAATGTGTGTTACTTGTGACAAGGGCTTCCCACTCATAAAATAATTTTGACTTGTGACATTGACCTTGACTTGTGACCTACTTTAAAGAAAAAATGACATTGGCCCGTGGACATGTTGGAATTTTGTTCATCTTAACATTTTCTGTCCCTATTTTTCCATGGTAACCTTTACTATGAATTTGTATAAGCATGTTTTCTAAATGGATTCAGGCATCTTCAAAGGTCCGATCGCGATCGGAATAGAAGTTAAGCCGTTGTATACATTTCGGTAGTAAATCCGTGAGGCATATAGCATTCTTTATCCTAAAAAACGGACATTTTTTTCTGGTGAGAATATGTGATATTTTTCTTATATATACTCTAAACATAGGTTAATAAAATTAAAAGATGCAGGTATTAAATGTTTAAACAGAACTCTGTCGCTTGCGTATTTCTTTTTTCCACGGCCCCCGCCCATCTGGGCTTGATAAAATCAATGGGCTGCATGATGTTTCCACGCAGAGCTGAAACCGGTTGCACACGAGTACTGATAAACCGCTTAGAGGATCTAAGCTTACCCAGGCAAAGCGGTGCGAGCCGGACCTCCATGCTTATAAACCCTATTGGTTTCATTGGGCGACAGGGCTTATGATGTCATTTCATCTCAATGTCGGGTAAAAGTCTCACAAAATTAATAATAACAATAAACTAATAATCGACCTTATTTATTGAGGGTAACACATTTAGTAAACTAGTACTAATCTTTCATGTGGCCCTCTTTTCCTGGGTAGAAACCAGTACTACGCAATGTAAATAAGGTCTCTTGCTCAAGGAAACAACACTTCCAAATTGGAAGCAACGTCTCCAAAATGACCTATACAGTGTTGACAGGGACGTTAAACTTCTAATCAAAGAAACACAATTTCTTTTTTTCTCCCACTTTTATAGCGGAGTGCTATTCAAGTGGATCGAACAGATATATGAATACGAGAGTGAGTAGCAGTCTACCCTATGTAAGTAATGGCGGTAACTGGTACCTTGTGAATAGGAAGAATGGCAGTTTCATAAAGATAGTTAAATGCATTGGTTCTCCTTTTTAAACTGATGAACGCCCAGTTTAACCCATGTGTTACCAGAAACCCCAAAACGGGTACCCTGGCAAACAGTGCAGGTCCAGATCAGACGCCGCAGAACGCGGCGTCTGATCAGGACCTCCACTGTTTGCAAAGAGTTCATCCTTTTTCCAAATGAATTATGAAGAAAACACAACCTGACAACCCTAAATTTTGAAACGGACTCCTGCTATATATAAGTAGGAAGATTCCCTTTGGTACAAAAAGGGTTAACTTTGCTGACTTCAGATTGTACTGATTTGCCTTTCATTTCCATTCATGGTAATTTTATTCAGTACACTCATTGTCCCTTTCATTGTTATTGAAATGCCAGGCCTTATTGTCTCGGAAAAATAAGGAAAGAAAATGTATTGAAAATGCCGCCTGTTTATTGTGATTATCACTTGAACGGTTAAGGTATAGAATACACTGAACAGGCCTGTGTCCAGTTGTTCAAAGCATCGTTAGATTAACGAGTTAGTTAGTGGTCAAAACGTTAACTATTCTAGCTACCGGGTATAGTAAAATTCCTATATTAAGCCCACCTTTGGGACCGTTCAAAAGTGGTCTTAAAGACCACTTTTGGACGGTCCCAAAGGTGGTCCTAGACCAGCGGACACTGTGGGCAGTCAACACAAAGAAAAATTAAGTGTACCCTTGAAGAAAAACTTTTAAAAACTTTGATTTGTTTTGTTTGATTTGCCCCTCGAAATATATCTGCAAATATTTCGTGACACTGTAATATATCTATCACTTATGCGATACTGACCTAAAATAAGATGCCTTGTTTCGATGGTTTTAAACTTTAAACATTAATTTGGCTTTACTGCGAAAAATTATTTGGGCCCCGTCAAGCGATTTTGGTACTTATCGCCTATGCGAGCAGCAAAGGTTCAGGCGAGCCTGCGCATCCGCGCAGTCTCGCCAGAACATTCGCTGCTCGCCCATACAAGCAGTGAATCAAGAGGAACCTTCAGACAGAAAGCCATATCCCTGACCCCTCTGAATTGCTGGGCATGCGCAGTTAAAATTTGTCATGACGGAATGCTCGAAGACACAAATTCGCTTGGCGGGGCTCATTTGATCAAAGGAAAGTATATCTAATCGTTGAAACGCTTCTTGAATATCTTGAGACAAAATTTAGACAAAATTAACTTGCAATTACGTTTTTGTACTACGCACAGAAGCTTTTCATGCTGATGTCCATGTGTCTATCGCCGGTTTGTAGGAATTCAAGGTTGTGGTAATTTATAGAAAATAATTACTATATGTCAGAGTGTTGCGTAAGAGGGTTACCTGTCGAGCTTGGACTGGAATCATGTGTTGGTTTTGGCAAACAGTGTATACCCAGATCAGAACGCGGCGTCTGATCACGATCCACACTGTTTGCTTGCGGCACAGGAATTTAAGGGTTAAATGAAACAGCCTAAGTCCAAGTTTAGCCATGCTAAACTCACTTCTTGGCATTTCAAAATTTATGAGCAGGACAAAAAAATTGTATGCTGATATGAGCTGAAAAATTGCCTGTTTTGCCTTAATTTTAGGAGCATTATAATTTTCATGCTCAGCTGAGTTGAGCAAGAAAAACGATTCATAACCTCGTGGCCAGGGCTATTTATTCCAGCCTACACTCAGAGACAATTGACCTACCAGTGTTGTCAGTGCTTTGATTGTTATTTTGTGGAAATATGCATTGGAAATTACGGAAATGGTTGAACTTTTATAAACTCTGGGTTGACACCCCACCCCTGTGGTTTTTATACTGACAGTCCAAGAGCGGTCGTCCCTTCTTTGTTTCTCATCTGGATCTGCACTGTTTGCCAGAAAAAAGAAATCTTGTTTGTTTCCGAGAACGTCTTAAAGGCATTTATTCTTGATTATTGATGTCTATCATTTCATTGCATAATATTATGTAGCCCTCAGTGCTGACTTAAGTGAAGTCCTCTGTCTTCAACAGGTTTGGGTTCTCCTTGGGGAAAAAACAATTATTTACTAACCATTGACTATAGTGTACATTATTGATTTTCCCCTTATGTACCTCAGTCAAGGGATTCAACAAACGCTACTAATCAACCTATTAGGGACCGCCTTTGATCTGCTAAAGACACTATACCACAAAGGGGGGGGGGGGGGGGGGGCAATAAATCAATTATGGACACACGATGTGTTTTACAGTTACAGAATAAATGCCTTTAAAAACATATTTGGTCGTTAGGTAGGAAATCTTGAAAATAAATAATTTCAAAATACCTTAAAATAGTTCAAAATTCTAAGATGACTTTAAAAAGTGTGAGTAGGTCCCAAAAAGTAGGGCTGGTAGTGTTTCCGGAAACGAGCTTTTTTTTTTTTTTTTTTTTTTTTGACTTCTGTATCTGTCTGCAGGGTAAAAATGTTATTCTTTGGACAGCCAATCACCGACTTAATTTCTTTTTTTTTCAGCCAAAATAAGGCTTGAACCATATTATCGTATGTGAATCGTATGTAGGGCAAACGGTTCACATAAAATGTCAAATAGAAGTGAAGGCAATGATCAGGAATCGATACAATTAACCCACAGCTCCCATCAGAGACACCAAAGGGAAAGAAACACAAACATGAAACAACAACCCTAATGGAAACATCAACAGCGGAAAGCCAAAAGGACAGTTTCTTTCCCACAAAATGGCCAATTGGCTATCCAAAACAAAATAATATAAGCGATACAAACACTCAAAGACAAACTCAACAAAAAGTAAACCGCCACAGAAGAAACGCATTGGAACGGTCAGTGAAACGAATTTCACTGGGGGTGGGTGGGTGGGGGGCTTAAACCGATTTTACGTGGCCACAATCCTCGCCCGTACTTCCGTCGCGATTTAGACAAATAATTTGTTCAGTCCGCATGGAGGCCTCCTAAGTCATCAGTGCAACATCTTCGTGAACACAAAAAATCAAACAACTACAGAGTTGAAACAACGGTGAGGACTCGACAGCAAGAATCCACTGAAATGCCGGAGCAAAAGAAAACCAACAGCTAGACTCCGATGGGCCCAACCAGGGACAGAGCATCAGGCACCAACCAGCATTACATTAAATTAGATTTCTCTAATTCTCAGTAAGCCTTTACGCTGGAACCGTCATAGAATCTGAGGTCTGACCCTCCGGCGTGCAATTAAAGAGGGAAGCAAATTGTCAACCGTGATTGGGTTAACTACCATACATGCAGTCTGTCGTATAATATTTATGTTGTACCAAATCTTTTTATATCGAAGAATGTTTTTACGAAATTGGGTGCTGAAGTCATTGCGGTTATATATTTTCTGAATTTAGATTAAACATGGTTTATTGTATATTCATATTTACAATGGGATTGGACACAAGTTATACAACATTAGACTGATGATAGTCCTCTCCCGAATTATGACAAAATAGTACCTTTATTCGAATCTATGACTATCTTTGATGAAGGCTATAACGGCTGTTATGATAAGTTTGTTTCTTTCGTTATTATATGTTATACATCCATTTAATAAAATATCTAAGTTTATGATAGAAACGAACCTTAAACTTCTAATAAGGTTTCGGCGTTGTATTTCAAAATATACACAAAGAAATAGTGTTGCGCGTTTTCAATTTCAGCACCACAGCTGCAGGCTGGGGAGGGGACAATATTTACTCGATGAAGATCGGCGTTTAAATTACTGCAGCTATGTCGAATTCTTGTTAATATTATACTAAATTTTCTTTCTCCTATACCAAGAATATATTTTGCCTTGTCATTGTAGTTGCATAGCTTTGTTTTAAAATCTAATAATGTTACAGCGTTACGGATCGGTAGATCCAATTCATTCCATAGTCGTAACGTAGACGGGAAGAATGAAGAATCGAAGGTGCATAAACATGAAAAGGGTACTTGAAAATTTTGGTTGTTTCTAAGGTCATAATTTGTTGTTTCATTTACTCTGTTTGGAAGAAGATCCGATAAGTACGATGGAGCTTCGTTGTGAACAATTTTGTACATTAAATTTAATTTCTTTCGTTTCCGTCTCTCTGCTAACGTGTCCCAACCCATTTCAAAGTATATAGAGGATCTTACATGAGTGCTCATGTATTATTGAATTTATTAAACGAGTTGAGGAAAAGGGATAAAATGCGAGGCTTTGCCGAGCATTTTATCCCTTTTCCTCAACGAGTTTAATAAATTCAATAATACATGAGCACGAATGCAAGATTCTATTTATCATATGACATTTAAAACGCATTTTATTCACCAGATTGTTTATAAAATAAAAATATTCCGCCATTAGTAAACGCGACGTCGTACATGTAACGTTACGGGATGTATCTAGCTAATTTGCATATTTTAATCCACTAGATCCACTAGTGGATTATCGAAAATAATACATGGCGTTATTACACTCTCAGACGCGACGTCATATGATATAAGGAGTTAACTGATGAAAACATTGGTAGTCCTGATACAATTCTGGCGGCATTTAATTGAACTTGCTCTATACTGTTAGCATCTGTCTGTCTAGTTGCCACCATCCCAGACTTCACAAGCATATTCCAATAAGGGTCTAATATATGTGCAATATATCTTGTTCAACGTTTCTTTTGAAAATCTGTATTTCAGTCTCCTGAGGAAAGATACATGCTTAGCAGCTGACTGGATAATTGCATAGATGTGGGCCGACCACTTATTATTTAACGCCAGTTCTACTCCTAAATGTTTATGAGTTTCTACAATTTTTAGTAATGTGTCATCCATTTCAAGCTTAATTTCATAATTAAAATAGATATTGGAAGTGATCATTACTTCGTTTTTTTTTTTTGTTGCATTAAACAGAACAAGCCCAATTTATTTATTTATTTATTTATACAATGTTTAAAGAGGATGACACAATTAGCTATAAAATAGTTAGCCTACCTTGTGGTCCTCTAAAATACAAACAAACAATGTATATATACATATTTACAAAGAAAACAATGAGATTAGTTAAAGATTTCAACTGTGCATTGTAAAACTGTTAAAATGTTAGTTTTAAGATTATCCATGGCAAAACTAGCATATGGTGATATTGTTAAAACAGTAAAAATCTCATTGCGAGCGCATAAAACTGTGAATTGAACGTATATATGTAATATAAAATGTGCTTAGTAAAGTTAAAAAAAAACTGTGGCAAATTTAACCCAACACGTCATTTATGCACAGTGCAAACAGTTATAATCAACTCTTAAGATCAAATAAGATACAAATATTTTATCTTAACATAAATAAATAAGAAAGCCCAAGTACTAAGTTTACTTAAATCTTCGTTCAATTTACTTACGATTTCGGCCGGATCAGTAGAGGAGAAACTAAGCGATGTCTCATCGGCAAATAAAAGAGATGTTCCAGTTATGAATCAGCTATATCAAATATATATATATCAGAAATAACATCGGACCAAGGACTGAGCCTTGGGGAACACCTGCTGTAACAAATTTGAATGAGGAACAAGTATTATTTATAGACACTTTTTTATGTCTCCTATATAAATAATTTTCGAAACAAGCCATGAGATTTCCACTAATTCCATATGTTTCTAGTTTTAGTATTAACCCTCGATGCCAAACCCTATCAAAGGCTTTCGATGTATCACAAAAGACATGCCAATTTATTTCATGGTTTTCAAGTAAAAACATGTATGGTGAACTGGTTTAATGGTTTAATTACTCTATTAAATGATGAACTGTTGCATGCCCAGGCAAAAATCCAGACTGGTATTCATATATAAGTGAATTAAATATAAGATGGTTGTGTACATGTTTAAATACTACTCTTTCAAATGATTTACCTACACAACTTATAAGGGAAATTGGTCTATAATTACAAACATCAGATTTTTCGCCTTTTTTAAATACTGGCATAACAATTGCCGATTTCCATAGATTCGGATATGAGTGTCGTTGTAATGACAAATTAAAGAGCTTACACAAAGGCACTGCTATTGTCTTACGTTATACTTAAGCACTCTGTGGCTTACGCCATCAGGACGACTTGCCTTATTTACTTCGAGTGAACTAAGTATGTCTATAATTTCAGACTGATTTATAATTCTGTTATCTATTTGAGAGTTCGTTCTGTTTTAAAAATATGGTAATTCTGTGTTGCTATCATCAACAGAAGATACTGAGCAGAAATAGTCATTCAGGGTCGAGGCTTTCTCAATATCCGTAAATGCGTAATTGCCACCAGATATTTTAATGGTGGAATCACTGTATTCTTATTAGTTTTACCCATAAACCTACCCATTATTTGCCAAAAAGTTTTATTTCCCTTTCATTGTTCGATATCTTTTCTTCAAGGTTGTTGTTATAATTTTCTTTTGCATACTTTTCATGTTATTAACGCGATTTCTTTGTGCTTTGAATCGTTTAATATCTCCTTCTGCTTTGGTGTGAATTGCCTTTTTCCGTAGCCTATCTCGCAATCGAATAGTGTTTCTTAATTCTGAAGTGAACTAAAATTTGTCATTTGGACATATTAGGACTTTGATACAAGGAATACAGGTTTTGCAAAACTGGATAAAAGTATTTGAAAATTTTTCGCAAGACTGATCAATTGTCAACGTTTTATTTATTTCCGCATCCCAGTCATGCTGACGTGTTAAATCGTTTAAGTGATAAAAATTAGCGTTTTTATCATTCCAAACGTCCTGTAATAACATTGAGAAAGGCTTAATTATTTTCTGAATTGATATTATACTAAGTCACCATAAAATTCGGGTTTTAGTATATAAGCCTTGTTTTCTCGAAAAAAAAAAATTAGAATATAAAATTGCTATATACTCTAAGATATCCTTGGCACTTTACGATATAAACGTTTCTCGTATGGGCATACAAAACGTTGAATCAACTTTGAAAAAAATTTATTTACCCATTTTGTACCAGAAACCCCAAAACGGGTAACAGGCAAACAGCGCAGGCCCAAATCAGACGCCGCAGAACGCGGCGCCTGATCAGGGCCTACACTATTTTCAAAATGTTAAACCTTTTTCCAAACAAATTTTGAAGAAAAGACAACCTGACACCCCTAAATTTTGAAATGGACACTTGCTTTATATAGGGAGGGAGATTCCATTTGGTACAAAAAGGGTTAATGTTGAGTGTCTGCTCGTTTTCGTCCGCGTTTAAGGGGAATGAGAACACCTGGCACATTTTCCCGCTATTTTTCAAAAGGAGACAACTTTCGTGACTCCCTGTACGCTTTTCTTTAAGCCCTGTCCCACTGAAAAGGGGTCTACTCTTAAAGAAACGAATTTGCTGCTCAGGAGCAAAATTCTTTCCTTTAAGAGTTGACCCCTATTGGCATCGGAGAAAAAATACTTCTGCAGGAGTTGCCTCCCCTGAAGGTGTTCCCATTCCCCTTAAGAGGACGTTCATTCTAGTTTTAAACTTGTTTAATGGCTTCAGCCAGTGAGGCCCAGAATGTCTCATGATGTTGCGGATGTTTAGGGTACTCTATGTGCTGGACAGTCCTCAACAATCTAAGGTAATCCAAGGGCATTTCTTTAGATGATATATCATCGTAAAGTACAATGATGATCAGTTTTCTTTGAGACTCTACAGACTCAACACGAGCCATGTTCATTTCATAGTTACACCAACTTTCCAGGAAGTAACGTCTGGACAGTAGCAGTACAGACTTTTTGCTAGAATAAATGGCATGTGTTAGGTTTTCTGCTACCGAGGCACCAGCCAGCGCATCTCTGTCAGCAACCCATGTTTTAAGACCGTGATCTTCTTCCAAACTCGGTACAAGCTTGTCTTTTATAAAACCGGCTTCCGATTTTGCATATGATATAAATGCATCGCATTCAAAAAGCCTGTCATAGCCTTTATGTTGATGCCTTCTGCGCAAACTGTAATAAAAGTGTCTCAGCCTCCACCGATACCAGTAAATGGTTACACATAGGCCGATGCTGACAATAAATATACTCAGCGATACACCTATCCAAACATAGGGCACACATTCTGTATCAAGACGGTCGAGAAATGCAGGAATAACATCAGGATTTGAGAGTTGTAATCTGCTGCCGTCCTTTAGATGGCACTCATCTGTGTTGTAAAACTGGACCAAAACTTGAGACTTTGACAACCATCTCAGGAAACCTCTGTTGTCGCAGTTGCATCGAATAGGATTACCCGCTAGTCTTACTGTGAGCAGTTCGGTTCTGTTACATGTCTGTTCGGGAGGCAACCTGGCTAAATCATCCAGATATTTTCTGACCGGTTCTCTTAGTGACTCTAGTTTGTTGTTCGACAGGTCTAGTAATCTCAGACATTTTGTTTTCAAATGAACATTCCACTCAGTTAGAAAGTTTCTGCCAATATATAAGGACTGCAAGACTTCTAGGTTTTCAAAAAGATTAACAGCAAGACTCTCTATGTCATTTTGTGTCAGATCAAGCATCTGTAGATTCTTTAAATTCTTAAAATGTGTTCCTGCATATGAACGTGTTTTGTCTAGACTCGGACCTAGACTATTGAAAGACACGTTAAGATTCTCCAGACTATAAAAATTGTCGAAAAAATAGGAACTCATGTAATAACAAATGTTTTCGGCTAAGTTTAATTCTTTAAGTTTCTCCAGACCATAAACAGGGCCCTTCCAAACTTCAAGCAAGTTGAAAGATAAATTAATTGCACAGAGACGATTCCGTGGCCATACTCTCAGACTGAATATATGTACGTATACAAAACTTGCCCGCCATACTAAAATTTTCAGATTTTCTGGTGCACATATGCATGTTGTATTTTTTGGACACGTGTTGTTCTTCCACAAATCACAGTTTCTGCTATTGTCAATGTCTTCCGACGAATTCATAAGATAAGTAGAATCCCAAATATCTTCGTACATAACACTGCTTCTGCTGTCGGCGTCATGTTTTGAAACTTCAATTTCAGAGTTTCGAGAATGTATTTGGCCAGCACATATTGGCATTTTAACCTTTGCTTGTGGTATGTTATAAAGCTGTTCTTGGTGCTTTTGAAGAAAAGGGTCAAAATTCAGGTGCTGCCGTGACAAATCTAATGTTACCATATGTTTCATGTTATAAAGTTTATTTACATATTTACCATATGTAAGCCTGTTACCAGCCAACATAAAATGTGACGTTGACTTTGGTATCAAATCAAAAACATCTTCATTAATCACTTCTAATTTATTTAGTTCCATAAACAAAAATTTTAGTTCCTTTAAATACTGAATTGGTTCGATAAACTCCTTACATAATTCCGTTCCCCTCTCAAACGGCTCATGTATAGCACTAACATCTAAAATACGAATAGATGAATTGGTTAAACCGGATAAAACCTGTCGCATGCCTTGAAACTTTAACATCGGATTGTACGAGATGTCCAGACTTATAATATTTCGGAGAGGACTCAGTGCACTAGGCTCCACGTTGATAATGTTACAAAACGATAAGTAAAGATTTGTCAGTTGTGGCAAATGAATAAATGTCTCGTTATATAGCGTATGAATATAGCATGTCTCTGATTCCCATGTGCCTGCCAATGATAAGTTTGTTAAATAGGCAAAGTCTTCAAATCCTTTTCCGAAATTGCACTTATAGCAACCGGATATCAGCAACCCGGTTAAGTTTCGAAGAGGAGATAGAAGGTTTTCTAGACCATCGTATGATGATATAGAGTTGTTTTTCATATTGATATTCTTTAAGGCTTCCAAGGGTTTGAATACGTGTTTTTCAAAACTATTCGGATACTCAAGCCTGTTGCTGCTAAGGTTTAGATACAGCAGATTGCATAAGCCAACAAAAGCATATGGCTCGATCTTTGTAAGATTATTTTGATTCAACCAAAGCCATTTCAGATCTGTTAGATTGCTGAAGGCATTGTCTTGTATTGTTGTCAGACTGTTCCAGCTAAGATCAAGAAGGCACAGCATACGTGACGCGTTGTGCTTCGGGAAATGTCTTGGAACTTCCTTCAAGTTTAAATTACGGCAGCTCCAAACAAACCCTCCTTTGCACTCTTTTTCGTCCCACTTATTTAGCTCATTCACTTTGCAACCGAGAGTTCCGTTGGTATTTCTTATGCATGCTTCAAATGCGTATACCAGCAAGAGAATAGCTACTTTGTTATACATTGTCCTTGCCTGAAATATATATATAACGGATTGGTTCAGAAAACATATCAAAAGGCGTGCCAGCGAAAAGAAAAACATCTATACTAGTGCAGTCCGCCAGTAGAACGTGGTGATATGATGATTATGCTGACAACATTGTGTACGCCAGCGCATGCGCGCTGATCAGAGTTTTCGCTGTCCCTTGACACAAAGTTTATTCAAACATGGGAAATGATGCATAATAATTGACAGCGTACGCAGAGTCGGGATATCATGATTCTTCGCTGAGCGCAGTTCTCGAAGACCCATATTCACTTGTCGCTGCCCATACAAATGGAAGTTAAAATGTCCCAAAATACAACTATCAAAATTAATAGGAGAAGTTATAGGATACATTTTTTTCGTATTTCTACTCAAAACAAATTTCTCCTCCAAACAAGTTACCGCAACATACATGTATGTGGCTGAAAGGAAATAAAAAAAAAAGTTTCTTTTAAGGGGGGACAAGAACATCATGAGGGCAGGTAAAGTATGTTTGTCTCCCATGTCAATAAGGGTCAACTCTTAAAAGGAAAGAATTTGCTCCTGAGGAGCAAATTCTTTCCTTTAAGAGTAGACCCCTTTTTCACAGGGCTTATTGAAAAGCAAACAGGAAGTTCTTAAAGTTGTCTCCCTTTGTTGTCATTCCCCTTAAGTATACCTCCTTATTATTTTAAGCTATGCTATATTGACCTTGGTAGCTCAGTCGGGTGCGCGTCGGATTGGTGACCAGGAAGTGTCGGGTTCGATACCTGTCGGTCGGCAACATGTCATGAAGATTGATCTAATGTTTTCTGCTGTCATTCTCTCCCTTCCTCTGACCCAAGAAGATTAGTTGCCTGTTTCTGGCGTACGAATCTGCACTGTATAGGTTTACCGCGTATGTATAAGCCTGTCGCGGAAAACGTGTAGTTAAATGAAATGAGTGGCTCGATATGACCTAGCGGAGTTGGATGGACCGTTAAACTCAAAATAAACAAAACAAAACAAATATAGAATAAGCCCATTTGTCATGACTACCTCCTTGACAACCCTATGTTTTCTCTTGGCATTCTTTTGAAACCCATTGTCTCTGTCACAATACATTCATCATTATTGCATTGCCTTCCAGATTAGGCTTCAAGCTTTTATTATTCTTGAGAAATCTTTGCCTAAAGATTTAATAATGGTCCATATGGAAAGAGAGAGGAATAAAAGACCAGATGAACAAATAAGCCGAGAATGTCCTTCTGGACAGTGAATGTCTATATATGTTCTTGGGGGTCCTTTTCATATTGAGATTCATCTTTATCCCACTTTATTAACCCTTGTTCTGCTGAATATTCAAATATGCAACACCCACTACTGATTATCAACCAATCAGATTACTTGATGCAAATGATTGCAACAAATTCACAATCTGAATGGCAAACAATGTAGATCCTGATCAGATGGCTTCTTCAGAAGCCATCTGATCTGATCTACATTGTTTGAAAGGTAAGGCATATCCGGGCTCAGCAGAACAAGGGTTAATTGACTATCCTGTATTGATCGGAGGTCATCCGTATTAACGCCAGGTCAACCAATATTAACTGAGGTCAAGTGAGGTCAAAAAATCAATAATCATGTTTTTTTAATTGTGTCAATTAATAAAATTGTCAAGTAATTTCGTATTGGCCCAGTTCGGCCTCGGGCCAATACAGCAGACCTTGAACCTGTAATTGGGCCAATACGAAATTATATGATTAATAACATTATAGTATCATGTGTTTTATACTGGCAGACTGTGTGCGTAGGGATCAACCTGGATCCCCAGGCTGATTTAGGCATACATTGTCTTTAGGTATTCAGAGGGGTACTTTTTATACCCCCGCAAACGAAGTTTAAAGGGGATATATAGGAGTCAGCTTGTCGTCTGTCGTCGTCGTCGGTCCGTTACAAAAAACTTTAACATTGCTCATAACTTCCTTATTCTTTGACCGATTTCTTTAATATTCACACACCACACACCTTGCCACTAGTACTTAAGATTGATATACACAAACCTGACATTGACCTTTACGTTGATCTTCCTCAAGGTCAAATACTTGTAAAAATTTGTCGGTACAAAAAATCATAGACATTATATGAGATCAGTGATGTTATATACCAATCACAGAATTCATGAGATCAGTGGATACCCGACGGCAGTAACAGTTGGAATGCATTTAATTTTTGTAAGTAATATTTTTATATTATTTATTTTTTTTTTGTTTGTCATTCCTTGCTATTATTTATGTTAAATCATTTGTGTTATCAGAAACTATTATTATGTCATTGTGTGGCTCATTTCATTTTGGGGCTCATACATGTTGGTAACCTACTTTATTGAGTGCTTCATAGCGGTGACTGTGAAGCTCTGGACCAGCCCTGGGAGAAAACTTAGGCAGTTCTTGGCATTCATTGTTGTAAGACAAGTCCATTTAAGCAGTCCATCTGTTCGAGATCTGCAACCTTGTTCTAAACATAATGATCAAGGCCGGAGAGAGTCCAGCTATCTTTGTTATTCATATTTTAAGTCTGGCTGAACTTGTTTCCAGCCCCACGGCATTGCAGCTTCTCTACAAAGTCTAAATTTAGCAATAGGATTTCTTTCTGCTAACTGTCAGGGGTTGGAGTCTGCCAAAAAAACCTATGTCCTAAATGTTTAAACTGAGAGAAAGTCTTCAGGATACACATACTACTTAAGCATCTAAACGTTTGTTAGGCACATCCGATATCCCAAGGAGTAGACATACCTTTCAGAAAAAAATCTCGATTACTATATTTCTGATTCTTAATCATTACCACGGTTTTAGCCTCGCTTGGGGCACATGTACGAACGGAAGGTCAGGTTGGTTTTCTCCGGGTACTCCGGTTCCACCTGACCCTGACTGAACGATCGGTTCGAAATAAATGAAATAATTTTGAAAGGATTGTGAAAGCAAGAGAAAATTATTTGGTATGTGACAAAACGGTAGAAAATAATAGGCTTACACCAATAAGTTGACCAAACAAAGGCACTCCTTACTTCTTCAATAATATAATAAATAAAGGATACCAGAATAATTTTAGGTTAAACAAACAGAAGTGAAGGCAATGAAGAAATGAGAATTTAACGTACGAGTATTAATAGTGGGTGCGGCTTGTAAATATAAGGCTCAGCTAGTCAAAACTAACTGTAGGAGACCTCCCCCCACCCCCTCCACCCTCCCCAAAAAAGTATTCACCCTTGACCTGTACGTACTTTCCCAGTTTTTTTTATCCACTCCAAAAATGCATTTTGAAGTCGATATACTGTGGCAAGGAATGCACATGTGAAATATGAAAACCCTATTACTTTCCAATCCATAGGAGACAATTTGCATGAGATGTCAAATCCTGTTTTCTGGGAAAATTAGAAAATACATCAAAACGTCATCTGCTGCGAAACATTACGATAACACATCCGTGTGATATAGTATATTTTTCAAACCTCAAAAAAGGCCATTTTTCTGAAGAAAATTTGTGATATTTTTCTTATTTATACTCCAAACATAGGTTTTGGGTGCTCGTTAGAACCGCCTCATTGAGGCGGTTCTAACGAGTACCCACAACCTATGTCTTGGAGCAGAAATAAGGAAAATAATATTTACCCCCGTAAACCCCAGTTTTCTCTTTATAAAGTGGGGTTTAGGGGGGTCTTTATTTCACGGACCTGTTCACGTGATGAATACCCAGCATACAGAGGGTCAAATATATAAATAGTCTGATACACGCATTAACGCTCAAAATTTTGTTATGTTTTTTATTATTATTATTATTATTATTATTATTTTCCCTTGAAAATAGGATTTGACATTTCATGCAAATTATTACCTGCGCATGAGATGTCAAGTCCTGTTTTCTTGGAAAAAAGAAGAGAAAAGTATCAATTATGTGTTGTCTGCGAATAATCCCTGAAAGTGGTAAAAGTTAACAAGAACGAAAGAATCATACCCAAAGATGTTGACGATACACTAGCCACGTCGTTTTTGCGTATACTTAGTAATCTGAAGGTGAAAAACTTTATACTTTTTGTTTACTCAGACTAAAACAATTGAAATTAATCTTCCTTGTAAGTATAAGGAAAATAAAGGGGCCACGTCATAAGAAAAACTCTTGGCATTTGCCATCAACAAAGATGCGGAAGCACAGGCTATTCAGTATCTTTGTGATTACTGCTTGGATAGCTTGTTTGCTTGTTTGTGTTGAGATTTCACGTATATCTCTCTAAAGGTGACAAGTTCATGACAAGTTTTTTGCTTAAACGTTTATTTTCGAGGTCCGTTAGCATTCATAATTCGATAACAATAATGCCTCTGACACACCTTAGTCATTTTACAGCTGGGGGCGCGGGGGGGGGGGGGGGGGGGGCAACTTATAGAGCTTCCTGTTTGACTTCCCATTAACTGAGTCCCTCTGAAAAGAAAACTTTAACAATAGTTTTCAGTCGAAAAGGGAGAAAAAAAATGTTTGAAAGAGTCGGCTCTCAACCTCACACATGCCCCCCCTCCAACACACACGCACACACTGACTGAAAGTACAAAATATTGGATGATGGGCTATATTGCACGACCCGCAGAAAAAGCGACCGACTGAAGTCGGTTGATTTTCTAAGAGTGCCCTAAAATCACCGTGTCATTCTGTCAGTCTGTCTGTCCGTCCGTTACCCGTTTGTGAAAATTGGTGATAGTGACTTAAGCGCTTGGAATATTTAAACAATTTTTGGCATACTCATGGCCAACTATATCTGACATTAGCCCGATGACTTTCAACCGTGACAGTCGCACAGAAAGTCAATATTGGGTTGTCTCCCTTTGACTGAGGCCTACGATAGATACATATCGTGCACCTATCGTGTAATCAATATTGTGTTTTAATCCGGCTCTGTGTGAAAATGACCTCGGGGGGATATTGAACGATAGATACGTCTAGATAATTTAGGACTGCGTGTTTTGGTACTTCCTTTACAAATATAAAGTTCACATGCAACAATACTTTTTTTAAATAGAAATGTCCACTTTTTTCCTCTATGAAAACATGTGCAGCCAAATTTGACCATGCTCTAAATTGGATCAAGGCCAAGACAGAGTCAGCAGTTGAACAAACTATGATGGACCAAAGAACCCGATGCTACATACCAAGTTTCAAGGCAATTTGAAACTTGGTTCCAGAGAGGAACGTTTTGAAGGGTGTCTTTGTTTTGTTTTTTTTTGTTTTTTTTTGTGTGTGTGTGTGTTTTTTTTTTTTTTTTGTGTGTGTTGGTTTGTTTGTTGTTTTTTTTTTTGTTTTGTTTTTTTTGTTGTTGTTTTTTTCCATATATGAACATGGCGACCATACTGGTGATGTGACCAAATTCATATTATATATTTTTATTCATCTGTTCCTAAAAACTTTCATTTAAATTTGGTTGCAAACGGTCCAATGTTTCCTGAGAAACCCAATGTTTAATTTTCATGAATGACCTCGAGCCAAGGTCAAGGAATGACCTTGACCTTGAATACTCATGTACTTTCATTTACTCATTTAGCTAACTGCATACATACATTTTAGATCACAGGCTACAAAAGATTGTGAAAAATGCATGGTTTTGTATTATTACACATAAATGGGCCCCGCCAAGCGAATTTGTGTCTTCGAGCATTCCGTCATGACAAATTTTAACTGCGCATGCCCAGCCATTCAGAGAGGCCAGGGATATGGCTTTCTTCCTGAAGGTTCCTCTTGATTCACTGCTTGTATGAGCTAGCAGAGAAGGTTCTGGCGAGACTGCGCGGATGCGCAGGCTCGCCTGAACCTTCGCTGCTCGCATAGGCGATAAGTACCAAAATCGCTTGACGGGGCCCAAATTATAAAAGCATATGCAACCAAATGTGACCTTGATGTAAATTGGGCCAAGGCAAATACAGAGTCATTAAATGAACAAACTATGATGCGACTAAGTCCCCAATGCTACATACCAAGTTTCAAGACAATCGCCCGCTTGGTTTCAGAGAAGAAGTTCTTAAATAACTTTACCATATTTGGGTATCGCGACCATATTGATCATGTGACCAAACTGAATTAATTTTTATTTCTTTGTTCCAAAAAAGCTTCCATGTGAAAATTGGAATGCAAATGATCCAGATATTTGCAGGGAATACAATTGTTTAATTTCCATAAAGTCAAGAAGTGACATAATTCGATTTATGGATATCCATAATTTGATTTATGTATAGCCATAAATCAGCCGAATAATGGTTATCCATAATTCGATTTATGGATATCAATAAATCGAATCATGGATATCCATTATTAGATTTATGGATATCATTAATTCAGTTCGATTTATATAAGTCCATAATTCGAATTATGGCTATCCATAATTCGAATTATGGATATCGATAAATAATTATGGATATCCCTAAATATTAATGGATATCCATAATTCCAATTATGGATATCCATAATTCGATTTATGGATATCCATATAAATTATGGATATCTTTAAATACGGATTTATCCGCTCCTGCCAATAGGAGCTTGAAGAAATTTATGGGCTGCATGATGCTTCCACGCAGAGCTGAATCTGGCCCGCACACTAGAAGTGGTACACCGCTTAGAGGATCTAAGCCTGTCCAGGAACCGCGATGCGAGGCGGACCGTCCATGCTAATAAACCCTATTGGTTTCATTGGGCGACAGGGCTTGAGATGTCATTTCATCTCAATGTCGGGAAAAAGTCCCACAAAATTGGAAGCAACGTCTCCAAAATGACTTTTACAGTGTTGACGGGGACGTTAAACCTCAAATCAAACAAACAAATACGGATTAAATAGCAAAACGGTGCCCCATAGATGTAGACTCAATCAAGGCAAAGACTGGGTCAACGAACTATGATGGACCCCGATGCTACTTGGTTCCAGAGAAGGTTTTTAAGTAATTTTACAATATATGGGCATGGTGACGACATTGGTCATGTGATCAAACTTTCCTTAACCCCTTCCCACTTGGGGACTTTGTGAATTTTGCTGATTTTCACAGTGTTGCCTGGGTACAGCAACTTCATATAGCCATTATTTCATAATGAATGGTCTGTTTTACATCAAAGCCGGCGGGAATGTTCACTGGGCAGTAGACTTTCAAATGGAACCTTTTAGGCTAAAGCATTGTTGCCATGATAACGAGGGGGCATCTCAAAGATGTCAAAAGTGTGATTTCACATGTATTTTTGATCGAATCTTAATCTTCACACTGCTGTCAAGGCAACGATTAAGGGGTTTGGCACTGGCGATTTTCACTGTCTGCAGCATGTTTTGCCAGCGTCAGTTTCGAGGCATTTTTAACACGCACCCTGAGCAATACATCCTCCCATATCCCCCCCCCCCCCCCCCCACACACACCGTAAAAAGACGTATCTGAGTGGGAAAGGGTTAAAGCTTTCATACATAATTAGGTTGCAAACAGTCCATTGGTTTGTGAGAATAACACATTTTAATTTCTATATCTGAATGACCTTGGAACAATGTCAAGGAATGACAATGATCTTGAATACTCATATAGTTTAACTGCATACACAAATTGTAGATCACAGACTGCAACATTCCCGAGAAAAAAAACACAGTTTTGACCTTTTCCATATAAAAACATACGTGGCAAAAGTTGACTTTGGCGGAAAATAGATCAAGGTCATCCAAGGATCATCATTTGAACAAACTATGATTGGCCCAAGTCACAAATGATACATACCCATACAGTTTCATGATAACCAGCCCACTTGTTCTTGAGAAGAAGTTTTTTGAAGGGGTTTTAGCTCATATTATTAACTCTTATCCAGCTGTTCACGACAACCCCTATCTTTGGAAACAATGTAGATCCAGATCAGATGGCTTCTGGAAGCCATCTGATCAGGATCTACACTGTTTGACATTCAATTTATGAATTTGTAGGAATATATTACATGAAATAATCTGATTTGTTTAAAGTCAGAAATGGGTGTGGCTAAACTGAATATTCAGCAAGAGAAGGGTTTATTCATTTTCATAATCCCTTGTTCTTAAAATCTCTTAGAAATTTGGTTACAAATAATCCTTCAGTTACTGAGAAAAAATAAGTTTTACTTTTCACATCTAAATAACCGCGGGCAAAGATCAAGAAATGACTTTGACCTTGAAAACTCTTGTAGTTCCATTTACTCATTTAGCTAACTGCATCCGCTAATTTTCATATCACAGGCTGCAATAGTTTCCGAAAAATACAAGGTTTTGACATTTTTCCTTAAATTCAACATTGACGTAAAATAGGCCAAGGAGGTCATCTTTGAACAAGCTGTGATTGCCTTGAGCCTAAATGTTATATAAAAAGTTTCATGACACTCCGCCGACTGGTTCCGGAGAAGGGGATTTCGAATATGGGCATGGCGGCCATCTTGGACGCCATGAACAAACTTTCGTTCCCTAATTTCATGGATGCTTCACATGTAATTGACTTCAATCGGTCCGGGTTTTTCAGGGGAGTAAATCTATGCAAATGGCGGACGGACTATGAAGTCCTATTCTATAAGCTCACCAATGCACCTAAAGACTCAAGTGAGCTAAAACAAAAGACCGTGATTGATCGAATAAACAAGCAGCAGAGCATTCGCATTAGCGCAGTCTTGTCTGGGCCTTCGCTGCTCGAAGACATAAAGAAAAGAGTGGTGGCATCATTCAAGCGTCAAGCCCTGTTTAACCAATTTCAGGCGGGAAACCCCTAACGAGGTAGAGGTACCCTGACAAACAATGCAGACCCAGAGCAACACCGTAGAACGCGGCGTTTGATCAGGATCTGCACTGTTTGATAAGAGGATTTCCCATCAAAAAATAAAAACAAATATAGACCTGACACTCCTTAAGCGATAAATGGACTTGTCCATCATATAGCAATGGAAGAGTCCACCAGCATGCAATGGGCTAAATATATAATAGTCGGCACACACGCATTTGAAGAACATTACGCTCTGCATGCTGGGTATTTCCAGAAGACGAAACTGTGGACATTTTTTCTTGTTTTTTTTTTTTTTTTTTTTTTTTATTTGAGGTTAAACGTCCCCGTCAACACTTTAAATGTCATTTTGGAGACTGTGGGACTTTTACCCGACATTGAGATGAAATGACATCTCAAGCCCTGTCGCCAAATGAAACCAACAGGGTTCATGAGCATGGACGGTCCGACACTCGCACCGCTTTGCCTGGCAAGGCTTAGATCCTCTAAGCGGTTTACCAGTTCTCGTATGCGGCTCGGTTTTAGCTCTGCATGGAAGCATCATGCAGCCCATCTATTTCTTCAAGCCCCGACGGGCGGGGGCGGACATTTTTTATTGTTTTTCCCAGACAATAGGATTTGACATTTCATGCAAATTGTCTTCTATGGAGACAATTTGCATGAGATGTCAAGTCCTGTTTGCTTGGAAACAAAAGAACAAAAGAAAAATATCACCAATTTGCCGTCTGCAGAATCAGCCCAGAGAGTCGTAAAGGTTAACAAGAATTAAAGGATCATACCCACAGATACCGATCTCACACTAGCCACGTCGTTTCTGCGTATTGCAATCTGAAGGCGAAAAAATTTATACTTTCTGTTTACTCGGACAAAAACAATTGAAACGACTCTTCTTTGTAAGTGAGCCAGTGCACGACAAAACCTATAATAAGACATGTGCGCCCAGCGAAGAATCAGATCAGCCTGAGCATCCATATAGTCTAACCAAAGTCTTGTTGCAAGGAGGAGCATTGTGCCCTTAGCTATTCTTAGAGCGCACAACGAAAACTATGATCAGACTGCGCGGATGCCGCAGACTGATCTGAGTCTTCGTTGGGCGCACACGTCTTATTGTAGGTTTTGACGTGCGCTGGCTCAAGTATAAGTAAAATAAAGGGACCATGTCATAAGAAAAACTATTGGCATTTGCGAACAACAAAGATGCGGATGCGCAGGCTGGTCAGTATCTTTGTGGTCGCTGTTTGGATAGCTTGTTTGTGTTCAGATTTTACGTCTCCGCCAACACTATTTAGATCATTTTGGAGACGTTGCTTTTGATGTTTGGACTTTCACCCGATATTGAGATGAAATGACTTCCCGGGTCCCACCGCCCAAAGAACCGCTAGAGTATAAGTGGCGATCCGACTCGCGCCACGTTTCCTGCGCAAGTGGTTTTCCAAGTACTCAAGTCGGTCGTTTACATCTCTGTGTTGGGCACCATGCAGCCCAATCTATTCCTGCAAGCCCCGATGGGCGGCCTTGGATAATAAAGTTTCTCTACTTTTTACATGTAAAATGTCAAGACTGATCATGGCTAGTGTGGTCGGTATGTGTTTTTTCCAGGCCATTGAAATGTCAAGACTGTTCATGGTTAGTGTAGTCGGTTTGAGATTTTACCAGGCCATTGCCCATGAAGGAAGTTTTTTCCCCTCAAAAGGTGCTTAAATGGGTTAAGTCGACATTTTTCCTGTTTAAATGGAAATCACTTCATTTCTTTTTTCTTTTAAACAATTGTCAGGGTTTTTTTTTTTTTATTTTTTATTTTTTTTTTTTTTTGCTTAACCCATTCAGTACGAGAAACCCTTAAAGGGGTACCGTGGCGCCTTACCGCGGCGTCTGATCAGGGCCTCTACAGTTTGCTCAAGTTAAGCCATTGACCAAATAAATTTTGAGGAAAACACAACCTGACATCCCTAAATTAGTAAATGAACTCCTGCTATATATAAGGTGGAAGTTTCCATTTGGTACAAAAAAAGGTTGCTTAAACCTTTATTTTCCGGGTCCTTAATCATTCATTCACCTTATTTGCATTATCTGCTGGTTCCTAGTCTGAAGGTAATCAGTGTTGGAAAAACAGGTAACCAGACCCCCCTGACCTTAAAAGGTCAGGGGGGTCTGGTTACCTGTTTTTCCAATATTGACAATGTGCAAGCTGGAAGCCAGCAAATAATGCAAATATGGTGAATACTTCGATAACAGTAATGCCTCTGACACACCTTAGTCCTTTTACAGGTTGTGGATTGTGTGTGTGTGTGTGTGTGGGGGGGGGGGGGGGTGCAACTTTTAGAGCTTACTGTTTGACTTCCTTGTAACTGCCCAGCAGACACACGTCGCTATGACAACGTCAAATCAACGTCGATGCAACGTCACGACGTTGCATCGACGTTGATGTGACGTTGCCTAAACGTCATGACGTCGCATTGACGTTGATATGACGTCACAATTACGTCATTTGCCTGCTGGGTGAGTTCCTCTGAAAAGGGGTCTATTCTTTTAAAAAAAAAGAAATTTGCTCATGAGGAGCAGGAGCATTTTTTTGCTTTAACAGTAGATATCAGTCTATAAGGGAGAAACAAAAAAAATGGTTGAAAGAGTCGTCTCTCAACCTCTCACATGTCTACCCCTCCCCCAACACCCCGGTCACCCCCCATCCCCTGTCTGAAGGAAAGAAATATTGGATGATGTGCTATATCTTCTGTGCACAATAACTTGAACAGTAGTTTTCGGTGCCGTCTTCTGTCTATGCCAGAAGTATGATCACAGGAACTTGAAGTTCTGACCATAAATAATTCATAATGTCCAAAAATAAAAGTGACAGTAAGCCATTTTGAAATTGCTTCCGGAGCTTTTGTATTTGGACATTTTCAGCACGTTTGATGGACCAAACTTCAAGCGCCTGTGGTATGCTGTCCTCCTGCGAGTTTCATTAACCCTGGGAACACTTAGATGGGTCATAAGAAAAAGGTGCAGACCCGGAAATGTGCTGGGTCTACTCTGTTTGCTAAAAGAGTGTTCTGTCAAAAATAGAATAAAAACGAAAATGATGGACCCGATACCCATTAATGACAAATGGACTTGTCAAGGAAGAGTCCAACAGTATACAATTGGTAAAATTCAGATCAAAATCAAAGAAACCGTGTTGTTGTTTTGCGGTTTTACGTCCCCTACAACACTATCTTTGTCATTTTGGAGACGGTGCCCGACAGCGAGGTGAAATGGCATCTCAAGCCCAGTCGCGTAAAGAAACAGCTTAGATTTATAAGCATTATCATTACAATAACACATCCGTGTAATAAAATGAATTTTTCCAACCTAAAAAAAAAGTTTTTTTTTTGTCTGATGAAAATTTGTGATATTTTCTTATTTATACTCCAAACAAAGGTTTTGGGTGCTCGTTAGAACCGCCTCATTGAGGCGGTTCTAACGAGTCACCACAACCTATGTCTTGGAGCAGAAATAAGGAAATTAATGTTTGCCCCAGTAAACCCATGTTTTTTCTATATAAAGTGAGCTTTAAGGGGGTCTTTATTTCATGGACTTGTTCACGTGATCTCCAAAATGGCTACTTTTCTGATGAAAATCCCGTGATAATTTTCTTTTATATACTGCAAACCTAGGTTGTGGTGCTCGTTAGAACCGCCTAATTAAGGTGGTTCTAAGGAGTACACACAAATCTAGGTTGTGTGTGCTCGTTAGAACCGCCTCATTGAGGCGGTTCTAAGAATGAGTCGGTTCTAAGGAGTACACACAACCTATGTCTAGGAGCAATAAGAAAAATAATGCATACCCCCGTTAACCCCAGTTTTCTCCGTATAAAGTGGGGCTTAGGGGGTGCTCATTTCACGGACTTGTTCATGTGATGATTAGTGCTGATCCAGTAAATTTTGCAAACTGTTGCAGAGAATATTAGGGCAAGAAAGAAACATCCGCAAAGTACAAGGACGCACAAGACAGTGGAATTAGCCAGCAGAACGAGACAAAAGTAAACTTCAACGAGTTCATACAATTAATTGATGGCTGTTTGGAAAATAGTCAACTGTATTGCCTCGAAATGTTTTGGGTGACCAGAAGTACAATTGCCCGAGATGGAAGACCTCATGTTTATTTATTACACTTGCCGAAAAGCATAAAATCTTTTAACTTGAGAGATTTGGTGATAGTATAGAGCGAAACGCTTGGCTACCCTTAAACCAGTAGACCATCTGTTCCAGGACTTAGCTTTGCTAGCTTGCGGCTAGAGCGCGAGGCTAGAGACTTCAGCGAAGGGTTAGAACACCTTCTCTCCAGACCACAGAAATCGAAACCTGTGGGGACAGCGTGATAAGAAATCATGTTTACAAAGGCTGCTCAGTATCTTTTTGTTGGATGCTTGTATTGTTTGATTTGAGGTTTAACGTCCCCGTCAACAATGTAAAGGTCATTTTGGAGACGTTGCTTCCAATTTTGTGGGACTTTTACCCGACATTGAGATGAAATGACATCTCAAGCCCTGGCGTCCAATAAACCAATATGGTTTAATAGCATGGACGGTCCGCCTCGCACCGCGGTTCCTGGACAGGCTTAGAGCCTCTAAGCGGTTTGCCAGTACTAGTGTGCGGGCCGGATTCAGCTCTGCGTGGAAGCATCATGCAGCCCATATATTTCTATAAGCCCCTATGAGCGGGGGCCGGTTGGATGCTTGTAGTCAAGTTCTATAATAATGTGAGCCGGGGCACAGTATTTCCTACAATGTACATGTGCGCTCAGCGAAGAATCAGATCAGCCTGCGCATCCATATGAGCCCCGCCAAGCGAATTTGTGTCTTCGAGCATTCCGTCATGACAAATTTTAACTGCGCATGCCCAGCCATTTAGGGGGCCAGGGATACAGCTTTCTGTCTGAAGGTTCCTCTTGATTCACTGCTTGTATGAGCGAGCAGCGAAGGTTCTGGCGAGACTGCGCGGATGCGCAGGCTCGCCTGAACCTTCGCTGCTCGCATAGGCGATAAGTACCAAAATCGCTTGACGGGGCCCATATAGTCTTACCAGAGGCTTCGCTTGCTGCACGAGGAAGCATTGGGTCCTTAGCAATCCTTAGAGCGCACAACGTAGACTCTGATCAGACTGCGCGGATGTGCAGGCTGATCTGAGTCATCGCTGGGCGCACATGTTAACTGTTGGAAATGCTCTGCTCTGGCTCAATAATCTTGCTACTTAGCCTGTGTAGTAAAACTGGTCGGTTTGTTAATTACCTTACTAACGACGTCATTTATTAACAGAGCCTAGTTGTTCAATGCTTCTTTAACTTAACGATGTCGTTAGTGTTCAAATTGTTAACTGTTATATCAAGAACAGTAACTTATGTAGTCTTATTTTAGACCCGTACCCAATGCATTTGCTAAAGCCGCTCATATTTTTTTCAGCAAATTTTATTAACATATTTGTCATATTAAATGATCAAAGTTTTAACGATAGGTTAACTAACGACATTATTATTTGAACAACTGGCCCCAGATGGTAAAACAATTTGATCATTTAATATTGCAAATATACTAATAATTTTGCTGACAAAAATGTGAGTAGCTTTTATGTTTTCAGCAAAAATACCATGGTTAGCCTCGCATAATGAGCACGTGCTCATTGGAAAAGCGTAACGTCACCATTATTGCGTAAAAACGGTACCACCTCAGGCTCTAAGATTTCGTCGATGTACCTTGCCACCATCAACGCTGAGTTGGGTTTTGTGGCGCCACGAGATCCCTCCACACCATAACGCTACCACAACCCAAACGTGACACATGTTTAACACAACAGTCTTGAAATCGCTCCCCACGTCAACGCCATACTTTACGCCGCCTATCAAACCTTTCAACACATAAACGGGACTCGTCCGTGAACAGTACACCACGCCAACGCTGTTGTGGCCATCGGAACCGCTGTCGACACCAACTAAAGCGACTGATTCGCCGTCAAAACGTTCCCCTATACGTCTTATGGCTCGAAATACCGCGTTCCTGAAGACGCCGCCGTACAGTTAAGGCACTTACGCATATGTTATGGGTTCCCACTGTCTCCTGGGCAGTTTCCACAGACGCCCTGAATCGGTCGCGTAAATGAATCAAAACAATGTACCGGTCCTGCTGACGTGTAGTAACACGTTCACGTCCAGGGCGTTGTCTATCGTCCACAGACCACGTATCGTTGTGTCTGTCAACCAATCGAGCAATCGTAATGTGCGAACAACCAATACGCTCTGTAACTTGGCGGTATGAAAGCCCACCTTCATCCATACCGAGGGCACGATGACGATCGACGTTATTTAGACGTCCAATTGGTTTGTTCTTGTGAAATGTTTTGCTGGCTTTTTAACCGAAAGAATCCAGGGGCCAGTTTCATCAAAGCATTTGCGACGTATTTTCGCATACAAAAACAGAAGTTGGATTGGTGATGTTAAAAAACCAAAAACAAAAAATATTATAATCGTAAATCCTATAACATCAGATGGAACAGAAAAGCTTCAAGAACTATAACGGTCGTTTTTTAAAAAATATGCCAATTCCCATACATTATACATCATTGATGATTGTTATTTACTTATCAGTTGTTCTTTCTGCACAAATAGTGGCGTGATATAACTGGTTACAATTTTACGTTGATTGTGTTGACGGGGACGTTAAACCTCAATTCCAACAAACAAATTTTTTTTAAACATTGGTGTCTGAATAAAAGTTTACAAATATGTCACTTAAAGAGTACTAATCAATATTACACATTAAGTGCCATGTATAAAAAGTTGGTTTAACTTTTTATACAGACTCTACTGTAGCTCAGCCTTGGTAGGAACAGAAACATAACGTTTTATACTTTCTTTTTATTTTTTTCCCATAATTTTATGCGTAACAAAACACATATTTTACATTATAGTATATAACAAAGCATAACATTGAAATCATAGCATCACATGAACAAGTCCGTGGAAAGAACACCCCACCTCATATGAAGAAAACGGGGGTTTACTGTGGTATACGTTATTATGCCCCCGCCATTCGAAGAATGGTGGAAAGGGCATATAACTTTGCCCCTGTCCGTCCGTCCGTTCGTCCGTCCGCCCGTCCGTCCGTCTGTCCGTGCGTCCGAAACTTAAACGCAGTCAATAACTTCCTTATTTCTTGATGGATTTTAAAATTACTCAGCAGAAATGTTAACCATCATGAGACGACGTGTCACGTGCAAAACCCAGGTCCGTACCTCCAAGGTCAAGGTCATACTTAGAGGTCAAAGGTCAAAAAAGGGTCCGAAACTTAAACGCAGTCAATAACTTTCTTATTTCTGGATGGATTTTGAAATTACTTTGGAGAAATGTTAACCATTATGAGTCGATGTGTCTCGTGCAAAACCCAGGTCAGTACCTCCAAGGTCAAGGTCATACTTGGAGGTCAAAGGTCAAAAAGAGGGTCCAAAACTTAAACGCAGTCAATAACTTTCTTCTTTCTGGATGGATTTTGAAATTACTTTGTAGAAATGTTAACCATCATGAGTCGATGTGTCACATGCAAAATCCAGGTCCGTACCTCCAAGGTCAAGGTCATACTTGGAGGTCAAAGGTCAAAAAAAGGGTTCGGAACTTAAACGCAGCCAATAACTTACTTATTTTTGAATGGATTTTGAAATTATTTCGAAGAAATGTTAACCATCATGAGACAATATGTCACGTGCAAACCCAGATCCTACCTCCAAGGTCATACTTGGAGGTCAGATGGATAAAAAGGGTCCAAAACTTAAACACTGTCAATAACTTTCTATGGATGAATACGAACATAGACATATTTTCGGGCGGGGGCATCCGTGTCCTATGGACGCATTTCTAGTTTTTGTTATTTCTGCTACAAGACAAAGGTTTTGGGTACTCGTTAGAACCGCCTCAACCTATGTTTGCAGTATAGATATGAAAAAATACCACAGATTTTCATAATAAAAATTGTCATTTTAGAGATGTGAAAACATGCACTATGTCGCACGGCTGTGTTATCGTACTGGTCTGTTTAATAGTTTGCATTACGAAAACATGCTTATTCAAATAATGGAAAATTGTACCACCAAATAAAAAATATTAAAATCGTTCTGATCAAAGATTCTTATATTTTTTCGCATTTCTGCTCTGGTGCTCGTTAGAAACGCCTCGGCGAAGCGGTTCTAACGATCACCAACGGTCTGTGCATTTTGGGGCGGAAATAAGAAAAAACAATGTGTTGCATGTTCGTTGTGTGTTTTGTGGGTAGTACCCATAGTCTGCTATTTCTGCTCCAGGCCTGGAATGTGGGTGATCGTTAGAACCGCCTCGGCAAAACGATTCTAACGAGTACACATATTTAACACATTTTGACACTGTTGTTTGGATTTGTGAAGATCACATACACAGTTAATAATGTTTTTATTCTTCACTTTTTATCTCTCTTTCCGAACTCTGAAAGGAACCCGTCCATCCGTAGGTGACATTTGACGTGTCACCATGAACCGTTCAGATCCGTTCGTCCGTCCGTCCATCTACACAAGCATCACTTCATTCATTCATTCATTCATTCATTCATTCATTCATTCATTCATTTATTCATTCATTCATTCATTCATTTCCAATTGTCCATATACTAATACTCTCCATTCATTCATTCATTAACTTATCTATCTCCGTATATTCAAAATGCCGTCCGTTCATCCGTACGTCCGTCCATCTACCAATGCGCATCGCCATTCACCCATTTATTCATCCATCCATCTGTCCATTTACTCATTCATTCCGTTTGTCACTCCCTTTAAATATAATTGCGGCGAAACGACCCACGGGCGAAACGACTCACGGGCGAAACGACCCACCAGGTAAGGGCGAGACGACCCACCCCCAAAATCAGGGCAAAACGACTCAGGGCGAAACGACCCACGGGCGAAACGACCCGGAACCGTATCGATTCCTGGTCTTTGTTTTACTTCTACTTTCCAAAACACTTAAAGCAACAACAAACTCTTTAACAAACGGTTGACCTCACAAAAATGGACAAACATACAAAAAATAACACACTTTTAGCGAATTTATTGAAGACCCTCCTCTGTCGACAGCCGTACTGCTCGGTCGAAAACCGTATTTCTCGGTCGACAGCAGCTTTACGCAGTACCGGCTCGGTCGTCAACACAGGTATAGAATTTGGTATTACCCCCGTGTAAAAGCTTCATATGAAATTTGGCTTCAATTTTTCAATCATTTTTTTTTCTAAAAAAATAAGTTTTAATTAGAATATCTGACTGACCTTGGTCCAAGGTCAAGTGATCTTTGTTTCTTATATAGCTTCATTTACTTATTTAGTTGTCTGCATTACAAAAAGTTCACAGGTAACAACAGTTTCTAGAAAAGTAAACAATTTCCACCTTTTCCCAGACAAGAGAAATTGCGACCAAATTTGACCTTCACCTAAATTGAGTTTAAGGACCAGCCAGAGTAATCGTTTGAAAAAATTATGATGGGCCCTGATGGTAAATAAAAAGGAAATACAAAGTTTCAAGGTAACAGACCGACTGGTTCTGGAAAAGTTTTTACCATATATGGGCATGGTGGCCATAATGTTCAAGAACAAGTATGACCTTGACCTGAATACTCCTGCAGTTTTGTTTAGCTAAGTGCATCTACCAATTTTCAGATGACAGGCTGCAACAATTTCTGAACATTCATTGTTTTAATTTTTTTCCCATACAATAGTCTATGTGACCAAATTTGACCTATGGCCTACATGTAAAGGTCAAGGTCATCAAAGGGGCACCATTCGAAAAAAAAAAACTACGATGGGCCTGAGTCCCCTGTGCTACATACCAAGTTTTAAGGCAGTCGGCCAAATGGGTCTTGAGTAGTAGGTTTTTATAGACTTTTTATCATATATGGGCATGACAGCCGTAGTGGTCATGAGATAAAACATATTATTTAGTTCCTAAAAGCTTTTATATGGAATTTGGTTGCAAAGGGCCAAGTGTTTTTTTTTTTTTTTTTGAGAGAAACAACAAGTACATGTACATTAATTTTCACATCTGACTGACCTTGGACCAAGGTGATAGAATGACCTTGACTTTGAATACTCGTGTAGTTTCATTGTTAGCTAAATGCATCTACCAATTTTCACATCACGGGCTGCAGTAGTTTCCGAAATACAGTCGAACTTCAATGGCTCGAGCACCTTTGGGACCAAGAAAATCTGTTCGAGACAGGGGTAGTTCGATCCAATAAGGGTTACTTCCAAGAGGCAAAACGGGGTAAATTTGGGGACATATTTTCGATGTCCTATAATAAAAATGTGCGCTGTGTGTACTCATTAGAATCGCCTCATCGAGGCGATTCTAATGAGTACACACAACATACATGTGCATACATTTGCTAGAAAAAGGTCGAAAATCTCCGTAATTATCCCACACTACTTCTGATGTAGAGGAAATTCCCATAGGATTCAAGAACGGGGCGACTCATCCATGGTAAACGAGCCATCGGTATTCGAGCCATTGAAGTTCTACTGTATACACAATTTTACAAAAGCCTATGTGACCAAATTTGACCTTGGCATAAATAGGTTAAGGCCATCCAAGGGTCATCATTTGAACAAACTATGATGGGCTCGAATCCCCAATACTACATACAACGTTTCATGACAATCGACTGCTTCCGGAGGAGATGGTTTTGAAGGGTGGGCATGGCTGCCATTTTGGTCACATGACCTGGACCCTGCAAACAAGCACATGAAATTTGATTTCATCAATCGGCCTAGTGGTTTCGGAGGAGACGATGTTTGAAAATGTTGGCAGAGAACAGACGACACAATGAGCCTTACCATACTATACTCAGATTCAATGAAAACGCACCAATTTTAGAATTTTGATTTCTTTAGTTTAAGGTAAAAATGACTGACTTTTTCAAATAAATACGGTATTGTGAAGTTGTCACCGAAGCATGAGTTTGACATGAATACTGTGCGATTTTTCATGATGTGCATGTGCAAAATGCAAAAATTGCAAACTTTTCGAAATCACGATACGTTAGTTGTATAGGGTTTGGGCGTGTTTAGCTCACCCCCTTAAAATTTTTTTTTTGCTTCTTCCAGACCACCCTAAAAAAAAAAATTTTTTTACCTCACCCCAAAAACACCCACTATAGGGGACCCCTCGAAAAATTCTTTAAACTGAGTAATCTGTAATTCTTGTTCGTAGAAACTACCTTTGATTTCTTCGCCTTTTAAATCATTTATTTTATAAGTAACAGGATTTGTATTTAAAACTTCTTCAATTATAAATATTTCTCTTATGTGTCTTCCGTGACGCCCTGATCTTTGCGGTTAACCACAAGTACGCTAAATGGTGGTTGTCAAGCAAGTATTTACCGCAACTAAGGAGGTGTTTACATTTTATTTTTGTGTCGTTAAGCATGTATTTACTGCAACTAAGTAGGTGTTGATGGTTTGCGGTTTAAGCGTATTGACAAAATTGAAAATGAAAAATATTTATTGTGTTTGTTTGTTGAAGTCGTATTTAGTAAGGAATGTGTACATATTACAAACACATAAGGAGTCTGATCTGGGTCTGCACGTAAAAAAATGTGTGGTGTACATATTTGCCTTTTTATTCTTTCATTTTTCGGGTACTAAAGGTCTGAGGGTCTGTAAGTCGTAATCAAAGTACAGAAAGGTCTGAAAGTCGTAATCAAAGTACAGAAAGGTCTGAAAGTTAATCAAAGCATTGAAAGGACAGTGAATGCGTAGCTTTTAACAGGCAAAGAATTAGAATGGAAATAAAATGAAGAAATCTGCATATTTAGTTTACGCTCCTATAAATAGGTGGTGGGTCATTAATTATTGTAACTTTATTAAATAAAATCAAGCATCTCCTATTTTTTTCTAACCTCAGCTAAAGCCAGGGCCTTTCCTTCCTCAATAAGTTTTTTTCTTTCCGTTTCACTTAATCCTGTTTGTTTTGAATGTATGCAATCTTTCAGTTTATTATATTTATCTAATTCATCTAAAATCAACTTAAATTCATTTTCAGATATCTGCCCATCTGTCAAAGCCTTAGAAATCAAATCCTTTATACTATTCAATTTACTATCAGCAATAGTTTTAATCTCATAATGTTTTTGTGTTTTTGTATGTAATTTACGTCTCACTAACTTAACACAAACCCCCAGAGACCCACACACAACAGCAGCAATTTCCAACGGTTACATAATTGGAACAGCTAAACCAACACCAGCCATAATAACACTTGAAGAAATTAACGCAGTATCAACACAATTAGTAATAATTATTCCACGTTTATACTTTTTGTATAATGCCTTTCTTATATCCCTCTCTTTTATTAATTGTTTTTCTATCTCTGATGTCTTCTGTAATCTATAATTTTGTCCGTCTTCATTAGGTAAATCTGGATATAAATTCGGCGCTGTGGGTTGCTTCATTTTTATAGTTATTTTTAGAATTCAATTAATAACGAGACAACAGTATTAGTCGCAGTTTTATTATTATGCCCACTCATAAAGGTAATAACACTTCCAGCTTTAACTAAACAAGGGGTGGCAAAATTATAATGTGTGCCTATTGTTCCACTATTTAAAATGAATCCGCTGCACCCTTCCAAATGTTCCCCATTCACCAACACGCCAACTATCACCCCATCAAGCGACGATACACTCGACAGGCTAATACTTTTAATTTAACCATCCTTCATCATAACATAACCAGCAGTTCGCTCTCCACCTCCATCCCCAAATGAAAATATTTTACCCACAGTTAGTGGGCCTTTTGATTCGGCAGTTATTGTAATGTATTCACTTGTACGAATGTTTTGTAAACTATGATTTAATTTTGTTATTCTTCCTTGTAAATCACCGAAACGCGAAACTAAACTATTATCTAAATCACCAACACGTAAATCTAAATTATTACTATGATCTGTTATTTTTTTATGTAAATCTCCGACACGTGAAGTTAAATCAATATTATTATTTATTATTTTTCTATTTAAATTATCAATTTTATCTGTTATTTCTGTAAATAAATTATTTTTTATCTGTTATTTTTCTATGCAAATCATCAACACGTAAAGCCAGATTATTCCCATACTTTTTAGTGCCAAATATACTCATTTTTTATATTTATTTTTTGAATTCAATTAATAACGAGACAACAGTATTAGACGCAGTTTTATTATTCAACCTACTCATAAAGGTAATAACACTTCCAGCTTCAACTAAACAAGGTGTGGCAAAATTAAAATGTGTACTATTTTTATTATCTAAAGAGATACCGTCACACCCTTCCAAACGTTCCCCATTCACCAATACGTCAACTGTCACCTCACCATGCAACATTGCACTCGACAGGCTAATACTTTTAATATAACCATCCTTCATCATAACATAACCAGCAGTTCGCTCTCTACCTCCATTTCCAAATGAAAATATTTTACCCCTAGTCAGCGGGCCATTTGATTCGGCGGTTATTGTAATGAATTCACTTGTATAAACATTTTGTAATCTATTATTTAAATTTCCTAATTTTTTATGTAATTCATCAATACGCAAATTCGCTGTTGTTGTATATTTTTTTACACCAAATATACTCATTTTTTATATATAATTTTTGAATTCAATTAATAATGAGGCAACAGTATTAACCGCAGTAAAATTAGTCAGTACACTCGTAAAAGTAATAACACTTCCAGCTTCAACTAAAAATGGTTTATCAAAATTATCATGTTTTCTTGATGCTGCATGTAAAGTTATCCCGCACCCCAAAATATTTCCATTCACCAACACATCAACCCGCACTACACCGCTTAATTTTTCACACGACAAGCCCATACCTGTAATATAACCGTCCCTCATCATAACGTAACCAGCAAATATCATTCTGCCACCATTTCCAAATGAAAACACCTTATCTCTAATTAAATTGCCTTTTGATTCAGCATATATTGTAATGTATTCATTTGTATGAACGTTTTGTAATATATTATCAAAATTTGATATTCTGCTATGTATATCATCAACACGTAAAGTCAAATTATTCTTTACACCAAATATACTCATTTTTATACAATAATTATATAATTTCTAACACACAATTAATTGGCAATCCATTGTTGTTTATTTTTTTCCAAGAGAATCACAAACGCTTATACTTAATTCTGAAATATCACCATGTGTCAATTGTTTATATTCCGGATTACTAAAACGTGTATGAACAATATCACCAAACGATTTATTCTCAACAGAAACAACCCCAAGAATATTACTAGGAGCACCATCAAAGAAATTGCAAGCACTATTTACCTGCTCAAGATGAACATATAGTTGTTTATAAGGTGCACAATTTAACGGTATTTCTCCCTCATATGTTTGATTTGCGTTAAATCGTCTTTTATTTCCGAGGCCTAACATCTCTTTTAATCCTTTGCTTATTTTTAAATCAACGGTCGATGTCAAAAACACTATGCCATTTGTTTCATTTACAGATAATACAATATTATTACTTTGAAATATATCTGCTATTTGTTGGAAACTGTAAAATCCTGGAGCTAAACGTATTGCTTTATCTGTTCCTTTTTGGATAGATTCATCAATTAAATTTTACCAACCTATGGTATAAGTAAAACTCTTCAATCCAATTCTCTTATTTCCGCATTTATTATCTATATATTGTTGTAAATATATTGTTTTATTAATATCGGAAATTGTATGATACATTTTTTACACATAAAAAATGATACCAAAAGAATTCAAGTACAATCCCAATGCATCATATAACCACAATACTAAATATACCAAAAAGAATATTGAACTTGTAAAACAAACAATTTATGTTAACAAAGATGATCATTTTCCAGTAACGTTTCTCAACTTATTTCAAAACTATCAAAATCCAACATTACACACCAATGAACCGTGGAATACATGGTTTCATTCATCATTTGACTGGTTGCAATGTCAATTAAATTTTGCCGTCTGGTGTGCCACTACAGGATGTGGTGTAAGTTATCAAGACCATTTGCAAAACAAAGGGTTAACTAAAACAGTATATACATTTCATGTTTATTATTGTATTGCTCGTATTTTGAAAGAACTTTAAACACCTTTACCGACAGATGCATCATTCTGTTATTACAAAAACCCATACGACAAAGCAACATACCAAAAGTTATGCAATGAATTCGATGTTTTGCCTAGCACGGATTGGAGGCAAAAACTGGAAAGTAGTTCTAAATGTAGTGGTCTCGGGAGTTACACACAATATTTTAAACCAGATGGAAAATACAGACAAGATCATCGAAGTGATTGGGCCATTCTTTAATCCAAATGATAAAATAGAACATAAGTAGATATAAGTGAGGCATGGACAATGTTTATATTAGACAAATCAAAAGGTTTCACAAAACCAGGTGTTGAACGAATTAACGAAAGCATTAGAACGCTTGTATGGGCACTATTAGGAGCACAATCTCAAACACGTGTAGAAATACTAAAAATAGGCACAAGATTTGATGCTCAAAAACAATTCTTAGCAAATGTTCAAGATGCAATTAACAGTCCAATCGATTTGCCTACTCAAATATCAAAATATCAAAATGTATTGAAATACGCAAGAAGTAAAGTTGATTACACATATGGACTTGGTCTCTATATGTCTCCCAGTGATATGATATTACAAATTGGTACGATCGCTGGATATAATAATAAAATTGTAATTGCAACATCGGAGTGCTCGCTTGGTTTCAATAATGATGTAAATGTTAAACTTGTTGCACCTACTACACAACCTGCAACTATACAAGGCACACCAACAAAGAAATCTCTACCAGAACCAAAAACAAAGAAATCTCTACCAGAACCTGTTGAAAAGAAACAAGCAACACAACACGAAGACAACAAAACAGCATTAATAGTAGGAAGTATAGTAATAGGTATTATTGCACTCAGGATTTATTAATATACTCTCTTGCAGCTGCATACAATAATCCTACAACAAGGACAACCAACGCCCAGAGATGTTCACCAAACCAGTTAACCACTTTTCCAGTAGTAGACAACAGCCAAGACACAATGGAACCAATAATACCCGGTAGTGCTGCTGCTGCTTTTCCTGCAAGATTGGCCAATAGTTTACCAAGATTACTTAATTGTTTTTTATCCAATTTTCTATATCACCTTTTGATGGTGGTTTAGGGGTTATAGATCCACTACCAGTAGAAGGAATAAAAGTCTCAACAATAACACCAATAATCATCCCAAAAGCAGTTAAAACACTAACAATTGTAATTCCTTGTTCTCTAAATAATGTTTTAATTCTCTCACCTAATGTAGTGTCTTCTTTTAATATCTTGTTGATTGTTTCCTTTATTCTATTTACCTGACTACGTAATTTATCTCTATTAACATTAATTACTTCTAATCTTGCACTTCTCTCAGACTCCAAACCTCTTATTCGCTCATTTATCCTCTCTATTTGAAATTCATCTTTGTCTGCTTTCGCTTGTTCTAATTTATCTTTTTCTTTTGCTAAGTCTTTATTTGTTTCATTCAATTTAACCAATTCATTTGCAACCTCTTCTTTAACACTTGTCATTGCTTTTAAAATACCATCCATTTCTCTTTTTGTCATATCTGTTTGTGTTCCTTGTTCATCAATGAACGACGTTTCTAATTCTTCTATTTCTTTAACAGCAGTTTCGGCTGCATTAGGCAAATCAATCATTTCTATATTATCAACATCGGGTAAATCATTTCTTACACCCTGTAAGTTTTCAATATTCTGTGGTGTTAATAATGGTTTATTTATAGATTTATAAGGTATGTGTAATAAGTCTCTAATTGCTCTTGTCCCACCACGGCCAATATTACCCTTTAAAGTACTCAGGCTTATAAAATCACTATCACCTCTTTTGGCAGTAATTTGAAATTTTTGATCCCCAACCACTAAATATAGTGTTTTATAATCATCACCAAGTTCAAAGTTTGTATAATCAATATATTCTGAGTCTAATCCTGTCTTTTCCTTTATAAACTTGTAATATTCTTTAACTGCATATTGTTTCTGTTCTACTTTTATCTTTATAGCCCCGCTTTGAAAAAGTGGGGCTATATTGGATTTGCCATGTCCTTCTGTCATTCCGTGATTCCGTTAATTTGTGTTGGCTCCATAACTTTGTATCTGCTTAACATATTTTCATGAAACTTCACACAAATGTTAAACACCATAAGACAATGTGCAGAGCGAAGGAATTATAACTGTGGATTGCCTACTTTTGGAGTTATTGCCCTTTGAACATTTTCCGTAATTCCGTAATTCCGTAATTCCGTGATTCCGTTAATTTGTGTTGGCTCCATAACTTTGTATCTGCTTAACATATTTTCATGAAACTTCACACAAATGTTAAACACCATAAGACAATGTGCAGAGCGAAGGAATTATAACTGTGGATTGCCTACTTTTGGAGTTATTGCCCTTTGAACATTGAAAAATGGCAATTTTAATTGTGTCTGCTTCATAACTCGAAAACCGTTTGAGATATTTTTAGGAAACTTCACACAAATGTTAAGCACTATGAGACAATGTGCAGAGCGCAGGAACCATAACTCTGCATTGCTTATTTTTGGAGTTATTGCCCTTTGAACATTGAAAAATGGCAATTTTAACAGTGTCCGCTTCATAACTCGAAAACCGTTTGAGATAATTTCATGAAACTTCACACAAATGTTAAGCACTATGAGACAATGTGCAGAGCGCAAGAACCATAACTCTGGTTTTCGTATTTTCTGTGTGTCTGTCTGTGTGTCTGTCTGTGTCTGTTAACAATTTTCGTGTCCGCTCCATAACTTTAAAACCCATTCACATATTTTCATGAAACTTCACACAAACATTAAACACCATGAGATGGTGTGCAGAGTGCAGGAACCATAACTCTGGATTGCCTAATTTTTGAGTTATTTCCCTTTGAATATTGAAAAATATCAATTTTAGCCGTCTTTGCTCGATAACTCAAAAACCGTTTGAGATAATTTTATGAAACTTCACACAAATGTAAAGCACCATATTACGTGTGCAGAGCGCAGGAACCCAAACTCTGGATTGTCTACTTTTTCAGTTATAGGCTTTTGAATATTAAAAAATGGCAATTTTAACTATATCCGCTCCATAACCGTTTCTGATATTTTCATGAAACTTCAAATAAATGAAAAGCACCTTGAGATGATGTGCAGAGTGCAGGAACCATAACTCTGGTTTGCCTACTTTAGGAGTTATTGCCCTTTGAACATTTAAAAAGGCAATTTTGACTGTGTCGGCTCCATAACTCACAAACCATTTGAGATATTTTCATGACACTTCACACAAGTGTAAAGCACCATGAGACAATGTGCAGAGCGCAGGAACCCTGACTCTGATTTGCCTACTTTAGGAGTTATTACCCTTTGAACATTGAAAAATGGAAGATGAAATTTAGTATAAACATGGACATTCTGGTAATGTATCATGCTCATTGAAATGAGGGACAAGGGCTCACAACTCTTAGAGTTTTTCCAGATAATGTAAAATTTTCAACAGTTATTTCTTGTTCATAACTGTTTTCTCTGCAGCTTAAATAACTTTCTTCTCTGACAGCGCTGAAGCGGGGCTATAGTCAGATCCTCTGACAGCTCCAGTTGTTCTTGTATCAACATCACTGCCAGCAGTATTAATAGCATCAATTCGGTTTTGCATAGTTCTATTAAATTCATCATTATCATCTTTATCTGCATGCTGTTCATCATGGTCATCATCTTCAAATGTAGGATTTTCATATTCTGCCATTTTTAATTATTAAATTTTTCCTTTAAAAAATGTCGACCTATGGAAATAAATTAAACCCTTACAGAAAAATAAGAGAACCACGCGGTTTCCGAGGAAACCGTCAAAGTGTAGTGATAACCAATAATCCGCCAACTATTGATCAAAATCAACAATTGTTAGTGAGATTCCCCAATCTAAGTAGTAATGATGTTATTGATCCCGGAACAGCCAGATTAGCATTTGAAATTGAACTAAACTCTAAAGATGCAAATGCAACTATATTCCCAAACATAGGAAGAGCAATAATAAAGAAAACAACAATTAAAATAAGTGGAAATGAAGTTATGTCAATTGATGATAGTGACATCTATCATTGTTATACTGATTTATGGAAGACTCCTACAGAACGTTTAAGTATGGCATACCAAGGCATTGGCAAACCAAACATGTTGAAACTTAGAGTGGGTGCAGGAAACGCAACAGCGGATAAAGAAGATCAGGCCATTGCAAAAGCATATGGAAACAGGTTTTACATCCCACTTGATTTTGAACTATTGGTAACCCATATGCCTTTTTATCAAGCAGGACTCGGGGATAGATTAGAATATGAACTTACATTCAATGATTATAATAAAGTAATTCAATCAACCGACGCAGGATCATCTTATACAATCAAAAATATTTGTTTGGAATTTGATATTGTTTCTGGAACTGAATTAGCAAGAGAAATAAGACAGCAATTTGATGGTAAAATGGTTATTTTATACGATAGAATACTTAGGCATAGAAAAATAACGAAGAATAAATCTGATACTCTTTGGAATATTAATTTAAATGTCCCGGCAAGAAGTATGAAAGGTATTCTTATGCTATTCGAAGATCCTGAAAGGACCAGCACAGAAGAATATTATAATCCAGAAATTACAAAAGTGGAAATGACAATAGAAGGACACCCAAATCAATTATACAGTCAAGGAATGAAATCATACCAACAGTGGGATGAAATAAATAATTTTTTTGCATTAAATTCAAAAAGAAATAGAGAAACAAGTATGGTCGCTAAAGATACATGTTTAACTTATACAACATTAGAAAAATATCTAACTACCAATTATGCATTATGGTTAGATTTACGTTCAACGGATGATAATACACTTCACGGTTCGGGAAGAAGAATAGAAAATGCCTCAGAAGGTATAACAATACAAATAACGAAAGAAGCAGGAGGAAATGAACCAATAAATGTTTATCTGTTTGTTATACAGGATGCCCAAATTAATTTTGAAGCAGGTAGATTCAAAGAAGCTCATTATTAAACAATAGAAATGGAATTACCTAAAGATCCACACTGTGCAATTATTTGTGGTCAAACTGGCTGTGGAAAAACAGAGTTTATGCTAGATTTATTGGAATCAGAGTATGCCATTGTATTTAGTCATATTGTTATACTTTGCCCGACCATTCAATGGAACAAGGCATACAAAAACAGAAGTTGGATTGGTGATGTTAAAAAACCAAAAACAAAAAATATTGTAATCGTAAATCCTATAACATCAGATGGAACAGAAAAGCTTCAAGAACTATTACGGTCGTTTTTTAAAAAATATGCCAATTCCCCTACATTATACATCATTGATGATTGTAGTGCAACAAAAGAATTAACAAAGAAAAAAGACATGTTGTCTGAACTCGCTTTTTCAGGCAGACATGCAAAACAAACTTTATGGGTTATATCGCAAAGATACAATTCAGTTTTGAAAGATTTAAGAGAACAAACAAAGTGGTTATGTATGTTCTACACAAAAGATAAAGATAGTTTTGAAAATTGTTTGAGAGAGAATGATGTTATTCCTACATTGGAAGAACGTCAAAGAATAAAGGAAGAATTAAAGAAAAAGAAACATCGTAAATTAATTTTGAAAACCGACCAACCTACTGATTATTGGGTGGTTGATTAAGTAATGCTTAAGTAATGCTTTAGTAATGCTTTAGTAATGCTTAAGTAATGCTTAAAAAATAAGCAATAAGAAAGCAATGCTATTGGAAATACTAACAATTATAACAAACTCTGCAGTCTTATCAATAGTTGGATATATAATATTTAAATATTTTAAAATTAAAAATAAATTATATAAAATGAACGCCGAAGAATTTTTACAAGATGTTGAGTTACCAAAACAAAGAGATGACCATGAAGACAAAAAACGTGAAAGACTATCAGCCATTGTTGCTGGCGGAGGAAGTAAACAATATCTTGGTAAAGACTTACAAATGTCAGACATTAGGAGGCCTTCATGCGGACTGAACAAATTATTTGTCTAAATCGCGACGGAAGTAAGGGCGAGGATTGTGGCCACGTTAAATCGATTAAAGCCCCCCAGTGGAAATCTTCCACTGACCGTTCCAAGGCGGCTCTTCTGTGGCGATTTATTTATGTTGTTGTTTGTTACTTACTGTGTGTATCACTTGTGTCTTTTAATTTTGGATGGCCATATGGCCATTTTGTGGGAAAGTAACTGTCCATATGGCCTTCCTTTGTTTAGGTTTCCATTATGGTCTGGTCGCTTAATGTTTGTATTTCTTTCCCTTTGGTGTCTTTTATGGATGGAGTAAGTTAATTGTATCAATTCCTGATCTTTGTTTTACTTCTACATTGATACAATGACATCAGAAGAAATAAACAAACTATACTGCAGATATGAAGCAAGACTAGGAGCGAGTATGACTAAGACATTAGGTAATTCTTTTATTAATTTATATGTTATGGGTGTGAAAAAGTATTTAAATGTTGTTAATCCACCTAAATTAATACAAGACTTAGAGGAAGACCCTTTTATCAATCACGCTTTGACTAGCACATGCTGTGAATTATATTATAGATATGGAATGTATCTTGCTCCTATTACTGCAATGTTAACAACAGCGAATCATATTGATTTCACTGATAAAAAAGGTGAAAATATTGACTTAAAAAAAGATGAGTGAAATAAATGAAAAAACGAAAAACCCAAAACGAGTAGCTGCTGGTAAAAAAGGTGCGGAAGCAAAAAAAATAAAAGCTGAATTAAAAAGAAAAGAAACGGAAGCAATGAAAAAAGAGAACATACAATTAAAATCTATAACAAAAGATGATGATGAAGTTAGGGATGAAGTTAAAGAAGTTCAACGTGTAAATATATACAAAAATTACATACCATTATGTATACCAATTGTAGTTGTTGGATTGGGATTATATATTTATAATAAGAAACAAGTTACACCTGCACCTATTCCACCACCAAAGGAAAAGAAAGAAATAGATCCATTTGAGTTTAAGTAATCAAAAAAAAATTCTTATAAAAATGGCAACACAAATTGATGGAAAACAAATAGTAAACATGTTATATCATGCCGGAGTGGAAACACTATTAACGGTTGGATATGCAGAATTAGGAAGAAAACTATTAAGAAGACAACCACCAAAAGTAGATTTTAATATGGCAGATATTGGAATGTTATCTATTGATATATTACTTGCAATGGCAACAAGAGATATGTTAGTTAAACAAGGAATTATTCCAGCTGATATTATGAAGTAAAAAATGGCGAGTGCAGTGGTGATGATGCTTGGTGGAGCAGTAGTAAATGCCTTTGCTTTTTCGGGTAGTAATTATTTGTTTTCACATATTGGAAAAGATGCAGATAAAGAGATAGAAAGACATGATAAGGCAATGGAACAATAAGTTTAGTTTGATAAATTCCACTAGTTCTATCAGCTAAAAAGAAACCTTCAATAAAAGCTCTTTTTTCTTCTAAAGTTGACGGTTCTAATTTTAAGAAGTCTTCTTTTAAAGGAGGATTATAAGAAATTTTAAGAAGTCTTCTTTTAAAGGAGGATTATAAGAAATTTTATAATTATCATTGAATAAAAGATTAGTATTTAACGATAAATCTTTAGGTTTAATAATTTCATTATTATCTTTTATTAAAGAATGATATTCTGTTACATCAACAAATCCTAATGGTGTAACAACTCTAAACATTTCTTTTTCTGTCTCATATTTAATGATAGTTTTTATTTTATCAAATCCTTTACTCGTCCAAACTTCAATATCTTTTAGTTTATGATAAAATTTATTATTTGAGTATTCATATTCATTAGTAATGTTTTCTATTTTTTCAATAAATACTTTATTTTTATATCTTAAAATAATTGGAGTATCACCAGAAACGGAGTCTGATGCAACTAATTCATTTTTTGGCCATAATTCATTAACTATGTTATAATAATATTTATACATTAATAATTTACTGTAATCTAATACAACTTGTCCTAAATAAATAGGTTTATCAAATTTAACAGAAGTAACATTATTTACAATTGCAACAAAGTTTTCATTAGAAATTATTGAATCTTTAAAATTAGGTTTGCTTATGTATTTCTTTACTTCTTCTTTACTCGTTGTTAATTTAATTTCGCTTCTTCCTTTTATGTTTGCTAATGTTTTTCCATAGAAACTATTATTCATTAATTTCTAGAGATCTTTTTCAAAATTAGATTTAGATTTTATTCTTTGTTCAGTGTTAAAATTAATATACTTCTTTAACCAATCGCTTTCTTCAAATGATATTGTTCTGTATACTTTTTTTATTTTCATTCCTAATTTAATGTATTCTTTTAGAATACTATGATGAACAACGTATTTATTTTTATCATATAATGTTAATAATAATTTTTCTTCTTTACCTAATGGTTTATCTCCTAATAAGTTTCTCTGGTAATCTGATAAATCTTTTTCATTTATTTTCATTTTCTCAGGAGCTAATGGATATTTCATTGTTTTAAATTTACAATCATTGGGATACTCCAAATCACACTCTATTATACAACCCCTTCCCTCTGGAATATTTAAATAATATTCTTGGTCACTTTCCCATTTAAAATCGCTGGTTGGTAATTTCTTGGACATTGCCCAACCGTATAAATTATTGGCATCAAGATACAATAAATATTTTTCTGTTAAAAATCATTTAAATTTTTACCATTTTTTAAGTCTTCCAAACATTGTTTCATTTCATTTTTGTCTATTATTCTAATATCTCCATCAATATAGTTAGGTGTATATTTATTATAAGCCTTAACATGTCTAGGCCCTAAAACTCCTGAAAACCCTCCTCTAATACCATTTTCAATCATCAATAACATTTCATAATCAGTTAAAAGTTCTAATTCTATTTTTGTATATTTTAAACCACATTGCCAAGTTAATCCTGGTGCAGAATAACAATAACATGGATCTATTTCATGATGTTTTAAAAAAAAGTTTCTATAGTTCTCAAAGACATCTGCTAGTATTAAAACATCTGTTTTTAAATAAAGATTGTGATAATCTAAAAACGATTCACACTCGTAAACTTTCCATACTTTTTGTGCATGTTCATATTCTTCATCTGTAATTGTTTTTTGTGTTAGAGTAGAATAAAATTTATCTATAGGAGGTTATTGTTTTTCGTTTAATCTTTCTATTGAATCAATGTATTCATAAGGATAGAAGCATTTTTGTTTTAGTAAAGAAATATCATTAAATTCTTGTTTTAAAATAGGAAAGTCATCTGTTGATTTTGTAATATCTGATAAACTTTTTTAACGTAAACCTATATAAATCTAGAAATCTTAGTTTTTTTATAATATGAACCGTAATCTATAGAAATATAATTTTCTGAATTTTTGGATAGAAGTTTTACTTTGTTATAATCATCTTCATATTTCATTAGCTCCTCTATTAAAAAGTGGAAATCATAGTTTGAGCCATTATGAAAGAAAACGGGTATTAGCTTTGTTGTTTTACCTTCTTTTGTATTACATGATTGACAGGCTGCTCCTCTATATTTACCAGAAAGATGATTATGTTCTCTTACTTTGTTTTCTGAATCAAACTCCTTTCCACATATGTAACATTCTGTTGACTCTTGAAATTCTTTTTCTTGTTGTTTACTTAAAATTGGTTGTTTCTTTTCATTTAGGTAAATCTTATAATTTATATCCTTGAAAATTTTTATTATTTTTTCTACATATTTCTTTGCTGCATCATCACCAACATAAGAAAAGTATTGTGGTTTATAAATTTCTGGATAGTCAGACTGAACATAGATACCATAACTATTAACTGTTTGTTTTCTAATTGGATTAACATATGATTTATTTGGGTCAGGTTGGGAAGTAGATAAAGGGATATTATTTGATTCAAAATCTGAATAGATAACAAAAGGTAGTCTATTTTTGAAATGATAGTTTTTAAATTTAAGAATATTATCTTTCTTTGGCATATTAACTTTACAATAGTCATGATCTAGACATATCTCTTTATGTTTTTCTAATATTTCTAGTCTTCGAAAACCTTGTAAACAGTTTCTACATGTGTGTTGTTTATGTTTATTTTTATCATATAGAACACTATCTAAATCTTTGATTAAACAATAGTGTGTGTTTTCATTTTCTTCTATATATAAAAGATCAATTATATTTTCACTTTTCATATTTGAAATATAAACTGGATATAAAGATTGTTTATTTGTTGGATTTTCTAATGCAAAAACATTTATAGTTAAATTATTTTGTTTTTCTACTTTTGGGATATCTTTTATTAATACAGGATATTCAATATTGGTCATATTAATTTCATTCTCATAGGGATGATATTTAGTTACTCTCTCTTTATTATTATCTGCAGGATATAATTTAGATAATATTGACCACAAGAAACATTTGTTATCTTTTGTGTTTTTAACATTGATAATATTATGTGATTTAAACTTTAAAAGTATATAAGATGAAGCTCTCTGATAATCATATTTATATGTTTTTACTTCTACACTTTTAATATTTCTAAAAACAAAACCAGAACCTCTTTCTTGATACTTATCAAGCCATGCTTCAAATTTATCTTTTAGTTTATTATAAAATTCATCTACATTATTATTTGATTTAATAACTTCAATAGGATGAGAGTAATGACTTTCTATTATATCAAATGCTAATGGGGTATTGAATTCAGAAGTAATTATTATCTTCACTTTAATGGGATATGATTGTATTTTAATTTTATCTTTTAATTTATTAATATAAGCCGTTATATCATCTTCGTCTATGTCATCAATAATAGTTTTATTAATAACATTTTTAAATACTTTGGATTTATTTCTTGCCATTTTATTAGAATACAAATTTAATTATGTCTAACGTAATATTTAAAATAATCAGGATTGCGAGAAATAAAATCTTGAAATGCCATTTTATATTTTTCTTTATTATTTTGATAATGTAATTGTTTTCGTTCTCTATCACAATCTTTACATTTTCCTCTATGTCCATCTGGACACGTTTTCTCTTTTGTAAATGAATTAAACGGTTTAAATGTTGAACAATATTTACAAACTTTTCCTTCACTCATTTTATATAAAAATAATTTTAATTATATTAAAAATGGAGCATCCAAAAATTTATTGTTTACGTTGTAAAAAGCATACTGAAAATGATTCAGTGAAACAAGTAACAACAACTGATAATAGACAAATGTTAAAAGGTATATGTTCTGAGTGTGGATCTAACAAAAATAGATTTATATCCGATAGAGAAAAAATAACAAATAAATTAGCAGATGAATTACATCATAGAGTTATAAGATCTTTTACTAAAAGGCGTGTTTATGTTCATTCAATAGATCAAACATGGGCTGTTGATTTGATAGATATGCAACAATATTCAAAACAAAATAAACACTATAAATATTTATTAGCAGTTATAGATGTTTTTAGTAAATATGGTTGGTTAATTCCATTGAAAAATAAAACAGGAGTAACAGTAAGTGAAGCATTTAAAACATTATTTAAAGAAAGGAAACCGATGTATATTTGGTCGGATAAAGGATCTGAATTTTATAATCGACAAGTGAAAGAATTGTTAAAAACAAATGAAATAGAATAATACTCAACTGAAAATGAAGAAAAATCTAGTGTAGTAGAACGATGGATAGGCACTATGAAACAACATATGTATAAACACTTTACTGCAAATGAAACTACTAAATTTTATGATATATTAGATAAATTAGTTGAAAATTATAATAATACAGTACATTCTTCTATTAAAATGACACCTGTTGAAGCAAGTAAAGTAGAAAATGAATTAACTGTGTATAAAAATTTATATCCAGAAAAAGAAAAGAAAACTGAAAAACCTAGATTCAAAGTTGGGGATAGAGTAAGAATAGCAAAAAAAAAAGAAAGGTAAATTTGAAAAGGGTTATACTACTCGTTGGACTAGAGAAATATTTATAATTGAAGAAGTTTTAAATACAAATCATGTTACTTATAAAATAAATGATTTAAAAGGCGAAGAAATCAAAGGTAGTTTCTACGAACAAGAATTACAGATTACTCAGTTTTAAGAATTTTTCGAGGGGTCCCCTATAGTGGGTGTTTTGGGGGAGGAGGTAACAAAAATTTTTTTAGGGTGGTCTGGAAGAAGCAAAAAAAAATTTTTTAAGGGGGTGAGCTAAACACGCCCAAACCCTATACTACTAACGTATCGTGATTTCGAAAAGTTTGCAATTTTTGCATTTTGCACATGCACATCATGAAAAATCACACAGTATTCATGTCAAACTCATGCTTCGGTGACAATACCATATTTATTTGAAAAAGTCAGTCATTTTTACCTTAAACTAAAGAAATCAAAATTCTAAAAGTGGTGCGTTTTCATTGAATCTGAGTATAGTATGGTAAGGCTCATTGTGTCGTCTGTTCTCTGCCAACATTTTCAAACATCGTCTCCTCTGAAACCACTAGGCCGATTGATGAAATCAAATTTCATGTGCTTGTTTGCAGGGTCCAGGTCATGTGACCAAAATGGCAGCCATGCCCACCCTTCAAAACCATCTCCTCCGGAAGCAGTCGATTGTCATGAAACGTTGTATGTAGTATTGGGGATTCGAGCCCATCATAGTTTGTTCAAATGATGAACCTTGGATGGCCTTAACCTATTTATGCCAAGGTCAAATTTGGTCACATAGGCTTTTGTAAAATTGTGTATACAGTAGAACTTCAATGGCTCGAATACCGATGGCTCGTTTACCATGGATGAGTCGCCCCGTTCTTGAATCCTATGGGAATTTCCTCTACATCAGAAGTAGTGTGGGATAATTACGGAGATTTTCGACCTTTTTCTTGCAAATGTATGCACATGTATGTTGTGTGTACTCATTAGAATCGCCTCGATGAGGCGATTCTAATGAGTACACACAGGGCACATTTTTATTATAGGACATCGAAAATATGTCCCCAAATTTACCCCGTTTTGCCTCTTGGAAGTAACCCTTATTGGATCGAACTACCCCTGTCTCGAACAGATTTTCTTGGTCCCAAAGGTGCTCGAGCCATTGAAGTTAGACTGTATTTCGGAAACTACTGCAGCCCGTGATGTGAAAATTGGTAGATGCATTAAGCTAACAATGAAACTACACGAGTATTCAAAGTCAAGGTCATTCTTTCACCTTGGACCAAGGTCAGTCAGATGTGAAAATTAATGTACATGTACTTGTTGTTTTTCTCAAAAAAAAAAAAAAAAAAAACACTTGGCCCTTTGCAACCAAATTCCATATAAAAGCTTTTAGGAACTAAATAATATGTTTTATCTCATGACCACTACGGCTGTCATGCCCATATATGATAAAAAGTCTATAAAAACCTACAACTCAAGACCTATTTGGCCGACTGCCTTAAAACTTGGTATGTAGCACAGGGGACTCAGGCCCATCGTAGTTTTTTTTTTTCGAATGGTGCCCCTTGGATGACCTTGACCTTTACATGTAGGCCATAGGTCAAATTTGGTCACATAGACTATTGTATGGGAAAAAAATTAAAACAATGAATGTTCAGAAATTGTTGCAGCCTGTCATCTGAAAATTGGTAGATGCACTTAGCTAAACAAAACTGCAGGAGTATTCAGGTCAAGGTCATACTTGTTCTTGAACAATATGGCCACCATGCCCATATATGGTTAAAACTTTTCAAGAACCAGTCGGTCTGTTACCTTGAAACTTTGTATTTCCTTTTTATTTACCATCAGGGCCCATCATAATTTTTTTCAAACGATTACTCTGGCTGGTCCTTAAACTCAATTTAGGTTAAGGTCAAATTTGGTCGCAATTTCTCTTGTCTGGGAAAAGGTGGAAATTGTTTATTTTTCTAGAAACTGTTGTTACCTGTGAACTTTTTGTAATGCAGACAACTAAATAAGTAAATGAAGCTATATAAGAAACAAAGATCACTTGACCTTGGACCAATGTCAGTCAGATATTCTAATTAAAACTTATTTTTTTAGAAAAAAAAAAATGATTGAAAAATTGAAGCCAAATTTCATATGAAGCTTTTACACGGGGGTAATACCAAATTCTATACCTGTGTTGACGACCGAGCCGGTACTGCGTAAAGCTGCTGTCGACCGAGAAATACGGTTTTCGACCGAGCAGTACGGCTGTCGACAGAGGAGGGTCTTCAATAAATTCGCTAAAAGTGTGTTATTTTTTGTATGTTTGTCCATTTTTGTGAGGTCAACCGTTTGTTAAAGAGTTTGTTGTTGCTTTAAGTGTTTTGGAAAGTAGAAGTAAAACAAAGATCAGGAATCGATACGGTTCCGGGTCGTTTCGCCCGTGGGTCGTTTCGCCCTGAGTCGTTTTGCCCTGATTTTGGGGGTGGGTCGTCTCGCCCTTACCTGGTGGGTCGTTTCGCCCGTGAGTCGTTTCGCCCGTGGGTCGTTTCGCCGCAATTATATTTAAAGGGAGTGACAAACGGAATGAATGAGTAAATGGACAGATGGATGAATGAATAAATGGGTGAATGGCGATGCGCATTGGTAGATGGACGGACGTACGGATGAACGGACGGCATTTTGAATATACGGAGATAGATAAGTTAATGAATGAATGAATGGAGAGTATTAGTATATGGACAATTGGAAATGAATGAATGAATGAATGAATGAATGATGAATAAATGAATGAATGAATGAATGAATGAATGAATGAATGAATGAATGAATGAAGTGATGCTTGTGTAGATGGACGGACGGACGAACGGATCTGAACGGTTCATGGTGACACGTCAAATGTCACCTACGGATGGGTGATGTATGGACGGGTTCCTTTCAGAGTTCGGAAAGAGAGATAAAAAGTGAAGAATAAAAACATTATTAACTGTGTATGTGATCTTCACAAATCCAAACAACAGTGTCAAAATGTGTTAAATATGTGTACTCGTTAGAATCGTTTTGCCGAGGCGGTTCTAACGATCACCCACATTCCAGGCCTGGAGCAGAAATAGCAGACTATGGGTACTACCCACAAAACACACAACGAACATGCAACACATTGTTTTTTTCTTATTTCCGCCCCAAAATGCACAGACCGTTGGTGATCGTTAGAACCGCTTCGCCGAGGCGTTTCTAACGAGCACCAGAGCAGAAATGCGAAAAAATATAAGAATCTTTGATCAGAACAATTTTAATATTTTTTATTTGGTGGTACAATTTTCCATTATTTGAATAAGCATGTTTTCGTAATGCAAACTATTAAACAGACCAGTACGATAACACAGCCGTGCGACATAGTGCATGTTTTCACATCTCTAAAATGACAATTTTTATTATGAAAATCTGTGGTATTTTTTCTTATCTATACTGCAAACATAGGTTGAGGCGGTTCTAACGAGTACCCAAAACCTTTGTCTTGTAGCAGAAATAACAAAAACTAGAAATGCGTCCATAGGACACGGATGCCCCCGCCCGAAAATATGTCTATGTTCGTATTCATCCATAGAAAGTTATTGACAGTGTTTAAGTTTTGGACCCTTTTTATCCATCTGACCTCCAAGTATGACCTTGGAGGTACGGATCTGGGTTTGCACGTGACATATTGTCTCATGATGGTTAACATTTCTTCGAAATAATTTCAAAATCCATTCAAAAATAAGTAAGTTATTGGCTGCGTTTAAGTTCCGAACCCTTTTTTTGACCTTTGACCTCCAAGTATGACCTTGACCTTGGAGGTACGGACCTGGATTTTGCATGTGACACATCGACTCATGATGGTTAACATTTCTACAAAGTAATTTCAAAATCCATCCAGAAGAAGAAAGTTATTGACTGCGTTTAAGTTTCGGACCCTCTTTTTGACCTTTGACCTCCAAGTATGACCTTGACCTTGGAGGTACTGACCTGGGTTTTGCACGAGACACATCGACTCATAATGGTTAACATTTCTCCAAAGTAATTTCAAAATCCATCCAGAAATAAGAAAGTTATTGGCTGCGTTTAAGTTTCGGACCCTTTTTTGACCTTTGACCTCTAAGTATGACCTTGACCTTGGAGGTACGGACCTGGGTTTTGCACGTGACACGTCGTCTCATGATGGTTAACATTTCTGCTGAGTAATTTTAAAATCCATCAAGAAATAAGGAAGTTATTGACTGCGTTTAAGTTTCGGACGCACGGACAGACGGACGGACGGGCGGACGGACGAACGGACGGACGGACAGGGGCAAAGTTATATGCCCTTTCCACCATTCTTCGAATGGCGGGGGCATAATAACGTATACCACAGTAAACCCCCGTTTTCTTCATATGAGGTGGGGTGTTCTTTCCACGGACTTGTTCATGTGATGCTATGATTTCAATGTTATGCTTTGTTATATACTATAATGTAAAATATGTGTTTTGTTACGCATAAAATTATGGGAAAAAATAAAAAGAAAGTATAAAACGTTATGTTTCTGTTCCTACCAAGGCTGAGCTACAGTAGAGTCTGTATAAAAAGTTAAACCAACTTTTTACACATGGCACTTAATGTGTAATATTGATTAGTACTCTTTAAGTGACATATTTGTAAACTTTTATTCAGACACCACTGTTTAAAAAAAAATTGTTTGTTGGAATTGAGGTTTAACGTCCCCGTCAACACAATCAACGTAAAATTGTAACCAGTTATATCACGCCACTATTTGTGCAGAAAGAACAACTGATAAGTAAATAAAGCATCATGTTATAGTCTTTCAAAAAGCAGTGAGACGCGACTGCACTTTTAATTATTGACTAGTCGGTGTTTTAGGTAAGTCGCCTTCAGTTGGGATTTTACATTGGGAGATAAAGTTTTTCTGAGATTCGCACTGCATCATATTAACACATTTGCCACGACTTCTACATAATGGCATTAACAAAAAACGTTTTTATAATTTTAAAATGCTTTGAAAAAGAAATCAGAAACCTGCTTCCCCTAAAACATGGAATAGTCTTGCCACGCTTGAACGTTGAACTCTCGAAGGTCGTTGATAAACTATAGCAAGTCTATGCAATAACGTCCCCTCTAAACCAAACTTTATACAGTGAAAAATGGGTTTTCGCATACACTTTATTTCTCTTATTTCTGATTCTAGAACATAGACAATTAGACGGTTCTAATCCAAAATCTATGTTTTGAGCAGAAAGAAAAATATGTCACATTTTTAAATATGAACAGTCATTTTCATACAGCCATAAATCCCATTTTATTGCAAAGACTTGTTAACCTTATGTGAGCTCGAATATCTTTCTCAAAAAGGTGGTAGCTAAGTTGCTCAAACCTGACGTAGAAGCCGTCAGTAGGTCGTCCAGCTGGACCACACGAGGGCAAAACCATGTTTTCCGGAACTCCCAATACCCCCAACAATCCCTTTACATACCAAAAACAAACAAAACCTCAATCAATAGGGCTTGAAAAAAATAAGGACGAAACGACCCACCTAATCAGGGCGAAACGACCAACAGGCGAAATGACCCAGGGCGAAACGACACAGGGCAAAACGACCCACGGGCGAAACGACTCATGGGCGAAACGACTCAAGGGCGAAACGACCCGAGACCATCGATACAATTACATGTAACTTACTCCACCCATCAAAGACACAAAAGGGAAAGAAACACAAACAAGAAGCGACCAGACCATAATGGAAACCTAAACAAAGGAAGGCCATAAGGACAGTTACTTTCCCACAAAATGGCCAAATGGCCATCCAAAATAAATGGACACAAGTGATACACACAGCAAATGAACCCCAGTTAAACAACAAAATAAGTGTTACATTCTTTGGCAGGCTTTGTTTGTTTGTTTGAAATGAGGTTTTGCGTCCCCATCAACACTTTAACATGTAGGTCATTTTTGAGACATTGCTTCCAATTTTGTGGGGCTTTTTTTAGACATTCAGATTAAACGTCATCTCAAGCCCGACCGTCCTGCGTTGTCGTTAATGGTGAATCTTCAGAGTGGGCACCAGTTTTGTCTTGAGTCCCACAAGGGACTTTCTTGGTCCAGTTATAAAATATAAAAATATGCATTTGAAGGTCTGACTCATACCAATTTGCATGGGCAGGCTTAGTCTTTCTTAGGAATTAACCTGTACTCATGTTTGGTCAGTTTTATCGCTGCGTGGAAGCACCATGCAGACCAGTCTATTTCTCCAAACCTCGATGAGCAGGGGCGCTCTTCGTCGTTCATTGTGTTCGTAGGCTTGAGGAGTTCTAACTAGGGTTCACATGTCAGTCGAGAAGATTGTGTTGCTACAAAAGTTATGATTCATTTATATAGGGCCGATTTCAACTAATAAAATGGATCTATGCAGTTTGTACGTTCCGGTAACGGTATATCAATTATTTTTTTGGCTCATGTACTCATATATAATAAAACAATTCTTGTGGTTTGTGAACTCGTCGAGAACAGTTGAGTAGATAAGTGTTTAGTGATTGTATCGGATTTTAGGTCGACAATCTGGACCACCACTCCATCAGCATGTTTTGTTTGCTTGATTTGATGTTTAACGTCAGCGTCAACACTATATAGGTCATTGTGAAGACACTGCTTCCAATTCTGTGGGCCTTTTACCCGACATTGAGATGAAATGACACCTCAAGCCCAGTCGCCCAATGAAACCCATAGATTTATAAGCATGGACGGTCCGACTCGCATCGCTTTGCCTGAGCAGGCTAAGGAACTATTAATTTGCTGTTATCTTATTACTGCTACTCGCTCACATCTGAGCATTACGAGCAGGATTTCCTGGGTGGTAACCGGTACTTTTTCAAGCAATGTGGATGAAGTGCCTTGCTCAAGGGCATAACACTTTGGTCAGCGTGAGGCTTGAACCCGCAACCTCTCGATCACAAATCCCATGTAAATCTTACAACACCTATTTCTTATGTAACTATCTTACTGTGTGATGACTCTTTAACTTGTGCCTTTATTCGTAATGTCTGCATGCTGTGATATATTTATAACCCGTTGTTGTTTAACTCAATGTTTGTCGAAATACAAGCCCTACTGGGCTTATGTTACTTGTTATACATATTCGACACTAAATAAAACTTCTATGTCTATAGATATATGTCTATGCGCTACCACTGCACCAAAGCGCAGATTGTATACTGGAATAGTAAAGATTAAGACGAGCTTACGTGTCCACAGTCTCGTCAGAATCTTCGCCGGTTGCTCAAATAAACTGCAGATCAAGGGAACCTACTGCCAAAGAACCAGTCTTCAAGCTCGTGCTATAGCTGAGCATGCGCACTGAAACAATTACGATTACACAACCGTGTGACATAGTGCTTATAGTGCAGATTTCAGTAATAGTAATCTCAAATGGATAAATTCCTCTCTTTCCTACAGAAAATTAGGGGATAAATGTATTCAAAATTGTCATTTGGGGAGGTAAATCGTAGGTTTTACGGTCGGAAATTTCGTTTTACGGCGACGCGTCAGCGGAGCCGTAAAACGTAATTTGCGACCGTAAAACCGACGATTTATCTCCCCAAATGACAATTTTCAATACAGTTATCCCTATTTTATGCACTTATTCATGTGTTTTGTTAAAAATTCTACTATACTGCACAAGGCGGCAAGCGCTGTGAGCTGCGTAAAACCAAATGTCAGCCAATGAAAAGCGACGTTACGTGATGACGTCGGGTTTCCGACAGTATATCGCAGAATATACTCTCGCAAATTTCTGACGTTATCCAATCAGGCGTCGCGTTACATACGCAAGTGCATTAGAACAGCGCGTTGTCTTCAGAGTGGGCACCAGTTTTGTCTGGAGTCCCAAAAGGGACAGTTCTTAGTCCACTGTTATTCTCCCTGTACATCAATATTTTCACTGACATTAACTCAGATATATGACTGCGCAGATGACTGTGTTTACTACCGGGAAATTGGAGATACAGAGGACTCATTGAAACTTCAGAAGGATATAGACAGATTAGGAGGCTGGGCACGAAAATTGGGCATGAGATTTCAGCCCGTTAAATGCAATATTTTTATTATATGCAGGTTACTATGAAGAGAACAAATATAATTGAGGCTCCTACACTTTAGAGGGAACCGTCCTCGAGAGCGTGGATTCCATTAAATACCTTGGTGTGACACTCACACACAATTTGAGATGGAATACACATATTAGCAACATGTGTACAAAGGCAAACAGAACGCTTGGTTTCCTAATGCGAAATCTACATCAGTGTCCTCAGAATGTAAAGGTGGCGGCATACATCACGAAAACACGCCTATATAATTTTGACCCCACCCCCCCCCCCCCCCCTTGAACCCCACTTTTATTTAGTAAAACTGGGGTTTACAGGAGTAAACGTTATTTTTGTTATTTCTGCTCTAACATATAGGCTGTGGGTACTCGTAAGAACCGCCTCAATGAGGCGGTTCTAACGAGCACCACAACCTATATCTTGAGCATTTATAAGAAAAATATCACGGATTTTCAACAGAAAAGTAGCCATTTTGAAGATGTGAAATATACACTATGTCGCACGGCTGTATTATCGTAAAATAAAGGACTTGTTATATTGTAATTGTATCTAGGACCCCAGTGGAGTGGTCATAAACCCTACTCTTGCTGAATATTCAGATAAGCCACACCCATTTCTGACTTTGAACCAATCAGATTTCTTGATGTAATTTATTCTTACAAAGCCATAAACTTAATGTCAAACAGTGTAGATCCTGATCAGATGGCTTCTTCAGAAGCCATCTGATCCGGATCTACACTGTTTCTAAATATAGGGGTTGTCGTGAACAGCATGAAAAGAGTTAATGAAGAAATTGAAAAAGTTCAGAATAGAGCTGCTAGATTTGTAACAAGCAATTACTGCTTTGAAACTGGGAGCATGGCTGGAATGCTAGGAAAATTAAGATGGGAGTCTTTCAAGAAAAGGAGAAAAGACAGCAGGCTCATACTTTTATACAAAGGTCTAAAGGCTGCTGTCAGCAATCCAACAGATGACCTTGTTCCCCCAGCTAGGCACTGCACTGTAGAAATCATCATTCATTGGCGTTTCAGACCCTTACTGCAATAACTGACATTTATAAAGAATCATTTCTCTATCTGGCGCATGTCTGGAACATGAAAAGCAAAATAATGATTTTTTGTTTACAGTCGAATTTCGATGGGTCGAACCCTTTTGGGACAATAAAATTTGTTTGAGAGAAGGGTAGTTCGCCCTACTGAGGGTTACTAATCGTGCCACAAAGAAAGCATATTCTAGATAATTTTGGGAATCTTTTCCGAGTGTTCTGTAATATCCACCAACCTATCCATCACTATATCGAAGCTGAAGGAATTCCACAGGGACTAAAAATATGTTTCGACTCACACATTGTAAATGAGTCATCTGCATTCAAGCCATAGAAGTTTTGCTGTATTTTGGAGTTTAACAGCCGCGTCACAACTGGCCATAGCAGTTTTGCTGTGTTTTGGAGTACGGCGCGTTTCGTCAAATTGTATTAATACAGCTGTTGACAATAATGACTATCTTACTTTAACCGCCGCCTATGCAATATAATATCAATTTACCTAGGCACGCGTATGGTTTCTTTCCGGTATACATTCTTCTTAGTCCATCTAAGCGGTTTACCAGTACTCATGTGTGGTCAATTTCAGCTCTGCGTGGAAGCACCCTGCAGCCAAATCTATTTCTCCAATCCGCCCGATTGGCGGGGGCGAGACAGTGAAGATGAATCGAAGGATTACCGACCTGACAGACGGCCCCAATCGGGGCTTGAAGAAATAGATGGGCTGCATGATGCTTCCACGCAGAGCTGAAACCGACCCGCACACGAGTACCAGTAAACCACTTAGAGGATCTAAGCCTGCCCGGGCGAGACGGTGCGACGTCCATGCAGGTAAACACGGGAAAGTATAAAACCCGGGAGTAATGGCCGGAAGCCGGGAGTAAAATCCGGGAGTAAATTTTGACAATCGAATAAAGGTACTAAACATTCACATATGTGGATGAAATTTGAATCAAAAGTAGAATATAGACGTTTCTTTAAGTGTTAACATTATAACCATGTACTTTTCAAGATATGAACCGAAATATACGACCACGTCGCAAAATTTTCGCCCGGGAGTAACTTTTGCGGTATTGACGATGTCAAGCATTTTGCAAAATATGTTCAGTCTGGGGGTTCTACAAGAATTACCTTATTTGTTATTAATTAAAAACATGTCAGAGATTAGAAAAATGCAAAATTTAAGTTATTTCATCGCTCCGCCTGGTAAATAATTGACCCAGGAGTGGGCCGGGAGTAATTTCACGGTTGAAATCGGCGTTTATTTGCCTTATTCTCAGCCTTATTGCTTCTATCACATACATTGCACTTCTTAAACGTTTGTCAGAAGAAAAGCTAAGATTCAGCATGGAGTACATGAATTTATTTACTTGTCATATTGGGACTCGACACACATCCAAACCCCCAACCCAACTCACGCCCTGCTCCTACGCCTATGATTCTATGTGACCGGGACATTTATATTTGGCGCTATTTGTTTTATGGCCGTATAATGTAGAAACGATGACACAATTACCTCCGCAGTCTGATCAGTGCCTTTGCTATTAGCTGTCAGGGTAGTAAGACTACGTTTAATAAACTATACAATGTATGTGACATAGGCAATAACGCCAATAAACGCCGATTTCAACCCAGAAATTACTCCCGGCCTCCGGGTCAATTACTTACTTCAAGGAGCGATGAAATAACTTTATTTTTGTATTTTTCTAATCTTTGATATGTTTTAATTGATAATACACAAACTTATTCTTGTAGCAATCCCAGACTGAACATATTTTGCAAAATGCTTGACATCGTCAATACCGCAAAAAGCTACTCCCGGGTGATTTTTTTGCGACATGGTCATATATTTTGGTTCATATCTTGAAAAGTACCCAATTATTAAAATAAAACTTATATGCATTTTAAAGAGGAGTCTATATTCTACTTTTGATCCAAATTTCATCTAGATATGTTAATGTTTAATATCTTGATTCGATTGCCAAAATTTACTCCCGGATTTTACTCCCGGCTGTTCCTCCCGGGTTTTATACTTTCCCGATAAACACAAGTGGTTTCATTGGACGGCAGGGCTTAAGATGTCATTTCATCTCAATGTCGAGTAAAAGTCCCACAAAATTGGAAGCAACGTCTCCAAAACCTCAAATCAAACAAACAAACCAACCTGACAGATTCAACATGTGGGTGATAAAGATCAATCGTTTACAGCCAGTAACAGGGTTGTTTGAATATTGAAATTCACCGTCCACCGCCGTCCCCGCCCATCGGGGCTTGAAGAAATAGATGGGCTGCATGATGCTTCCACGCAGAGCTGAAACCAACGCACACGAGTACTAGTAAACCAATTAGAGTATCTAAGCCAGCCCAGGCAAAACGGTGCGAATCAGGCCGTCAATGCTTATAAACCCTATTGGTTTCATTGGGCGACAGGGCTTGAGATGTCATTTCATCTCAATATCGGGTAAAACTCCCACATTGCTAGCGATGTCTCAAAAATGATCTATACCATGTTGAGGGGGACGTTAAATATCAAAACAAACAAACAAATCAGCATCCCAGTTAACACTATTTGGGTCATTTTGAGATGTTGCTTCCTATACCCACATTGAGATTAAATAACATCTCAAGCCTTGTCGCCAAATAAAAACTAGAATTGTTTTCTAAGAAAACAGATGTCCCCCCACCACACTAATCAGTTCTTAATACCAGCCCACTGATATAATGTACCAAGTTTGATCAAAATTCATCCACTGAGTCAGGAGAAAGAGTGCAGACAAGCCAATTTTTAAAAGTCTAACTCCCGTTGTGACCTTGAAAATTAGGTCAAGGTCACCAAAAGCTAATCAGTTCTTAAGACCATCCCACTGATATAATGTATCAAGTATGAACCTGTGACCTTGAAAATTAGGTCAAGGTCACCAAAATCTAATCAGTTCTTAAGATCAGCCCACTGATATAATGTACCTAGTTTGAACCAAATCCATCCACTGGTTCAGGAGATAGAGTGCACACAAGGCAATTTTCAACAGTCTAAGTCCCGTGGTGACCTTGAAAATTAGGTCAAGGTCACCAACATCTAATCAGTTCTTAAGACCAGCCCAAGTTTGATCAAAATTCATCCACTGGTTCAGGAGAAAGAGTGCAGACAAGCCAATTTTTAAAAGTCTAACTCCCGTTGTGACCTTGAGAATTAGGTCAAGGTCACCAAAAGCTAATCAGTTCTTAAGACCATCCCACTGATATAATGTATCAAGTATGAACCAAATCCTTCCATTGGTTCAGGAGTTAGAGTGCAGACAAGCTTTTTTGGTCTAAAATTTGACAATGGTTTCAGCCCTATGACCTTGAAAATTAGGTCAAGGTCACCAAAATCTAATCAGTTCTTTTCCCCCTCCCAATGGTGTATCTGTGTAAGTTTAATCAAAATCCATCCATGCATTCAGGAGATAGAGTGCAGACAAGAGGCAACGCCGACGCCAACGCCAACGCTGACGCCGACAGGATCCGCACCAAAACCAATATGTCCCCCTCCCTTTCGGGTGGGGGGACAGAAATAAAGATGTGGTTTATATTAGTTTACTAGTACTCATGTGCGATCAGTTTTAGCTCTGCGAATCCAGGACCTCTCGTATACCGTACAAACGCTCTACCGACTGAGATACCAAGCCACACCTCCGACCTTATACATTTACCCCTGCCTTATGAGATTCGTCCCGAATCTCTGTGCTATCCAATCTGGCTATGGTACGTCGTGTTCAGGTTTTTCAAAGTATCGCACAAAATTGGAAACAACGTCTCCAAAATGACTTATACATTGATGACGGGGACGTTAAACCTCAAATCAAAGCGAGAAAGAGAGAGACACAGATTAACAGACAGACAGACAGGCATAAATATGTATACATTATTTTTCTTCTTATCCAAGCTGCTGTGTATGTACTGGTTAAAACCGCTCAATCTTTTTTCTAAGTCCCGATGGGCGGGGGCGAGAGAGATAGTATTGTTAGAGAGAGAGAGCGAGAGAGAAAGATTGTTTTGGGTTTACATGTCAAATAGAGAGAGAGAGAGACAGAGAGAGTCAGACAGACAGACAGACTTAGATATGTATACATTTTTTTTCTTCTTATCCGAGATGTTGAGTGTACTCGTTAAAACAGCCTTAGTGAGTCGTTTATAGTAATAAGCCATCTGATCTGCATCTTCATTGTTTGAAAGATAAGACATATCGGGCTCAGCAGGAATCAAATAGCTCCATATACACTCAAAATAGAAGTAAAACAAAGATCAGGAATCGATACAATTAACTTACTCCACCCATCAAAGACACCAAAGGGAAAGAAACACAAACATGAAGCGACCAGACCATAATGGAAACCTAAACAACAAGCAACACTCAAGTGAGCAGTTCGGGACCATTCGTCCTCTGGTTCGAAGGCAATTCTGTTCGCCTGAAATAGGGGATATTGTCAACTTTCAAAAATTCACAAAGGGGATTAGGTTCTCCGTGTTAAAAAAACGAAGTGGATTTTGTCCTCCTTTACAAAATGAGCAATGGGATTTTGTCCCATATAACATTGGGAAAAATGCACAAAAAAGCATCCATGCTTTTATTTATTTTAATAGAAAATACATCACATTACATAAGCTTTACACTATAAGGCAATAAAAACAAATTGTTCTGCATGAGCCACATCATGAGAAAAGGTTCTTTAATGTACAGACAAGTAATAAAAGCTTCAAAGAGATTTAGCATATCTGAAACCTTGTCAAAACTCTGGCAAAAACAGAAATCTGAGCCAATCTTGATCCATGCTTGATAAAACTCAGTTTGGCATGACATTAATCTTGCTCATAGATATGAAAAGTAGGGAAACATGAAAAATGGGTTTATTTGTTGGTACCAAAATACAACTTTCTCTATTAAGAGGAATGGGTAAATCTTCAGGGGAGGCAACTCTTGCAAAAATATTCTGTCTCCCATGTCAATAGGGGTCAACTCTTAAAGGAAAGAATTTGCTCCTGAGGAGCAAATTCTTTCCTTTAAGAGTAGACCCCCTTTTCATTGGGACAGGGCTTATAGAAAAGCGAAGAGGAAGTCCCGAAAGTTGTCTCCCTTTGATATATGGCGGAAAAATCTGCCTGGTGTTTCCATTTCCCTCAAGACCAGCTAAAATTAAGGCTTATTCTTCTTTTGCCATCATATTTACAAGGTTTCTGTTATTCTTTCTTTTTTTTCTACTCCTTGTGTCCTCTAGTAAGAAAAGAATCTTTGGGACTGTTCAAAAGTGGTCTTTAAGGCTGTCCCAAAGGCGGTGTGAATACAGAAATTTTACTACATTTAAGAAACATGAATGTTTTCTAGAACAGAATAAAATGATGCTCCTTTTATTGTGACAAGGCTCATGTTAGATATATATTATATACTTTGATATCAAGATAATATAAATAAGGTGTCCCATGGGAAAACCACTATTCACAGAAATGTTAAATTTTACAGCTTTGTGGGATTTAACAGCCCAGTCAACATAATTCAGGGTCATATTGAGCTGGTTAGTTTACCTAACCACTCCTTTTTTCTGGCAGGCTTATAAATAAATGATTAACCAGTACAGACACAAACTGACAGCTGTCATCTTGAATCAGCGGAAGGGAGAGAATGAGCATTATCAATCTCCATGAATGAAAGTTGTCTATCCGGCAGGTATCGAACCCAAGCCTCCTGATCACCAGTCAGATGTGCCTCCAACCGAGCTACCAAGGCCAGATTTTACAGTATAATACATGTAAACATCGGAGCTGAAATCAACCGTGTCAGATTTGACAGTGTCGAACTTGATAGCCTTGGAATTCCCATGAGCAGTCTCATTTACATGAAGATAGTATAAATAATGATTTCAAAGAATGATAGGCAATTTCTGTGCATGATTTCAACATGATTAAAGAATGTAAAATTAAAATTAGAATGTAACAGTATTGGTCAATGACACAAAAAAAAAACCTTCCTACTGTTTCATATTTTCACCCTTATCCTGCAGTTCACGACAACCCGTATCTTTGCAAGCAGTGTAGATCCAGATCAGATGGCTTCTGAAGAAGCCATCTGATCAGGCTCTACACTGTTGGTCATGCAGTCCATGAACTGAATGCATATACACCTCAACCTCTTTAAAACACTATTATTGGGGCCCAAAGCAGAAACCGTGATAGTTAAACAACCGTGTTATATCCAAACAAAAATGTATATTTACATTTCCAGTGTAAAGTCTAATGTAAACCTATAGAAAATTATTGCGTTCATACGTCCATGAACGCATCGAATCACATGATTTTCAGTGACGTTAAGTGACGTCATTCTAAACCATTGTTCTCTACGGGCGTTGATGACGTCAACGCTGTTCCGCTCTTTGTAGAAAAACAGCGTGTAAATGTTTTTTTCAGCTTTAAAAGTTTGCCCTACAAGCATTAATTCGCCCAGTGATGAGGGGCAAATAATGTAAATATAAAAAACTTAATTTTTCTGCTTTTCATGAAAGTATGAACGGCAGTGGGTCGCTAGCAAAGTTTACATGAACCCCTTTGGGGTTCATTTACTTTGCACGCGATCCATTGCGTTCATACTTCAATGAACTGCAGAAAAATAAATTTCATTTCTTAAATAAATTATGTAGAAAAATGACCATTTATGGTCATTTTTCTATATAATCTATACATTTTTGGGATCGATCTGGAAACCGTGTTATATCCAAAACCGTGTAATAATGAACCGTGTTATAACGAGGTTGTGGTGCACTATAATTATGAAGTAATTTGATGGGCGGGTTTGGCTAAATTAATTTATTCAACAGGATAAGGGTCAATGCACTCAACCCATTTCAGAGGGGAAACCACAAGACTGAACATTAGCAAACAGTGTAGGCCCATATCAGACAACGCACAATGTGGTGTCTAATCAGGGTCTTCACTGTCTGCAAAAAATGTCAGCTATTTCTAAAATATAACTCAACCCGGCACTCCTAAAGTTCAAAATGTACTCTGCTCTATATGTAAGGCAGAAGGTTCCATTCAGTATAAAATGGGTCAATGTAGTAAATTAGTCCCTATATATCCCCAACTTTAGCTGCAGAAGAGAAATACGTCTTATCAGAGTAACAGAAGAGAAATTACTCTGTCACAGAAGAAGACAAACAAATACTCTGTCACAGAAGAAGACAAACAACAGTGGAAGAAGAATATGCTTGGTGTCAGTGACAAGCGCACGACAAAACCTACAATAAGACATGTGCGCCCAGGGAAGACTCAGATCAGCCTGTGCATCCGCCCAGTCTGATCAGTCTTCACTGTGCGCTCTGAGGAAAACTAAAGGCCCATTGTTTTTTCATGTAGCAAGAGAAGTCTCTGGTTAGACTATATGGATGTGCAGGCTGATCTGAGTCTTCGATGGGTGCAAATGTCTTATTGTAGGTTTTGTCGTGCGCTGGCTCATATGTATGTGAGTAGCAAAGCATATACAGTGATATTATGCTAACAAGTCCAGCTAAAATTAAGACTAATTCTGCTTTTAAAAACATCTTCAGAAGGTTTCAGTTATTCTTTCTTTGGTTTTCTACACTCAGCACCCTCTAGAAAGGGACCACCTTTGGGACTGTTCAAAAGTGGTCTTGAAAAACCACAAAGGTGGTCTATATATAGGAATTTTACTGTATATAGTGAAGTTATATAAAACCACAAAGGAGAAATGTGGCGCATTATTTTTTCGACCATTTAGACTTGTAAGAAGTAGAACTACCTACAAAGGAAAACAATACTCTTTACTTACACTGATCATCTCTTAACCCTTGTCCTGCTGAATATTTAAATATGTCACACCCACTACTGATTATCAGCCAATCAGATTGCTTGATGCAAATTATTGCAACAAATTCATAAACTGGATGGCAAACAATGAAGATCCTGATCAGATGGCTTCTGAAGAAGCCATCTGATCTGGATCTACATTGTTTCAAAGATAAGGCATATCCGGGCTCAGCAGGACAAGGGTTAAAGCTCAATGCAAAATTGAAGCAGATGACATGCTAAATTTTGTTTTCTTACTTTCTGATGACAAAAATAACTTTTGTCTGTCTTGCCTTATTTTTTTTTCTGCAAAATGAGAAAACAAAAATCTGATGCATCATCTGCTTTAGTTTTGATTGATACTTGATGGGTCCTCGGTTTAAAGACTCATCCGATCTAAACAGGTAGCATTCTGACAACATGCATTGTTTGGGGGTGGGGGATGAATAAATGCATTTTTTCAATGAATGAACATGATCCAATAAAATCAAACTTGGAAAAAGAAATTATAAAAGTACAATCGTCATGGCAGAAGTTTTGCAGCAAACTTTAGCTACAACATAATTATGCCTTCATCAGTTGGAACATACCTTCTTTAATATTTCCTTACTATTTGGACAGCTGAACTCCCTACAACATTTGTTCTTAATTTGAACAAGCACAATTTACTGCATGGGGCCAGTTGTTCAAAGCATCGTAAGCTTAACGAGCTCGTTAGTGGTGATATTGTTAAGTAATCTAGCAAGTATAATACCGAACATTTTGATATTCTTGCTGAAAAAAAGGTGACCAGCTTTTGCATTTGCAAAAACTGCACACATTTTTTCAGCAAAGAATCAACTAATGACGTTTTTAGTTTTGAACAACTGGGACCAGTTATTCAAAACAAACGACATTGTTAGTTAACGATTCGTTTAAACTTTGATCATTCAATATGGAAAATAAACTATTATTTTTGCTGAGAAAAGGAGAGCAGCTTTTGCAAATGCAATAGATGCTCACATTTTTCAGCAAAAATGCCAAAATTTTTTATATCATACTTCCTAGAACGGTTAACAATATGACCACTAATGAGCTCGCTAAGCTAACAATGCTTTGAAAAACTGGCCCCCAGCCTCAGATGTTGTGTCTTAAAGTAGCTGGATGGGTGGCAAACAGTGTAGACCCTGATGAGATGCCCATTTTTAGGGGCATCTCATCTGGGTCTACACTATTTGCTCAGGCATGTCTGTCTGAATACAAGTGGTAACTATGTTGAAGGCATAATTATAGTGTTCCTTTAAAAGTATATTCTGAATGACAATAATACTTTTATGAACACAAATTTCAGTCAATTTCATGGGAATGTAAACAACAGATATTTCTACTTGTCTAACAAACACAAAACATAAAGATTGTCACTAAATTACACAGGAAATTGTAGTCCCATCTCAAAATGTAACTCGACAAACTAAAGTTCTACAAAAAGTTGAATGGTTAAATGGGTAGAATAGAATGTCTTAATGGTAAATTGAACCTTCACTACTTTTTTGACACATTTTTTAATTTTCAACTCTTGAAGTGCCAATCAACCTAGATGATGACATTTTTTTTCAAGTTTTTTTTTGTTTGGAGTTTAATAATGGCCCAGTCAACACAAGTACGGCTTACCAAGCCGGCCAGTTCAGCTAACCACGCTTTTCCTGGGCAGGCTTATACATAAGCTATTAACCAGTACCATACACATTCTTTTGCCAGAACTAGAAACTGATCTTGAATCAGCAAAAGGGCGAGAATGACCCTAGATAAGCCACGATTTTTTTTTTAAGAAAATAAGATTTGATGTAAATTTGAATTGTCTGCTAAGCGGATGATTCACATCTAATATCAAGCCTTATTTTCCCAGAAATAAATATATATTGAAAATGTTGTCTGTTCAGTTGTAACTGGAGCTTTAAGGCTTAAAAATTGTCAAAATTTTGGGACAAAATTTATCAAGGTTTCCTTCAGAATTTCCATATACTAATACATAACTGTGAACTACATAAATTCAGTTCTAAACACCATTTTCATCTTAATCTAAGCTTGTCATATTATAAAAACATAAAAACAAAGACAATTCCATTTGATTCCAATAATAAAATAAGTTTGTTTACTTACAACTTAAAAGGATGTACAATGCATATTTCATTTGGTTTCCCATCTCTTAGCAAGATACAATCTTACACTCTGGGAAAGGCATAATACCTCTTCTTTGAGAAATGAAAAATGCACTTCTTTCCTGCTATCATGGGCTCTCTTATAAGTATGAACTTACACAGTCCCTTCTTGAACTGCAATATCAACTCACCCTTAAATGAAGTACATAGCTTTGACCTTGAGATGTGAAGTCTACTTCTGAAATATACTAATGGCATTATTTCAATACAGACATGACTTTGAAGCCAATAATAATTTGAAGCTGCAAGCCAAGACCCTTAAAATACCATTTTTTAAAAATATCAACAATCTTTTTTCATTTAACATCAAGCACTATCAAACTAATGAAATGGTTTTCAAAAGCAGCTACATTCCCAGTACCACAGAAACTACTGTCTCGTAAATTTTACATCTAACTTCAGATGAGACTGAGCAACAAGGACAATTATTAACCCTTATCTTGCTGAATATTCATTTAAGCCACACCCATTTCTGTCTATCAACCAATCAAATTACTTGATGTAATTTATTGCTACAAATTCATAAACTGAATGCCAAACAGTGTAGATCCTGATCAGATGGCTTCTTCAGAAGCCATCTGATCTGGATCTACACTGTTTGCAAAGATAGGGGTTGTCGTGAACACAAGATAAGGGTTAAGGGCTGTTTTTCAGTATTTTAGGTCATGTATTTTTCCTTTTGGATTTTACAACATATTTCACATATACTGAGCCAACTGTTAATCAGTGGTGCGAACACATATTGAGGGTACTTGTTAGAACTACCTTGACGAGGTGTTAAAACTGTCTCTACTAGTAATTGTAGTAATTGTTAACTCCTTTTCTCTTAAAAATAATTCAATTTTAAGTGTATGAGGAGATTCTATGTGTTCAACAAGGTCACAATAAAACCTTGAGGACAGAATAAGATGCTACTCGGATCAGCCAGTTCTTTAAAACATCAACCAATGACCGTAATGGCGTTGTAACAGAAAAGCTCAGGTAAGAATTTAAGAATCTGATATGGGGTTCTGTTGTAGATGAGCGTTTCCAACCCGACGGATGACTGTGCTGAGTGGAACCGAGGCTATGCCGAGGTTCCGCTCAGCACGGTCATCCCGAGGGTTGGAAACGCCCATCTATAACAGAACCCCATATCGGATTCTTTTTCTTGCACAATACCTCTGGTTAGTTTTCACAGCTCGCACATGTATATTGTTTACAAAATAAAAGTAGTGCGGAAGTAGTTCCGGCAGTTGAATAGAATTGAAGCGTATTTATGTTAGTTGCCTGGGTCGGAACACCAGGATCAGAACATAAATTTCTATCCCAAGGTAAAATCACGGATTTCCTTGTCTGGTGTGCAAGAATGTCCTTTCTGTCCACACCATATAAACCCTGGCGCAGGAAACCCTGTCCTTGAGGTTTCTGAAGATATAAACCAGTCTGCTCAGCTACACAGGCGAGAAGAATCTTAACCCATTGTATACTAATGGACTCTTCCATTGCTATATTTTGGACAAATCCATTAGTCATTTACGGAGTGTCAGGACTGGTTTTTATTCTATTTTTGATGGAAAATTCTGTTATAGTTCGCACAATATGACCCGAGACGAACCTTTATGCATGGAATAAATTTGTCAATGTTATCGCCTAATACGTCGGCTTTCGTAAACTTCTTGTGAATTTTCGGCATCACGTGAATTGCGACCCATTTACCGACCTCTATGTATTGAATAACAATATCGCCATTTACGGGAGACGGCGAAGATAAATACATGCAATCAGTCGGGTGTGAAAGTATGTTAATAGAGTTCACCAGTCTCAGGTCAATTTGTTCAAACTATAGCAAATAGTGCAGGCCCTGATCAGACGCCACGTTCTGTGGCGTCTGATCTGGGCCTGCACTATTTGCCAAGGTAGCCCTTTAGGGGTTTCCCCCGCATACTCTGGGTTAAAATCTTAAATATAGAAACTATAGGTATTGTACTGTTCAACAAGAGAACACAAAGCTACTGGTCATACTGTGTGTATGGGCAGGCTGATCTGCGCCTTTGTTGTGTGCAAATGCCCTAAACCAGGCCCCAAGTTTATAACAAGAATTCCGCCGAAGGCTATGTCACGCCTGCGGGGGCGCAAAGTCATCGAAGCATGACATGTAGGTCAAGGTCAACGTTAGATGCTTGCACAAAAGATTCCTTTCTCAAATGCAAGCTTGTACTAAGTATCATTAATGAAGCTCTAATAATTCTTGAGAAATGAACTTAACCATTAGGGGGAACACTAGGGTGGTCGCAATATTTTACAAAGTCAGTGAACCATGAAATTTAGATCAAGGTCAAATATGGATGCTTGCGTTTAAGTTGCCATCCCCAGATTGAAGTTTGCACAAAGTATCATTAATGAAGCTCTTATAGTTGAGAAATAAACTTGACCATTAGGGTGAACGCTAGGGTGGTCGCAATATTTTACAAAGTCAGTGAACCATGAAATATAGGTCAATGTCAAATATGGATGCTTGCATTTAAGTTACCATCCCCAGATACAAGTTTGTACCAAGTATCATTAATAAAGCTCTTAAAGTTCTTGAGAAATAAACTTGACCATTAGGGTGAACGCTAGGGTGGTCGCAATATTTTACAAAGTCAGTGAACCATGAAATGTAGGTCAAGGTAAAATATGGATGCTTGCATGTAAGTTGTCATCCCCAGATACAAGTTTGTACCAAGTATCATTGATGAAGCTCTTATAGTTCTTGAGAAATAAACTTGACCATTAGGGTGAACGCTAGGGTGGTCGCAAATGTTGACGCCTTGACGAACCGAACGGACGGACGAATGGACGGAAAACCGGGCGCCTATATCGCACAAAAAAAATTGAACGTGCTCAACTCAACTGAGCATGAAATTTGTAGAGCTTGTGTGTGTGTGTGAATTCGGGTTTAATGTCGCTTTCAACAATTTTTCAGTCATATCACAACGGTGTCTGGTTGCGACAGGGAGCTGAATGCTCACTTTTATAGTGCTGCCTCACTGAAGTATCATGTCCAAGACACATTACATGATACCACACCCAGTGACATTATCCTGACACTGGGTCTACCAGTCCTAGCTCTACCCCGTAAATCTGAGTGCCAAGCGAGGAGCAGCTAATACCAATCTGAACGATTTTGGTATGTCGTGGCCCGGGATCGAAACTCGTGACCTCCCGTTCCCTGGAGCAGACACTCTACCAACTTAGCTATCAGGGCTGGTTGGTAGAGCTGGTAAAAATTGAGATACAAATAAGTTGAGCAATTTTCCTTTTCTCAGTTAACAGAGAATGTTATTTGTCCTGCTCATAAATTTGAAAATGCCAACAATTGTTGGCATTTTCAAATTCATGAGCAAGACAAATTTGTTGGCATTTTCATTCATGAGCAGGACAAATTTCATACTCACTTGAGTTGAGCATGAAATTTTTTTTATAACCTTGGGGCCAGATTTTATTTACTTTAAGTGTGGACCTCTTTTCTGGAGGGAACTGGAAGTCATGAAAGATTTCTTGCTTGTGTAACATGGTGCAAAATACGGTGGGGTGTAACTATTCACCTGAAAAGAAGATTTTTGCATGACTGCTCTCCTTAAGATTTTCCTGTAACCTAGTTTTTATTATGACTAACAGAATAAAATTAGCTCAAGAAAACTACCAATAAACTCATGTGGGATGAAAAATGTCTTCTCAATTTGCATAGCTGATCAGGTTTCACTAGGTCCATGCAAACAGAGAAGGTTGTGCTCATACTGCCCAGTAGTACAAGAAAATCATTTTCTGCTGGTTGTCATGGCATTTTGTTGGAATTGAAACTGGCCCAAATTTAACACTGGCCATTACTTATACTAGTTTATCATATGACGTCGCGTCTGAGAGTGTATTAACGCCATGTAATATATTCGATAATCCACTAGTGGATTAAATATGCAAATTAGCTAGATATGTCCAGTAATGTTACATGTACGACGTCCTTAACGACGTCGCGTTTACTAATGGCGTAATATTGACATTTTTGTTAAACAATCGTGAATAAAATGCGTTTTAAATGTCATATGATAAATAGAATCTTGCATTCGTGCTCATGTATTATTGAATTTATTAAACTCGTTGAGGAAAAGGGATAAAATGCTAGGCAAAGCCTCGCATTTTATCCCTTTTCCTCAACTTGTTTAATAAATTCAATAATACACGATCACTCATGTAAGATCCTCTATAACATGAAGAGCAAAATACATGTATGTCACAAGTGTGTTGAAAATTGCTGGCTTTTCTTAACCCTTTTTTTACCAAATGGAATCTTCCTTCTAATATACAGCAGGAGTCCATTTCAAAATTTAGGGGTGTCAAGTGGTGCTTTCTTCAAAATTTGTTCGGAAAATGGCTTAACTTTTTGCAAACAGTGTAGGCTCTGATCAGACGCCCCATTCTGGGGCGTCTGATCTGGGCCTGCATTGTTTGCCAAGGTACCCCTTTACGGGTTTCTGATACTGAATGGGTTAATACAAAAAAATTAAGGTCCTAATGATTTTGATTCTTGATACATTGATTTATAACCGTAAAGAAGCATAAAAATCTCTACTGCACCTAGCTGTGCAGTCTGATCTATGTGTCCAGGTTATGAAGCAATTTTTTAATGCCGCAGCTCATTTACACACCTATAACGTTTCATGTGCAGTATTTGTACTCCTAGGCTCGTCACTTCAACCCTACATCTGCAGGTCTGATTGTAGCAGTACTTTTGATACATTTTTGTGTTTTAAGGGGAATGGAATCACATGGTAGATTTTTCTGCCATTTTTCAAGTGGAGACAACTTTCGGGACTTCTTGTTCGCTTTTCTATAAGCCCTGACCAACTGAAAATGGGGTCTTTGTTTGTTTGATTTGAGGTTTAACGTCCCCGTCAAAACTGTAAAGGTCATTTTGGAGACGTTGCTTCCAATTTTGTGGGACTTTTACCCGACATTGAGATGAAATGACATCTCAAGCCCTGCCACCCAATGAAACCAATAGGGTTTATAAACATGCACGGGCCGACTCGCACCACTTTGCCTGGGCAGGCTTAGATCCTCTAAGCGGTTTACCAGTACTCTTGTGCGGGTCGGTTTCAGCTCTGCGTGGGAACATCATGCAGCCCATCTTTTTCTTCAAGCCCCGATGGGCGGGGGCCGATAATAGGGTCTACTCTTAAAGGAAAGAATTTGCTCCTCAGGAGCAAACCTTTAAGAGTAGACCCCTATTGAATTGGAATACAAAAATACTTTTGCAGGAGTTACCTCCCCTGAAGGTGTTCCCATTCCCTTTAACGGGGATGAATACACTTTCAAAGAAAATCTTTTCAAACCAGACTGATTTGCTGCTCATGTCAGTGGGGTTCGGGGCCTTTAAGGATATTCTCTCTCATAGCCCCTGTGGAGCAACTTCTTTCATTTTAGAGTAAACCCATTTTTAAATGGGGCAAGGTGGTGAGAAAATGAATAGAAAGCCATGAAAACTATCTCCACTTAACAACAAAGCTGAAAAAATACATGGAAAATGCATCCATCCCCCTTAAAAGTGATGATAACAAAATATGCATATAATCTTTTCAATCTATTTTAACCCATTATAGGTGGGAATCCCCAAAAAGGGTAGCCGGGCAAACAGCTCAGGCCCTGATCAGACGCCACATTATGCGGAATCTGATCTGGGCTGTCGCTTTTTGCTGACAGGATTTTCTGTCAAAAATGAAATAAAAAATGACAACATAGACCTGACACCCATTCAATTAAAAATGGACTTGTCTAACATACAGCAATGGTAAAGTCCACTAGTATACAATGGGTTAAATACCAGGAAGTTACTATTAATAAAAATCTGACATGGGTTGTGAAATTTCTGTATACAATGTAATTCTGAAGTAATATCATACAAAACAGATCCAATATTTAATTTCAGGATAAGTCATAAAAGAACTTAAGTTACTTTATTATGAAACAGATATAATACACTGTCTTTCCTGCCTCCTAACTCTCATAATGTTTTGACACATTACAACCTCTCTGTAACTCTACCGCTAGGATCCACTCCAAGCATTTGTGTTCATCTTTTTATTTTTGTTCGGTACAGCCCATATAATCTATAGTTTTGTTTGAATAGATTTTTAGGAATCTACCTATGAGGAACTAAAACACCTCAGTGTCAAAAATATTTTGTCTCCCCATTTTAAGGGGTCAATTCCTACATGAGCAGATTCTTTCTAGGAGGTCACAAAAGCTGTCTCTCTTGTAAACCCTTTTTGTACCAAATGGAATCTTCCTCCTTATATATAGCAGGAGTTCATTTCAAAATTTAGGGGTGTCAGGTTGTGTTTTCATCAAAATTTATTTGGAAAATGACTGAACTTTTAGCAAACAGTGGAGGCCCTGATCAGACGCCGCGTTCAGCGGCGTCTGATCTGGGCCTGCACTGTTTGCCAGGGTACCCGTTTTGGGGTTTCTGGTACTAAATGGGTTAAAAAGGTGATCTCAGATCTGCTCTTTAGACAGAGTTACACAGAGGTTTGTGTTTAGACATTACTAGTAATACTCCCAGTTCCAGAGAAGCAGAAGGATAGTAGAGGGATAATTGTCCTTATTTCTTGTCAGAAATGAATGATGTGGGTACTTGTCTGAATCACCTCATCCTAACAAATACCCACAACATATGTAATGTTTCAACAGAGAACTAAAGAAAATTAGCCTTTAATTATCCTCTGGACCTATGGACACTGCACTGTCTGAAATTCAACTTAATTCACTCTTGACAAAGGTTTAAGATCAGGAGACTATTTGATGAGAAGTATGTGATGATTTTACAAATTACACTAGAAAATGTAAGTTGCTGGTACACCCTAGTCCTCTCGCTACACCCTAGTCCTCTCAACAAGATACTTCTTCATTCTGGTAGCAAAATCCATCTTTTGTGTGTGTGTGTTTTTTTTCAAGAACGCCAACCTTTTCCTATAGATCTTAACATAACACATTCATACCTTAAAATTTCTAATATACACTTTGACTAACTGCACTAACATTTTTGCACTTCAAAGATTATTTGTATGTTCTTTTTTCACAAAACTGTCAGTATGTCTAATATCAACATTCAAAATTAACCTTTAAAGCAATTCATAGCCCCAGATAAGAGAGGCTATCCACATATAATATTTTTCTTATTTTTGCATGAAAACTTATGTTGCGGGTACTCATTAGAAGTGCCTCACCGAGGCACTTCTAATAAGTACCGACAACATGTTTTTGTGCAAAAATAATAAAAATGTAAGTACTTTTTGGACGAAAAAAGTGCCTTCTCTGGAACTATGATTAGCATGAAGCAAAACTAAACAGCTGATGAATTTTTTTTTTTTTTTCCTATTCCTTGAACACAGTAAACACTCAGATCAGCCTGCACTAATAATCTGAGTCTTTGCTGCATGCATTTGTCTGTTAACACATCAGACTGCCTAGCAGACAATACACATGAATTGTCAAGTATTTTCTGAAAAAAAAAAAAAAAAAAAATTCAAGTATCATCTGCTATAGGTCATAATGGATGCTTTAAGTGTTAACAAGTTTGTTAAGCCACTGGTGTTTTGTGCAACAGAACCCAAGACTGTACATGAAACAATGTCTAGACTAGGAGATGAATGTATGAAAATGTTGTCAGGATGAAAAATAATGGTAAACTAACTAGAACCTCTTTATGTCACCATTGTTGGGACTGAAAGCAGAAATTGTGTTTATAATTAAACCATGTTCTATCCAAACCCAACAGATAGATTATATAGAAAAATGACCATTTTTGTACATAATCTGTTACTTTGGAATCTATTTATTTTGGAATCCATCTTCAAACAGTGTTTATATGTTATAAAGAATAGTTGTGTTTTATGTCTCACTAACAGCTAAGGTCATATGGAGACGGGACCTAGGTTATAAGACTCATCGGAAAGTTTATAGAAGCCCAGAATCAAACCTACAACCCAAACAGTGTTATAAAGAGGTCAGAGGTTTTTGTGTATTTGACTTCCAACCACTATGGCCATGTCAAGCAGAAGTGTGATTTGAGATATGTTCATCCTGCCAAAAGCCCGAAAGCACTCTCTGTCTGTCTAAAGGTTTCAGTTACATGCTTCACCCATTTTGTACCAGAAACCCCAAAACAGGTAGAATGTGGTATCTGATCAGTGCCTTCACTGTTTGCAAAACGTTCAGCCAGTTTCCAAATAGAAAAACAAGTTGACACCCCTAAATTTTGAAATGGACTCCTGCTATATATAAGGAGGAAGATTCCATTTGGTACAAAAAGGGGTTAATGTCTCCAGATAAGGGGGAGTAACAAAAATAAATAACTCCAGACAATTTTCTAACATATATTGTGGGTACTTGTTAGAATCGCCTCATTGAGGCGATTCTAACAAGTACCCACAATATGTCTTAAATATAGAAGTTAGAAAAAATATTCCTTAATTATCCTCGGTAATCTTTGATATCTGGAGCTTAATGATGCTTTCCCTCAAGTGTCCAACGAAGATCATCGGACTTACTACTTGTCAGATTACTCGTCACTCGTCAGATTACTCGTTACTCGTCAGATTTTGTAAATTACAGTTTTGCCTGACAAAGCTCTGGTATTCCATTAAGTGCTACCAAGGTGAAATGACAACATTAAACAACAGACATAATTTCATCACATAATGATACACAAGCCGGGGCATAACAAAACCAACAATACCTTTGCAACCAAAGATGTTGCCTATGCATCTGTACAGTCTGGACAGAGGCCTAGCTTAAAGCTCTTCTGATATCACCCCACCCCCGCCCAGCAGCTTAGCTTATTACTCTTTCGATAGCCCACGGGCTATTAAAGGCTCATGCAAAACAGCAAAGACATATCAGAATGCATGGATTGGCAGGCTGATCTTCAGTCTTCACTTTTCCCATGAGCCTTCTCTAGTGTTTAGGCTATCCAGAGATCGGCAATGAAACAGACATAATGTGGAGATAATTTCCCTTACTCCTCCATTAAAATGAATGTTGTGGATACTTGACACTACTCGTTAGAATCGCCTTGGCAAGGCAATTCTAACAAGTACCCACAACATGTTTCTATCAAGAAAAAAGGAAACTTATCCCTTAATAATCCTTGTTAATCTCTGAATCTGGAGCTATGCATAGATCTGGGTCTTTGCTTGTTGGACAGATAGGTCTTGAAGGTTTTGTTCTGTCTCGGCTCAAATTTGAAATTTATCTCTCTTCAAGTAAAATAAAAACAAGCTCATTTGGCATCAGATACTGCTGAACCATAGCTACAAGTAAGGAGTACTGAGGATAAAGATGGGGATATTTTTCCTTCATTCTTGTTAGAAATGTATGTTGTGGGTACTTGTAAGAATTACCTCAATGAGGCAATTCTAACAAGTACCCACAACATATGTTTCTAACAAGTGCTGTTGACACTTGTTAGAATCGCCCCATGGAGGCAATCTTACTGTCAACATGTTGTGGGTACTACACCGAGTACCCACAAAATGTTTCAAAGAAATAAGAAAAATTATCCCATCATAATTATCCTTGTTAGTTCTCCTTACCTGAAGTTATATCTATCACTCTCCTAGTAAAATAAAGCAAGCTCATTTGGCATTAGATACTGCTCCACAGGTTGAAAATATGACAATTCTGGAATGATAACTCACATATCGAAGGTGGGATGTATGCCAGGATGTTATAGTAAACACAGCTCCATGTAAGACCAAATAGAGGATCTTACATGACTGTTCATGTATTATTGAATTTATTAAACAAGTTGAGGAAAAGGAATAAAATGTGAGGCTTTGCCAAGCATTTTATCCCTTTTCCTTGACAAGTTTAACAAATTCAATTACACATGAACACAAATGCAAGATTCTATTTTTCATATGACATTTAAAACATTTTATTCACAATTTTTGTAACGAAAATGTCAATATTCGGCCATTAGTAAACATGATGATGTTAACAATGCCATACATGTAATCTTATCTTTCTGATTTGAATATTTAATCCACTAGTGGATTAGCAAATTTATTACATGGCATTATTATGATCTGGGTCTGCACTGTTTGCTCAGGCCTGTCAGTCACAATACAAGGCTCATTATGGTAGCTGCATTCAAACATCTTGATATTTAGAAAGCAATAAAAAAACAAAGAAATCAGCTTAAAGTGAGTCACCACAAAAATTGTATCTTATTTCCACCCGAAGAGCAGTAACAGATATGGATTCATTTCTATTGTTTATACATCCACTGGATTTTATTTCCATGTAAGATCTTTATCAACTTCCTCATTTCATGACTGGTCCCTTCAATGTTTGGTCTTGACTGGCTCTCAATTTACACAGAACACATGACAGTCATGTGACCTATCACATGATCAAGCAAGAAAGTGGTCAGACAGTAGTGGTGTTTTGTACAACTATCTACATGTAATGCACATTCCCATGGCTTGTAGTCAGCATGTTCTGAAATTAAAAATATAAGTCCAATTGTAGATTTTTTCCATAATGGAATAATAATAACATGACTTATCACATTACGTCATTGATAAGCAGTGGATAACGCCGTGTAATAAAAATCGTATGACCACAAGTGTAATAACACTTTGAATGGGATAAAGTAAAGTCATGACAATGTCCATGTCAAGGTGCATTTTCTGCAGAAAAATTGTAAAACTCAAAGGCGATAAAATCCAATTTAAAGTGGTTACATGATTAACAGAATATTACACTTGTGGTCATTTCATATGAAATTTATGAAACTCGCCAAAGGCTCGTTTCATAAATATCATGAAATGACCACTCGTGTAAGATCCTCTATTTTCCAATATCATATTATATGATATTGGAAAGTCATGCACAATGTTGAGTGTGGTGTCCATATACCGGCAACCCTGATGAAGAGGGGAGACCCTCAAAAATTTGGTAGAGGGGAGATCTTCGAAAATTTGGTAAAGAGTTGAAGTAAAACAAGTGGTTAAAAATATAAGAAATATGATTGTTTAAAAGTATTATTGTTTACAAGAGGGCCCAGAGGGCCCTGAATCGCTCACCTGAGAATCAGTGTCTCTAGTACATTCTTGGCCTAAGGGCTATACTAGTTGAAGCTTCATACCAAATATCAAAGACCTGAGCCTTGTGGTTTCAGAGAAGAAGATTTTTAAATATTTTCCCTATATAAGCCTATGAAAAACCAAAGGGCCCCCGGGATGGGGGCATTTTTGGCCCCAGGGCTATAATTTGAACAATCTTGGTAGAGGTCGACTAGATGAAGCTTCACACCAAATATCAAAGATCTGAGCCTTGCTGTTTCAGAGAAGATTTTTAAAGATTTTCCCTGTATAAGCCTACGGTATGTAAAACCAAAGGCCCCCGGGACAGGGGAATTTTTGGCCCCAGGGCTATAATTTGAACAATCTTTGTAGAGGTCCACTAGGTGAAGCTTCACACCAAATATCAAAGACCTGGGCCTTGCGGTTTCAGAGAAGAAGATTTTCAAGATTTTCCCTATATAAGCCTGTGTAAACCCAAAGGCCCCCGGGGCAGGGGCATTTCTGGCCCAAGGGCCATTATTTGAACAATCTTGGTAGAGGTCAACTAGATGAAGCTTTACACCAAATATCAAAGATCTGAGCCTTGGGATTTCAGAGAAGAAGATTTTTGAAGATTTTCCCTGTATAAGCCTATGTAAAACCAAAGGCCCCTGGGGCGGGGCATTTTTGGCTCTAAGGCTATAATCTGAACAATCTTGGTAGAGGTCGACTAGGTGAAGCTTCATACCAAATATTAAAGACCTGGGCCTTTCGGTTTCAGAGAAGAAGATTTTAAAGATTTTCCCTATATAAGCCTATGTAAAACCAAAGGCCCCCGGTAAGGGGGGCATTTTTAGCCCCAAGGCTATAATTTGAACAATCTTGGTAGAGGTCCACTAGATGAAGCTTTACACCAAATATCAAAGATCTGAGCCTTGGGATTTCAGAGAAGAAGATTTTTGAAGATTTTCCCTGTATAAGCCTTTGTAAAACCAAAGGCCCCTGGGGCGGGGCATTTTTGGCCCTAAGGCTATAATCTGAACAATCTTGGTAGAGGTCGACTAGGTGAAGCTTCACACCAACTATCAAAGACCTGGGCCTTGTGGTTTCAGAGAAGAAGATTTTTTAAAGCCTGGGGGCTGGGGCGGGGGCATTTTTGGCCCCAGGGCTATAATTTGAACAATCTTGGTAGAGGTCCACCAGGTGAAGCTTCACACCCAATATCAAAGACCTGGGCCTTGTGGTTTCAGAGAAGAAGATTTTCCCTATATAAGCCTTTGTAAACCCAAAGGCCCCCGGGGCGGGGGCATTTCTGGCCCAAGGGCCATTATTTGAACAATCTTGGTAGAGGTCCACTAGATGAAGCTTCATACCAAATATCAAAGACCTTGGCCTTTCGGTTTCAGAGAAGATTTTTAAAGTTTTCATTTTAAAATCTATTTTTAGCTCCTGTGACCTAGATGTGCAATGGACCGGAACCATTTGAACAACTTTGAAAGGGGACCACCTAAGGATCATTCCTGTGAAGTTTGGTTAAAATCTGATCAGTGGTTTAGGAGCAGATGTCATTTGAAGAAAAAGTTTATGCACGCACACACAAACACGCACGAGGGACAAAAAGTGATCCCAAAAGCTCACCTCGTCACTACGTGACAGGTGAGCTAAAAAGTACCGGTATTTAAAAGCTATATTAACTGTAGGTATTTGGACAGACAGGCCTGAGCAAATAGTGCAGACCCAGATGAGATGTGGCATCTCATCAGGGTCTACACTGTTTGCCACTCATCTTGCTATTCTTAGATTCAACTTAGGGCAGGAAATTGTACTTGTTCAAATTTTTGAAGAAGTATGTAAGGAGTTGATGTGCCCGAATATTTAGGTTAAATACGATAAGCTGCATGAAAATTTCTCTTTGTGACGTAAGGAGGGATGAAGAAGTTTCATTTGAGATTGGCACAGAAGAGATATCATTTGCATATCAACAAGCATAGATCCAGATAAGGCGCTTTTTTTCATCAGAAAAGTACTTATGGTTCTTCTTCTTCTTTGCCAGCCTTGGTAGCTCAGTCGGATGCGCATCTGACTGATAATCAGGAGGACGTGGGTTCGATACCTGCCGGGGTCAGCAACATTCTTTCCTGGTGATTGATCATGAAATCTTTTCTACAGTCATTCTCGTCATTCCCCTGATTCAAGAAGGGCGGTTGTCAGTTTATGGCGAAAGGATCAGCTCTGTACTGGTTAACCGCTTACTTATAAGCCTGCTGAGGAAAAGTGTGGATAGTAATCTGACCGGCTTAAAAATGACTTAAAATAGTGTTGACTGGGCCATTAAACTCCAATACAAACAAACTTATAGTTCTCGAGATATGGACTCTTACAATAAGGGGAATGCTGGGGTTAATGGAATAGTTTACAAAGTCAATGAAGCATTTAATGTAGGTCAGGGTAAAATATGGATGCTTGCATTAAAGTTGCCATCTGAAGATGGAAGTTAGTATGAAGCATCATTAACAAAGCTCTTATAGTTCTTGAGAAATGGATTCTTAAATTAAGATCAACGCTAGGGTGAATGCACATGTTGATGGCTTGGCAAATAAACATACTGAAAACCACTCTTATATCAAGCCAAAAAGGTAAACAAAATCATGTGAATTCACCTGTAAAACAAACATGGTGTACTTTAGTCCACTGGCCACTCGTTATTATGCATGTTTTTTTTTTCTTTGTTTTTTTTTTTTTTCTTTTATGGCAGAATTAAATTCTTTTTAGTTTTGTCTGCTTATACAATGTACAAAGGGAAAAACTACCAAACTCTTTATTAAGGATGCTCACTCATACAACAAAATATATATAGATACAACTACTTTTATTTATCTCCTTTTTCACATAGTTAATAAAGCATTATTTCAATAAGGCTGTGTTTTGTTGTCTAACTTTCAGTCTCTACAATATCTGGCAGTATATGGACACCGAGAAGATTCAGGTTGAAGGGGGGACGCAGTGACAGCATATAACCTCGCTCGCACGAAAACGGGCACCAAATTATTAATTTGTTTGCACTCAAAATATTGTGCAGTCCAATTTTGAATTTTGAGTATTCCAAAATATGCGCACACTCCAAATGTGTGCTCCAAGATTTTGTAACATTCCAAAAATTGCGCACTTCCTATAGTACGCTCCAAATTTTGTAACAGAGTATTCCAAATATTGCGTACATCCTGTTTGTACGCTCCACAATTTTTAAACATTCCAAATATTGTGCACATCCTGTTTGTACGCTCCAAATTTTGTAACAATCCAAATATTGCGCACATCCTATTTGTACGCTCCAAGTATTCCAAATATTGCATACATCTTGTTTGTATGCTTTACAATTTTTTAGCATTCTAAATATTGCGCACATCCTGACTGTACGCTCCAAATTATGTAACAATCCAGATATTGCGCACATCCTATTTGTATGTTCCACTCTATCCCAACTCTTGTGCACTCCAATTTATGCACTCCAACTAATCTTGACAGTGAGCACTCCGTAATGTGCACTCCAAAATGCATTCCATGACACGCATTCCATACCATCTTCTGCATTATGCAATGCATACTATGTAATCCATCCCATATTACATATATTCAAATAGCCCCGGCTGCACGTGCGAACCTTACTTATGACTTGCAATTTAGAAATTTTTTAGTATGACCCTGGGGGGAACACATCCTCAGGCTATGGCGAACCATATCCATGAAGGAGACGCCACCCAGCGCACCAAATAAATGGGATTATCATTTAGTTGATAATCCCTATTATGACAGAACTTTGGTTTATTCATATCATCTGAAGGAGCAGTGACCTTGAGATTTGGAGTACCGTAATGATCCGGCTATAAGACGGGTTTTTTTACCGCCAGAATACCCCCTAATTTTTACACCCGTCTTATAACCGAGATCTCGGGCATCCTTGAAATTTTCCGCAAAGAACGGAAGGAAAATCATGTGCGGTAAGTACATGTGTATACCTGTTGCGTAACTATGGGTCTGTGAAGTGATGAGCGGAAGCGTGATTCCAAATAAATAATAATAAACATCGGTAAAAGAAACCAAAAGATCGTGAAGAACAGTTATAATTCAAGCCTAAAGTTTTTTTATCATAATTGGATTAATTCCCATGCGTTTTCAATGGATACATTCCCCGGAAGGTGCCCTGGAACGTAATTAGCACGCGCGAATTTTCATTGGTTTATTATGAGTTCATAAATATTAATGAGGCGAAAGTTTCACTCCATTTGCATAAGAAAATAAGTTGATGATGCCTTACAGTTTTTTTTTATTATTGTTATTATATTTTTCCATAAAAGCCCAATGCAGCAAAATAAATCTCCGGTCTATCTATCTATCTACAGATACTGCGTCGGTCACATTTTGACCATTACCGCAGGTGTATATTAAACATTATGGATGCACAGGCTATTCTGCCTCTTCCTATATCATTCTTGATTAGCAATGACCTGTTTTTTTAATCTCTTTAATCTCTTATATAAACACACCAATTATCCAATAACTCCCTGCAGAGTAATCACCTTATTAACTGTCCGATAATGTTTACACGCGTCAGCACTTCACCACAGGTGTAAATCTGTCAACCGCATAGATATTTTACTGCCGTAAATACTAGAATGGTCGGGCGGCGAAATATTTCTAAAGGAAAATTGTCTTGTCAGGAAATTTGGGCCATCGGGTGGAAGACCGGGAGATAGGGTTTGAAATCCTGTTATTTCGATGAAATCGGGAGATATCAAATGTATGCCGACGCACATGTATTAAACTGTAGAAAATGCCAGTTATGCGTAGTTGCTTCCCTTAGTTACTGTCAATCATTTTACTGTCCTTCCTTCATTGGTTTATGACAATGAGTTCATGAATATTAATGAGGCGAAAGTTGTAACGTTAATAAACTCAAATTTCAGACACAAAAATAAGTGATTACAGATTCTAGGTAAGAAAATTTATTCAGGGACTTGCTAGGTACCTACAACTATCTGTTTATCATTGAAGTCGGTCTAATATAAATTTTATTTTAGTAAAGTCGTCATTGTCAGTAGATTTCGCGACCGCAAAACACCGAGCGAAATTGATCAACCAGTGTCTCACTCTGAAATGTTCGGCACTTTCTACATCTGCGCAACCCTCGTCAGATTGTTAGAATTTATACCCGTCTTATAGCCGAGACTAAGCAAAAATCACCCAAAGAATAGCAAAAAAATACCCCCCGTCTTATAGCCAAATCGTCTTATAGCCGGATCATTACGGTAAGTGCCACAGAGGCTTGGAAACAGATGTAGAACAATACAAAACTTTATGTGTTTGTTGGTGTGTTTTGAGTGGCAGTATCTTGGTTGTTGTTTGTTTTTGTTTTTTTGTTTGTTTTTTTTTTTCATTTAAATGACAACACTTTGTGACACTGTGACAAGGACTCAATGCTTCTAGTGAATGTGCATTATCAATCCCAACTCTACTGTGAAGACAGATTTACTGTCAGAACATGACTGAAAAAGCTTTCTGTCAATTGGTACCCATACAGCCCATAGTAAACTCTGTGTACATGTGCGGCCTGAGACATCACTTGGCATATGTTAAAACGCACATTTTTGCATTACATGATACATATTATTTACTTATGTCAAACACAAATGTATCAATATTCACATTTTTAAGCTGGAATCATCAGACTTTAAGTTCTGTTTATGACCACCAAGCAATGGCACAGCTGGTTAAGAACTTGACAATCCACTGAAGAGAATTGATAGACTTGTCTAGGTGCTGTGCCATTTAAAAAACAAGAGGGCCATGATGGCCCTGGATCGCTCACCTGATCCATAGTGTAACAAGTGGGCCCCAGAGAGGGCCATTATTGGCCCCAGGGCTTTAATGTGCGTAATGTTGAGGGAGGTCTTAAAGGTGAAGCTTCATACCAAACATCAACAAAGGCTATAATTTGAACAATCTTGGCAAAGGTCCACTAGATGAAGCTACACATCAAATATCAAAGACCTGAGCCTTGCGGTTTCAGAGAAGAAGATTTTTTTTAAAGATATTCCCTACATAAGCCTTTGCAAAACCAAATGGCCCCGGGGCTATATAAATCTATGTAAAACCAAAGGGCTCCGGGGTGGGGGCATTTGTGGCCCCAGGGCTATACCTTGAACAATCTTGGTAGAGGTCCACTAGATAAGGCTCCATACCAAATATTAAAGGCCTGGGCCTTGCAGTTTCAGAGAAGAAGATTTTTAAAGATTTCCCTATATAAGTCTATGTAAAACCAAAGAGCCCCAGAGCGGGGACATTTTTGGTCTCAGTGCTATAATTTGAATAATATTGATAGAGGTCCACTAGATGCAGCTTTATACCAACTATCAAAGACCCAGGCCTTGTGGTTTCAGAGAAGAAGACTTTTAAAGATTTTCCCTATATAAGTCTATGTAAAACCATAGGGCCCCGGGGCGGGGGCATTTTTGGCCCCAGGGCTATAATTTGAACAATCTTGGTAGAAGTCCATTAGATGAAGCTTCATACCAAATATCAAAGTCCTGGGCCGTGCGGTTTCAGAAAAGAAGATTTTTAAAGATTTTCCCTATATAAGTCTATGTAAAACCAAAGGGCCCCAGAGCGGGGACATTTTTGGCCCAAGGGCTTTAATTTGAACAATCTTAGTAGAGGTCTATTAGATGAAGCTTCATACCAAATATCTACATGTATGCCTATGTAAAACCAAAGGGCCCCGGGGCGGTCGCATTTTTTGCCCCAGCACTATAATTTGAACAATCTTGGTAGGGGTCCACTTGATGAAGCTTCATACCAAATATCAAAGTCCTGGGCCTTGTGGTTTCAGAGAAGAAGATTTTTAAAGAGTTTCCCTATATAAGCCTATGTAACTCAAAGGGCCCCGGGGCGGGGGCATTTTTGGCCCCAGCACTATAATTTGAACAATCTTGGTAGGGATCCACTAGATGAAACTTCGTACCAAATATCAAAGACCTGGGCCTTATGGTTTCAGGGAAGAAGATTTTTTAAGTTTTCATTAAAAAAATCTATTTTTGGCCCCTGTGACCTTGATGTGCAGCAGACCAGAACCATTTGAACAACTCTAAAAGGGGTCCACCTAAGGATCATTTCTGTGAAGTTTGGTCAAAATCTGATCAGTGGTTTAGGAGGAGATGTAGTTTGAAGAAATTGTTTACGCACGGATGACAGACAAAAAGTGATCCTAATATAAAACACAAGAGGGCCATGATGGCCCTGGATCGCTCACCTGATCCATAGAGTAACAAATGGGACCCGGGGAGGGCCATTATTAACCCCAGGGCTATAATGTGCATAATGTTCAGAGACGTCTAAAAAGGTGAAGCTTCATACCAAATATCAACAAAGGCTATAATTTGAACAATCTTGGCAAAGGTCCACTAGATATGCTACATACCAAATATCAAAGACCTGGGCCTTGCGGTTTCAGAGAAGAAGATTTTTATTAAAGATATTCCCTACATAAGCCTATATAAAACCAAATGGCTCCAGGGCGGGGGTATTTTTGGCCTCAGGGCTATAATTTAAACCATCTTGATAGAGTTCCACTAGAGGAAGCTTCATACCAAATATCAAAGACCATGGCCTTGCTGTTTCAGAAGAAGATTTTTAAGGAATATCTCTATATAAGTCTATGTAAAACCAAAGGGCCCCAGGTCGGGGGCAGTTTTAGCCCTAGCACTATAATTTGAACAATCTTGGTAGGGGTCCACTAGATGAAGCTTCATACCAAATAGCAAAGACCTGGCCCTTGGGGTTCTGAGAAGAAGATTTTTAAAGATTTTCCCCATATAAGCCCATGTAAAACCAAAGGGCCCCGGGGCGGTGGCATTTTTAGCCCAAGCACTATAATTTGAACAATCTTGGTAGGAGTCCACTAGATGAAGCTTCATACCAAATAGCAAAGACCTGGGCCTTGTGGTTTCAGAGAAGAAGATTTTTAAAGATTTTCCCTATATAAGCCCATTTAAAACCAAAGGGCCCCGGATTGTGTGTGTGTGTGTGTGTGTGTGTGTGTGGGGGGGGGGGGGGGGGGGGGGGGGGGGGGGGGGGGGAGGAGGAGAAGGACCATGGATGTGTGGGATGAAGCTTCATACCCAATATCAAAGACATGGGCCTTACAGTTTCAGAGAAGAAAATTTTTAAAGGTTTTCCCAATATAAGCCCATGTAAAACCAAAGGGCCCCAGAGCGGGGGCATATTTAACCCCAGCACTATAATTTGAACAATCTTGGTAGGGGTCCCCTAGATGAAGCTTCATACCAAATATTAAAGACCTGGGCCTTGCGGTTTCAGAGAAGATTTTTAAAGCTCTTCCCTATATAAGCCCATGTAAAACCAAAGGGCCCTGGAGCGGGGGCATTTTTGGCCCCAGCACTATAATTTGAACAATCTTGGTAGGGGTCCACTAGATGAAGCTTCATACCAAATATCAAAGACCTGGGTCTTGCGGTTTCAGAGAAGAAGATTTTTAAAGATTTTCCCTATATAAGCCCATGTAAAACCAAAGGGCCCCGGAGCGGGGGCATTTTTTGCTCCAGCACTATAATTTGAACAATCTTGGTAGGGGTCCACTAGATGAAGCTTCATACCAAATATCAAAGTCCTGGGCCTTACGGTTTCAGAGAAGAAGATTTTTAAAGATTGTCCCAATATAAGCCCATGTAAAACCAAAGGGCCCCGGAGCGGGGGCATTTTTGGCCCGAGCAC